>CM033476.1:5320296-5610296 GCA_019447015.1 Hymenochirus boettgeri | reverse complement strand
ATTACATAAAGACTGATTGTCTTTTTCTTCATGGGTACCACACACAATGTGATGGTCCTAATGGTATCAAAGGGTGAGGACCTAAACCGCTAAGTTTCCGATGCTGTACACACATGAAGCCATGAAAGACCGGCATGTAGTACTGGTCTTGCTCCACCTCCCAAACCTAATCAATGGTAAGACATAATTCTGCAAAATCCCGCCTTCCCATTGGACATTCCGGAAGAAGTCCCAGACCCCTACAACAGCTGCAAATGGAAGTTAATATACTTTAAAGGCACATCCCATTGGCTTTGTCTACTGGGAAAGAAAATAAACTTTATAAAGCTGAGGTAAAGCAACAGATACTGTGAGACATACGGTACATCCATCTAGTCCAACCTTTATTCCCTACCCATAATGTCTGTATAACAGTTACATAGTAACATAGTATTGGAGGTTGTATAAAGACATACTGACATGTTCTATTGGTGAACAATGCCCCAGATAGTTTATTGTATGGCCCGTTAATGTATTTATACACAGTAATCATATCCCCACACAAGCGCCTTTTCTCCAGCGTACATAATTGTAACTTATCCAGTCTCTCTTGATATTCAAGCTCCCCCAATCCCCTTATTCATTTAGTTGCCCTTCTCTGTGCGTTCGCTCAGACATCTTTTAGCCATTCAGCCCAGAAGATCAACAAAAAACGATGTACGAGCAAACGCACACACAGATTTACCATATACTAATTGATAGTTTGGTAGTTGGTATTAAAGTGGTACACGCACATATTTCAGGACAACCAATTGGCCTAAGTGACCATGAAGCCTATTTAAGTCCAACCATGATTTTTCGACTTGCCCGAATGTTTTGCAAAGTGACTTTTCAGAAATGACAAAAGATCCCCACACTAACATTAACATAATATTGGGCCTTGTGAACGAGTGTTAAATATCCCGAATCTCCGGATATTGGCACAATAATCTCAGGAAAGCCCAATATGTAGAATAGTTCAAATAAAATGAGGTGAGACAGCACCACCTAGTGGCAGAGTAAGGAATACCAACAGTAGAGAATAGTGTCAGGGCTCGTTCACACTAGATGTGTTTTTGTGCATTTTTGTGAATGAAACACTCATTGCACTATGATCCAGTCGATTTTAAAAAACAAACTGATGCACAATTTCTGTCCAGAAAAGCAAAAACACACACTGCTACACAAGCACCAAAACGCATCGAAAAATCCTGTTCAAACAAACTAAAGCTCGTGGTTTTTTCCCCGTGTCTTTGTGCATTTGTTCGTAAGGACAAACCCTCAGTTCGTGGCGTCCATTGCTCTATAGGGAACGTGGTCCAGGTCGGGCTAATCACGGCAGTGTGTAAATATCGCCCAATGCAGACGTAGCTAGGATGTAAGGAGATGATACAGATAGGAAGGGGTTAATACTAACCCTGCCAGTGTCTCCATAATTTAACTCTATAATGAAAGCTGCAAAATGGACACACCAGGATTATAATTAGGATGATGCGATTGGCCCTGAGCTGCAGGGTTTTTCCTGGACTCACCATGAAGGGGCCCCAAAAAATCCTGGAAGAGGGGGACCCTGAAATATCAGTTAAGAATGCAAACGTCCCCTGCGGTCGGGTGGGCGATTCAAGGTCTGACAGAATTAAAGACAACTGTCGCGAGATTGTATGCAGTTGTACAAACAAATTGTAAGGTGTATGGCATTGCTCCATACATACATATAAATTAATCATAATATCCATCCAGTAAGAGTTTACAAGATGCGTTAACTAAAAGGGAAACGTGTTTCTGGGACCCACTGCACCTTACAGCAATCGGATGAACAAATCCAGCACAGAAAGTCCTGGAATGAGGGAAGGAAGTGGAAAGTTGCTAAGCACATGTCCCACGCTAGCAGTAGGTTGACAGATGAACTCATTTAAAGGGCCAGTAGGGCTCCTTCTAGGGGCGGGACCAACTGCTACCTGGAAAGGTGGAGAAGGAACAGAGAACTTTGGAGGTAAATATCTAGTCTGAGAACCGCAGAGGGGGTGAAAATGACAAAATAGCTTTATGAGGGTCCTGGTTATGGGGTAATATCCTATTCTCTTTAATATGTTATAAGCCCCCCAGACCAGAGGTAGTGTACTGGCGTCTGGAATAGACCAGATCACTGGTAGCAATGCAGAGGGAACTGATCAGGGCTCATTCACATTAGGGTCAGGAACGCCGCGTTTCCACAAGGCACGTAATCCAAATAACGCGGCGGTGCGTGAATTCGCGCCAGGAAACGTTAACGTTTCAGTTAATGCCGATCCAAAAAACCCAAACACATAAATAAGCAACAAAAAAAAAACAAAAAAACAATCAAACGTTTATTTCTCACACGTTTGCGTAAACCGGTTGGGCAGTGTGTGGACAAAGCCTTCACCGAAAGTGTAAATTGGAGTCTTACCTCCGAGTGGCGCTGATGCAGAGCATTATATTCCTTCTTTAACTCGGACTCTCTCTCCTCCAGCCGACTGACTGCGAATGAAAGGGAAGAAAATATTCTGTTAAATCCAACAGCAAAACAAAAACTGTTTTTACTTCTCAATCCCATAATGAACAGAACCCACTGGATGCACCAATGTGCATGTGCTATTAATGGCCATCCTCCAATCAGACGTTAGCTTCTCACTGGGTTACTGAGGTTAAATAACATCCGATTGGTTACAGCTGGGCCACACTGGCGCATTTCTCACACATTTCCAATAAGGTTTTGCAATCAATCTGCACCCTACCCATAATTCCTAACCGTTACATAGTAACATAGTATTGGAGGTTGTATAAAGACATACGTCCATCTAGTCCAACCTTTATACCCTACCCATTAATGTCTGTATAACTGTTACATAGTAACAAAGCATTGGAGGTTGTATAAAGACATACGTCCATCTAGTCCAACCTTTATACCCTACCCATAATGTCTGTATAACAGTTACATAGTAACATAGTATTGGAGGTTGTATAAAGACATACATCCATCTAGTCCATCCTTTATACCTAACCCATTATGTCTGTATAACTGTTACATATAACAAGCATTGGAGGTTGTATAAAGACATACGTCCATCTAGTCCAACCTTTATACCCTACCCATACATGTCTGTATAACAGTTACATATACCATAGTATTGGAGGTTGTATAAAGACATACAAGTCCATCTAGTACCAACCCTTTTCCTCAACTACCGACAATAATTTATGTACTGTATACAGTTACATAGTAAACATAGTATTGGAGGTTGTATAAGACATACTCCATCTAGTCCAACCTTTATACCCTAACCCATAATGGTCTGTATAACAGTTTACATTAAACATAGTATTGGAGGTTGTATAAGACATACGTCCCATCTAGTCCAACCTTTTACCCATCCCATAATTCGGTATAACAGTTACATAGTACATAGTATTGGAGGTTTGTATAAGACATACGTCATCTAGTCCCACCTTTATACCACCCATAATTTGTGGTATAACGTTTACATAGTAACATGTATTGGAGGTTGATAAAGACACTACGTCCATCTACCACCTTTAATACCTACCATAATGTCTGTATAACAGTTACATAGTAACATAGTATTGGAGTTTGTATAAAGACATACGTCCATCTAGTCCAACCTTTATAGCCTACCCATAATGTCTGTATATAGTTTACATAGTACATATATTGGAGGTTTTAAAGACATACGTCCATCTAAGTCCAACCTTTATTACCCTACCCATAATGTCTGTATAACAGTTACATAGTACATAGGTATTGGAGGTTGTATAAAGGACATACGTCCATCTAGTCCACCTTTATACCCTACCCCATAATGTCGATATAACAGTTATTAGTAACATAGTATTGAGGTTGTATAAAGACATTACGTCCATCTAGTCCAACTTTTATACCCTAACCCATATGTCTGTATAACGGTTTTACACGTAACATAGTATTGGAGGTTTATAAAGACATAAGTCCCTCTAGTCCAACTTTTATACCCTACCCATAATGTCTGTATAACGGTTACATAGTAACATAGTATTGGAGGTTGTATAAAGACATACAGTCCATCTAGTCAACCTTTACACCCTACCCATAATGTCTGTATACATTACATAGTAACATGGTATTGGAGGTTGTTAATACATATCGTCCATCTAGTCCAACCTTTATAACCCTAACCCATATGTCTGTATAACAGTTACATAGTAACTGGTATGGAGGTTGGTATAAAGACATAACGTCCATCTAGTCCGACCTTTATACCCTACCCATAATGTCTGTATAACAGTACATAGTAACATGTATTGGAGGTTGTATCAAGACAACTACGTCCATCTAATCCAACCTTTATAGCCTACCCATAATGTCTGTATAACGTTACATAGTAAACATAGTATTGGGAGGTTGTATAAAGACATACGTCCATCTAGTCCACCTTTATACCCTACCCATAATGTCTGTATAATAGTTACATATAAACATGTATTGGAGGTTGTATAAAGACATACGTCCCATCTAGTCCAACCTTTATACCTACCCATAATGTCTGTATAACTTTATTAGTAACATAGTATTGGAGGTTTTGTATAAAGACATATCGTCCATCAGTCCAACCTTTATACCCTCCCATAAGTCTATATAACAGTTTATAGTAAACATAGTATTGAGGTTGTATAAAGCATACGTCCATCTAGTCCAACTTTATACCCTACCCATAATGTCTGTATAACGTTTACACAGTAACATAGTATGGTAGGTTGTTAAAACATAACGTCCATCTAGTCCCAACTTTTATACCCTACCCATAATGTCTGTATAACGGTTACATATAACATAGTATTGGGAGTTGTATAAAGACATACGTCCATCTAGTCCAACCTTTACACCCTACCCCATATGTCTGTATAACAGTTCAATAGTAACTAGTATTGGAGGTTGTATAAAGACAATACGTTCTCTAGTCCAACTTTTATACCCTACCCATAATGTCTGTATACCGTTACATAGTAACATAGTATTGGAGGTTGTATAAAAGACTACGTCCATCTAGTCAACCTTTATACCCTACCCATAATGTCTGTATAACAGTTACATAGTAACATAGTATTGGGGTTTGTATAAAGACATACGTCATCTAGTTCAACCTTATACCCTACCCATAATGTCTATCTAACAGTTACATAGTAACATAGTATTGGAGGTTGTATAAAGACATATCCGTCCATCTAGTCCAACCTTTATACCCTACCCATAATGTCTGTATACAGTTAACATAGTAACATAGTTTTGGAGGTGTATAAAGACATACGTCCATCTAGTCCACCTTTATACCCTACCCATAATGTCTCTCTAACAGTTTACAAGTAACATAGTATTGGAGGTTGTATAAAGACATACTTCCATCTAGTCAACCTTTATACCCTACCCATAATGTCTGTATACAGTTAATAGTAACATAGTAATGGAGGTTGTATAAAGCATACGTCCATTAGTCCAACCTTTATAACCCTACCCATAATTCTGTATAACAGTTTACATGTAACATAGTATTGGAGGTTATAAAGACATACGTCCATCTAATTCCAACCTTTATACCCTACCCCTAATGTCTATCTAACAGTTACATAGTAACATAGTATTGGATTTGTATAAGACATACGTCCATCTAGTCCAACCTTTATACCCTACCCATAATGTCTGTATAACAGTTACATAGTAACATATAATGGAGGTTGTATAAAGACATACGTCCATCTAGTCCAACCTTTATACCCTACCCAACCATAATGTCCTGTATACAGTTACAATAGTACATAGTATTGGAGGTTGTATAAAGACATACGTCCACCTAGTCCAACCTTTTAATACCTTACCCAAATGTCTGTATAACAGTTACATAGTACATAGTATTGGAGGTTGTATAAAGACATACGTCCATCTAGTCCAACCTTTATACCCTACCCATAATGTCTGTATAACAGTTACATAGTAACATAGTATTGGAGGTTGGTATAAAGACATACGTCCACCTAGTCCAACCTTTATACTCTTACCCATAATGTCTGTATAACAGTTGCTATAGACATAGTAATGGTTTGTATAAAGAATACGTCCATCTAGTGCAACCTTTATACCCTACCCATAATGTCGTACATAACGTTACATAGTAACATAGTATTGGAGGTTATATAAAGACATACGTCCACGCTAGTCCAACCTTTATACCCACCCATAATGTCTGTATAACAGTTACATAAATCCATGCTGGTTTACTACTACTTATAATGTCCAGTCCTTGAAACATACTCTAGAACATGTTTCCCTTATTAAACTCTCCAGGACCTTAGTTTAGTGAAGTTAGTTTAGTTATATTGAAGAATGGGAGGTAAAGGAGCTGTGTCCTCATCTCCCATTCTTCAATAAAACTAAATGCCCTTTAAACCTCTATTAACCAATCAACACCATCATTCCTGACAGACAGGTTTCATTCACCCTAGCCTGATGCAGACAATGGATAGCAGAGCACAAACTAGGATCTAAGGGCCCTTACTTTGATCTGCATAGTTTTTTTTGGCTTTCAGTTCGAGTTGCCGATTTGGGATTCCAAACCTTCCACGCGTGTTTGAAGATCTTTCTTATCCTGTTCCTGGGAGTCTTCAATTCTGATGAATTTCTGGAAGCAAAAAAAAAATTGTTTAGAATGTAAAACCACAGTATTAATACTACTACTACCTAATAATAATAATACTACTAATAATACACATTTATACACTCACTGGCCACTTTATTAGGTACACCCTGCTGTACCGGAAGGACCCCCTATTTGCCCTAATTCCTGGTGGTATAGACTTACAAGGGGTTGTAGACATAACTGAGGGATGTGGTCCATATTAAACTCGCTGGTATCACACATCAGTGGTCAAATCTCCCACCACATCCCAAAGGTTGTCTATTGATTGAGATCTGGGACTGTGGAGACCATTGGAGGGCATGTGAACTGGTCAGTTAGATATGATGTGACTTTATCCTGCTGGAAGTGGCATCAGAAGACTGGTGACACCATAGTCAGGGACAATATATCTGGTGGGCTGTTAACTTTTCAATGATGCTCAGTAGGTATACAGAACTGAAATGGTCCCCAACACCATTTCACCACCAACCTTGCAGTGATGGATCCATGGTTTCATGACCCAGCCATCTCCCTGTTGGCTCTCTCTCTAGGTTTCCCCTCTACAAACAATATGGCAGCTCCCCCCCAATGTAAAATATACACTTCAAAAGGAATGTTCTGTACACACAATAAGCTATACCCTCAATACTGTACTGTCTAGGGAAACAATATGGCAGCCTCCCACCCATATGTATAAATATACAGAGAAGGAATGTCTGTACACACAATAGCTATACCTCATAATGAACTTCTAAGGGAACACATATGGCAGCTCCCACCCATATGTATAAATATAGCAAAGAAGGAAGGTGTTGTGCTACACAATAAGCCTATAACCCGCAACTGTACTGTCTAAGGGAAACAATATGCAGCTCCCACCCATATGTAAATATAGCGAGAGAGTGTGTCTGTTGTACACACAAGCTATACCTCATACTGTACTGTCTAAGGGAAACAAATGGCAGCTCCCACCCATAGTATAAATATACAGAGAAGGAATGTCTGTAAATACAATAAGCATAACCCTCAACGGGACTGTCTAGGGGAAACACTATGCAGCTCCCACCCATAGATAAATATAAATATACAAGAAGGAATGTTCTGGACAGACAAAAGCTATACCCTCATACTGTACTGTCTAAGGGAACCACTATGGCAGCTCCCACCCATATTAGTAAACTATACAGAGAAGGAATGTTTCTGTACACACAATAGCTATACCCTCATACTGTACTGTCTAAGGGAAACAATAATGCCGCTCCCACCCATATGTATAAATATAAATATACAGAGAAGGATGTTCTGTACACACAATAAGCATACCCTCATACGGTAACTGTCTAGGGGAACACCTATGCAGCTCCCACCCATATGTTAAAAATATACAGAGAAGGAATGTTCTGTAACACCAATAGCTATAACCCTCATACTGTACTGTCAAGGGAACAATATGCAGTCTGCAACCCATATTTAATAAATAATTACGAGAAGGAATGTTCTGTACACACATAAGCTATACCCTCATACTGTACTGTCTAAGGGAAACAATATGGCACTCCCACCCATATGTATATATACAGAGAGGAATGTTCTGTACATACAATAAGCTAATACCCTCATACTGTACTGTTAAGGAACAATATGGCAGCTCCCACCCATATTGTATAAATATACAGAGAAGGAATGTCTTAACCATACAATAAGCTATACCCTCATACTGGACTGTAAAAGGGAAAACCTATGGCATCTCCCACCCATATGTAATAATATACGAGAATGGAATGTTCTGTACATACAATAAGCCATAACCCTCATACTGTTACTGTAATAAGGGAAACATATGGCCGCTCCCCACCAGTAGTAAAATATACAGAGAAGAATGTTCTGTACATACAAATAAGCTATACCGCATCATACTGTACTGTCCTAAGGGAAACAATATGGCAGCTCCCACCCATATGATAGAAATATACAGAAAAGGAATGTTCTGTACACACAATAAGCTATACCCTCATACTGTACTGTCTAAGGGAAACATATGGGCACTCCCACCCATATTTATAAATATACATAGCAGGAATTGTTCTGTACATACAATAAGCTATACCCAGTACTGTACTGTCTAAGGAAGCAATATGGCAGCTCCAACCCATATGTATAAATATACAGAAGGAACTGTTCTGTACACACATAAGCTATACCACCCTCATACTGTACTGTCTAAATGGGAAACAATATGACAGCTCCCACCCATATGTATAAATATAAATATACATGCGAAGGAATGTTCTGTACGACAATAAGCTATACCCTCATACTCTAACTGTCTAAGGGAACAATATGGCAGCTCCCCCCCTATGTATAAAATATAGAGCCAGGAGAAGTGATGTTCTGTACACACAATAATCTATACCCTCTCTTTCTGTTCTGTCTAGGGAGGAAACTATGGCATCGCCTCACCCATAAATAAAATATCAGAGAAGGAATGCTCTGTACACACTAAGCTATATACCTCCATACTGACTGTCACGGAACAGATGGCCGCTCCCCACCCATATGTCCATAACTAATCAGAGAAGGAAATGTTGCTGTACACACTATAAACTATACCCTCATACTGTACTGTCTAAGGGAAACAATATGCAGCTCCCCCCATATGTATAAATATAAATATACAGAGAAGGAATTGTTCTGTACATACATAAGCTATACCCTCATACTGACTGTCTAGGAAACACTATGGCCTTCCCACCCTAAATATAATATACAGAGAAGATGTTTTCTGTACATACAATAAGCTATACCCTCATACTGTAACTGTCTAAGGGAAACAATATGGCAGCTCCCACCCATATGTATAATATACAGAGAAGGAATGGTTTCTGTACATACAATAACTATAACCCTCATACTGTACTGTCTAAGGGAACACTATGGCAGCTCCCACCCTATGTATAAATTACAGAGAAGGAATGTTCTGTACACAATAATCTATACCCTCATACGTACTGTCTAAGGGAAACACTATGGCAGCTCCCCACCCATATGTATAAATATACAGAGAAGGAATGTTTCTGTACATACAAAAGCTATACCCTCATACTGTACTGTCTCACGGGAAACACTATGCTCAGCTCCCACCCTAAATATAATATACAAGAAGGAATGCACTGTTGACACTTCATCTCCCAAGAACCGGGTTGACTAGAGCGGTTTTGACTTGCACACGGGACATGCAATAATCTAGATTTACACCCTATCTCCATAGTGTCTGTATAACGTTACATAGTAACATAGTTTGGAGGTTGTAAAAGACATACGTCCATCTAGTCCAACCTTTATCCCCTACCCATAATGTCTTCAACAGTTACATAGTACAAGTATGGAGGTGTGTATAGACATACGTCCATCTAGTCCAACCTTATACCCTACCCATAATGTCTGTAATACAGTTACATAGTAACATAGTAATGGAGGTTGTATAAAGCATACGTCCATCTAGTCCACTTTTATACCCTACCCATAATGTCTGTATAACAGTTACAAGTAACATAGTATTGGAGGTTGTATAAACATACGTCCATCTATATCCAACCTTTATACCCTACCCATAATGTCTATCTCAGTTACATAGTAACAAGTATTGGAGGTTGTATAAAGACATCTGTCCATCTAGTCCACCTTTATACCTCTACCCATAATGTCTGTATAACAGTTCACTAGTAACATAGTAATGGAGGTTGTATAAAGACTACGTCCATCTAGTCCAACCTTTATACCTACCCATAATGTCTGTATAACAGTTACATAGTAACATAGTATTGGAGGTTGTATAAAGACATACGTCCACTACCAACCTTTAACCTAACCCATAATGTCTGTATAACAGTTTACATATAGATAGTATTGGAGGTTGTAAAAGACATACGTCCATCTAGTCCAACCTTTATACCCTACCCATAATGTCTGTATAACGTTCATAGTAAATAGTATTGGAGGTTGTATAAGACATACGTCCACCTAGTCCACCTTATACCTTACCCATAATGTCTGTAAACAGTTGCATAGTAACAAGTAATGGAGGTTGTATAAAGACATACGTCCATCTAGTCAACCTTTATACCCTACCCATAATGTCTGTATAACACGGTTATAGTAACATAGTATTGGAGGTTATATAAAGACATACGTCCACCTAGTCCAACCTTATACCCTAACCATATGTCTGTATAACAGTTAACATAAATCCATGCTGGTTACTACTACTTATAATGTCAGTCTCTGTAAACATACTCTAGAACATGTTCCCTTATTAAACTCTCCAGGACTTTAGTTTAGTGAAGTTAGTTTAGTTATATTGAAGAATGGAGGTAAAGGAGCTGTGTCTCATCTCCCATTCTTCAATAAAACTAAATGCCTTTAAACTCTATAACCAATCAACACCATCATTCCTGACAGACAGGGTTTCATTCACCCTAGCCTGATTGCAGACAATGGATGAAGCAGGAGCACAAACTAGGTATAAGGGCCCTTACTTGATTCTGCATAGTTTTTGGCTGTCAGTTCGAGTTGCCGAGTTTGGGATTCCAAACTTCCACGCGTGTTTGAAGATCTTCTTATCCGTTTCCTGGAGTCTCAAATCTATGAATTTCTGGAAGCAAAAAAAAATTGTTTAGAATGTAAAACCACAGTATTAATACTACTACTACTAATAAATAAATACTACTAATATAACACATTTATACACTCACTGGCCACTTTATTAGGTACACCCTGCTGGTACCGGAAGGACCCCCTTTGCCCGCTAATTCCGGTGGTATAGACTTACAGGGGGTGGTAGACATAACTGAGGGGATGTGGGTCCATATTAACTCGCTGGTATCACACAGTCAGTTCAAATCTCCCACCACATCCCAAAGGTTGTCTAGTGTATGAGATCTGGGACTGTGGAGGCCATTGGAGGGCATGGAACTTGGTCAGTTAGATATGATTGACTTTATCCTGCTGGAAGTGGCATCAGAAGACTGGTGACACCATATCAGGGACAATATCTGGTGGGCTGTTACATTCAATGTGCTCAGTAGGTACAGAACGAGAAATGTCCCCAACACCATTTCACCACCAACCTTGCAGATGGATCCATGGTTTCATGACCCAAGCCATCTCCCTGTTCTCTCCTCTCTAGGTTTCCCCTCTACAAACAATATGGCAGCTCCACCCACCTGTAATAGGAATGCAATACATCTACTCGCAGCGGAACAGGAATGATTTTACACTACAATAAGCTTAAATCAAAGCCCCATACTGTTCTGTCTAGGTAAACAATTGGCAGCTACCCACCCACTAGTCATAAGATATACAGTACGTTACATAGTAACATAGTATTGGAGGTTGTAAAAAGACAAACGTCCATCTAGTCCAACCTTTATACCCTACCCATAATGTCTGTATAACAGTTACATAGTAACATAGTAATGGAGGTTGTATAAAGACAAACGTCCATCTAGTCCAACCTTTTACCCATCTGCCATAATCGGTATAACAGTACTATTAGCACATAGTATTGGAGGTTTGTATAAAGACATACGTCAATCTAGTCTCAACCTTTATATCCTACCCATACATGTCTGTATAACGTTTACATGATTCACATAGTATTGGAGGTTGATAAAGACATACGTCCATCTAGTCCACCTTTAATACCCTACCCATAATGTCTGTATAACAGTTTACATAGTAACATAGTATTGGATTTGTATAAAGACATACTCCATCTAGTCCAACTTTATACCCTACCCTAATGTCTGTATCAAGTTTACATAGTAACAAGTATTGGAGGTTTTATAAGACTACCGTCCATCTAGTCCAACCTTTATTACCCTAACCCATAATGTCTGTATAACAGTTTACATAGTAACATAGGTATTGGAGGTTGTATAAAGACATACGTCCCATCTAGTCCAACCTACTTATACCCTACCCCATAATTGTCGTATAACGTTAAAGTAACATAGTATTGGAGGTTGTATAAAGACATCCGTCCATCTTCCAACTTTTATACCCTAATACCCATAATTCTGTATACGGTTACACGTAACATAGTATTGGAGGTTGTATAAAGACATATCCCTCTAGTCCAACCTTTATACCCTACCCCATATGTCTGTATAACGGTACATAGTAACATAGTATTGGAGGTTGTATAAAGACATACGTCCATCTAGTCCAACCTTTACACCCTAACCCATAATGTCTGTATACAGTTACATAGTAACATGGTATTGGAGGTTGTTATAAACATACGTCCATCTAGTCCAACCTTTATACCCTACCCATAATGTCTGTATAACAGTTACATAGTAACATGTATTGGAGGTTGGTATAAAGACATACGTCCATCTAGTCCGACCTTTATACCCTACCCATAATGTCTGTATAACAGTCATAGTAACATAGTATTGGAGGTTGTATAAGACATACGTCCATCTATCCAACCTTTATAGCCTACCCATAATGTCTGTATAACGTTACATAGTAACATATGTATTGGGAGGTTGTATAAAGACATACGTCCATCTAGTCCACCTTTATACCTACCCCATAATGTCTGTATAATAGTTTACATAGTAACATAGTATTGGAGGTTGTATAAAGACATACGTCCATCTAGTCCAACCTTTATACCCTACCCATAATGTCTGTATAAAACATTTATATAGTAACATAGTATTGGAGGTTGTGTATAAAGACATACGTCCATCTAGTCCAACCTTTATACCCTCCCATAATGTCTATATAACAGTTTATAGTAACATAGTATTGAGGTTGTATAAAGACATACGTCCATCTAGTCCAACTTTATACCCTACCCATAATGTCTGTATAACGTTACACAGTAACATAGTATTGGAGGTTGTATAAAGACATAACGTCCATCTAGTCCCAACCTTTTATACCCTACCCATAATGTCTGTATAACGGTTACATATAACATAGTATTGGAGGTTGTATAAAGACATACGTCCATCTAGTCCAACCTTTACACCCTACCCTATATGTCTGTATAACAGTTACATAGTAACTAGTATTGGAGGTTGTATAAAGACAATACGTCATCTAGTCCAACCTTTTATACCCTACCCATAATGTCCTGTATACACGTTACATAGTAACTAGTATTGGAGGTTGTATAAAGACTACGTCCATCTAGTCAACCTTTATACCCTACCCATAATGTCTGTATACAGTTACATAGTAACATAGTATTGGAGGTTGTATAAAGCATACGTCCATCTAGTCAACCTTATACCCTACCCATATGTCTATCTAACAGTTACATAGTAACATAGTATTGGAGGTTGTATAAAGACATATCGTCCATCTAGTCCAACCTTTATCCCTACCCATAATGTCTGTATACAGTTAATAGTAACATAGTTTTGGAGGGTGTATAAAGACATACGTCCATCTAGTCCAACCTTTATACCACTACCCATAATGTCTTCAACAGTTACTAAGTAACATAGTATTGGAGGTTGTATAAAGACAATACGTCCATCTAGTCAACCTTTATACCCTACCCATAATGTCTGTATACAGTTCATAGTAACATAGTATGGAGGTTGTATAAAGACATACGTCCATATAGTCCAACCTTTATAACCCTACCCATAATTCTATAACAGTTTACATAACATAGTTATTGGAGGTTGATAAAAGACATACGTCATCTATTCAACCTTTATACCCTACCCCTAATGTCTATAACAGTTACATAGTAACATAGTAATTGGATGTTGTATAAAGACATCACGTCCATCTAGTCCAACCTTTATACCCTACCCATAATGTTCTGTATAACGTTACATAGTAACATAGTATTGGAGGTTGTATAACAGACATACGTCCATCTAGTCCAACCTTTATACCTACCCAACCCATAATGTCCTGTATAACAGTTACATAGTACATAGTATTGGAGGTTGTATAAAGACATACGTCCACCTAGTCCAACCTTTTATACCTTACCCAAATGTCTGTATAACAGTTACATAGTACATAAGTAATTGGAGGTTGTATAAAGACATACCGTCCATCTAGTCCAACCTTTTATACCCTAGACCCATAATGTCTGTATAACAGTTACATAGTAACATAGTATTGGAGGTTGTATAAAGACATACGTCCACCTAGTCCAACCTTTATACCTTACCCATAATGTCTGTATAACAGTTGCATAGTAACATAGTAATGGAGGTTGTATAAAGACATACGTCCATCTAGTGCAACCTTTATACCCTACCCATAATGTCTGTATAACAGTTACATAGTAACATAGTATTGGAGGTTATATAAAGACATACGTCCACCTAGTCCAACCTTTATACCCTACCCATAATGTCTGTATAACAGTTACATAAATCCATGCTGGTTACTACTTATAATGTCAGTCCTTGAAACATACTCTAGAACATGTTCCCTTATTAAACTCTCCAGGACCTTAGTTTAGTGAAGTTAGTTTAGTTATATTGAAGAATGGGAGGTAAAGGAGCTGTGTCTCATCTCCCATTCTTCAATAAAACTAAATGCCCTTTAAACTTCTATTAACCAATTCAACACCATCATTCCTGACAGACAGGGTTTCATTTCACCCTAGCCTGATTGCAGACAATGGAATAGCAGGAGCACAAACTAGGATATAAGGGCCCTTACTTTGATCTGCATAGTTTTTGGCTTTCAGTTCGAGTTGCCGAGTTTGGGATTCCAAACCTTCCACGCGTGTTTGAAGATCTTTCTTATCCTGTTCCTGGGAGTCTTCAAATTCTATGAATTTCTGGAAGCAAAAAAAAAATTGTTTAGAATGTAAAACCAGCAGTATTAATACTACTACTACTAATAATAATAATACTACTAATAATACACATTTATACACTCACTGGCCACTTTATTAGGTACACCCTGCTGGTACCGGAAGGACCCCCTATTGCCCTAATTCCTGGTGGTATAGACTTAACAAGGGGTTGTAGACATAACTGAGGGATGTGGGTCCATATTAACTCGCTGGTATCACACAGTCAGTGTCAATCTCCCACCACATCCCAAAGGTTGTCTATTGGATTGAGATCTGGGGACTGTGGAGGCCATTGGAGGGCAGTGAACTTGGTCAGTTAGATATGATGTGACTTTATCCTGCTGGAAGTGGCAATCAGAAGACTGGTGACACCATAGTCAGGGACAATATTCTGGTGGGCTGTTACATTTCAATGATGCTCAGTAGGTACAGAACTGAAATGTCCCCAACACCATTTCACCACCAACCTTGCAGGATGGATCCATGGTTTCATGACCCAGCCATCTCCCTGTTCTCTCTCTCTAGGTTTCCCCTCTACAAACAATATGGCAGCTCCCACCCAAATGTATAAATATACAGAAAAGGAATGTTCTGTACACACAATAAGCTATACCCTCATACTGTACTGTCTAAGGGAAACAATATGACAGCTCCCACCCATATGTATAAATATAAATATACAGAGAAGGAATGTTCTGTACATACAATAAGCTATACCCTCATACTGTACTGTCTAAGGGAAACAATATGGCAGCTCCCACCCATAAATATAAATATACAGAGAAGGAATGCTCTGTACACACAATAAGCTATACCCTCATACTGTACTGTCTAAGGGAAACAATATGGCAGCTCCCACCCATATGTATAAATATACAGAGAAGGAATGTTCTGTAAATACAATAAGCTATACCCTCATACTGTACTGTCTAAGGGAAACACTATGGCAGCTCCCACCCATATGTATAAATATACAGAGAAGGAATGTTCTGTACATACAATAAGCTATACCCTCATACTGTACTGTCTAAGGGAAACACTATGGCAGCTCCCACCCATAAATATAAATATACAGAGAAGGAATGTTCTGTACATACAATAAGCTATACCCTCATACTGTACTGTCTAAGGGAAACACTATGGCAGCTCCCACCCATAAATATAAATATACAGAGAAGGAATGCACATGTGGACACATCTAACACCCAAGAACTGGTTGACAATTAGCGGTTTGTGACTTGCACACGGGGAACATGCAATAATCTAGATTTCTATCTAAACAAATCTCACATGATAAAAGACATTCCGAAATTCCAAACATCTCCCACCCACCCGCCCATGATGTGAGGACGGAATTTATCAGCAGTTATATAAGACCAGACACAGTAACTGGAAGACACTGTGCGGATGTATCACAAGATAGAAACCTTATGACTATCAGATGCTGTCCAGGGACCAGGCAGACACCAATGTAACATGCATGAAAAAAAGGGAGTCGGTCCACCCCCAAAACACAAATCTATACTTTCCTTCCCCATCCCCACCAAATACTTTATAGGTACTTACAACCCTGGGGTCCCTGGAGCTTCTAAAACTTACCTTTCTCCACCACGGAAAAAACAGCATCTCATAGATTCTGCCTTTCTTCCAGAACGCAGGCCAGTTACAGACAATTCCGTCGCATCTCCCCAGCCCTGCACACCTCCCCTGTAAAAGCTCTCCAAGAATCGCATTGGATAACTATTACAGACTTCACAGGAACACACTTTCACACCGATTGGTGCATTAGCCACTATATGGTTCATTGCAGGTCTCTGCCGACGTTCCCTTCATTGGCAATCCCTTGCCAATCCCTACGTATCACTCCCAAGGCCAAGCGACCATTAATGGGCCAATTCACGTTAGTCCTGGACAACCGTCATGTCGACAGCGCCTGTATTTCTGCACTGCTGCTGGTCGTATTCACCTCCCAAACCTTGCCGATGTCTTATCTCTGTATCGCCGCCACATGACTAATCTTGCTCACCATAAAGTACAGAGAAAGGAGATCACACAATTTAAACCTTTGCCCGATTGCAGATAAGGGCACCAAACCTTGTTTTTTCGTTCCCGAGATTTCCATGTTATTTAAAATGAAACGTGAAAACACGCATTAGTGTGGCCTAGCCCTGAAGAAAAGATGTTTCATGTTCAGGTTAGGAAAGGTTTCTTTACAGTGAGAACGGTGACACTGTGGACCTGTCTTCCAGCAGATGTGGTAATGCCAAGTTCGTTAGCTTTAAAAGGCATCTCCACCCTACAAATTCATTTTTAATGTTAGAGGGCATCCCTCCCTCACGCAGTGTTCTGATCCGATAGATATTGTTTTTGCCTATCCAGGGATCCTTACCGTTTGCTATTTTTTTGTTATCAACTATTGGCAGGATCATTGGTAGGCTAAAAGGGTTGGACTAGATGGACGTATGTCTTTATACAACCTCCAATACTATGTTACTATGTAACTGTTATACAGACATTATGGGTGGGGTATAAAGGTTGGACTAGATGGACGTATGTCTTTATACAACCTCCAATACTATGTTACTATGTAACTGTTATACAGACATTATGGGTAGGGTATAAAGGTTGGACTAGATGGACGTATGTCTTTATACAACCTCCAATACTGTGTTACTATGTAACTGTTATACAGACATTATGGGCAGGATATAAAGGTTGGACTAGATGGACGTATGTCTTTATACAACCTCCAATGCTATGTTACTATGTAACAGTTATACAGACATTATGGGTAGGGTATAAAGGTTGGACTAGATGGACGTATGTCTTTATACAACCTCCAATGCTATGTTACTATGTAACTGTTATACAGACATTATGGGTAGGGTATAAAGGTTGGACTAGATGGACGTATGTCTTTATACAACCTCCAATACTGTGTTACTATGTAACTGTTATACAGACATTATGGGTAGGGTATAAAGGTGGACTAGATGGACGTATGTCTTTATACAACCTCCAATACTATGTTACTATGTAACTGTTAAACAGACATTATGGGTAGGGTATAAAGGTTGGACTAGATGGACGTATGTCTTTATACAACCTCCAATACTATGTTACTATGTAACTGTTAGACAGACATTATGGGTAGGGTATAAAGGTTGGACTAGATGGACGTATGTCTTTATACAACCTCCAATACTATGTTACTGTGTAACTGTTATACAGACATTATGGTAGGGTATAAAGGTTGGACTAGATGGATATATGTCTTTATACAACCTCCAATACTATGTTACTATGTAACTGTTATACAGACATTATGGGTAGGGTATAAAGGTTGGACTAGATGGAGGTATGTCTTTATACAACCTTCAATACTATGTTACTATGTAACTGTTATACAGACATTATGGGTAGGGTATAAAGGTTAAACTAGACCTCCAATACTATGTTACTATGTAACGGACTATGTATTTATTCAACCTTAAATACTATGTTATTGTGTGAGGTATGCAGACTATGACCCAGGGAAAACTTTACAAAGCCAATATTATCATTATCCTAAAATCCTGCAAGAGTCCAGAGGGTAACATCTCATATAGACCCATATCACTTTTTAATTCTAATCAGCACAATAAAAACGTAATATTGTTCACAATTGGGACCAAACAAGATTTATGGCTGGGAAATAAATTATCAATATACTTGGCATATTCTGACACATAACAGAAGACAATGATTTATCCGGTCACTAGATGACTGCATTCAGTAGCTTCCATGGGAAACTATAAGAAAGTTATGCTTTGGAGACTGTTTCATCAATCTGGTGTGACTTCTTTATAAACAACTCTGCACCAGGCAAGCATGCCCCTCAACACCGTACTTATTTGTAAAAAGCCCTAAAACCACACAGCAATCACAATATAAAAGGTACTAAAGCTGGGAAACATTCTTAATACGGTCACAATTATGTACCTGGAGGCCACATGTGGCTCCATCTTATCCATTCTGACAACTATTATGGCTTCTGGTCCATACCTGGGCCTCTATGTCAGTGTTTCTCGACCAGGGGTCCAGGGATCCCTAGGGTTAGCTACCGAACACTAACCCCATATATAAAACCCAACGTCTGTTTGCTCAATCTGCTATAAATCCTGCTTTTCATACGTTTATTACATGCACTGCGTATTATAACACGAGCTACTTCCCATTAACGTTCCAATTCATGTCCCGAATTGGGTGCTACGAAGTCACTTTTAGAATATACCTTTAACCCACCCCACTCCCCCCATTATTGAGATGCTGTAATTAGAGGCGGTAACAACGAAAGAGCCATATGGACACGAGAGGAAAGTTAGCGACACTAGACGGCCCCACCCTGCCAGTCTGGCTGCCAAGATTTCTGGAATACAATTGGCATCGTTTTGCCAGGAAACACAGTGACTGTTTTTTAGAAAGGACAGAAAATCCAGACAGGCTGTGATGTCTCTGGTTAAATTACAGTGTCTCCTGGTAGGAGCCTATCAATAAGGATCTAGGCATTAGGGTACAGCATGGGCACTGTATGGGGTAGATACAATACAGGCTAGGAGGAGTTCTGGGGGCAGGAGACATGATGTAGGTATATATAGCATTAAAAGGTAGGGCAGGGGGACATTCATTTAACCATTCAATGAAAGAGAAAGAGGTGGAGAGGTACAAAAACATGGGGTGGGTAGGTTGAAAGTGGAGGGATAAGTGATTGTTATAGACTCTGTATAAGGTACTTATTGGCTATGAACTGCAGGAGAATTAAAGGGTAAGTAATACACGGCAGGAGAGTTAAAGGTAAGTAATGGACCGCAGGTGGGTTAAAGGGTAAGTTCTGGTCAGTAGGAGGGTAGAAGGGTAAGTAATGGTCAGTAGGAGGGTAGAAGGGTAAGTAATGGTCAATAGAGGGTAGAAGGGTAAGTATGGTCAGTGGAAGGTAGAACTGGTAAGTTCTGGTCAGTAGGAGGGTAGAAGGGTAAGTAATGGTCAGTAGGAGGAAAGAAGGGTAAGTAATGGTCAGTAGGAGTGTAGAAGGGTAAGTAATGGTCAGTAGGAGGATAGAAGGTATTTGGTCACTAGGAGGGTAGAAGGGTAAGTAATGGTCGGTAGGAGGGTAAAGGTAAGTAATGTCGGTAGGAGGGTAGAAGGGTAGTAATGGTCGGTAGGAGGGTAGAAGGTAAGTAATTGGTCGGTAGGAGGGTAGAAGGGTAAGTAATGTTTCAGTAGGAGGGTAGAAGGGTAAGTAATGTTCAGTAGGAGGGTAGAAGGGTAAGTAATGGCAGTAGGAGGGTAGAAGGGTAACTAATGGTCAGTAGGAGGGTAGAAGGGTATATGGTCAGTAGGAGGGGAAAGGGTAATTATGGTCACTAGGAGGGTAGAAGGGTAAGTAATGGTCAGTAGGAGGGTAGAAGGGTAAACTATGGTCAGTAGGAGGGTAGAAGGTAAGTAATGGTCAGTAGGAGGGTAGAAGGGTAAGTAATGGTCAGTAGGAGGTAGAAGGGTAAGTAATGGTCAGTATGAGGGTAGAAGGGTAAGTATGGTCAGTAGGAGGGTAGAAGGGTAAGTAGAGGGGTTAAATGGTAAGTTCTGGTCGGTAGGAGTAGAAGGGTAATTAATGGTCAGTAGAGGGTAAATTCTGGTCAGAAGGAAGGGTTAAAGGTAAGTAATGGTCAGTAGGTGGGTTAAAGGGTAAGTAATGGTCAGTAGGAGGGTTAAAGGGTAAGTGATGATCTTAGGGGGGAAAGGGAAAGTTATGGTCAAAGGGGGAGAAGGGAAAGTTATGGTCAGTAGCGGGGAGAAAGGGAAAGTGATGGACAGTAGGAGGGTTAGGTAAGTGATGGTCAGTAGGAGGGTAGAAGGGTAACTGATGGTCATTAGGAAGGTAGAAGGTAACTGATGTCAGTGGAGGGTAGAAGGGTAACTAATGGTCAGTAGGAGGGTAGAAGGGTAAGTAATGGTCAGTAGGAGGGTAGAAGGTTAGTATGGTCAGTGGAGGGTAGAAGGGTAAGTAGAGGGGTTAATGGTAAGTTCTGGTCGGTAGGAGGATAGAAGGGTAAGTAATGGTCAGTAGGAGGGTAAGTTCTGGTCAGTAGGAGGGTAAAGGGTAAGTTCTGGTCAGTAGGAAGGTTAAAAGGTAAGCGATGGTCAGTAGGGGGGAGAAGGGGAAGCGATGGTCAGTAGGGGGGAGAAGGGGAAGCGATGGTCAGAAGGGGGGAGAAGGGGAAGTTCTGGTGATCTTAATCCATCTTTGAGTCCCTATCCCTTGGGTTATAAGAGGATAAAGGGGAAGTAATGTGGGGGGAAGAAGGGGAATTTTTGGTCCCTGTCCCGGGGGTTGGGGTGGGTAAGTCACGGTCCCTGTCCCGGGGGTTGGGGTGGGTAAGTCACGTCCCTTTCCCGGGGGTTGGGGTGGGTAAGTCACGGTCCCTGTCCCGGGTTGGGTGGGTAAGTCACGGTCCCTGTCCCGGGGGTTGGGTGGTAAGTCACGTGTCCCTGTCCCGGGGGTTTGGGGTGGGTAAGTCACGTTCCCTGTCCCGGGATTTGGGTGGGTAAGTCACGGTCCCTGTCCCGGGGATTTGGGTGGTAAGTCACGGTCCCTGTCCCGGGGATTTGGGTGGGTAAGTCACGGTCCCTGTCCCGGGGATTTGGGTGGGTAAGTCACAGTCCCTGTCCCGGGGGTTTGGGTGGGTAAGTCACGGTCCCTGTCCCGGGGGTTTGGGTGGGTAAGTCACGGTCCCTGTCCCGGGGGTTTGGGTGGGTAAGTCACGGTCCCTGCAGTGTTCTCCCCAGAATTTCTTTCCAGCCGGGTGGCATGAAAAAGTAGCCGGGTGGGGTAGGACGGGGAAATTTGGTGGTGGGGAAAAATGTGCACTGCATCATGCTCATTATATAGGACAGGGATGTCTAACTTTCGGCCCACTAGATGTTTGAAAACTATGACTCCCAGCATTCTGTGGTTGTAGAATGCACGGAGTTGTAGTTTGTCAACATCTGCAGGGAGTTGTAGTTCCCTTCTGAAGGTAACCCATGTAACATGGCAGCACAAGCACATGTGCCACACTTTTGTGGCCTTGTGGATCTTGGAAAAGCTAGTAAACTGTGCTAAAATAACAGGTCTGGACTGGGCAGTATAGGTGGGAGTTTTTACTGACCTATTGGCACCTATTAAACCTAGATCTAAAGTTCTCTCAAAGGAATTTTTTCCAGCCGGGTGGCATGAAAAAGTAGCCGGGTGGGCCGCCCGGCTAAAAGACCCAAGGGAGAACACTGCCCTGTCCCGGGGGTTTGGGTGGGTAAGTCACGGTCCCTGTCCCGGGGGTTTGGGTGGGTAAGTCACGGTCCCTGTCCCGGGGGTTTGGGTGGGTAAGTCACGGTCCCTGTCCCGGGGGTTTGGGTGGGGAGGGTCACGGTCCCTGTCCGTGGGTTTTGGGTGGTAGTCACGGTCCCTGTCCGGGGGTTTGGGTGGGTAAGTCACGGTCCCTGTCCCGGGGATTTGGGTGGGTAAGTCACGGTCCCTGTCCCGGGGGTTTGGGTGGGTAAGTCACGGTTCCTCTGTCCGGGGATTTGGGTGGGTAAGTCACGGTCCCCTGTCCCGGGGATTTGGGTGGGTAAGTCACGGTCCCTGTCCGGGGATTTGGGTGGGTAAGTCACAGTTCCTGTCCGGGGGTTGGGTGGGTAAGTCACGGTCCCTGTCCGGGGGTTGGGTGGGTAAGTCACGGTCCCTGTCCCGGGGGTGGGTAAGTCACGGTCCCTGCCCGGGGGTTGGGTGGGTAAGTCACGGTCCCAGTCCCGGGGGGGGTGGGTAAGTCACGGTCCCTGTCCCGGGGTTGGGGTGGGTAAGTCCACGGTCCCTGTCCCGGGGGTTGGGGGGTAGTCACGGTCCCTGTCCCGGGGTTGGGTGGGTAAGTCCGGTCCCTGTCCCGGGGTTGGGTGGGTAAGTCACGGTCCCTGTCCCGGGGATTTGGGGTGGGTAAGTCACGGTCCCTGTCCCGGGGGTTGGGTGGGTAAGTCCGTTCCCTGTCCCGGGGTGGGTGGGTGTCACGGTCCCTGTCCCGGGGATTTGGGTGGGTAAGTCACGGTCCCTGTCCCCCGGGGATTTGGGTGGGTAAGTCACAGTCCTGTCCCGGGGATTTGGGTGGGTAAGTCACGGTCCCTGTCCCGGGGGTTTGGGTGGGTAAGTCACGGTCCCTGTCCCGGGGGTTTGGGTGGGTAAGTCACGGTCCCTGCAGTGTTCTCCCCAGAATTTCTTTCCAGCCGGGTGGCATGAAAAAGTAGCCGGGTGGGTAGGACGGGGAAATTTGGTGTGGGGAAAAATGTGCACTGCATCATGCTCATTATATAGGACAGGGATGTCTAACTTTCGGCCCACTAGATGTTTGAAAACTATGACTCCCACATTCTGTGGTTATAGAATGCACGGAGTTGTAGTTTGTCAACATCTGCAGGGAGTTGTAGTTCCCTTCTGAAGGTAACCCATGTAACTGGGCAGCACAAGCACATGTGCCACACTTTGTGGCCTTGTGGATCTTGGAAAGCTAGTAAACATGGTCTAAATAACAGGTCTGGACTGGGCAGTATAGGTGGGAGTTTTTACTGACCTTTGGCACCTATTAACCTAGATCTAAAGTTCTCTCAAGATTTTTTTTTTCCAGCCGGGTGGCATGAAAAAGTAGCCGGGTGGGCCGCCCGGCTAAAAGACCCAAGGAGAACACTGCCCTGTCCCGGGGTTTGGGTGGGTAAGTCACGGTCCCTTTCCCGGGGTTTGGGTGGGTAGATCACGGTCCCTGTCCCGGGGGTTTGGGTGGGGAGGTCACGGTCCCTGTCCCGGGGGTTTGGGTGGGTAAGTCACGGTCCCTGTCCGGGGGTTTGGGTGGGTAAGTCACGGTCCCTGTCCCGGGGATTTGGGTGGGTAAGTCACGGTCCCTGTCCCGGGGGTTTGGGTGGGTAAGTCACGGTTCCTGTCCGGGGGATTTGGGTGGGTAAGTCACGGTCCCTGTCCCGGGGATTTGGGTGGGTAAGTCACGGTCCCTGTCCGGGGGATTTGGGTGGGTAAGTCACAGTTCCTGTCCGGGGGATTGGGTGGTAAGTCACGGTCCCTGTCCGGGGGTTTGGGTGGGTAAGTCACGGTCCCTGTCCCGGGGGTGGGTAAGTCACGGTCCCTGTCCCGGGGGTTGGGGTGGGTAAGTCACGGTCCCAGTCCCGGGGGTTGGGGTGGGTAAGTCACGGTCCCTGTCCCGGGGTGGGTAAGTCACGGTCCCTGTCCCGGGGATTTGGGTGGGTAAGTCACGGTCCCTGTCCCGGGGATTGGGTGGGTAAGTCACGGTCCCTGTCCTGGGGGTTTGGGTGGGTAGGTCACAGTTCCTGTCCGGGGGATTTGGGTGGGTAAGTCACGGTCCCTGTCCCGGGGGTTTGGGTGAATAAGTCACGGCCCCTGTCCCAGGGGTTTGGGTGGGTAAGTTCTGGTCCCTGTCCCAGGGGTTTGGGTGGGTAAGTTCTGGTCCCTATCCCGGGGTTATATGGGGGTAGAAGGGGAAGTTCAGGTCCCCATCCCGGGTTATAAGGGGTGGAAGGGAAGTTCTGGTCCCCATCCGGGGTTATAAGGGGGTGGAAGGGGAAGTTCTGGTCCCCATCCCGGGGTTATAGGGGTGGTAGAAGGGGGAAGTTCTGGTCCCCACCCCGGGGTTATATAGGGGGTAGAAGGGGAAGTTCTGGTCCCCATCCCGGGGTTATATAGGGGGTAGAAGGGGAAGTTCTGGTCCCCATCCCGGGGTTATAGAAGGGGTAGAAGGGAAGCTCTGGTCTCCATCCCGGGGTTATAGGGGGGGGGGGGGGTAGAAGGGGAAGTTCTGGTCCCCTCCGGGTTATAGGGGGGGTAGAAGGGGAAGTTCTGGACCCCATTCCAGGGTTATAGAAGGGGTAGAAAGGGGAAGTTCTGGTCCCCATCCCGGGGTTATAGGGGGGGTGGAAGTTCTGGTCCCCATCCCGGGGTTATAGAAGGGGTAGAAGGGGAAGTTCTGGTCCCCTCCCTGGTTTTTAGGGGGGGTAGAGGGGAGTTCTGGTCCCCATCCCGGGGTTATAGGGGGGGTAGAGGGGGAAGTTCTGGTCCCCATCCCGGGGTTATAGGGGGGGTAGAGGGGGAAGTTCTGGTCCCCATCCCGGGGTTATAGAAGGGGTAGAAGGGGAAATTCTGGTCCCCATCCCGGGGTTATAGGGGGGGGTGGAAGGGGAAGTTCTGGTCCCCATCCCGGGGTTATAGAAGGGGTAGAAGGGGAAGCTCTGGTCTCCATCCCGGGGTTATATGGGGGGGGGGGGGGTAGAAGGGGAAGTTCTGGTCCCCATCCCGGGGTTATAGGGGGTAGAAGGGGAAGTTCTGACCCCATTCCAGGGTTATAGAAGGGGTAGAAAGGGAAGTTCTGGTCCCCATCCCGGGTTTATAGGGGGGGTGGAAGTTCTGGTCCCCATCCCGGGGTTATAAAGGGGTAGAAGGGGAAGTTCTGGTCCCCATCCTGGGTTATAGGGGGGGTAAGGGGGAAGTTCTGGTCCCCATCCCGGGTTATAGGGGGGGTAGAGGGGAAGTCTGGTCCCCATCCCGGGTTATAGGGGGGGTAGAGGGGGAGTTCTGGTCCCCATCCCGTGTTATAGAAGGGGTAGAAGGGGAAATTCGTGTCCCCATCCGGGTTATAGGGGGGGGTGAAGGGAAGTTCTGGTCCCCATCCCGGGGTTATAGAGGGGTAGAGGGAAAGTTCTGGTCCCATCCCGGGTTTATAGAAGGGGTAGAAGGGGACATTCGGGTCCCCATCCGGGGTTATAGGGGGGGTAGAGGGGGAAGCTCTGGTCCCCATCCCAGGGTTATAGAAGGGGTAGAAGGGGAAGTTCTGGTCCCCATCCCAGGGTTTTAGAGGGGTAGAAGGGGACGTTCTGGTCCCACTCCCGGTTATAGAAGGGGTAAGGGCTTTCTGGTCCCCATCCCGGGTATAGAAGGGGTAGAAGGGGACGTTCTGGTCCCCATTCCGCGTTATAGAAGGGGTAGAAGGGGAAGTTCTGGTCCCATCCGGGGTTATAGGGGTGGTAGAAGGGGAAGTTTCTGGTCCCCATCCCGGGTTATAGGGGGGTAGAAAGGGGAAGTTCTGGTCCCCATCCCGGGTTATAGGGGGGGTAGAAGGGGAGTTCTGGTCCCCATCCCAGGGTTATAGAAGGGTAGAAAGGGGACTTTCTGGTCCCCATCCCGGGGTTATAGAAGGGGTGAAGGGGACGTTCTGGTCCCCATCCCGGGGTTATGAAGAGGGTAGAAGGGGACGTTCTGGTCCCCATTCCGGTTATAGGGGGGGTTAGAGGGGGAAGTTCTGGTCCCCTCCCAGGGTTATAGAAGGGGTAGAAGGGGAAGTCTGGTCCCCATCCAGGGTTATAGAAGGGGTAGAAGGGGACTTTTCTGGTCCCCATCCCGGGGTTATAGAGGGGTAGAAGGGGACGTTCTGGTCCCCATCCCGGCTTATATGGGGGGGTAGAAGGGGAAGTTCTGGTCCCCATCCCGTTTATAGGGGTAGAAGGGGAAGTTCTGGTCCCTCCCGGGTTTATAGGGGGGGTAGAAGGGGAAGTTCTGGTCCCCATCCCGGGTTTATAGGGGGGTAGAAGGGGAAGTTTCTGGTCCCCATCCCGGGGTTATGGGGGGGTTAGAAGGGGAAGTTCTGGTCCCCATCCCGGGGTTATAGGGGGGGGTAGAAGGGGAGTTTTGTCCCCATCCCGGGGTTATAGGGTGAGGTAGAAGGGGAAGTTCTGGTCCCCATCCCGGGGTTATAGGGGGGGTAGAAGGGGAAGTTCTGGTCCCCATCCCGGGGTTATAGGGGGGTGGGAGGGGAAGTTCTGGTCCCCATCCCAGGGTTATAGAAGGGGTAGAAGGGACGTTCTGGTCCCCATCCGCCCCTCCCGGGGTTATAAGGGGGGGTGAGAAGGGAAGTTCTCGTCCCCATCCCAGGGTTTAGAAGGGGTAGGGGACGTTCTGGTCCCATCCCGGGGTTTAAGAAGGGGAGAAGGGGACTTTCTGGTCCCCATCCCGGGGTTTAGAAGGGGTAGAAGGGGACGTTCTGGTCCCCATCCCGGGTTATAGGGGGGTAGAAGGGGAAGTATTGGCGAGGGTTGAAGGGGGAATTTCTGCTCCCCTCTGGGTCCCCATCCGGTGTTATAGAAGGGGACGTTTCTGGTCCCCATCCCGGGGTTTATAGGGGGGGGTAGAAGGGGAAGTATTGTGGAGGGTTGAAGGGGAATTTCTCTGCCATTCTCGGGTCTCCACCCGGGGTGTTACCTCCTCTGCCTGCTTGCGCAGCGCCTTCTCCCTCTCGTACTGGGTGATCAGTTGCTCGTTGTCCTCCCGGAGAAGTTCCAGCTCCACCTCGTGCTCCTGGTTCTGCCCGAACACCGACTCCAGGTTCTCCAGCACCGCCACCACCAGCGGCATCAGCTCCTTCACCACATCCTCGTCGTATCGCCCGATCAGCCGTTCGAACTCGCGGTAAATGGAGCCAGCGAGGCCGGACACCCGGTCCGACATGACGGCCGAACTCCCGGGGTCTTCCTGGTACACCATGCCGTCCTCCAGCTCCATCGCTGCGGCCCCCCGGACCCCGGATCTAGCGCTGAGACTCTATAGACAGGAACCCTCCATCCACTAAGGCTCCGGCCTGCCCATCCGGTCCACGCCCCTAATCTTAGCCCCGCCTTCTTCCTTAGCCCCTTCCACCGACACACCTCCCGTAGGCGGTGGCTCTGCACATGACTCCTCCCCATAATAGCCGGGCCCCTCCCCAACCTTTCGTTCAACTCAATCCACAATCCCCGCCTCCTGGTCTCCGCCCTTCCGCAGTGGAATCGAACGTAGAACCTAGAGAGCTAGTAGATTGTTATGATTGGTTAAAAGGATGGGCGGGGCTTAAACAGCCACATGACTGGGCGGGGAATGAGCAATTGGGCCATTTAACTGTAATGTATGTGTAGTATGTATGTATAGTATGTTTGTTTGTATGTATAGTAATATTATGTAGTAATGTTTGTATGTATATTATGGTAGGTGTAGTTTGTGAGTATAGTAATTTTTGTTTGTAGTATATTATAAATGTATGTTGTATAGTATGTTTGTAGGTATATTATGTATTGTATATGTATGTGTAGTGTTATGTATAGTATTGTTGTTGTGTTTCGTATGTATAGTATATATTATGTGTATATGTTTGTCTGTATAGTATGTATGTGTAGTGTGTATGTATAGTATGTTTGTTTGTATGTATAGTATATATGTATGTGTAGTATGTTTGTATGTATATTATGTATGTGTTATGTTTGTATGTATAGTATTGTTTTGTTTGTATTTAGATATATAGGTAGTGTAGTATGTTTGTATGTATATTATGTCTTGTAGTATGTATGTTAGTATGTTTTTGTTTGTATGTTAGTATTCTGTATGTGTATATGTTTGTAAAATGTATATTAATGTATGTATAGTATGTATGTGTAGTGTGTATGTAATAGTATGAATGTGATCAGATACCAATGTGATCAGATACCAATGTGATCAGATACAATGTGATCAGATACCAGTGTGATCAGATACCAATGTGATCTGTGGGCACACTTGCTGTGGGATCACATGTGTATGCTTTAGGAATAAAGTTTTCAATGTGTATAGGGAATCTAGTTTGTAAGCGAAACATCCTCAATCAATGTAAAAAGCCAATAGTCACTGGTTATATAATGTCTCAGTTCCCCTTTAATGAGTGATTGAGATTGAGACCTCTCATTCAATGCAGGAATAGAATGAATTGTATTATATCATCAACATAGATGAATTAGTGAATTGCAGGATATCGACAGGGCGGTAACATGATGACACATCTTAATCACACATGGTTGTAGGCTGACATCACAGTATTAGCTGTTGCATTGACACGTATTGGTAGAAAGTTTAGAATAAAGTCACACGGGTATGTTTTGTATGTTGACAATCAAACCGGTCGTTGTTTTCAATCTCACGACCAATAACACAATTTTCCTGTAATTCCAAAAACATTTTAACACCAGCACAAGAATGAGCTTTAAAGGGTAACGTTGGCCTCACCCAATGGTAGGGACGGAGCGTGATAACGTCTTTAATTGTCTACTATTTCATTAACGCTTAAGGCCTTGATTTATTCCTTCTTCCTGCAGGGAGAGTGGTCATTAATAATAAAGCAAGACAAAGGATTTTCATTTAAAGGGCTCCATCCCCTTTAAATAGCGCCACACTTGATCAAAGGAAGACATGCCCTTTAAGGAGAGCCCAGTGGTGAGAACCCAGCGGTCATTTACTATCATATACTAAAAATGGAAATTAAGGGTGGACATACCCTTTAAGGTCCTGACCTTGGGTATTAGTAATTGAGGAAGGGCAGTAGTTGCCCTTTAAACGAATGACACTTTAATTTGTGACATAGCTAAGCATTGTATGTAAGGAAATAAAACATCCTGTAGATTATATCTTAATTAACAGCGCTTTACTGTCATTAGTATCACGTGAATCATTACAACATGTGCATTGTAGTGAATGAGATTTCCCTAGGTTTCCAGCCCTAGACGAGAGAATGAATGGCAAGTCTCCGGCCATGGCACATTACAAGTCGGTCTTTTCCTAGCAGCTATTTATTGTGGCTGACGTTACTTTGTGTGTTAGTTTATGGATGACACTGGACCCAGTTTAAATACACAGTCACGTTGGTAAAAAACCTTCCTTAATGGGCCTGTCGACCCCCCAATACTTTTAATACAATGTTAATCCCCCGGCACAATGATTTTATTATTACTTTTAAACATTGATCCCCTGGGTGCGTCCAGGGGTGGAGTCCAATGAGACACCCAGTTTCTACCCAGGGTGACACTATTGCAGCCCCCAGCCTGTCACAGGTTGGGCACCCCTGGTCTAGATCCTAAGCCTGTTACAGGTTGAGAACCCCTGGTGTAGATCCTAAGCCTGTCACAGGTTGGGCACCCCTGGTCTAGATCCTAAGCCTGTTACAGGTTGGGCACCCCTGGTCTAGATCCTAAGCCTGTTACAGGTTAGGAACCCCTGGTGTAGATCCTAAGCCTGTCACAGGTTGGGCACCCCTGGTCTAGATCCTAAGCTTGTTACAGGTTGGGAACCCCTGGTCTAGATCCTAAGTCTGTCACAGGTTGGGCACCCCTGGTCTACATCCTAAGCCTGGCACAGGCTGGGAACCCCTGGTCTAGATCCTAAGCCTGTCACAGGTTGGGAACCCCTGGTCTAGATCCTAAGCCTGTTACAGGTTGGGAACCCCTGGTCTACATCCTAAGTCTGTCACATGTTGGGCACCCCTGGCCTAGATCCTAAGCCTGTTACAGGTTGGGAACCCCTGGTCTAGATCCTAAGCCTGTTACAGGTTGGGAACCCCTGGTCTAGATCCTAAGCCTGTTACAGGTTGGACACCCCTGGTCTAGATCCTAAACCTGTCACAGGTTGGGCACCCCTGGTCTACATCCTAAGCCTGCCACAGGCTGGGAACCCCTGGTCTAGATCCTAAGCCTGTCACAGATTGGGCACCCCTGGTCTAGATCCTAAGCCTGTTACAGGTTAGGCACCCCTGGTCTAGATCCTAAGCCTGTTACAGGTTGGGCACCCCTGGTCTAGATCCTAAGCCTGTTACAGGTTGGGCACCCCTGGTCTAGATCCTAAGCCTGTTACAGGTTGGGAACCCCTGGTCTAGATCCTAAGCCTGTTACAGGTTGAGAACCCCTGGTCTAGATTGTAAGCCTGTCACAGGTTGGGAACCCCTGGTCTACATCCTAAGCCTGTTACAGGTTGGGAACCCCTGGTCTAGATCCTAAGCCTGTTACAGGTTGAGCACCCCTGGTCTAGATCCTAAGCCTGTTATAGGTTGGGAACCCTTGGTCTAGATCCTAAGCCTGTTACAGGTTGGGCACCCCTGGCCAAGATCCTAGATTATTGGCCCTGTAACCACCGCAGACCTGCCACAGAAACTTAAAACTGTTTATTTTTTAACATTGGATATCGCTTGCATAGTTATCCAAACAGCAGTGGGTGCTGATCCTCTTCAACCACCTATGTACCTTCATTTAGCACTAGCCATACAAACCTATAAATCTCCCCTTAGGCTGGGTACACACTTCCTTGTATCGGTCGATTGGGCTAAAAAATCTGTGCTGCATTCGTCCAGGTCAGACGAAAGGGCAATCGGATGTGTCGGTAAGTCCCTACGGGACCGCACAATGCAAACACTCGGTCGGGACAAATAGTCCCCTCGTGTGTACACGTTAGTGCCTGCCTGTACTGCAATCTTTATCATTTCAGGGATTGGAGCACATGTGAATCTTAAAAAAATGGTGATCGCATGCATTCCAATCAATGGAACAGTCCCAGAGCACCTAGTGTGGACACACTAGTGCTTTTTAACACGTGATCGGATCGAGTGTTAAAATGGCCTGGTGTGGCCTTAACAACACATCAGAAGAGCTGATGTATTAACATGAAGTTTGGTTGTGTTATTAATTCGCAAAAACGAATCAGATGTTGGCTTTTTACTGGGTGACTGCAGTTAGACAACATCTGATTGGTAGCTGCAAATGATGTATCACTAGCTTATTATAAATGCCTCCTACAAGCTGGTATAGTATTCACCTTTCAGGACGGTTTATATTTCTACTGTGAAAATACCACCCACGATGAGCCTCCACCAGGGGCCCCATAAAGCAGAGTATTATATAACACAATATAGCCAAGATACCACATGCTCCTTCTATGAACTATACCCTGAACAGCTGCATCCCCTGTGCATCTGTTAGACTTCCATACCTTCACGGATATTGCATGCACCTGGTGGTGTCCTTATTCAGCCATAGAATGAACTTGTAGGGTTGCAGTAACGATTAAATCCAATGTCAAACCACTGAATGAAGGAGCAACGTGCAGAGAGTTTAAAGGACAATCCCACTGTAAAGAAAAGTCTCTGGGAAAGGGGGGTAAGGTTTGCTTCAAACAATTCACAAAATTGCAGCTTATAGGTGCGAACTGTAATGAGCTGGTACTCCTCACAGAAACTAAGTTGTCAGGTAGGAAGCCCTTACTCCGATGTGTGTAACATTAGCCATCTTTGGTCCAGTATTTAGTTTGCTCAGGCTTGACTATCTGACTTAAAAGTGTGGGCGAGCATGCTCAGTCAGCACTGAAGCAGGAATTTCCCACCATGCTGTTCACACAACTGTCACCAGAATAGTGCAGAATAGTAAGATGTTACAGATTGGATATATAAGGGTGAGGCCACACTAGTGCGTTTTTCGCGCTCTCGATATTTCCGGGAACGCGAAAATTCCTGTGATTTCCAATGCGCATCCGTTCGCGTTTTGGTAACGCATGCATTTCCATAACGCAAAACGGCAAAAATGCATGTGCAAACGCACAAGAATCGCGCACACATGACCTGCTGTAACAAGTTCCCTATCAATCACATCACTGCGATACCGGAATGCTGGGAAATAAAACAGAAACCCCATGTTAGAAAGGTAAAATTCCTAGCACCCGCGTGAGAGACGATACCGAAATGACTGGTTTTAGATCAATATGCTCTGCCTTCGTCCGTGTTCCTGAGGCTTTAGTTGCCCTTTAAATAGTACAGAAGTTTTAATGTTGTTTAACACCAGCATCAGCTTCCAATGCCATCTCCCCCCAAGTTACTTTATCCCGTTCAGCCTCATGCACCTAAATTAGAACTGTCAGTAAGCTCTATGGGGCAGTAGTGCAAATGACGGTGTAAAATTAGTAGCACTATATAAAGGAGATATTAATAGGACATGTCATAATGCCTGTTCCTAGCGCCTGGAAGAGATTCCTTGCTTGCAATCACGAACTGATGAGCTCACAGGAAAATTGTTACCAGATGAAAAACACAGGAGGCCCCAATATTAGCTGCAGCTATAAATGAGGGAAACCTGCTTTACTATTTTTGCTTAAATCCAGACAGTCTGTCTTGTAGACCCCCAGTATATCCAAGGGATGCTTATAGGTCCCAGCAGAGCAGATATAATTAGTCATTCAAATATGGGTCAGAAGAGTTTTGTATTCTCCTTGTCTGAAGGGTTGTTTAACAATCTAACAACTTCACTGCCCTCTTCCCCACAGTCAGTTTAATAGACTTTGTAGCAGAATTGCTTGGGGGTGATTTATCCACATACAATTTTTTCCATTGTGAAGTTGCCCTGTAAGTTAGTTTAACTTCATTATATTGTGGTCCTTTAAACTGTTAAACAAAATTGTTTTTTTTAAATAAATCTGAATCATGGCACCTACGCAACAATAGGAACCATGTTCTGGAACAAACCTTATTGTAAGAAGTAAAATCTGTTGTTTTTGATTGTGTGTTAATAATCCCAAATAGAGGGTGAATAGTGCTGATGAACAGATCTGCAGTCCCTGACTGGTGGCAATTCTATTCAGAAGGAACAAACCCCATTGTGACAGCCTGCTACGTAAACACTTCCTGCATAATGACACAAGAATTGCTAAAAATACACATTATGCACCCATAATAAACCGTGTTTAAAAGAATGTAAGGGTATGTAAACTAAAGAAAAAAAAAAAGCCTCATCTTAATCTATAATTTAATACATTTATGTAACTCTGAGGCTTGTGTTGCCGAGTATGTGCTACTTACATGCATTTAATACTAGGAGAGGGAATTCCCCACAATGTATTTCACATAACAACTGTCACCCCTAACTGCCCACAGTAGAGGAGTTTATGATAATTAAGCATTTGATTGACAGCTGAAATGTAAAAATGTTTAAATTTTTTTTTTTAAAGAAATAGGGGACAGAAAAAAAATGGTTGGTTGGGAAGAATGATAGTTTCTAGTAAAGGGCAATTTCAAATATTTTTTCCAGTTTAGATACCCTTTAAACTTTTCTGTATTCGAACACTGTTTTAGCAAAAAAACAAATAAAAAAAAACTCAACTCGTGCATCATTTAAAATAATTTTAATACAAACTAAATATAAACTATTTCAGTTCTTAACATGTAAGACACTGACTTAATATACTTAAACATATTATCAAGTATTGCACGATTTAGATACAAAAATTACAATAATATTTTATATAGCAAATTTTTTTTTAAGATTTGTAACAGAAAATACAACTCTGAAAATACATATATCCTCGATTGTTAGGCTTCACAACAAGGAATACTCTAATAAACTTTCCGAACCACCAAGTGTTTCAAAAAAAAGAAATTTACAATCAGAAAAAATAAAATACGGAACATTGCTGGAATCACAGATTCATAAAATCCTGAAATGTTCAATATAAAATATAGATTTTACACATACAGGCTGGAAGTGAAAGTAATTCGGGGGGGCGGAGAGAAATAAGCAGATAAGTCTATTCCACCATTTTTCATAGTGGTATTTTTGCCAATTTTTCAATGCAAGGGAATTATGGGAATTATCCTCCTGTATGTGTTTGAAAATATAAATAAATCACCATTTCACAATTTAGAAAAAAAAAAAAAAAAAAAGCCTATTATATAAAAAAATATAATATGCATTTGTAGCTTACAAATACTGTAAGAGGCAATTATTAAAATGTGAACATAAAATAGGTTTTTGCACGTCACTGGCAAAAATGTAGAAAAAAAAATAAAATAAAATGTGCTTATACGACCAACCTTGAATGTTTAAAGGGCTAGAAGCTGAAGATCTAGGAAGGTTAAAAAAAAAATGACACCCCCCCTATAAACTTGGGTTCATGCAGCTGGTCAAACACTTTAAGATGCAAATCCACCACCTTAGTTAGCCATGACTGGCTGAAATTGCTGGTTTGAATATTGCATGTTACTTAAACTGTAATTTAACCCATCCACAAGCGATTTATCATTAAGACCACCATAAGCTGCGAACACATCAAAGGCGTTGCTGTATGAAAGAGCACCGAGGTTCAGGGAGGCATCACTAGGGCAGCCCAAGTTGGTTCTTCCTTGATCTTGTGCACTTGGAAAGGTAAATTCCTTTGCGTTGGGAGAAAGAGCAGAGCTTTTTGGCTGAAGATTGGTAAGGCCCATGCCATAAAGATTGTGGAGCGAAGAGGATGTAGCATTCTGTTTTAACAAATTCACATTCAAGCCAAATTGCGTTGGGGAGGACCTCGCTATCTTGTTGCGGTTATTGTTTTTCATCTTTGTGGAACCAAATTTCGTGGCAGCAAAAGTTGCCGTAGTGAAGGTTAGAGGGTGATTCGCTCTGGGCATGAATGTTGGGCTCACCGCATCAGAGTCACTAAAAGGGGGAGACGGTGAATTGGAAACCGAAGAGGATTGGTCATTGATGGGCAAAAACACTTGGGCCTCTGGGTTAAAGCTATTCTTTATCTCTCTGTCCAGTTCGGCCCCGTTCTCATTGCTTTCATCAACATACAAAACCTTAATCTGCCCCCTTTCACCGATCTGATAGGAGACTTCAGCTGGATCAATCCACACGTGGAGCTCTTGTGGAAGGTTTCTACGAATATCATCAACGTCTAAGCCACTTTCATTGGCTGCCAGATGAATGATTGGTTCCACCTTCTCTCCTACATGTAGACATCGAAATCCTGACCCTTTGTAAGGTTTATCGGGATACCAGTGGCCTTCGTACTTTTTCTTCAGAAGCTTTTCCAGTTCTTCTCCAAATGTATTGACGCGCCGACGGGGCAGTTTATTGTACAAGTACGAAATGATAAAATTCAGCGCTACTTGAATTTCAAGCTGCATAGCTGCAGGACCAGAGCTATTTAAGACCGTATCAATTTGGTTAAAAAGGAATGTAATTTCCTTCAGGAAAGGTTTCAAATTCTCGCTCCTACAAGAGAAAAGCAGAAATATTTATGGAACTGGTAATAATCTACAGTCCAATTAGAAAATGAAGGCAAAAACTTGATTCTAAAATATTACCCAATCGACCGATACATTGAACTATCGGTCGATCTGACCTGAAAAATTGTATGGTGTGTACACAGCCTTAAGGTGCCCATACACAAGTACTAACCCTCCAACCCATCCGCAAAACTCAATGACTCTTTCCAGAACGGCCTTTCCCATTCTACTTCTCGATTGACATACAATCACAATGTCATTCATTTTACAATCATAAGTTGGTCGCAATCAAGAATGGAAAAGGCGGTTCTGGAAATATCATTTGAATGTCCCTTGATCTGTTGGCAGGTAAGAACTAATGTATGGGCACCTCTAGGGACATTCAAGGAAATTGTGCATCCTGGCAAGAACCTAAAATGGCTGCTCACTAATGTCAACAGTGGGGTATATAGCAAAGGGTATGAAATTATTTTCTTTTTTAAATGGAAAAGAATATGTAGAATAACTAGACATGCACAATACAAACTAAGAATTTTAAAAATAATGATATTTTCCCTTTAATATCAATGCTTCAGTAAGCTTTTTCAAACTTTGTATATCCAAATAAGTTAAATGCTTAAAATACACAGGGCATTAAACAGGGTGACCGTTTATAGAAAACTGAACCCAAGTACTAAACATGGTTATAGATTGTTATACATTGTACCTAATCTCTGTGAATTATCCTCCCTGCACTGAAACACAATCTTTGTGCCTAGGCAAGGCGACCTTTAAACATTTGCTTGATCAGCAAGGGTGGGGTAGAGACTAAAGTTCGAAAGACAGCCACAGGCATTAATTAAAATTTACCAGACACGGCAGATATCACACAAACGCCCTTTGTTCGAGTCTAGCACTTTCACTGCACTACAGGTGAAGCTAAAACTCTATGTAATTGTCGTTGTGTCTATTCCAAGACGGCCCAGAAATGCCCGAATTGTTAACTCTTAAACTACCCAACATGCTAGTAGAACCCCCCATAAACACAGAATAGCCAAACTACTGGGAACACCATAAAATGTATAAATGGGTAATTATGACCATGTCACCGAAATGAATCATTAATCCACGCATGGATAGCTTTCAGGCCACAAGCCATGTAATTAATTTAACAATCTCCATAACGTAAATAGTTCTGTCTGACCATACTCCTCTGTACCCCGTGTTATACTATAGGTAGGGTGAGCTACAAGATTTTTTCCAGTTCATTTGCGGCATCTCGGTCCACCAAAATCATGGAGACCATTACAAGCAGGCATTTACACAGGCACCTCCCACACCTACTAGCAATCAGCAATACGTAGTATGTGGCTTTCCAAGCTTCCCACTAAACCTGTGTTTATCAACATTTTTATCTGTGGGGACCCCATGAAACTATTTTCATGTCTCAGGGAACCCCTACATAAAATAATGATTATATAGTATCTTTTCCTTTGTCGGTCATCAAAATACATAAAATATACAAATATAAATGATGGATCTATAAATAGATCTCTATTAAAAATTAACTCAAATTCCCCGCAGGAAATGGACCGGTGTTTATCAACCTTTTTATCCTAATCTCTGGGAACCCTTCCATAAAACCACTATTACTTATTTTTATTTATCTGTCACAATCTCTTGAGGACCCCCATGCAACCTCGGACCCCTGGATTAGAAACACTGCCCTAAACTGTCAGTGTGTCACATTATAACAGCTGGTAAGGGAAGCTGGAAATATTCATCCATTAGTTTTAAATACCCAGAATGCACCATAAAACTCCCTTCACCCCCAGCACATTAATATTTGACAGCTGTATGGTTACACAGTGTGTGTGCACACGCTGCATAATAAATAACCTTGACACAATCAATAAATTCTACAACACAACAACTGGGCAGACCCAGGGATTCCCATACACTGCTCTCCCTTATGCACACACTGACATTGTCACCAGCTGATCCTGTTCAACATGTCTGTTCATGTCTGTTCCTATTTTACACCATATGACCATCCTCCGTACACAGGGTTTTATCTTATTACTTCAACGCACACCCACCAATAACTAATGTAAACAGCAGCCATTATTGTATATAGTATTCCTAATAGGGGGGATAGAAGGCCCCAGTCGGTATTCCTAATACCCACCCAATGGTAATAACTGACTTGTGGCCCCTTTTTTTTTCAAAAACAAACAAAAAATATCCCCTATTAGGAATACTGACTATGGGGCCTATATCCCCTATTAGGAATACTGACTGGGCCTTATATCCCCCTATTAGGAATACCGACTGGGGCCTTATATCCCCCTATTAGGAATACGACTGGGCCCTTATATCCCCCTATTAGGAATACCGACTGGGGCCTTATATCCCCCTATTAGGAATACCGACTGGGCCCTTATATCCCTCTATTAGGAATACTGACTGGGGCCCTTATATCCCCCTATTAGGAATACCGACTGGGGCCTTATATCCCCCTATTAGTAATCCGACTGGGCCCTTATATCCCCCTATTAGGAATACCGACTGGGGAATTATCCTCCTTTATATATCCGCCTTATATCCCCTATTAGGAATACCGACTGGGCCCTTATATCCCTCTATTAGGAAAACTGACGGGGCCCTTATATCCCCCCTATTAGGAATACTGACTGGGGCCCTTATATCCCCCCTATTAGGAATACTGACTGGGGCCCTTATATCCCCCCTATTAGGAATACTGACTGGGGCCTTATATCCCCCTATTAGGAATACTGACTGGGGCCCTTATATCCCCCTATTAGGAATACTGACTGGGGCCTTATATCCCCCCTATTAGGAATACTGACTGGGCCTTATATCCCCCTATTAGGAATACTGACTGGGGCTTAATATCCCCCCTAGGAATACTGATGGGGCCTTATATCCCCCCTATTAGGAATACTGACTGGGGCCTTATATCCCCCTATTAGGAATACTGACTGGGGCCTTATATCCCCCTATTAGGAATCCGACTGGGGTCCTTATATCCCCCTATTAGGAATACCGACTGGGCCCTTATATCCCCCTATTAGGAATACCGACTGGGCCCTTATATCCCCCTATTAGGAATACTGATTGGGGCCCTTATATCCCCCTATTAGGAATACCGACTGGGGCCTTATATCCCCCTATTAGGAATCCGACTGGGGCCTTATATCCCCCTATTAGGAATACCGACTGGGGCCTTATATCCCCCTATTAGGAATACCGACTGGGGCCTTATATCCTCCTATTAGGAATACCGACTGGGGCCCTATATCCCCCTATTAGGAATACCGACTGGGGCCTTATATCCCCCTAGAATAACCGACTGGGCCTTATATCCCCCTATTAGGAATACCGACTGGGGCCTTATATCCCCCTATTAGGAATACTGCTGGGGCCTTATATCCCCCTATTAGGAATACTGACTGGGGCCTTATATCCCCCTATTAGGAATACTGACTGGGGCCTTATATCCCCCTATTAGGAATACTGACTGGGGCCTTATATCCCCCTATTAGGAATACCGACTGGGGCCTATATCCCCTATTAGGAATACTGACTGGGGCCTTATATCCCCTATTAGGAATACTGACTGGGGCCTTATACCCCCTATTAGGAATACATGACTGGGGCCTTATATCCCTCCCCTATTAGGAATACTGACTGGGCCTTATATCCCCCTTTAGGAATATGACTGGGGCCTTTATCCCCCTATTAGGAATACTGACTGGGGCCTTATACCCCCTATTAGGAATACTGACTGGGGCCTTAATCCCCTATTAGGAATATTGACTGGGGCCTTATATCCCCTTAGGAATACTGACTGGGGCCTTATATCCCCTATTAGGAATACTGACTGGGGCCTTATATCCCCCTATTAGGAATACTGACTGGGGCCTTATATCCCCCTATTAGGAATACCGACTGGGGCTTTATATCCTCCTATTAGGAATACCGACTGGGGCCTTATATCCCCCTATTAGGAATACCGACTGGGGCCTTATACCCCCCTATTAGGAATACCGACTGGGGCCTTAATCCCCCTATTAGAATACCGACTGGGGCCTATATCCCCCTATTAGGATACCGACTGGGGCCTTTATCCCCCTATTAGGAATACCGACTGGGGCCTTTTCCCCCTATTGAGAATACCGACTGGGCCTTGTATCCCCCCATTAGGAATACGACTGGGGCCTTGTATCCCCCTATTAGGAATCCGACTGGGGCTTTATATCCCCCTATTAGGAATGACCGTCTGGGGCCTTATATCCCATATCCCCCTATTAGGAATACCGACTGGGGCCTTTACCCCCTATTAGGAATACCGACTGGGGCCTTCTATCCCCTATTAGGATACCGCATGGGGCCTTCTATCCCCCTATTAGGAATACCGACTGGGGCCTTCTATCCCCCCTATAGGAATACCGACTGGGCCTTCTATCCCCCCTATTAGGAATACGACTGGGCCTTCTATCCCCCTATTAGGAATACCGACTGGGGCCTTCTATCCCCCCTATTAGGAATACCGACTGGGGCGCTCTTCTATCCCCCTATTAGGAATACCGACGGGGCCTTCATCCCTCCCCCCTATTAGGAATACCGACTGGGGCCTTCTATCCCCCCTATTAGGAATACCGACTGGGGCCTTCTATCCCCCCTATTAGGAATACGACTGGGCCCTTCTATCCCCCCTATTAGGAAACCGACTGGGGCTTCTATCCCCCTATTAAATACCGACTGGGCCTTCTATCCCCCCATTAGGAATACCGACTGGGGCCTTCTATCCATCCCCCTATTAGGAATACCGACTGGGGCCTTCTATCCCCCCTATTAGGAATACCACTGGGGCCTTCTATCCCCCCTATTAGGAATACCACTGGGGCCTTCTATCCCCCCTATTAGGAATACCACTGGGCCTTCTACCCCCCTATTAGAATACGACTGGGGCCTTCTATCATCCCCCCTATTAGGAAACCGACTGGGGCCTTCTATCCCCCCTATTAGATCTATAGGAATACCGGACTGGGCCTCTATCACCCCTAGTAGGAATTACTATATACATAATGGCTGCTGTTTCATTAGTTATTGGGGTGTTGCGTTGAAGTATAAGACACCCTGGTGTACGGAGGATGGTCATCTATGTGGTAAAATAGGACCAGGACATGAACAGACATGTTGAACGAGGCAGCTGGTGGACAATTTGTCCTTTGTGTGTGCATAAGGTTGAGAAGCAGTGTAGGATGGGAATCCCTGGGCTTCTGCCCAGTTGTTGTGTGTAAGGATTATTGATTGTGTCAAGGTGTTTTATTATGCAGTCGTTGTGAACACCACCACTGTGACCATAAAGCTTGTCAGAATAGTTAATGTGCTGGGGTGAAGTGGAGTTTTATGATGCATTCTGGGATTTAAAAAAATGGAGAATATTTCCAGTTGCCTACCAGCTGTATAGTGAAACACTGACAGTTTAGGGCAGTGTTTCTAATCAGGGGTCCGAGGTGTGCTGGGGGTCCTCAGAGATTGTGGACAGATAAATAAATAATCTAATAGTGGTTTTATGCAAAGGGTTCCCAGAGATTAGGATAAAAAGGTGATAAACACCGAGTCCATTCCTGCGGGAAATTTGAGTAATTTGTTAACTAGAGAATACTATTATAGATCCATCATGTATATTTGTATTATTTATTGTATTTTGATTACCGACAAAGAAAAGATACTTATAAGCTTATTTATGGTAGGGGTTCCCTGAGACATGAAAATAGTTTCATGGTGTCCCCCAGACATAAAAATGTTGATAAACACAGGTTAGTGGGAAGACTTGGAAAGCCACATTACTACGTTATTGTGAATCTGCTAGTAGGTGGGAGTAATCTGCAATGGTTCTGTGTTACCGAAAGAGATGCGCATGAACTTATAAATTTGTAGCTCCCTGACTATGTTCAGGGGTACAGAGTCATGCGTCACTAATATTTACGTATGGAATTATAGACAAGGTCTCCTTCTGGAAAAAAAAATGAGTAATATCTAGCTATAACGAAAAGGAGTTTGTGTCAAAACTTCGTTATAGCGTGTATTAATTACAGTTGCCTAAAGCTATCATTGGATTATCATTAGTCGGTGAATGGGTCATAATTACCCATTTTATACATTTTATGGTGTGCTCCAGTAGTTTGGCTATTCTGTGTTATGGGGGTTCTTACTAGATGTTGGGTAGTTGAAGAGTTAACCAATTCGGGCATTTTGGGCCGTTACTTGAATAGACACAACGACAATTACATAGGTTCTAGCTCACCTTAGTGCAGTGAAAAGGGCTAGACTGCGAACCAAAGGGCGTTTGTGTGATATCTGCCGTGTCTGGTAAAGCTTTTAATTAATGCATGTCGGCTTTGTCTTTCGAACCTTTAGGTCTATACCCCACCTTGATGAATCAAGCAAATGGTAAAAGGTCGACTTGCCTAGGCACAAAAGATTTGTGTTTCAGTGCAGGGAGGATAAATTCACAGAGATAGGTACATGTATAACAATCTATAACCATGGTTAGTACTTGGGTTCAGTTTTTAAACGGTCACCCTGTTAATGCCCTGTGTAAAGCATTTAACTTATTTGGGATATACAAAGTTTGAAAAAGCTTATGAAGCATTGATATAAAGGGAAAATATCATATTTTTAAAATGCTTAGTTGTATTGTGCCATGGTTAGTATTCTACACATATTCTTTCCATTTAAAAACAGAAAATAATTCATACCCTTTGCTATATTTACCCACTGTTGACATTAGTGAGCAGACATTTAGGTTCTTGCCAGAGCAGCACAATTTCCTTGCAATGTCCTAGAGGTGCCATACATTAGGTTCTTACCTGCCCAAACAGACAGGGACATTCAAATGAATATTGCCAGAACCCGCCTTTTCCATTCTTGATTGCGAGACCAAACTTATGATTGTAAAATGGAATGACATTGTGATGATAGTCCAATCGAGAAGTAGAATGGGAAAGGCCGTTCTGGAAGAGTGATTGAGTTTTGCGGATGGGTTGGAGGGTTAGTACTTGTGTATGGCACCTTAGGCTGTTGAACACCATCACAATTTTCAGGTCAGATCGACCGATAGTTCAATGTATCGGTCGATTGGGTAATATTTTAATCAAAGTTTTTGCCTCAATTTCTAATTGGACTGTGATTATTACCAGTTCCATAATATTTGCGTTTCTCTGGTGGAGCGAGCAATTGAAACCTTTCTGAAGGGAAATTCACATTCCTTTTAACCAATTGATACTGTGCTAAATAGCTCTGGTCCTGCAGCTAATGCAGCTTGAAATTAAAGTAGCGTGACATTTTATCATTTCGAGTCTTGTCAATAACTGCCCGTCGGCGGCGTCAATAACATTTGGAGAAGAACTGGGAAACCGCTTCGTGAAGAAAAAAGTCGAAGGCCACTGGTTATCACGAGAAACACTTAAAAAGGGTCATGATTTCGATAGTCTACCATGTAGGAGAGAAGTGGAAACCAATCATTCATCTGGCAGCAAATGAAAGTGGATTAGACGTGATGATCTTCGTAGAAACCCTTCCACAAAGAGAATCCACGTGTGGATTGATCCAGCTGAAGTCTCCTATAAGATCGGTGGAAAGGGGCAGATTTTAAGGTTTTGTATGTTGATGAAAGAAATGAGAACGGGGCCGAACTGGACAGAGAGATAAGATAGCTCTTTTAACCAGACGGCCCAAGGTTTTTGCCCACATGGACCAATCCTCTTCGGTTTCCAATTCACCCCGTCTCCCCCCTTGTTAGTGACTCTGATGCGGTTGAGCCACAACATTCATGCCCAGAGCGAATCACCCTATAACCTCACACGGCACTTTTGCTGCCACGAAATTGGTTTCACAAAGAGAAAAAAATGAAAACAATACCGCAACAAGATAGCGAAGGTCCTCCCCAACGCAATTTGGCTGAATGTGAATTTGTTAAAACAGAATGCTACATCCTCTTCGCTCCACATATTTATGGCATGGGCTTTACAAATCTTAAGCAAAAAGATCTGCTCTTTCTCAACGAAAAGGAATTTACTTCCAAGTGCACAAGACAAGGAAGAGAACCAACTGGCTGCCCTGTGAATGAGTGCCTCCCTGAACCTCGGGCTCTTCTACAGCAACGCTTTTGATGTGTTCGCAGGGCTTATGGTGAGTCTTAATGAGAAATCGCTTGTGGATGGGTTAAATTACAGTGTAAGTAACTGCAATATTCAAACCAGCAATTTCAGCCAGTTCCTGGCTCAACATAAGCGTGGTGGATTTGGCAGCTTAAAGTGTTGACCAGCTGCATGAACCCAAGTTTATAGGGGGGAGTGTCATTTTTTTTAACCTTCCTAGTCTTCAGCTTCTAGCCCTTTAAAAAATTCAAGGTTGGTGTCTAGCACATTTATTTTATTTTTTTTCTACCCATTTTGCAGAGAGTGACGTGCAAAAAATATTATTTATGTTCACATTAAGAATTGACTCTTATCGTATTTGCTAAGCCTACAAATGCATATTATATTTTTTTATATAATAGGCTTTTTTTTTTTTTTTTTTTTTTTTCTAAATTGTGACATGGTGATTTATTTAATTTCAAACACATACAGGAGGATAATTCCCATAATTCCCTTGCATCTGAAAAATTGGACAAACTAACCACTCATGAAAAATGGTTGGAATAGACTTATTGCTTATTTCTCTAGCCCCCCGATTACTTTCACTTCCAGCTCCCTGTATGTGTAAAATCATTATTTTATATTGAACAATTTCAGGTTTTATGAATCTGTGATTCGCCAACTGTTCCGTATTTTATTTTTTCTGATTGTAAATTTCTTTTTTTGAAACACTGTGGTGGGTTCGGAAAGTTATTGAGTATTCCTGTTGTGAAGCCCTAACAAGAGAGGACTAGGTATCTTTCAGAGTTGTATTTTCTGTTACAATCTTAAAAAAAATTGTATATCAAAATATTATTGTAATTTGTGTATCTAAATGTGCAATACCTTGATTAATATGTTTAAGTATATTACGTCAGTGTCTTACATGTTAAGAACTGAAATAGTTTTATATGTAGTTTGATATTAAACAATTCACTTAAATGATGCCACGAGTTGAGTTTTTTTTATTGTTTTTTTTGCTAAACAGTGTTCGAATACAGCAAAGTTTAAAGGGTATCTAAACTGGAAAAAATATTTGAAATTGCCTTTACTAGAAAAAACTAGCATTCGTCCCAACCCACCATTTTTTTATGTCCGCCCTTTATGTCTTTAAAAAAAAAATTTAAAAATTTACCATCTTCAGCGTCATCAACCCATGCTTAATTATCATAACTCCTCTACTGTGGCAGTTAGGGTGACAGTGTTATGTGAAAACATTGTGGGGAATTCCCTCTCCTGTATCACTGCATTACAGTTGTAAGTAGCACATACTCGCAACACAAGCCTCAGAGTACATTAAATGTATTAATTATAGATTAGATGAGGCTTTTTTTTTTTCTTTCGTTTACATACCTTACATTCTTTTAAACAGGGTTATTGGATGGGTGCATAGTGTACTTCTTTAGCAATCTGTTGTCAGATGCAGGAAGGTTTACGTAGCAGCGCTGTCACAAGTGGGGGTTGTTCCTTCTGAATAGAATTGCCACCAGTCAGGGACTGCAGATATGTGCATAGCACTATTCACCCTACTATTTGGGATTATTAAAACACCAATCAAAACAACAGATTTTAATTCTTACCCAATAAGGTTTGTCCAGAACCATGGTTCCTATTGTGAGTCCGGTGCATGATTCAGATGATTAAAAAAAACAATTTTGGGTAACAGTTTAAAGGACCCAAATATATGAAGTTAAACTAACTTTACAGGGAACTTCACATGGAAAAAATTGTATGGGGATAAATCCCCCAAGCAATTCTGCTACAAAGTCTATTAAACGGGACTGTGGGGAAGAGGGCAGTGAAGTGGTTTAGATTGTTAAAAAACCCTTCAGACAAGGAGAATACAAAACGCTTCTGACCCCATATTTGAATGACAATATATCTGCCTCTGCTGGACCTATAAGATCCCTTGGCATATACTGGGGTCTACAAGAAAGACTGTCGGATTAAGCAAAAATAGTAAAGCAGGTTTCCCTCATTTATGCTGCCAGCTAATATTGGGGGCAGCCTTGTGTTTTTCATCTGGTAACAATTTTACTGTGAGCTTATAAGTTCGTGATTGCAAGCCAAGGACTGCTCTTCCAGGCACGCTAGGAAACAGCCATTATGACATGTCCATTAATATCTCCATTTATTATAGTGCTACTATTTTACACCGTCATTTGCACTCACTGCCATAGAGCTTACTGACAGTTCTAATTTAGGTGCATGAGGATGCACGGGATAAGTAACTTGGGGGGAGAGGCATTGGCAGCTGCATGATGGTGTTAAACAACATTAAAACTTCTGTTACTAGTTACAGGGAATAAAGACTCAGGAACACGGCACGAAGCAGAGATATTTGATCTAAAAAAAACACGTCATTTCGGTATAGTCTTCTCTCCCGCGGGTGCGAGGAGAACTTTTACCTTTATAAAATGGGGTTTCTGTTTATTTCCAGCATTCCGGTATAGCAGTGAGGTGATGATAGGGAACCTGTACAAGCAGGTCTGTGTGCGCCGATTTCTGGGCGGTTTGCAATGCATTTTGCAGTTTTGCGTTATGGAAATGATGCGTTACCAGAAAAGCGAACGGATGCGCATGTGGAAATCACAGAATTCGCGGTCCCGGGAATTCGAGCGAGAGGCGAAAACGCACTAGTGTGGCCTAACCCTTATATATCAAGCTGTAAATCTTTCTATTCTTGCACTATCTGGACAGTTGTGTGGAAAGCATGGCTTTCTTTTGGTTGTTTGGGGGGGCGGCGCGGGTCCCCCTTCCCTTTCTTGTGGGGCATGGGAAATTCTGCTTAAGTGCTGATGAAAGCATGCTCGCCCACACTTTTAGTCAGATAGTCAAGCCTGAGACAAAACAAAGAATGTGAACAAAGATGGCTAATGTTACACACATCGGAGTAAGGGCTCCTACAGAAACGTAGTTTTGTGAGGAGTAGTACCAGCTCATTACAGTGCGCACCTATCAGCTGCATTTTGTGAATGTTTGAAGCAAAAACTTCCCCCCTTTCCAGAGGACTTGTCTTTAAGTGGGATTGTCCTTTAAACTCTCTGCACGTTTGCTCCCTTCATTCAGTGGTATTGACATGGATTTAATCCGTTTACTGCAACCTAACAAGTTAATTCTATGGCGAATAAGGACACACAGGTGCATGCCAACAATATCCGTGAAAGGTATGGAAGTCTACCAGATGCAACAGGGGATGCAGCTGTTCAGGGTATAGTTCATAGAAGGAGCATTGGCTATCTTGGCTATATTGTGTATATAATACTCCTGCTTTATGGGGACCCTGGTGGAGGCTCATCGTGGGTGGGATTTTCACAGTTAGAAATATAACCGTCCTGAAAGGTTGAATACTATACGTGTAGAGGCATTTTGATAATAAGCTAGTGATACATCATTTGAAGCTACCAATCAGAGGTTGTCTAACTGGCAGTCACCAGGAAAAGACAACATCTATTCGTTTTTGCGAATTAATAACACAACAAACTTCATGTTAATACATCAGCTCTTTATGTGTTGTTAAGGCCACACCAGGCCATTTTAAAACTCGATCGATCACGTGTTACAAAAGATTGTGTGTCACACTAGGTGCTCTGGGACTGTCACACTGATGGAATGCATGCGATAACCTTTTTTTAAGATTTCACATGTGCGACAATCCCTGAAATGATAAAGATTGCAGTGACAGGCAGGCAAGAACGTTGTACACACGAAGGGGACTATTTTTCACGAGCCCGAGTGTATGGTTTGCATTGTGCGGTCCGTCAGGGACCTTACCGGGACACATACGATTGCCCTTCGTCTGACCTGGACGAAATGAAGCACAGGATTTTTAGCCCAATGACCGATACAAGGACGTGTGGCCCAGCCTAAGGGGAGATTTATAGGTTGTATGGCTAGTGCTAAATGAAGGGACATAGGTGGTTGAAGAGGATCAGCACCCCACTGCTGTTTGGTATAACTATGCAAGAGATTCAATGTTAAAAAATAAAAGTTTTAAGTTTCTGTGGCGGTCTGCGCGGTGGTTACAGGAGCCAAGAATCTAGGATCTGGCCAGGGTGCCCAACCTGTAACAGGATTAGGATCTAGACCAAGGTTCCCAACATATAACAGGCTTAGGATCAGACCAGGAGGTGCTCAACCTTACCAGGCTTAGGATCTAGACCAGGGGTTTCCCAAAGTAACAGATTAGGATGAGACCAAGGGTTCCCAACCTGTGGACAGGCTTACAAGCTAGACCAGGGGTTCTCAAACTGTAAACAGGCTTAGCGATCTAGACCAGGGTATCAAACCTGTAACAGGCTTTAGGAATCTAGACCAGGGGTTCCCAACTGTAACAGGCTAGGGATTAGACCAGGGGTTCCCAAAGGTAACAGGATCTTAGGATCGAGGACCAGGGGTTACAACTGTAACAGGCTTTCTTCGGATCTAGACAGGGGTTCTCACCTCAAACCAGGTAAAAGCTTAGGATTAGGACCAGGGGTGCTCAACCTGTGAGAGGCCCTTAGGATCTAGACCAGGGGTTCTCAACCTGTAACAAGCTTAGGAGCTAGGACCAGGGGTGCTCAACTGTAACCAGCTTAAGGATCTAGACCCAGGGGTTCTTCAACGTGTAACAGGCTTCGGATCAGACCAAGGGGTTCTACAACGGTAAAACAGGCTTAGGATTAGGGACCCAGGGGTTCTCAACCTGTAAAGGATTAGGATCTAGACCAAGGGGGGGGGTTCACCACTGGACAACAGGCCTAGGATCTCGACCAGGGGTGCTAACCGTAACAGGCTTAGGATATAGACCAGGGGTTCCAACCGGTAACAGGCTTAGGATCGACACCCCAGGGGGTTCCCAACCTGTAAAGGCTTATGATCTAGAACCAGGGGTTTCACCAACCGTAACAGGCTTAGGTCTTAGACCAGGGGGCTCAACCTGTGGAGAGGCTTTGGATTCTAGACAGGGGATCCCAAAACGTAACAAGCTTAGGATCTACACCAGGGGTTGCTCAACCTGTAACAGGCTTACAGGATCGACAAAAGGGGTTCCCAACCTTGTAAACGGCTTAGGATCTAGGACCAGAGGGGTCCAACCTGTGGACAGGCTACCATCTAGACAGGGGTCTCAACCTGTAAACAGGCTTGGATCTAGACCAGGGGTTCCCAACCTGTAACAGGTTAGGATAGACCAGGGAGCTAAACCTGTAAAAAGGCTTTAGGATCTAGACCCGGGGTTCCCAAACCTGTAACAGGCTTAGATCTGAGACCAGGGGCTGCTCAAACCTGTGAGGAGGCTTCGGATCGTAGACCAGGGGTTCCCAACCTGGGTAACGGTTCGGATCTAGAGCAAGGGGGTCCCAACATGTAAAAGGCTTAGAATCTAGACCCAAGGGGCGACGCCTTCCAATTTTCCGTTCCCAACCTGTAACAGGCTAGTGATCTACACCAGGGGTGCCAACCCTGTGAGAGCTTAGGATCTAGACAGGGGTTCCCAACTCTGTAACGGCTCTTAGGATATCTTAGACAGGGGGGTTTTCTCAACTGTAACAGGCTAGGATCTACACCAGGCGGTTACCAACATGGGAAGGCTTACGATCTAGACCAGGGGGTTCTCAACCTGTAAACAGGCTTAGGATCTAGACCAGGGTTCCCAACCGTAACCGGGCTTAGGATCTAGACATGGGTGCTCAAACCTTTAACAGGTTAGGATATAGACCAGGGGTCCCAACCGTAACAGGCTAGGATCTACAACAGGGGGTCCCAACTGTAACAGGCTTAGGATCTCTAGACCAGGGTTCCCAACCTGTGAGAGGCTTACGATCTAGACCAGGGGTTCTCACACCTGTAACAGGCTATTAGGATTAGACCAGGGTTCCAATGATCTGTAACAGGCTTAGGATCTAGCCAGAGGGGCCCAACCTGTAACGGCTTGGATGTAGACAGGGGTGCCCAACCTGTTACAGGCTTAGGATTCTAGACCGGGGTTCCCACCGGAACAAGGCTTAGGATCTAGACCAGGGGTCTCAACCTGTAACAGGCTTAGGATCTAAGACCAGGGTGTTCCCAAACTGTAACGGCTAAGGATCTAGGCAAGGGGTTGCCCATTACGGGTAACGCTTAGGATCTAGACCAGGGGCCCCAACCTGTAACAGGCTTAGGACTAACCAGGGGTTCCCAACTGTAACGGCTTCGGATCTAGACCCGGGGTTCTCAACCTGAACAGGTTTAGGATCAGACCAGGGGTTCCCAACCTGTCACAGGTAAGGATATAGGCCAGGGGTTCCCAACGTTGTAACAGGATTAGGATTCTAGACCAGGGGTCTTCCCAACCTGTAACAGGCTTCGGATCTAGCCAGGTTCCCAACATGTAACAAGTTAGGTCTAGACAGGGGTTTCAACTGTGAGAGGCTTAGATTAGACAGGGGTTCTCAACCTGTAACAAGCTTAGGATCTAGACCAGGGGTGCTCAAACCTGAACAGGCTTAGGCTCTAGACCAGGGGTTATCAACCTGTAACAGGCTTTGGATCTAGAACAGGGTTATCAAACCTGTAACAGGCTTATTAGGATCTAGAACAAGGGGTGCTCAACCTGTAACAGGCTTAGGATCAGACCAGGGGTGCTCCACATGTAACAGGCTTAGATCTAGACCAGGTGGGGTTCTCAACCGTAAAGGCTTAGGATATAGACCAGGGGTTTCTCAACCATGTAACAGGCTAGGATCTAGACAGGGGTTGCTCAACCTGTAACAGGTAGGATCTAGACCAGGGGTGCCAAACTGTGAAGGCTTAGGATCTAGACCAGGGGTTCCACCTTGTAACAGGCTTAGGATCTACACCAGGGGTGCTCAACCGGTAACAGGCTTAGGATTCGTTCCACAAGGGGTTCCCAACCTGTACAGGCTTAGGATCTCGGACCAGGGGCCCCAACCTGTGACAGGGTTACAATCTAGACCAGGGGTTATCAACCGTAAAAACAGCTTAGGATCAGACCAGGGGTTCCCAAACGGTAACAGGGCCTTAGGATCTAGACAGGGATGCTCAAACCTGTAACAGGCTTAGATCTAGACCAGGGGGTTTCCCAACCTGTAAAAGGCTTAGGATCTAGACCAGGGGTTGCTCAACCTTGAGAGCTTTCCTTAGGATCTATGACACAGGGGTTCAAAACCTGTAACCGGCTTAGGATCTAGACCAGGGGTTCCCAACCGTAACAGGCTTAGGATCTGACCAGGGGTTCCAACTGTAACAGGTTAGGATCTAGACCAGGGATGCTAAACCTGTGAGAGGCTTAGGATCTAGACCAGGGGTTAACAACCTTAACAGGCTTGGATCTAGAACCGAGGGGTTCTCACCTGTAACAGGCTTAGGATCTACCCACCAGGGGTTCCAACCGTGACGGGCTTACGATCTAGACCAGGGGGTCTTCTCAACCTGTAACAGGCTTAGGATCTAGACAGGGGTTACAACCTGTAACGGGCTGAGGATCTAGGACATGGGTGCTCAACCTGCAACAGGCTTAGGTCTAGACCAGGGGTTCCCAAACTGGTAACAGTCTAGGATCTACACCAGGGCGTTCCCACCTGTAACAGGCTTAGGATCTTAGACCAGGGTGGTTACCACCTGATGAGAGGCTTACGATCTAGGACCAGGGGTTCTCAACCTGTAACAGGCTTAGGATCTAGACCAGGGGTCCACCTGTAACTGCTTTAGGATCTAGACCAGGGGTGCCCAACTGTAACAGGCTTGGATTGTAGACCAGGGGTGCCCAACAAACTTGTAACAGGTTAGGATCTAGACCAGGTGTCCCAACCTGAACAGGCTTAGGATCTAGAACCAGGGGTGCTCAAAACCTGAACGTTAGGATCTAGGGACCAGGGGTTCCAAACCTGTAACAGGCGTAGATCTAGACTAGGGGTGTCCAACGCGTAAAACGGCTTAGGATGTAGACCCAGAGGGTTCCCAAACCTGTAACAGGCTTAGGACTAGACAGGGGTCCCAACCTGTAACAGGCTTAGGGATCTAGACTAGGGTGTCCAACCGTAAAGGCTTAGGATGTAGACCAGAGGGTGCCCAACCCTGTGACAGGCGTAGGATCTAGACCCAGGGGGGTTCCCAACCTGTAACAGGCTTAGGATCTAGGCCAGGGGTTGCTCCACCTGTACAGGCTGCGTAGGATTACACCAGGGGTCCCAACCTGTGACGGCTTAGGAATCTAGACACCGGGGGCTCAACCTGTAAACAGGCTAGGACTAGACCAGGGGTTTCCAAACCTGTGACAGCTTGGATCTAGACAGGGGGCTCAACCTGTAACAGGCTTAGGATCTAGACCAGGGGTTCCAACTGTGTAACAGGCTGAGGATCTAGACCAGCGGTGCTCCACCTGTGGACAGGCTTAGGATCTAGACCATGGGTTCCCAAACCTCGTACAACAGGCTTAGGATCTAGGACCCAGGGGTTCCCAAACCTGTCAACAGGCCTTAGGATCTAGACCAGGGGTGCCAACCGTAACAGGCTTAGGATCTAGACCAGGGTGCCTAAACCTGTGGACAGGCTTAGGATCTTAGGGACCCAGGGGGTCCAAACCTTTACAGGTTAGGATTAGACCAGGGGTTTCCCAACCGGTAACAGGCTTACGATCTACACAGGGGGCCCAACCTGTAAACCGGCTTAGGATCTAGACCAGGGGTTCCCAATGTAACAGGCTTTAGGATCTAGACCAGGGGTGCTCAAACTGTGACCAGGATTAGGATCTAGACCAGGGGTGCTCAAACTGGGAAAGGTCTTAGGATTCTAGACCAGGGGTTCCAACCTGGTTGACAGGCTTAGGATTAGACCAGGGGTGCTCACCGAACCAGTTGGCTGCGACCAGGGGGTTCCCAACTGTGACAGGCTTAGGACTTGACAAGGGTTACCAACCTGTGACAGGCTTAGGATCTACACCAGGTGTCAAACGGTGGACAGCTTAGGATCGACACCAGGGGTGCTCAACCTGTGGACAGGCTTAGGATATAGACCAGGGGTTCCAACCGGAACAGGGATTAGGATCTAGACCAGGGGTTCCCAACATGTGCCAGGCTTAGGATTGTACACCAGGGAGTTCCCAACCTGTGACGGATGGATAAGGCCAGGGGGTGTCAACCGGTGACAGGGCTTAGGATTACAACCAGGGTCCAAACCTGTAACAGGTTAGGATCTAGACCAGGGGTTTCCCACTGTACAGGCTTAGGAATCTAGACCAGGGGTTCCAACCGTGACAGGTGAGGATCTAGGCCAAGGGGTTCCCAACCTGTACAGGATTAGGATCTAGAACAGGGGTTCCCAAACCTGTAACAGGATTGGATCTACACCAGGGGTTCCCAACCTGGAACAGGCTTAGGAGCTACACCAGGGGTTCCCACAACGTGACAGGCTTTAGGATCTACACCAGGGGGTCCCAACATGTGACAGCTAGGATCTAGACAAGGGTGGCCCAACCTGTAACAGGATCTTAGGATCTAGGACAGGGGTCCCACCTGTAACAGGTGGATCAGACCCAGGGGTGCCAAACGTAAAGGTTAGGGATCTAGACCAGGGGTTCCAAACCTGTAACGGATTAAGGTCTAGACCAGGGGTGCTCAACCGGAAAGGCTTAGGATCTAGACCAGGGGTGCTCAACCTGTGACAGCTTAGGAATAGCCCGGGGTTCCCAACCTGTAAACAGGCTTACGATTAAACAAGGGTGACCACCTGTAACAGGCTTTAGCATATAGACCAGGGTTCCCAACCTGTAACAGGGATAGGATCTGACCAGGGGTGCTCTCAACCTGTGACCGGCTTAGGATTCTAGAACAGGGGTGCTAAACTGGGACAGGCTTAGGATAGTAGACCAGGGGTTCCCAACCTGGAAGGCTTAGGATCTGACAGGGTGCTCAAACGTAACAGGCTTGAGGATTCTACCAAGGGGTGCTCAAAATGTAACAGGTTCGGAGTAGACCAGGGGTTCCAAAACCGGGACAGGCTGAGGATATCAGACCAGGGTTTCCCAACCTGTGAAAGGCTTAGGACTCGACAACGGGGTGCTAAACCTGTTGACAGGGCTTAGGAGCTACACCAGGGTGCTCAACCTGGACGGTTAGGATCTAGACCAGGGTTCCCAACCTGTACAGGCTCGGATCTAGAAGGGGTTCTCAACTGAACAGGCTTAGGATGATATGACCAGGGGTCCCAACCTGGACAGGCTTAGGACTAGACCAGGGGACAGGGGTTCCCAACCTGTGACAGGCTTAGGTCTACACAGGGGTTCCCAACCTGTAAAGGCGTAGGATATAGACAGGGTTCACCAACCTTTGACAGGCTTAGGATGTACACCAGGGTTCCCAAATGGAAGTGCTTAGGATCTAGGCCAGGGTGCTCAACCTGTGAACAGGCTTAGATTACACCAGGGGTTCCAACTGTAACAGGCTGAGGATCTAGACAGGGGGGGTTACAACCGGTACAGGTTAGGATTAGGACCCAGGGGGGACACCTGTAACAGCTTAGGATCTTAGACCAGGGTGTTCCCAACCGTAAACAGTTAGGATCTAGGACCAGGGGTGCTCAACTGTGAAGGATTAGGATCTGACCATGGGTGTGCTCAACTGTGCAGGATGAGGATCTAGACAGGGGTTCCCAACCTGTAAAGGCTTACGATCTACACAAGGGTGTGGACAAACCTGAACAGGATTAGGCTCTAGACCAGGGTTTCCAAAACATGTAAACAGGCTTAGGATTTCGACAGGGGTGCTCAACCTGTTGACAGGATTTAGGATTCTAGACCAGGGTGCTCAACCTGTGACAGGCTTCGGATCTAGACCCAGGGGTTCCAAACCTGTGAGCTTAGGACCTAGACCAGGGGTGCTCACCTGTAACAGGCTTAGGATCTCCCCAGGGGTGCTCAACGGTAACAGGCTTAGGATGTAGACCAGGGGTCCCAACCTTGAAAGTGCTGGATCTAGACCCGGGGGTTCCACCCTGTGACGGCTTAGGCTCTCCACCAGGGGTGCTCAACCGTTGGACGGGAGGATCTACAATAGGGGTGCTCATACGTGTGACAGTTAGATTAGACCAGGGGTTCCAACCTGTAAAGGCTTGGATCTAGCCCAGGGGTTCTAAACCTGTAACAGGCTCTAGGAGTGACCGGGGTTCCAACTGGTGACAGGATAGGATCGAGACCAGGGGTTCCAAACTGTGACCAGGCTTAGGATTAACAGGGGTTCCCAACTGCAACAGGTTCGGATCTCGACCCGGGGTTACCAACCGTGACGGCTTAGGATAGGTAACAGGGGTTCCACCTGTGACCAGCTTAGGACTAGCAGGGTGATCCACCTGTGAAGGTTAGGTCTACCACCCGGGGTTCCCAACCTGTCACGGTTAGGATTAGACCAGGGGTCCCAACTGTAACAGGCTAGATCTAGACGGGTTTCCCAACTTGCCAGGCTGGATTACACAGGGTCCCCGTGACAGGTTGGATTAGGCCGGGGGGTGCTCAACATGTGGACAGGCTTAGGATCTAACCAGGGGTTCCCAACTGCCCACCCAATGGTAATAACTGACTTGTGGCCCCTTTTTTTTTCAAAAACAAACAAAAAATATCCCCTATTAGGAATACTGACTATGGGGGCCTATATCCCCCTATTAGGAATACTGACGGGGCCTTATATCCCCCTATTAGGAATACTGACTGGGGCCTTATATCCCCCTATTAGGAATACTGACTGGGCCCTTATATCCCCCTATTAGGAATACTGACTGGGGCCTTATATCCCCCTATTAGGAATACTGACTGGGCCCTTATATCCCCCTATTAGGAATACTGACTGGGGCCCTTATATCCCCCTATTAGGAATACTGACTGGGGCCTTATATCCCCCTATTAGGAATACCGACTGGGCCCTTATATCCCCCTATTAGGAATACCGACTGGGGATTTATATCCTCCTTATATATCCGCCTTATATCCCCCTATTAGGAATACCGACTGGGCCCTTATATCCCTCTATTAGGAATACTGACTGGGGCCCTTATATCCCCCCTATTAGGAATACTGACTGGGGCCCTTATATCCCCCCTATTAGGAATACTGACTGGGGCCCTTATATCCCCCCTATTAGGAATACTGACTGGGGCCCTTATATCCCCCTATTAGGAATACTGACTGGGGCCTTATATCCCCCTATTAGGAATACTGACTGGGGCCTTATATCCCCCCTATTAGGAATACTGACTGGGCCTTATATCCCCCTATTAGGAATACTGATTGGGGCCCAGGAATACTGACTGGGGCCTTATATCCCCCCTATTAGGAATACTGACTGGGGCCTTATATCCCCCTATTAGGAATACTGACTGGGGCCTTATATCCCCCTATTAGGAATACTGACTGGGGCCTTATATCCCCCTATTAGGAATACCGACTGGGCCCTTATCCCCCTATTAGGAATACCACTGGGCCCTTATCCCCTATTAGGAATACTGATTGGGGCCCTTATATCCCCCTATTAGGAATACCGACTGGGGCCTTATATCCCCCTATTAGGAATCCCGACTGGGGCCTTATATCCCCCTATTAGGAATACCGACTGGGGCCTTATATCCCCCTATTAGGAATACCGACTGGGGCCTTATATCCCTATTAGGAATACCGACTGGGGCCTTATATCCCCCTATTAGGAATACGACTGGGGTCCTTATATCCTCCCTAGAATACCGACTGGCCTTATATCCCCCTATTAGGAATACCGACTGGGGCCTTATATCCCCCTATTAGGAATACTGACTGGGGCCTTATATCCCCCTATTAGGAATACTGACTGGGGCCTTATATCCCCCTATTGGAATACTGACTGGGGCCTTATATCCCCCTATTAGGAATACTGACTGGGGCCTTATATCCCCCTATTAGGAATACTGACTGGGGCCTTATATCCCCTATTAGGAATACTGACTGGGGCCTTATATCCTCCTATTAGGAATACTGACTGGGGCCTTATACCCCCTATTAGGAATACATGACTGGGGCCTTATATCCCTCCCCTATTAGGAATACTGACTGGGCCTTATATCCCCCTTTAGGAATACTGACTGGGGCCTTTATCCCCCTATTAGGAATACTGACTGGGGCCTTATACCCCCTATTAGGAATACTGACTGGGGCCTTAATCCCCTATTAGGAATATTGACTGGGGCCTTATATCCCCTTAGGAATACTGACTGGGGCCTTATATCCTCCTATTAGGAATACTGACTGGGGCCTTATATCCCCCTATTAGGAATACTGACGGGGCCTTATACCCCCTATTAGGAATACGACTGGGGCTTTATATCCTCCTATTAGGAATACCGACTGGGGCCTTATATCCCCATTAGGAATACCGACTGGGGCCTTATTACCCCCATTAGGAATACCGACTGGGGCCTTAATCCCCCTATTAGAATACCGACTGGGGCCTATATCCCCCTATTAGGATACCGACTGGGGCCTTTATCCCCCTATTAGGAATACCGACTGGGGCCTTTTCCCCCTATTGAGAATACCGACTGGGCCTTGTATCCCCCCATTAGGAATACCGACTGGGGCCTTGTATCCCCCTATTAGGAATACCGACTGGGGCTTATATCCCCCTATTAGGAATACCGTCTGGGGCCTTATATCCCATATCCCCTATTAGGAATACCGACTGGGGCCTTTACCCCCTATTAGGAATACCGACTGGGGCCTTCTATCCCCTATTAGGATACCGCATGGGGCCTTCTATCCCCCTATTAGGAATACCGACTGGGGCCTTCTATCCCCCCTATAGGAATACCGACTGGGCCTTCTATCCCCCTATTAGGAATACCGACTGGGCCTTCTATCCCCCCTATTAGGAATACCGACTGGGGCCTTCTATCCCCCCTATTAGGAATACCGACTGGGGCGCTCTTCTATCCCCCTATTAGGAATACCGACGGGGCCTTCATCCCTCCCCCCTATTAGGAATACCGACTGGGCCTTCTATCCCCCCTATTAGGAATACCGACTGGGGCCTTCTATCCCCCCTATTAGGAATACGACTGGGCCCTTCTATCCCCCCTATTAGGATAACCGACTGGGGCCTTCTATCCCCCTATTAAATACCGACTGGGCCTTCTATCCCCCTATTAGGAATACCGACTGGGGCCTTCTATCCCCCCTATTAGGAATACCGACTGGGGCCTTCTATCCCCCCTATTAGGAATACCGACTGGGGCCTTCTATCCCCCCTATTAGGAATACCGACTGGGGCCTTCTATCCCCCCTATTAGGAATACCGACTGGGCCTTCTACCCCCCTATTAGAATACACTGGGGCTTCTATCATCCCCCCTATTAGGAAACCGACTGGGGCCTTCTATCCCCCCTATTAAATAGGGGGGATAGAAGGCCCCAGTCGGTATTCCTAATAGGGGGGATAGAAGGCCCCAGTCGGTATTCCTAATAGGGGGGATAGAAGGCCCCAGTCGGTATTCCTAATAGGGGGGATAGAAGGCCCCAGTCGGTATCCTAATAGGGGGGATAGAAGGCCCCAGTCGGTATTCCTAATAGGGGGGATAGAAGGCCCAGTCGGTATTCCTAATAGGGGGGATAGAAGGCCCCAGTCGGTATTCCTAATAGGGGGGATGAAGGCCCCAGTCGGTATTCCTATAGGGGGATAGAAGGCCCCAGTCGGTATTCCTAATGGGGGATAAGGCCCCGGTATTCATATAGGGGGGATAAGCCCCCAGTCGGTATTCCTAATAGGGGGGATAGAAGGCCCCAGTCGGTATTCCTAATAGGGGGGATAAAGGCCCCAGTCGGTATTCCTAATAGGGGGATATAAGGCCCCAGTCAGTATTCCTAATAGGGGGATATAAGGCCCCAGTCAGTATTCCTAATAGGGGGATATAAGGGCCACGGTGTTTCCTGACCGAAGTCACGGTAGTGGCTGGTGGAGGGTCCCGGAAGTGGCCGTGGAAGGTCCCAGTAGTGGCCGGGCTGTTCCGAAGGGTAATGAGGGTGTTGGGCTCTCACCGTTTCAGATGTGTCCGGGACTCCAGCTCCGCTCACTCCCTCCTCCCCAGTCCAACCCATCGCTGGTCAGTCAGGTTATTTATACTGTGACTCCACCACAGGGGGAAAAGGGCGGGGCACTTCTAACCGAACAACCAATGGAAAGCGCCCGAAAGGCGGTCAGGGGAGTAGCCATAGGCGGAGGATCCTGTCAATCAGGATTGGGTGAGCGCTGACGTCAGCAAGCTGCCAGTGTAACTTTCACCGATTGGATGGACGTACAGCCAATAAGAGTTCTCGATCCCCCCCGGTTCGCCGGTTAACGGCGATTTACTGTGGTTAACCCGCGAGGTCCCGGTTCGGGGATTAAAAAAATTGAGCAGTAACGGGAAGCGCAGTGGGAGGGATTTCCGGTCAAACTGAACGTTCCAAGAAAAGAGGAGCCAAATATTAATATAGTGTGTGTGTGTGTGTGTGTGTGTGTGTGTGAAGGGTGTCTGTGTGTGTGTGAAGGGTGTCTGTGTGTGTGTGTGAAGGGTGTCTGTGTGTGTGAAGGGTGCCTGTGTGTGTGAAGGGTGTCTGTGTGTGTGTGAAGGGTGTCTGGTGTGCTTGTGGAGGGGTCTGTGTGTGTGAAGGGTGCTCGTGTGGTGTGAGGGGTGCTGTTGTGTGTGACAGGGCGTGTGTGTGGAGGTGTGTGAAGGTGTGCATCTGTGTGTGGAGGGTTGTCGGTGTGAAGGGTTGTGGTGTGTGAAGGGTGTTGTGGGTGGTGAAGGGTGTCTTGTGTGTGTGAAGGGGTATGTTGTGTGGTGTGAGGGTGTCTGTGTGTGTGAAGGGTGTGTGGTGTGTTGAAGGGTTTGTCTGTGGTGTGAAGGGTGTGTGAAGTGTGTCTGTGGTGGTGAAGGTGTGTCTGTGTGTGTGAAGGGTGTCTGTGTGTGTGAAGGGTGTCTGTGTGTGTGTGAAGGGTGTCTGTGTGTGGAAGGGTGATGTGTGTGGGAAGGGTTTGTCTGTGTGTGTGAAGGGTTTATGTGTGTCTGTGTGTGTGAAGGGGTGTCTGTGTGTGTTGTGTGAAGGGTGTCTGTGTGTGTGAAGGGTTGTCTGTGTGTGGGTGGAAGGGTGTCTGTGTGTGTGAAGGTGTCTGGTGTGTGAAGGGTGTGGTGTGGTGAAGGGGGTCTGTGTTGTGTGTGAAGGGTGTCTGTGTGTGTGGAAGGGGTTGTTGGCTGGGGGGTGTTGTGAAGGGTGCTGTGTGTGTGAAGGGTGTCTGTTGTGTGTGAAGGGTGTCGTGTGTCTGTGGGGAAGGGTTGTTTGTGTGTGTGGGGAAGGGGTTTGTCTGTGTGTGTGAAGGTTGTTGGTGTGGGAAGGGGTGTCTGTGTGTGTGAAGGGTGGTCTGTGTGTGTGTGAAGGGTGTGTGTGTGTGTGAAGGGTGTGTGTGGGTGAGGGTGTTGTCTGTGTGTGTGAAGGGTGTCTGTGTGTGTGAAGGGTGTTGTGGTGTGTGAAGTGTGTGAAGGGTTGTTGTGGTGGGTGAGGGTGTTGTGTGTGTGTGAAGGGTTGTTTGTGTGTGTGAAGGGTGTCTGGTGTGTGAAGGGTGGTGGTGAAGGGTTGGTCTGTGTGTGGAAGGTGTGTGTGAAGTGTGTGTGTGAAGGGTGTCTGTGTGTGTGAAGGGTGAGTGTGTGTGTGTGAAGGGTGTGATCTGTGTGGTGAAGGGTGTCTGTGGTGTGTGCGGTGTGGTTGTTGTGTGTGAAGGGTGGGTCTGTGTGTGTGGGGTGTCTGGGTGTGTGAAGGGTGTGTGGTGGTGTGAAGGGTGCCTGTGCGGTGTGAAGGGTGTTGTGTGTGTGAAGGGTGTCTGTGTGTGAGGGGTCGTGGTTGTGAAGGGTGTCTGGGTGTGTAAGGGTTGTGTGTGTGTAAAGGGGTGGATGTGAAGGGTGTGTGTGTGTGAAGGGTTTTGTCGTGTGGGTGTTGGAAGGTTGTCTGTGGTGGTGTGAAGGTGTCTGTGTGTGTGTGAAGGGTGCTGTGGGTGAAGGGTCGGGTGTTGAGGGTTGCTGTGTGTGTGAAGGGTGTCGTGTGTGTGTGAAGGGTGTGTGTGTGTGCTGTGTGTGTAAAGGGTGTCTGTGTGTGTAAAGGGTGTCTGTGTGTGTAAAGGGTGTGTGTGTGGTGTGTGTGTGAAGGGTGTCTGTGTGGTGTGAAGGGTGTCGGTGTGTGAAGGTTTGTGTCTGTGTGTGTAAAGGGTGTCGTGTGTGTGTGTAAAGGGTGTCTGGTGTGTGTGTGGGTGTGTGTGAAGGGTGTCTGTGTGTGTAAAGGGTGTCTGTGTGTGTGTGTGTGTGCTGATGTGGTTGTGTTTGTGTGAAGGCTGTGTGTGTGTGTGAAGGGTGTCTGTGTGTGTGTGAAGGGTGTCTGTGTGTGTGAAGGGGTCTGTGTGGTTGACGGGTGTTGTGGTGTGAAGGGTGTGTGTGTGTGAAGGTGTGTGTGTGTGGAGGGGTGGGTGGTGTGGTGTGTGTGTAAAGGGTGTGGTGGTGTTTGTGTGTGTGGTGTGGTGGGTGGTAAAGGGGGTCTGTGTGTGTAAAGAGGGAGTGAGTGTGGTGTGAAGGGGTCTGTGTGTGTAAAGGGTTGTCGGGTTGGTGTAAAGGGTGTATGTGGTGTGTGAAGGGGTATGTGTGTGTTGTGAAGGGTGTATGTGTGGTGGAGGGTGTGTGGAAGTGTGTGTGTGTGTGTGTTAAAGGGTGAGTGTGTGTAAAGGGTGTCTGTGTGTGTAAAGGGTGTCTGTGTGTGTAAAGGGGTGTGTGGGGAAGGGAGTGAGTGTGTGTGTGTGTGTGAGGGGTGTGTGTGTGTAACGGGTGTCTGTGTGTGTAAAGGGTGTCTGTGTGTTGTAAAGGGTGCTGTGTGTGTGTAAAGGGTGTTGTCTGTGTGTGTAAAGGGTGAGTGTGTGTGTGTGTGTGAAGGGTGTGTGTGAAGGGTGGATGTGTGTGTGGAAGGGTGGATGTGGTGTGAGTGATGTGTGGTGTGAAGTGGTGGATGGTGTGTGTGAGGGTGGAATGTGTGTGTGTGAAGGGTGTCTGTGTGTGTGAAGGGTGTGTGAAGGGGGTTGTGTGTGGAGGCTGTGTGTGTGAAGGGTGGTGGTGTTGGGTTGGTGGTGTGTGAAGGGTGTCGTGGTGTGTGAAATGAAGGGTGTCTGTGGTGTAAAGGGTTGTCTGTGTGTGTAAAGGGTGTCTGTGTGTGTGAAGGGTGTCTGTGTGTGTGTAAGGGTGTCTGTGTGGGGTGTGGAAGGTGTGTGTGTGTGTGTGAAGGGTGGGTGTGAAGGGTGCTGTGTGTGTGAAGGGTTGTGTCTGTGTGTTGTGAAGGGTGTGTCTTTGGGTGTGTGAAGGGGTCTGTGTGTGTGAAGGGGTCTGGTGTGTGTAGGGTGTCTGTGTGTGTAAAGGGTGTCTGTGTGTGTAAAGGGTTGTCTGTGTGTGTGTGTGTGGTGAAGGGTGTCTGTGTGTGTGAAGGGTGTCTGGTGTGTGTGGAAGGGTGTCTGTGTTGTGTAAAGGGTGTCTGTGTGTGTAAAGGGTGTCTGTGTGTGTGTGTGTGTGTGTGGAAGGGGTGTCTGTGTGTGTAAGGGTGTCTGTGTGTGTGGTGTGTGGTGGTGTGAGGGTGTTGGTGTGAAGGGTGTCTGTGTGTGTGTGAAGGGTGTCTGTGTGTGTGAGTGGTGGTGTCTGTGTGGTGTGTAGGTGTGTGTTTGAAGGGGTTGTCTGTGGTGGAAGTGGTGAGTGTGTGTGGAGGTGTGGTGTGTGTGTGTGGTGTGTAAAGGGTGTGTGTGTGTTGTGTGTGTGTGTAAAGAGTGTCTGTGGTGTGTAAAGGGTGAGTGAGAGTGTGTGTGAAGGGGGTCTGTTGTGTAAAGGGTGTCTGTGTTGTAAAGGGTGTCTGTGTGTGTGAAGGGTGTATGTGTGTGTGAAGGGTGTGTGTGTGTGTGAGGGTGGGTGTGTGTGTGGTGTGTGTGTGTGTGTGTGTAAAGGGTGAGTGTGTGTAAGGGTGTGTGTGTGTAAAGGTTGTTGTCTGTGTGTGTAACGGGTGTGTGTTAAGGGGTCGTGGTGATAAGGGTGAGTGAGTGTGTGTGTGAAGGTGTCTGTGTGTGTAAAGGGTGTCTGTGTGTGTAAAGGGTGTCTGTGTGTGTAAAGGGTCTGTCTGTGTGTGTAAAGGGTGTCTGTGTGTGTAAAGGGTGAGTGTGTGTGTGTGGTGTGTGAAGGGGGTGGTGGTGTGGGGAAGGGTGAGTTGTGTGTGAAGGGTGGATGTGTGTGTGTGAAGGGTGGATGTGTGTGTGTGAAGGGTGGATGTGTGTGTGTGAAGGGTGGATGGTGGTGGTGTGTGAAGGGTGGTCTTGTGGGTGTGAGTGGTTGTGTGGGGTGGATGTGTGTGGGTAAGGGTGAGGTGGGTGTGAAGTGTGAAGGGTGGATGCGTGTGGAAGGGTGGATGCGTGTGTGTAAGGGGGATGCGGTGAGGAGGGTGGATGCGTGTGTGAAGGGTGGATGCGTGTGTGAAGTATGTGTGTGTAAAGGTGTGTGTGTGTGTGAAGGGTGTGTGTGTGTGTGTGAAGGTGGGGGTGGTGTGTAATGGGGTGTGTGTGTGTGTGTGTATTTGTGAAGGTGTGTTGTGTGTGATTTGGGTGTAAGGGTGGGATGTGTGTGTGTAAAGGTGTGGATGTGTGTGTATAAGGGTGGATGTGGGTGAAAGGGTGGATGTGTGTGAAGTGTGTGTTGTAAAGGGTGGTGTGTGGGTGAAGGGTTTGTCTGTGTGTGTGTAAAGGGTGGTGTGTTGTGTGGTGTGAAGGGTGAGTGTATGTAAAGGGTGTGTGAAGTGTGAGTGTGTAAAGGGGTGTGTGTGTAAAGGTGTGTGTACAGGGTGTGTGTGTGAAGGGTGGATGTGTTGGTGTGTGTAAAGGGGGATGTGTGTGGGTTTGTGAAGGGTGTGTTTGTAAAGGGTGATGGGTGTGTGTAAAGGGTGTGTGTGTGTGTGTAAGTAAGGGTGGATGTGTGTGTGTGTGTAAAGGGTGTATGTTTGAAGGGTGTGTGTAAAGGGTGGATATGTGTGTTAAGTGGGGATGTGTGCAAAGGGTGGATGTGAGTGTGTAAAGAGTGGACATGTCTGTAAATGTGTGTAAAGGTTGTATCGGGTGCGTGTGTAAAGGGTGGATGTGTGTGTGTGTGAAGGGTGTGTCTGAGTGTAAAGGGTGGATGGATGTGTGTGTAGGGTGGATGTGTGTGTGTGAAGGGTGGATGTGTGTTTGTAAAGGGTGTACGTGTTTGCGTAAAGGGTGGATGTGTGTGTGTTAAGTGTGGATGTGTGTAAAGGGTGGATGTGAGTGTAAAGGGTGGATATGTGTGTAAAGAGTGGACGTGTCTGTAAATGTGTGTGTAAAGGTTGTATCGTGTGCGTGTGTAAAGGGTGTGTGTGTAAAGGTGCATGTGTGTGTAATAAGAATATAAATTCATAATCCATACCTCACAACTTTTCTGGGCAGGGCTTACATATGACGTCAGGCCCCCAAACGTCACGACCACAGGATTACCGGAACGTGTCAGACATTAAACCCCCTGGGTAAACCTGTCAGACATTAGACCCCCTGGGGTAAACCTGTCAAACATTAGACCCCCTGGGGTAAACCTGTCAGACATTAGACACCTGGGGTAAACCTGTCAGACATTAGACCCCCTGGGGTAAACCTGTCAGACATTAGACCCCATGAGATGAACATGGTATAGAGCAATCACCTGGGGTGAACACGATATAGAATAACCACCCTGAGGTCAGCATGGAATAGAATAATAACCTCTGCAAGGAAAGTGTCTTCCCATTGGTCCGCCATGCAAGCAGCTTCACGAAACCGACTTTGTATGGCTCGTTTTTGGGAATAAGGTAAGACACAAGGGCCAGGACCCTGCAGTTTAGGTCCTCACCCTGGACCTGGGGAAAGGGTATAATTGCCCTTTAAGGGGAGGGAAGCGAGTTAGAGATGGGTATGGTGGCACCATAAGATTGAGTGCCCCTGGCTATGTCTGTATAAGCAAAGTAACAAAATTGTTGTATCAGTCCAGCAGAATACTTCTCTTTCAATTATATATGGGACATTACTATAATACACTCCATAAACAGAGATATGTAAGGGGATGCGACATCCCTTTACAAATATGCTGCAGGGCAGGGGCGTAACTACCAGGGGAGCCCCAGTCTTGTTTCTTTTTCCTATGACAGATATAGCCTTCTCCCAGAAAACCACTGAAGTCTTGCTGGGGGCTCAGCGATTCCTAGTTATGCCACTGTGCTGGCAGTTCCCTTACTCCAATCAATGTCTGGGTAATTGAAACCCCCTCATGACCAGAACTTGCCCCAAACCTGCAGCCTTTACCAACAGCATATTCATTTCCACTTCCTCACTGTCATTTGGTGGCTTGTAACAGACACCAACAATTAAATTTACGCATCTTCTTGCCTCCTGTGCAAAGCTTCCCCCAAATTGTTTTAGCCTTATCGTTAATACCCCCAGCTATTTCATCTTTTAGATTTTGGCTTTAATTCTTGTTAAACAAACATACATACCACTCTACTGTCTTATCCTTCCATATTTACTGCCCAGTCATATAAGTCATTTAGCCATGTTTCAGCTATTCTGATTACATTAACTTTTCTGTTAAAGCTATTCGTTCTAGTTTTCCAGTTTCTCCAGCCAGACCTTGCATTCGTAAACATCCATTTTAAATTCTTGAATTCCGCTTGATTCCTTACTCCTCTATAAACCCCAGTATATTCCACTATTCCCCCCCCCTCCACACACCTAGTTGAAAATTTCCTTCTTCCCCAAAACAGCCGCACCACTAGCAATGAGGTGCAACTATAGAGCCTGCACACAGAAAAAACCCTCCCAGTTCTCTTAAAACCCAAACCACATTTCTTTACATCAAACTCTTAGCCATGCATTAAAACTCTCAAGCTCCCGCTGCAATCGTATTTCCGAAAATACAACCCTGGAGGTCCGTGCTTAAATTAGCCCCTAAAGGTTCATACACACGCATAATCCGTGAGCGAGGAACAACCCCCGACGGATGAGCGCGACACACAACGATTGGCCGTTTCAGCCGAGAATCATCCATGCGTATGCGTTCAGTTGGAGATTGTTTATTGATCCGCCTGGCGGATTGAGCGTGTGTACGAACCTTAACTCTCAGAGGTAATTTTTAAGGGCCTTCTTTCTCACATCCCCACCCAATGTATGTAGGGTCTTAGGTAACCTTATCCACCTTTTCTAATAATGAGGGGGAATGAGTCCTGGTAAGTATAATTAGGAGCCTTGGCGAACATTTTAAACCTAGCGAGAAATTGGGGGAAATTAGCCCACGGTAAGTTTTAATTTGGGGGTGGACATGCCCTTTAAATACATTTAAAATCACAAATGTACTTCCGACACATTTCTTTATATTATTAAATGGGAAAAACACACAATACGCACTCCCCCCCCCCCAAAGTAACAATTCATACTAATATATTATAAATAAAATGGTTTATTGGAGACACAGGCTGAAATTTGAGAACACAAGTTTATTTGAAAAAAGCATTTAATACCAAGCCTTTTAAATGACAAAGAAGCACATTTACAACAGAAATAGGAGGCTTTATTTATCTCAGAAGATCTAGGACTACTTGTAAAAATAAAAAAGGTGTTAAACGTGGGTCACAAAACTAGCCACTTTGTGATGCAGAGTCCATTAGAAATAAAGAAAACCTTTTTAAACAATGTGCAAACCAGGCGTCTATGTCAATTACAGACAGTCCCGAGAGTTAAGAGACAGGACTGACAGAGGAAAGACATTTGCACAAAATCACTAACTGTTAACATCAGGTCTGAACTCAATTGTTTTAAAAACCAATTCTAACTGAACTTTTTTCAATACAGGTTTCGGTCACCTCATTTTAAGAAGGTCTTCAATTAGGATGATCTCTGATCTTGGTGGCTCAGCCCCTGCAATGTCAAATACAAAAAAGGCAAAATTACTTAGAAGCCATTTCATGATCTGAATATAATTAACTAAAACAAACTTCCCACTTTATCAAACTCATGCAGAATGCAACCAACCTAAAAAGGTATTTAGCAAATCAAGTCAATCTAATCCACCCACTCGGCTGTGTGTTAAACACCGATTTTCTCCCATAACTGTCACTTAAACTACATTAAAGCTGGATACACACATTGCAGATTTGTAGCAGATGGAATCTGTCATCTAGTACAAAAATGCACTCAATTTAACAATCTGCTCTCCCTATACTTTGTGTAAGGAAATTGTTCTGCTGGCCACACACATACACAATCACTTTTAGCTTCCTATAATAATACAGGAAGCAGACAGTGGCCAGTAGAAATTCCCTGTCAAAACTGAACAAGCCTGTGATTGGTTATGCTGTTTTTTGCTACACAAAACCCCTGGGATTTGTCTTTTAACAGCCATGTGTGTACCCAGCTTAAGGTGCTGATAGTCTCCTACTTTGTAGGAAAGATTTAAAAGAACATACCTCTTAAAATCTCGGAATGAGTGTAACATGGCGAATTATATCGAGTATATATATATTTGCATTTATTATCTTAAGAAATCTAAGACTGGGCAGCATTGCATCCCTACACGGGGAAAATTCCAAACTGTTAAACAGTCATTACAGAACTATGTGCTAAAATAAAAATACAAGCCATTTTGGCAGCTCTGTTGCAGACAAAACATATATGGCAGAAAATGACACAAACGTAGGCTAAAGTATCACAGGTAACATCATTCAAACATGGATTTTGGTAGAGAAAGGAGTACCTTGCTTGAGTACCTGATAAGTTTGCCTGAATCCTTGATTTTTAATTTGGCATTTTCATGGGCGGCTTACAACACCAACGTTGAGTGAGGTATGGCAGACAGGTGCAATTAAACCCTACACTTCCATCAATCCAATGCTACTGGTTCTCGAGTTACAGAACAAACTGCATTAGAGTGCAAGGCAACAAAGCAAATCTCTACACACATCTGTCACAAAAAGCAATAGCTGAATTTAATTTTGTTTTTATAAAAAAAAAAGCCTAGGGCTTTGGAAGGAGTGTGCTTTTCTAAGGATGGTACTGCCAATGAACTACAAATGGACAATATCTTTTACATGTGTAGATTAATTATGACAATATACCAAGCAACTCAAAAAAGGAAAAAAAAAATTCCTCCAATCGTATTTAAGTTTAGAGGTGTGGCTAAACACGTTTGCAGGGAGGAAAAAAATGGAGGGAAGAGACTGAATGATCATGTGTTCACTACGAATAAAGAAAAACTAAACAAAAATAAAGGCAGAAGAAAACAGTATACCTCCACATATTTTGCAGGGCTACATTGCTTTTTCTCACTGGAGGCTGTTCTGTCTTCTAAATCATATGCCCAATCTTCATCTGTGCATATTTACTCTGCACCGTTACATTCTAGCAAAACAAAAGACCTAGCAAGAATAAAATGCTCCACTTACCTCTGACTGATCAGAGGTCAAATCAGATCAGTTTTAATTGGACTGAGTGTCACCTTCACATTTAATGCCTTCATCTGCCCCATTGATTTCGACCTGTGGAACGGTTTCCCTAGATTCAGTTTTTCTGGATTCCCGACTGCTGGACTCTCTATTCTTCTTTTCATCCGAGCTTCTCTTTTCTGAAAGTGGGGGGGGAAAATTTCAAGACTTTCAAACCCTGGATTTGTACCATAAGGTCAGGAACATGTACAAGTGACTTGCAGGGAGATTCAATAAAAGTTCTTAAAATGGTGCTAGTTTTGCCCCAACCAATCAGATGTTAGCTTTTAAATGTTAAATAAGATCTCATTGGTTGGGGCAAAATTAGCACCATTTTAAACGATAAGAACTTTTATTGAATAACCCTGTTGGTTTTTAAGTGGATTCCTGGTAAACGCCAGCAAGATCAGTAAAACCATTTGAAGGGAAGGAAGAGGTTTCAGAAACAAGTCTCACCCAACAGGAAGTGCTGCTTCACGACACATATAATATGTAACACATATATTATGTAATAGAATGGAGAAACAGTGAAACTTCCTCTTATAGTAGGAGATATAAACTTAAGCTAGGTACACACAGTCCAGATTTCTGAAAGATGACAGACAGGATCTGCAAGATCCTGTCTGCCATCTTCCAAAGATCTGCATACACACAGTCCCGAGCGTTCTCCCTATTAACTTCATAAGGAGAACGCTCGGGACTGTGTGTTTCCATCGGCCGCGCTAGACTCCCTCTATAGGTTCCTGCAATCTATAGGGAGTCTAGCGCGGCCGACGGAAATTTTTGTCCTTTCCCGAACGAGCGTTCGGCCAACCCGATCGTTTGGCGGCCGCGCGCTCGTTCGGGAAACGAGCGTACACACAACGATAAAGCCCCGATACCGTCGGATCCAACAAAACAAGATACTTTGACCGATTCATATTTTTCTAATTACACTGCAGACAACGGAACCAAGATTGCAGGAACTTTTGCACAGATCTTGATTGTGGAGTTAAGAGTTTCACCTTTATATAGAGTAACACGGATTAAACACAATTTCCTTAGATGCCCATACATTAGAACTTACCCGACGACTGATCCAACGACATTCAATCATTTAAAGAACCGCCTTTCTGAATGGACCAGGCAGGACCTCGCGATCGAAAGCTGGTCGCGAAAAACAGGAAAGGCGGTTCCCAGAAGAATAGATTGAATTCCGCTGGATCAGTCAGAAGGGAAGTTTAATGTCTGGGCACCTTAACTCCGCTAGAAACACTAGAAATGGGATTGCATGACCCAATACGTTGGGAAAAGTATTTGTGTGATTATATTTCAAATATTATTTATGTATTAATATATTCCTCTTCCATAAATAAATGTTACCATTGATACCCAGGTCATATAGTTGTTTTTATTACAATGCCTTACATGTTTAACTCCTACAAGTTCAGATAGCATAATGTCAAAACAAAGGGAGCTTAGGTTTCCACTAAAGCATGAAGTGTTAAATGGGGAAGTTCGGTGCAAACACATATGCTTTTAAGAAAAATAGCAGTATTTCCAATCCTAATGTCCTTAACCTGTCCATCCAGCATTTTGTCTCTATAAAATACTTCCGAAATACTGGACTTCCTGTGTGCAGGACCCCTAGTAGAGACCGTTATGGTCTTGCCCTTGACCCAGCGCCTGGGTTAATTTAGTTGCTCAGTAGAGATCTGCCAATCAGTAGAAATTACTGTTATGAACATTCCAAGGATGTGGTGCATTCTGGGAAGAAGGACTGCTAGAACCTGAAATGTCAGCTCACTAATGTCAACAGCAGGGTATATTTTCAACTGAACTTTCCCTTTAACCTGCAGACACCAAGACCATGCTGAACACTAGCTTATCATATGGCTGCCGAGAAAAACAAGACATAGAAACCTTTTTCTTTAGATTTTCTGTCCCGCTCCCTCTCTCGGCTTCTGCTTTTGGGTTTGTAGGATCTCCGCTCTCTGCTCTTAGACCTTTTCTTGTCTCTGCTTCGTGATCTATGCTTTCTTTCTGTTCTGTTGTCACTCCGGTTCCTTTGATGGTCTCTACTCCTACCAAACACAAGTCAAAACATTTAGATACATTTTTAAGCAAGGAAACAAAATCCCAGTCCATTTAAAGTGAGATATCAGGAAGTAAGGGGGTTGCTTCAAATTAGCAGGTGGCAATAAACATGTGATGCTTTCTAGTCACAGTCTCCCCCAGTAGTGGAGCAGGTATTCATGGCATTAATTAGAGAATGTACCCTGTACGATTGTGTGCGTGTGCTATTGTATAATAAAGGGTAACGCGCCCCATGTAAGGATATTACATTCCCGAGGCATTGAACTCCGATTAATATCCTAATATTTTAATGTGAAGGGCGCTATATTATAACACACAAGGTTTATATGCATGTTAAAATGATCACAAGATACAGAGGAATAATCCTGGTTGACCCGAGGTTGGGAAGAGAAAGTAAATCAGTTTCTACTGCTCTACAGTTATGTTTCAATGGTGTGATGGGGTTGGAAAGGTGGATGGACAAGTGTATGGGAGCTGCAGTGGAACATTTTCTTATAATCATCACTCGGTGACATAAGCGATTATTCTAATAAAATATTCGACTGCTGTTATTATAATTTGAGCCTCTAATGTATTATATATCTACAATCATGTCAACATGCGAAAGCACGGCACACACAGCTGGTTATGAACATACCTGCTTCTCTTCCGCTCTCTGCTTCTTGACCTCTTGTGGTCCCGCGACCTGCTACTCCGCCTGTCTGTTGTTCTGCTGGAGTTTCGGCTGCCAGACCGACTTCGTTTGCGTTTCTCCCTCTCTCTATTTCTTTCCTTCTCCTTTTCTTCTTCTTCTCTACGCCTCTTCCTCTCTTTTTCTTCTTTTTCACGCTCTTTTTCTTTCTCCTTATCACGGTCTTTATCGCGCTCCTTATCACGGTCTTTATCGCGCTCCTTATCACGGTCCTTATCACGCTCCTTGTCGCGGTCCTTTCTAGACCGATCTTCTTTATCTGGGTCTGAAGATTTTTTCCTTAATTTTTCCTGAGGAGAATATAAAAATGCAGATTACCCAACCGGACGTAAAACATGATTAAAAAGCACACACATGCGATTGAGAGTGGTGGTTAATGGAGCTACATCTATGTGGGCTAAAGTTCTAAGCGGAGTGCCTCAGGGCTCTGTACTGGGGCCACTTCTGTTTAATCTGTTTATAAATGACTTAGAAGAGGGCATTGAGAGCAAGGTCTCTGTGTTTGCTGATGACACTAAACTATGCAGAGCTTTGGAAACTTCCAATGATGTGCAAGTGCTGCAAGCAGACCTAGATAGATTATCACAATGGGCAGCAGAATGGCAGATGGGATTCAATGTTGATAAATGTAAGGTGATGCATTTGGGATTTAATAATCCCTGTGCCCCCTACACCATAAATAACTCTGTGTTAAGTGCATCTGTAATGGAAAAAGATTTGGGGGTTCTGGTAGATAACAGACTTAGCTATAGCAAACAATGCCAGGTAGCAACGGCTAGAGCTAGCAAGATATTGTCTTGTATAAAGAGGGGAATGGATTCAAGGGAGAAAATATTATTCTCCCTCTTTACAAGGCACTGGTAAGGCCTCATTTGGAATATGCGGTGCAGTTTTGGAATCCCATATACAAAAGGGACATCTTGGAAATTGAGGCAGTTCAGAGAAGGGGAATGGAGGGGCTCGAATATGCAGGCAGATTAGACAAGTTAGGGCTGTTTACATTGGAGAAGTGGCGGTTGCGTGGGGACATGATAACCTTGTACAAATATATTAATGGCCCATACAATGAGCTCTCTGGTGCATTGTTCACTAATAGGTCATATCAGAGGACACGTGGACATCCTTTAAGGTTGGAAGAAAAGAAGTTTCATCTTCAAGTTAGGAGAGGTTTCTTTACAGTGAGAACGGTGAAACTGTGGAACTGTCTTCCAGCAGAGGTGGTAATGGCAAGTTCATTGAATAACTTTAAAAAAGGCCTGGATAAGTTTCTAAAACTAAAAAATATTGAGAATTACTGGTATTAATGCATATAGATCTGGTTGATCCAGGGATACTTTCCAATTGCCGTTTGGAGTCAGGAAGGAATTTTTTTCCCCTTTTTAGCTGGGGTTTTTTGCCTTCCTCTGGATCAACTGTTAGGTAGGGTTAAAAAAAAAAAAAAAAAGTGAATAGGTTGGACTTGATGGACGTATGTCTTTATTTAACCTTAATTACTATGTTACTAATGATTGCAGGGGGCAGACCCATGACGCACGATATGTATGTACGGCCGTTTCAGCCGATAATAGTGCCGTGTATAGGCACTTTGTTGGACAAAACAGATGTTCAGTTGGGACCTGATAATCCGCCCAATTATCGGCCGTGCATACACAATGCTTTACAGGTCGGCAACCGTAATCGCACGTGGACATTTATGCACCTGCTGCTACCAGCATATTACACTGTTTGTGGTGGCTGTGCGGGTGTCATAAGACATCCATGCAGACACACGAACCAATATAACAGATTAGCACAACTTGAACACAATGTTTTACTTTTGCAAGCATCAGCGCCACTGTAACTATGCAACCTGCAGTTATTTTCATAACAACTTGGTTTATTAGCCAGCGTTTGTAAGCCCTCCAGTTCATTAGCCAGTGTTAAGACAGCCCTCCAGTTCATTAGTCTGTTACTGTTATATTACCCACATCATACACTGGATGAATAGTGGTCTCAAAAACTTTTTTTCTTTAACTTAAACTAAGTGGGTGTGGCCTTAAAGTGGAAATGGTCAAAAAAAATATACCGTGAAAGGGCCACTTGGTTTTGTTTTTCCCCGGCCTCCCCTGGCCATCAGCATAGCATAGGTTGTGACTTAAACAACTTCATTGGTCAAGTGTAACTTATTAGAGGGTCCAAATGGATTACTGCCAGTATTAAAAGGGCAACTATAACCTAAATACAACTCCCCCTTCCCTCTGAACCTATAATTCTATAAGAGGTAGGAGCAAGAATTCCCACCTCCTGTTCTGCTTTCTTTTAAAAGTACAAGAAAAATAATTCTAAATTCTATAATAACAGAAACTCACAAGGTATCGAATAACTCCTCCAAATTGGTTCCTCTGTCCCCTGGGCTGCTCACCTGTCAATAATCACAAAAAAACAAACTGCAGTAGGATACAGTAGACTTTGGTTTATCCTAATGCAGTTTGTTTTTTTTGTAAATTCTATAATGATCATGGAGACCAATACTTCTACCTTCCAGAAAGTCAAGCCCACTATCAAGTTCCGTCTCCCAGTGTGGAGACTATATACAGAGGAAGGATCATGCAATTTGGCCACCCATGAAACATGTATAATAACAAAGGGGTGTGTATACTAGTCAAACACTAGCCCCTCCCCCTCCACCAGAACTCAGCAGGAGCGAACAGGAAATGTAACCGGATGATTGTGAGCACTGATCTCTTTAGTTCTAGAATCCAGGGTTGGGAATAATATTTTAAATAAATCCTAGGAAAACGTTAGATTACAAATCAGAGGTGTTCACATTGAACCCTTATCTAGCGTTGCTTGTTTGCTACAGATTCACATTGTGACAGCCAATGTACCTTTAATTCTTCCACCGTGCTTTTAATTTTGGCGTAGCCCATATGCTGTTTCCCCATAAGGTGATCATCTACTCTGGACTGAGCGTCTCCCACTATCAGGAAAGCACCGCAGACTTCACAGACTTCCATTTGCTTCTCCTGGGCTGCAAAACTTTCAATGGTCTGAAAGGAAAAACACACATTTAACTATATAAATATATGTAGCAAGGCCAGTAATAGGTAGAACAATTTTAGTAAAATAAGCCTCATTTTAACGCAGGGTTTATATTCTATTCGCTTTCTCTTGACCGGAGTCATCAGGTGATCAGAACCAACACTGACCATATCCCATGCCATATTCTCGCGGGAAAAACATTTTATTCAGGAACAAAAGCGCTGCCCATTGAGAGATTAACAGGATTATTAAATAAAAATTCTTATTGTTAAAAAAAGGTGCAAATTGTGCCCCAAATAAAATCTGATTGGTTGGGTCAAAATTAGCATCATTTTTAACAATAAGAACTTTTACTGAATCTCCCTGTAAATGCTTTCAGACCTGGAATAGGGGCACCCAGCATTTCTTCTGCACAACCATCGCATGTTAAAACACTTTGGTGTAACTTAGCCCTTACTCCACAATTTAAAGTGTCTGTAACAGCCAGTCCTCTACCTTGCACAGGTGAGACAATAATCCAGTTCTTGATAATTAACCAATCACAGCAAGCCTTTTTTCCAATACCAATGTGATGTCACAAGAATCCCCCAGTGTCTTATCACACCGTTTATAACAAACGTCCACACATGTGAACCCGAGTGCATCTCAGATAACAGCACGTCCCATATAAAAAAATATATAGTGATAATAATCACTTTAATCAGCAAAACACAAATGAAGCCATGATCCCATAGTGTGCACTCAGCTACATCTGTGTCTTCCCCCAGCACTTGTCTGGTATTCCTGTACACTCATCTCCTAAACAGTCACAGAAACACTGATAGGTTGTGGGTGCTAGTGTAGCTAGAGTGTATGCGGTCTATGGCAGGGCCCGATGTGAATGGATTAATTCCAATGCACTGCACGGTGAGGAGAAAAAAGTTAGTTGTCGTGCAAGTTATGAAACCAAATTTCTCTTAAAGGGTAAGTTCATCATAAAAGTAAACTTTGCTTTTAAAGCATTAAGTGAGGTACAGGAGTTAAAGCAGCTATGTCTTACCTCCCGCACTTCCCTTAATGTACCTGGAGAGAAGACAGAACTTACCTGCAGCACGGTCCACCGCTGGATCCTCCGACATGCATTCGCGCTAGTTTACTTCCTGCGGAAGCAGCTGCCTCATAGTGATTACTGAGTGACATAGAAACTCATGCTAGGCTAAAGAAGGAATTAGTTATATTAGTTATATACTGTATATACTCGAGTATAAACCGAGGTTTTCAGGCTTTAAAAAAAAGCCTGAAAATCTTACCTCGGTTTATAATCAAGTCAACCTGTCTCGTACCTTGTCCGGCGGCCGTGCGATCCGCATCCTCAAGGCACATCCGGATGATGTCACTACCCGGCACCTCTCACTTTGCAGCGCCGAGTAGTGACATCACCCGGATGCGCACTGAGGATGTGGAGCGAGCGGCCGCCGGACAAGGTAGGAGAATACTACGGACACCAGGGAGGGCAATATTTACAAATAAGAGTAAAACCTTCTTTATTTGTGCATACTGTATGCACAAATAAAGGAGGATTTACCCCTATTTGCAAGTATTTGCCACTTAAGATGTTTGAAAACTACAACTCCCAACAATAAAGCATGCTGGGAGTTGTAGTTTCCAAACATCTTAAGTGGCAAATACTAACCCCCTTGGTTTATACTCGAGTCAATGTTTTTTCTCCTTTTTTAGCTAAAACTAGATACCTCGGTTTATACTCAGGACGGTTTATACTCGAGTATATACGGTATACAGTGTAGAGTGGTCATGCACACCTCTATTATATCACCAAATAAATGTCAGTATGATAGCCAGGTGCTCCAGGAATACAGGCAGTAGACGGGTCCACAACTGAAATAAAAACCTCAGTATAGTTGCCCTTCTAATAATTATTCCCCTTATGGGGAAAATATTTATATTTGGGGGTCTTACAATCTCCGGCTCCCATTAACATGTCACATCTCAAAACAATGAACCGACTACTTGCCGATGTTGTAGATTTCAGCAGTTCCCGTTCCTCTTTCAGCTGTTCAACAAGCTTCATCATTCCCTGGGCTTCCTCCACTTTGCCTTCTGAGCCAAGTTCCTCGATCTGTTGGAAAACGAGTGTAAAGAATAAGATTTTGTGCAAAATAAAAATGACTCTTCAATCTGCCTCACTAAGCTGATAAAGGCCACAGAGTGGTAAACTACAAACCTTAATCCAGGCCCCAAATTCTGTCATTAAAGGAAACTTAAAGGGGGGATATAAATGTCCTAAAATGTCATTACCCAGTGGCATCCTGTTACCCCTATTTTATTGCAATTCCTTTTCCCCTCCAATATGAACGGTCAGAACCTGTCATACTTGTGGGCCCTGACCTCCTTTCTGGTCTTTTTACAGCACACGAGCAGTTTGATTGACTGGCCTACTCTTCACTTTAAGTCAGCACAGTGAGGGGATAAGGAGGAGAAAATTAGGGGCTGGGAGTGGGTATTAATCCAGATTTGTTGGGTAGAAGAAAGGCCATTTATTTGAACCTGAGTTCACCTTTAATACACATTTAGGTTGTGTCCCAAACAAAGGTCATCTTCAGCTGTTCCTCATTCAGATGTGGCATTTTTGCAGTAAAGCAAGATGCCTACTAACACCTTTCAATTCAGTGACCTTAAATAGTATGGTTTGCCATTAGAATTTCAAAGCCCCATCATTCTCCTCACTCAGGGATACGCATTCTCCAGCAGTCAGGTGAAAGGTTCCTGGTTTTTACTCTACACACCCATCCCAGACATTCTACTGTTCTCCTAGACACAGGAATACTTCTTTAATGGTCACAGCAAATTCCTTCCTGGGATGACCCCGTACAGTCCCATAAACTGAAATCCCTGCTCATCCAGTTTAATATTCACCACGTATACCTTACGCCACACTCAGACTCCCCCTAATGTCAATTATACACTCCCCCTAATGTCTCCTATACACTCCCCCTAATGTCTCCTAACACTCCTAATGTATCCTATAACAACTCCCCACTTAATGTCTCCTATACACTCCCCCTAATGTCTCCTATACACTCCCCCTAATGTCCCTGACTTCTGGCATCTGATATGGGCATGGCCAGTTGTTACACATTTCTGGAACAGAATTACTACTACACTATCCTAACTTTCTTAGAGAAAATTTTTAATGGGAGAAAGTTTATTCTTACATAGATGGCCTCATACCCCCAAAACTTTAGACAGTGGAGCGACAATGTCAGCTCAGCGCTTGTGTACTTATGAGTGATCTATAAAGGAACCCGCCCCCCCCTCACCCCGATATATTTTAAAAAAAAAGATCTGAGCTTCCTGGCAATTTACACACTAACCTTTAACATTTCTACTATTATTTTTTTTTTTTTGCAATTTCCCTCCTCTCCTTACCTAGTAAATTTCTAGACTCAAAATGGTTTAAGATACACGGCGATGCACTGGAAGCTCTGTGGAAGATCTTTGCTGACAATTTATTAAAGGAAATAAGTAAAATAAATAATTTGCAATATCCTACAGCACGCTAACAGCTATACATTTATTATTACTCGAGTGGCTATTTCAATTTGCTAACCTGCTGATTTATCAGCTGACAATTAGATTGGAAAAAAAAAAAACACATTTGCTTACTTGCTGTAACAATCCATCGATTTTATCAGTTAACACCTGAACCTTCTCTTCATTCTTTCCAGTTGGTCCAACAGACTGTAGAAAGGTACAAGGCAAATTATACATGTATTGTACCAAACATAGGAACAACATTTAACTGCAATTAACAGAACAGGGTCTAATTCACAAGCTATTTTAAATGCAATGTGACAAGTGGAATATGATTAATACACAAGGTTTTGTTGCCTGATTAATGCATTTATTTTCTCTCCAATTGTTGCAATGTCTACAAATCATTTTAACACTTATTGCTGTGAATCTATTAGAACATAAAAGTGCACAATCTACATTCACTTCCCATAAAGCAGACCCATGCTTACATCCTACAGACGACAATCTTTCTACCGTAAAACGTTGTGGGACTCCTTTTAAAAACACCTTTAAAGCACTTACTCCTGATGCCTGCTGTGTCTGAGACAAGGCCAAACGCGCGTGACCTCTTCGAATCCTGCGCTCTACTTCTGCGAGCAGGCTTTGCAAATAGCGCAAAAAGTCCTTTTCATAGCCGCATTTCAGGTGACGCGAGCTCTTCTCATACCTAAAACGACAACCCGATTTATTCCCCTATACAGAGAAAAACACGCTGGATCAGGCAAGCAGGAAAATCATTTTAACTTACTGTTTACGTAGATTTTCATCGTGGATTTTTTCACATGGACCTGATACGGAAAATAAATAAATAAAATAAACCACGTCTACAGCTTATTTGTGCACATGTCAGATTTAAATTGTAAATACAGTCAGTACAGCTTACAGTCACGTTGGTGTATAAATGGGTTGTAATTGACTTAAATTATTCTAAGAACTTTATTATACAAACCAACATCTTACATTTTTCTTTGTGGGTTATAATTATTTTCCCTAATTCAGTTACTTGAATGAAGTGTGTGAGAATGGTCTCTATAGAATCATCTAGGAGAGTTCAGAAGGTTAAAATGCATGTCCACCCTCATAATAATAGATGTAGAAACCCTGAAACTGTGACACTGTCAGGTTCAGCTAGAAGGAGCAATTCTACCCAATGCCCGCTACCCCTGCTTTTCATTCAAGGCCATGACAGATGATTTCACAGCCAATGACTAGCAGGTCTACTTAGAGATTGCTCCACTGAGCCTTTGCAGTGCTCAGTAGAGCCAGGAGATCCTGTGTAGGGGTTGTAAAGATTGGGCAGAGTTTAAGCAACAGTTTTAGGGCTTGGGAGGGGGGTCCTCTGCATGGTAATATCTACAGAATAGTTGTCATATAATATTATTAAGGGGAATTGACGACTCAAATTTCAGACTGGGAAAGAAATGGTCCGATTTTATTGAGCATCCTTTAATTCTTTATAACAGATATGTAATAAGGCATGTCTGAAGCCCCTCCTACTGTCACTTACCCAAATCAGATCTTGTATTGGTGAACAATTCAGCTGGGCAAAATTCACATAGATAGTATTTGCATACCTGTAAAAGAAAGGTTTGATTTAACGGGAATCTAAAAAGGAATCATTGTTTTTTTAAACTGCCCACTACTGGAAACTATAATCCTATCACTGTACCATTATTTTTTGGGTTGATACAACGTTCATCTTTAAAGGACAATTATAATTATCTTCCATGCCCCCCTCCTCCTCTGTCTATTAAACCTACCCAGGGTGAAGACTTAAACTGTCAAGTCCTCACCGCTGGGTAAAGTCTATCTCTCGCTGTCTCAATTGGCCTTCTTGCACAGCGAGTCTTCCCATTGGACTTGTCACTGACATGGCAAGGGAAAGTACAGGCAAGTCTATCTGGAGCAGGGTGGATAAAAAAACCATGATTTTTTTTTTAAAAATCCCGGATTTTTAGGATTAAAATCAGGTGTTTTTTTAAAATAAAAAATATATTACCATCCAAAAGTTATTCCATCATGAAATAAAATTATTTGTTTTAAATTCCATTAATCCATTCACATGCTCTTCCAGAGTTTTTGTAAGATTATTGGGCAGTTTTTCTGCATACAAGATATTATCACGGATGCTTGGTATACTTTTGCAGTTCTCAAAACTGAATTTGACTCAAAGAATACATGCCTCAGCAAAAATGTTATAACATGAACAGAGTGGAGAAAGACCGTAAAGGTTATGTCCACCCCCAAACGAAATTTTAGTATGTGGCAGGAAAAGGCTGTAAACCTCGACCGCGCAAAGTTAACAGCTGCCAAAGATGTCCCCAAATGTACTTACCAGCCTTCGTTCCTCCGCTGCCTTCTGCTTAACTTCTGTGCCTTTTCCGAGCATGAAAGTCAAGCAGGAGGAGTTCGACCGACACCCGCTCCTGTGATTGGCTAAGGCGCGATGCTAAGGCATACCCTTTAATCCTATTGTTCTACAAACCTATGAATACAGAATCAACCCCTTCAGTTCCAAGTTTCAAGATGTTCAGTGAATAGAATAGAAATAATATTTTTCTTATTGTTTGGAGTGGAATAGATCTAGAGGTTTGTATAATGGGTAACTGAGGTCTCAAATTCTTTCAAACTAGTAAGAATGATATAAAAATCCTTCCATCATACCTTCAAAATAAAACCTAAATCACATCTCTAGATAAAATTTGTGAGAAGTTATTGCTGCAAAAGTTCAGCAATGTAACTTCCTGGTTGAACACTTCCTGTTTTTAGCCATGTGACCAGCCTCAGCCTGCATTAATAGGCTCCCCTTCACAACTGTCAATTTTTTCCTCAGGTACTTCCTGATTTCCCCAGCAACAAGTCTTAACTGAGCATGCTTCTCCCCCGGAGGAAAAGGGCCGGCAGAGGTCAGGTGATGTCACTCAACCTACTGGAAGCAGAAAGTTTGAACATTCACCCCAGTGTAATTTCTCACAGGCTCCAGCCAGAGATGTGATTGTTGGCTCAGTGTAAAGGAAATACTACAGGCTTTCATTTAACCCTAACTTGTTTTGAGACCACAGTTGCCCTTTAAGCAAATAGCATATGCTGTGATGTTACTGTTTCAGTTGAGTTAATCTATTTAAAATATTATTCTAAAAATCAGAGTGCAGAGTTTCTTCGGTGGCAGAAGATGAGAAAATGGTAAACGTTTCCTTAAATTTCACCTCAGTAACTTGTTTGTCTGATGTTCTGAAGGTACAAGACACACTTTTCCTGATGTCTGTATGATAATTAGTATAAAAAAAGAAAGGTGTTCAAATGATGGAATAAACACCGAGTCAATGGTACAAAAATGCATCATTGTCAAAAAGCCGCTTGCGTGAAACCCAGCTTACAGTCCCTACAAAGGTAAAGTTTTAGAAAAATACCCAGCCCTCTCTTGTAACTATTCAATGAACTTGCCATTACCACATCTGCTGGAAGGCGGTTCCAGTTTTCACTGCAAAGAAGCATTTCCTAGATAAAACTCCTTCTAATCTTAAAAGGATCTCCGCATGTCCTTTGAAATTGTTGGAAAGCAATGTGCAAGAAAGTTGATTGTACATCCCATGAATCCCAGGAGCCAGGTAGCCAATAAATTAGTTCCTGGCAACCAACTTTTTGAAGGGTTTTCTATTAAAGGGCATCTCCAGCCTTCAAACAAAAAAACTAGTCAAGTGTCAGTTACCCGACACCAAATCCAACCGATATATTTTGCACTATATTACCTGCATTACTAACCAGATATGTAAGGATAATTATTGGCCCTATTCTGGTAGAGTAAGCTGGCTCCTCCCTCCATGCAGTCAATCAAGGCTGTCACTGCTGACATCACAACCAATGACTGACTGCTGTTTCCCCTGCTGATTCCTCTGCACATGCTCAAGCTTATAAATAGCTCATTGAGCAGAGGAAGGAGGCAGACATTTGCGAGAAAGGAATAGAACTTACTATATATTAGTTTTAATGGAAAAAAATAAAGGGTATTTTTTCCGACTTTCCGTTAATCACACAAACCCATCCATACGGCAGGGAAAAAAATAAGCTGGCCACATCAGTCTTGAAAATGAAACAATAGTGTTTATTGTGACGTTTCAGCACTGAACATGTGCCTTCTTCAGACAAATCTTACAAAGTGCTTGGTGCTACAACTTTTAAATAAAGAGGAACAAAGGTAAAGATGGTCCTCTAGTGGTCAAACAGAAGTATGCATTGTATTTAACAGTGTTAAGTGCATATATATAGCGTATATAGTAAATAGAAAACATTTTGATAACAAATATATATATATATATATTATTGAGGCAGTGTTAAAATACTTACAAACATGCAAGATAAAAATAGCAATATACTCGTTCTGCATAACCATGTTATTCAACTATAGATCTTCAATTAAACCAATACAAATGCTAGATATCAGAAAATCTCTAATGCTATATGTGTTAAAACACGTTACATGGTACTTCGCACCTAGCATACATTTAAAGGAACACTAAACCCCAAAAAATAAGTATTTGCCATTTGTTTGTATTTTTCACAGGGAGGTGAGAACGCTTAGCCTCACCTCCCTGTGAATATTACTATGCTCGGGGGACCTGGAACTTACCTTACCGCGATCCACTTGCAGGTCTTTAAAACAACTTTTAATTTACCAGAATTTAGATTTAGCTACCCAAAGCTTAAAGGGACACTTAGGTGGAAATTCTGAATATTTCTTAAATTGTTAGTTTGTGTAATGCCTTCTTAGTTATTCTACATATTCTCTACCATTTTGAAAAATCTGTTGATTTTATACCCTTTGCTGTTCCCTGCTGTTCACATTGGTGAGTTGCCATTTCCGGTTCTATGGTCTTTCTTCTTCCCAGGATGCACCACATCCATGGAATGTTCCTAACAAAAATTTCTAATGATTGGCTGTTGGATGGGTCAAAGATGTTCAGATCTCTAACATAATGGTCTCTACTAGGGGTCCTGCAAACAGGAAGTAAGTATTTCGGTTGTATTTATATACAAAATGCTGAATTGGCAGATTAAAGGGCAAGTCCAGTCCTAAAATGAAAACTTACATACAGGTAAATTACCCCCCAAAACCCTAAACGGTAATAGTTTGAAATGTGAAATATATAAGTCTAACCTGAAATCCTGCACAATGTCCCATCTTCCCCCGTTTTTGCTTCCTGGTTCTTCCTGTTAGCAACTGTCAGTTATGGATTTGACAGTTGACATCACAGCCAATGACTGAATGCTAATACCCTAGCTGCCTCTTCTGAGTATGCCCAGGCTCAGTACAGGTTTCTAAATGGCTCAGTTTCCATTAGGGCCTCCAGAATCATAGCAGGCATACAATAATGAATGCATAGGACAAACTAGGATATATCAACATATTTTAAAGAGGCCATTCTTTCTAAAAGATGTTCTTATGAGGGTGGAGTTGCCCTTTAAGGTCATCTGGATGAAAAAATACTGCTCTTGTATATGTATTTGCACTGAACTTCCCCTTTAAGAACAATTTCCATTGTAAGGATTGTATTGAGGCTTGGTCATGATGACACGGTCATTGCACTGTGTTGTAATCCAAAGTCCATATTAAGATATTTAGACTGGGAAAAAAGTTTGTTTGTTTTTATAATTGCCCGTTACTGCAAACTATAATTCTTCCCATTAATCAATGTACCATTTTGGTTGATCTGTTCCCTATTTAACTAGATATCCCATTGTTTTTAATGTTATATGTACCATTTCTATTAAAGGGTGTTTAGTCTTTATTCAGAGTGTTGCATTCTGCTGATCTATCTGGATCAGGTAAATATTCCCCTTAAGGTTTCTATCTGGATCAGGTAAATATTCCCCTAAGGTTTCTATCTGGATCAGGTAAATATTCCCCTAAGGTTTCTATCTGGATCAGGTAAATATTCCCCTAAGGTTTCTATCTGGATCAAGTAAATATTCCCCTAAGGTTTCTATCTGGATCAGGTAAATATTCCCCTAAGGTTTCTATCTGATCAGGTAAATATTCCCCTAAGGTTTCTATCTGGATCAAGTAATATCCCCTAAGGTTTCTATCTGGATCAGGTAAATATTCCCCTAAGGTTTCTATCTGGATCAGGTAAATATTCCCCTAAGGTTTCTATCTGGATCAGGTAAATATTCCCCTAAGGTTTCTATCTGGATCAGGTAAATATTCCCCTAAGGTTTCTATCTGGATCAAGTAAATATTCCCCTAAGGTTTCTATCTGGATCAGGTAAATATTCCCCTAAGGTTTCTATCTGGATCAGGTAAATATTCCCCTAAGGTTTCTATCTGGATCAGGTAAATATTATATTTTATCTCTCTCTATATTGGGGCCTAGCGGGGAGGTTTAGGCCTCGGTGTTTCCCAGCCCACCCTGCCCAGGTCCCTAGATCCCATGCTGGGTCACTCACACTCTCGTGGTCCCAGTGCACGTTGCTCCTCTTCTCGTCCGGGGCCAGGTTCCGGTCCCTCCCCATTAACTCGTCCAGCAGCTGGGCCGCCGATAACATCGTGACTGCCGGAGTCGCTCTCGGTCCACACGGAACTCGCGGTAGGAAAAAAAAATATTAAAAAAAATAAAATGGCGGCAGGAACAGTGTCCAGTCCCACAATGCACCGGGAGAGCCCGACCAGTTAGAGAAGGCCACGCCTCCTTATTGGGAGGGTCCGTGGGCGGTGCGAGGAAGGGAAGTCAAGTCCCTTAGTTACCTCATGGTTGAATTGGCGCTTTGCATGGCGGGAACACATAGTTACGCTGGGCACGTTCGATCCTTATCCACTGTACTAGACTACAACTCCCAGCATCCCTAAAATTCTTCTTTCCGGTTTGTTTCCCGGAACTAAGGCGTCCAGCTCTTGGTGGTTACACGGAATTCCGTCCCCCAGCTGAGCGTTTGGGAAGATGTAACCCGCACAGAACTCGTCTCCTCCAATCAGAATCCTTCCCAGACCGTTCCATTGGGAGATTGATACATTGTTGCCACTTTGTTTCCTCTTCATTCTATTTCTGTTGGGACAGAGGGCAGTGCATGTATTTTATGAATTAACTCCCCATTGTCCCATTACTACCAGCCAGTTACCAACCAGCCACTGGGAATTGGGACTTTATGGAGGATCTTGTCCTGATTGACCAATAATAACTCTATACAATAATATAATATATATACAATAATACCTGATCAGCCACATGATTGACCAATAATAACTCTATGCATGGAATAATAATTATATAATATCTCTATGCACTATTTCCCCCCTATACATGGAAGAGGGACTGAGGGAAGCTGCTGCCTTGGGGGACCTGGAGGAGGTTGAGAAGTTGCTGAGATGTGGGGTGAATGTGAACTCCCAGAATGAGATCAATGGCTGGTAAGTTAAAGGTCTTAAGCCTCGTACGTACGATTTTTCCATCGGATGATAATCACAGGTGTGTATGCGTTCGGTTGGGCACCGTTTGTTGATCTGCCATGGCCTGTACGATCTTACTGCCAACAACGAGTGCGTGTATACGTGCGCAAACCGATGTTTCTGCTGATAATCACACATGTGTATGCGTTCAGTTGGGTGCCGTTTGTTGATCCACCATGGCCCGTACGATCTTACTGCCGACAACGAGCGTGTGTGTATGTGTGACGAACTGACGTTTCTGCTGATAATCACACGTGTATGTGTTCAACTGTTCGGCAGATCAACAAATGACGCCAGACCAAACGCATATACGTGAGATTATCAGCCGAAAATACCATTGTTAGCGTGTGTGCACGCGCTCATCATCGACAATAAGATCATACGCCCAACTGAACGCTTACACTTGTGTGATTATCGACCGAAACAGACTTTCGTTGCGTGTGTGCACGCACGAGGGGGTCGTTCATCGGCAGTAAAATCATACGTGTGTTTTTAATTTACCTTTGTGGCTTTAATTTACCCTCCAGCTTGTGTTTGTTTTGTAGAGGGGGGGAAGGGATTGTTACTATTTTGCTTGTGTGGGTAAAAACGTCATTTTGGTTTATTGTTAATATATTTCAATGTAATCCTATCAATTAAATTAAAAACTGGTTGTCGTAAAGCTGCTGAACTTTTCTTTAAATTAATTATTCTAATTGGCTATTCAATAGGGTGCTGTTCCAGGGGGTTAGGACATGAATCATACCCCCATATAAGTTAGTGCATAATGGGAATCTGGTGTGTCCTATGTTGTCGTTTTTTTAAAGTAATGGGCAAAATATATATACGGAGATTGCAGAATACAGGCTCCCCTTTGCTGAGTCTTAAATTGGCTGTGGTGTCCACTCTGGATTCCACCAGTCATAATAAGTACATTCTGATTGTTGTGTGTGTAAGAGTAACACAAATCTGCAGTATTGTCTGTCTGTGCAAAACCCACACTAATAAATACTAGAGCGAGAAAAGTTTGGCACTACAGTTGCATAACCTTGAAGTTAATTTTCACTCTACGTATGTGATTCAATATCACGTGTGTCTGTTTGTAAATACCCAACAGGCTTTAACCAGCATGTGGCTTAAGACGCGACATTTAGTCGCTTGCGCCAGCTGGTGTCTTTTGCGATTCCCATGTAGCTGGCACAAACGGGGGTTAAAGTTGTGCTAACAAATTTTGAAAAAAAAAGCGTGCTCTTGCTCTGGGTAAATCAATCTAAAGAAAAGGAGGCACAGGGCATCAGAACTTGCATTGTGCTCTCCCTAGAAGCAGTTAGAAAGCTGACTGCACTGTGGCAACATAAAAGGTTAATAGAGTCCAGCACTCCATATAGCATCTCTCTGAAAATGGTTAGATTGGAAACACCCTCCATTCATTACATTCTCTCTTGGCCTCTCCCACTTTCCATCACCGGTTTAAATATTCATTCAGCAAAGGGAGTGTAGATCGCACACATTTTTAACTTTTTGTTTTCTATATGTATAATTTCTATCAGGACCTGTCTGCACTGGGCGTGCAAACGGAATCATCTTCATGTTGTGTCCTTCTTGTTAGAAGCCGGAGCTGACAAAGATATTATAACAAACAAAGGGGAAACACCAGTGCATCTGACATCTAAGAGGGACATTAAGAAACTTTTGGGAGGTGAGATTGACTGGATATGTACACAGTATTTAGGTTGAAATATAAACAATGTACATGCCCTGAGCTGGTATCACCATTTCATGGTTTTTTTTAACAGTGGAAGAACCGGAAATAGAGGAATCAAAACCAGAGTCAGAGTTGCCCTTCCTCCCAAATTATTTAGCAAATCCACCTTTCCCCTACAGTTTCTCCAGGGAACCGGCAGCCTGTGAGGACCCACCATCAGTAGGTGTGCGCTATGAAAATGGAAGAACCAGCAGCCCGCCACAGAGCACTGTATGTCATCCTTCGTTGGCCAACGTAATGGAAAATGTAAGAATTTCTACCACTGCAAAGAAGGAAGATGCGTTCCCTGCCCTAATCTTTAATGGAGACATGAACATACCGCCGGAATGTGCACTTTCTCCTGTACAGAATGGTCCTGTCTGTTCCCCTGCTGTTCCTCCAAATCGTGGAAGTCTCTTCTCTCCTGTCCCAAACAGTTTGCATCATGGGAATATCAATTCTGGACCTATGCAAGTGTTCCAGCCATTCTTTTTCACTGGAGCATTTCCATCCAACATGAAAGGTAAGATATGCAAAATAAATCTCACCGGGATTGTTATTAATAATAGTTTATCATTATATTAAAGGCAAGTCATTATTACATAGCCTGATATGTGCAAAACAGTGAAAGAGGTCCAGTGCACACTATAAAACATTAATTAGAAATCCTTAATTGTACTGGGTAAATAGCAAAATATAAAAACAATTTAAAAGCAGAGATAGACAAACAGAGAGCAGTTATTTCCAATGATGTACAGCAGTGATGCTCTGTGTTGCAGGGATCTACCGCCAGCTCTGCTGACAGGTTCCGACCACTTCAGCTTTCATTTTAACTATAGCGCGCATTATCGTGCTACAAAACAAAATGGAGTTTGTGGGGCTGATCTGCAGAAGGTAAAATTTTTCTTAGTGGGGTGGACATTCCCTTTAAATATTTGGCTGAATTATATTGGCCTTATATTAAAGGTATTGGGTAATTCCCTATAATACGCACATTTCAGTGAGTGAGGTGACATTAATATATTTATATATATATATATATATATATAAGCACAATTTTATAAGATTTAAAAAGGTATCTGTAGCTCGTGTACAATAGACCGGTCATATAGTGTAGCCATTACCAACCCAGTAGTGTAAGGAACTGATTGTGTTGGGCTGTGACTTAACGCTGGCCTTGTGTTTTACACTGTACAGAACTGGTCCTTAAAGTGCGAGTTCAGAACTTGGTTCCTGGAGAGAACGACTTCATTGAAGTGGAAATGGACAGACGAGAACTGACGTACCGAGAGCTGCTGCGAGTGTGTTGTATGGAGTTGAACGTTAGTCCAGAAAATGTAGAGAAGATTAGAAAATTACCAAATACTATAATTAGAAAGGTAAGAACAAAATGTCCAGGACAGCCAACAGATGGCCTGGTTCTTTATTGGTTAATGACTGCCATTCCCGGACCAGTCTCCACTCCGGCTCCTCAAGAACACAAAAAGAACAGAGCAGCCACAGTGGAGACTGGGAGAAGAAACCCGGAAGTGGCGGTGGAGCGAGGAGCTTGTGAGTATATCATCTCTGCGTGGGAGCTGATTTCTCAGAATAGTGCAATATAAATACTTTTTTCCACTGAACTTTCCCTTTATGACATATTATTATAGTTAGAAACTATAATTTATAATAATAATAATTTTATATTATTATTATTTCTCTGTTTAAGGATAAAGATGTTGCCAGATTACAAGATTTCCAGGAGCTTGAACTGGTTGTAAAGATTGGCACAGATCGATTCCGGACATCGTCGGCTCTGACAGACAGGCCTTGTTTCAACACAAAAGCTTCAAAACTAACCTACTGATCCACTTGCACAAAATCTGAATCGATTGAACTCATTTTTACACAAAATATAAATTGGTAATAACAAACCCCCAATTTGCATTGTAGTGACTCTAATATCTTTACGTTCTGGTACTTTTAAAAAGCACAAAACTGAAAAGGAAATGTTTCTTTTTATTTTCTCCACTGACCTCCATATTGTAGGCAGTTATTTTCCTAGTGAATAGGAGTTATCGGGGAATTCTAATTTGGATCTTCCAGTGTCCCACCAACAGCCCTGATTTTAACAGTCGGATGCCTGAAAGTTGTTTTTCCATTTTCTAAAGTTTATTCCAGGGGATTCTGCATCGCATCTGTACCTGAACTTCTATAACTACGAAACGCTACTAACCCTGTAGAAAATCGTGGTGGCTGCACCTTTTCATAGCCACAGTCGAACCCTTAGACTTACTCATGTTACTAGCTGTGGTGCACCATGGGAAAAGTGAGGCGGAATGACCAGAACAAAGACTTTTTGACTTACATTTTCCTTTAAGGAACACTAATGTTGACATATTATAAAAGTATTAATGGACAACTCCATAGTTTAAAAAAATGAAAATTACCTGAGGAAGGGAGGTGGGATTGATTTATTATGTAATTTAGTTGAGGATCTATAGCGCGTACAATTTACATCTGCCAGGCAAGTCCTGTATTGAAGATAGGGCTGAAGCACTGAGGAAGCCTGGCAGAAATAGTTTTCTTCATGATGGTGCCCCTCAAAGAAACAATGTTGGGAGGTAGGAATTACCAATAAAACCTCCTTGCCTCAGGTACTTTTCATTTTAAATGTTTTTTTTTTTTGTTATGTATATGCACTATAGTTCTCCTTTAACAGTTCTACCTTAGGAACCTTACAGTACATTTCCTTTCCACAGTATTTCTGTATAATGGGAGTTAATACTTTGCTTTGCAAAGTGAAAAAGTGCAAATAATTCTTACCTAAATTCTATATGAAAATGAATGTTTAATACATATATTTATGATTGTGGCATTTTACCTTATTGGCTCCAATCCTATGATATATATTTTAAAGGACAATTCTACTCACCTTCCCTCCGCTCCTCTTCTTTGGTCAGTACCTTTTACCCAGGGTGAGGAACCTGAACCGCTAGGTTCGCGTAACTTGCAGCACAGCCTTACTGAAACGCTGCTCTGGCAGGCTCCGCCCCCTACTCTCCTTGCACGACGAGGCCAATAGGAAGGCACGCTCGTTGCAGAGCGTGCCTTCCTATTGGCCTCGTCGCCGAAGAGAGGAGGGGGCGGAGCCTGCAAGAGCAGCGTTTCAGTAACGCTGTGCTTTAACTTTCGTCATAACAGCTCCCCACTGGGTCCTCATAACAGCTCCCCACTGGGTCTTCATAACAGCTCTCCACTGGGTCTTCATAACAGCTCCCCACTGGGTCTTCATAACAGCTCTCCACTGGGTCTTCATAACAGCTGCCCACTGGGTCTTTAAAACAGTTGTCCACTGAGTCCTGGTTACAGCTGCTTAAACCTAACATGTGAAGATCCTGTATTAAATACCCCAATAGCTTTGGGATGATCTATAGGATGTTAAAGAAAGAAACTTCCATATAAAATAAACCGTCACTGAAACCCCCATAATCCTTCCACTCCATATCTCAGTCCATGGACAGTTACAGCGATAGTTAAGATATTATAGTGTAAATATTTTATTCCTATTGCCTGTGACTTACTGACCAGTGCGGTAAGATCATCTTTCATGTTTATATTGCCAAACATTCTCCAAGGGATTAACCAATGGAAATTCTCTTGTTTAAAGTGAATAATGAGGGAGACATTTTTCATCCTTTGTATCTGGTGTCTCTGGTTTAACCAACAAAGGTAACAAGTGTCATACGGGGGGGATACAGGAGAGGACAAATGAAGGTCCTTGACATCTTAGTAATAACATCTCTGATTTATCCCATTCTGATTACATTTCTCTTTCTAGAACAAAACGAAAACCTTCCGATCTCTTCCCCAGATCCAACTCTTGATTTCATCCCAGACGTGTATTTAAGTTGACACTGGGTGATCACCCTTTTACATATACAAAGAACTTGATGGGATGTTTAACTATTTCCATCCCCCGGTAAAAATTAAACTCTATTATTAAAGGACAACTCCACCCTCATAAGAACATCTTTTAGAAACAAATATGTTGATATATCATACTTTGTCCTATGAATTCATTACTGTATGCCTGCTATGCTTCTGGATGCCTCATGGAAACTGAGCCATTTAGTGACCTGTACTGAGCCTGTACTGAGCCTGGGCATGCTCAGAAGAGGCAGACAGGGGATTAACATTCAGTCATTGGCTGTGATGTCAACTGTCAAATCCATAACTGACAGTTACTAACTGGAAGAACCAGGAAGTAGAAACAGGGGAAACAGGACATTGTGCAGGATTTCAGGTTAGACTTATATATTTCACATTTCAAACTATTACAGTTTAGGGTTTTGGGGGGTGATTTACCTGTATGTAAGCTTTCATTTTAGGGCTGGACTTGCCCTTTAAGGTTATTATTTTTATTTATATCATTTAAGTAAATCCCACATTGGATGCCTGGGAAAAGGATGAGTGCAGAAACCTACATCATATTTTATTTATATTATAGTTCACTCAAAAAGTGAACTATTCCTTTAATGTATTGATTGAAGAACGGGAGGTTAGGGAGCTATGCCTTACCTCCCGTTCTTCAATCAATTCACCAGGAGCGACGGACGAAGAAAGAAGATGTTTACCTTACACGTGATCCTCCGCAGCAGCAGTGACAGGTCCCGACCGCTTTCCTGGTTCAGAGTAACTGTAACGATCATGCTCGATAATGCGCGCTAAATTTACTCTGAACAGGAAGCGGTCGGGAATTCCCACTGCTGCTGCGGAGGAGGATTGCGTTTAGGTAAACATCTTCTTTCTTCGTCCGTCGCTCCTGGGGAATTGATTGAAGAACAGGAGGTAAGGCATAGCTCTTTAACCGACCATTCTTCAATCAATACATTAAGGGAATAGTTCACTTTTTAAGTGCTGTCAAGTCAATTTTGACTTCTGGGTACCATGAGGACATTTCAAAAATGAAGGTAAACTAGCTATTTGTTTCCTAATACTGTACGAGAGACACCAATATCCTTGCATGATATCCTTATTAATAGGGGACTATTGTTTAAGGCTGATGCCACAATGTAGCGTGTCCTAGCACACCCAGTGAGGCCACACCAATTGCCCAACACTAGTGTGCGCTTTTTAACATGCAATCCAATCATGTGTTAAAACGAGCGATGTGTTAAACTTCAGGCACTGGGTTTCTAAAATAAAAACTTGTTTTCAACTGTCTTGTTACCTGATTGGATGGGGGTGTCGCGTATTTGGTTTTCAACCTCAAATATAAGTCCTGCTTGCAGAGCGATTGTGTTAAAGGGGTTTGTCTGTTTTTAAGTGGAACATTGGTGCGTTAAGAAACAAAAGCGTTTAGAACAAGAAAGGGTTAAAACACAAGATTGTTGCTTCTGTTGTTGTGTGTTGCTGTTGTTGTGTATTGCTGTTTCTGTTGTAGTGTACTGCAGTTGTTGTGTGTTGCTGTTGTTGTGTATTGCTGTTTCTGTTGTAGTGTACTGCTGTTTCTGTTGTGTATTGCTGTTGTTGTGAATTTCTGTTGTTGTGTATTGCTGTGTTAGTATAGACAGTTTTGTTGGGGCATCCTGCTACATGTATGGCTCAGAAGTACCATGTATGGAGCGGGCCATTCCCTTGAGCACCCAGGGAACAGCCATCTCTAATTCAAGGGAGGGAGGTTAGGAAGGATAGGCAGGTGGTAGTGGTAGGGTGCTCTATTATTAGAAGCAGTGGCATAACTACTGCCCCCGTGGAGGGGCCCGGACGGTAGTAGGGCCCGCCACAAGCCCATAATCCAGCCTCTTTATGCAGCCGAAGAAAACGCGCCATCAGTTGATTAAAAGACCGGACCCGAACTTCCGGTTCAGTTCCGGAAGTTTGGGTACGGTTTAAAACAGCTGATTGCGTGTAAGTTTTCTTCTTACACGTGATCTGTTTAAAGAGGCTGCACGGAGGGAGTCGGGCCCGGCCCCCAAACTTGCAGGGGGGCCTGGGCTCCTTCAGGTGCACCCCTAATTAGAAGGGTAGATAGGGTAATCTGTCGTCAAGACCCTACATGCCGAACAGTGTGTTGTCTGCCTGGTGCTAGGGTTCGACATGTGGTGGATCGTGTAGACAGATTATTGGGTGGGGCAGGGGCGTACCTGAAGGGGCCCGGCCCCCCCTGCGAGTTTGGGGCCCAGGCCCCTGACTCCCTCCTCCCTCCTCCGCAGACTTCCAAGACCCCTGCAGTATTGAGCCTTTTTAAAGAGCAGAACAGTTCGGATCTGGTTTTAAACAGCTGATCGTACATATATGTTTTCTTCATACGCGCGATCAGCTCTTTAAAAAGGCTCAATACTGCAGGGATTTGGGGCGTGTGGCGGGTCCTACTACCGTCCGGGCCCCGTCACGGGGGTGGCGGGGGCAGTAGTTACGCCACTGGGAGTGACCCGGCGGTCTTGGTTCACATTGGTGCCAATGACAAAGTTAGAGGAGGAGGTGAGGTCCTTAACATGATTTCCGAGAATTAGGGGCCAAGTTAAAAGCAAGGACCTCCAGGGTAGTGATTTCAGAAATACTACCGAGCCACGTGCTATGCTAGGGAGGCAACGGGAGCTCAGGAGTATAAATGTGTGGCTAAGAGGGTGGTGTAGGGAGATGGGGTTTGGGTTATAGATAAATTGTATTTCTCTCTACCCACTGGTCTTGTTAACGTTCAGTTAAATGGAAACATTACTCACTTTGAACTCTGCCACTCCTAGGGGGTCATCCAACAGGTTCTCAAGCGAAGCTTCCCACCTGGTTGCTCCTTTCTGTTCCCCATCCAGGGATCTCACGGGCACATCACCAGTATGTATCTCTACAAGGAGGAGGATTTATAATAAGAACATTGCTTTCTGGTTTTCATCCTATACATGTAATGGTCACTAATCCCATCTGGGGTAAATAAAGGCGCGATGTCTTAGCCAATCACAGGAGAGGAGGCGGGTCGAGCCCCTTCTACTGGTCTTCCATGCATGGAAAAGGCACGGGAGACCAGCAGAAGGCAGCGGGGGAACGAGGGCTGGTAAGAACATATGGGGACGGCTTTCTGTGTGTTAACCCGTGTGTATCTCTCTGTGTGTTATCCCGTGTATCTCTCTATGTGTTACCCCGTGTATCTCTCTGTCTGTTGCCCCGTGTGTATCTCTGTGTGTTAACCCGTGTGTATCTCTCTGTGTGTTATCCCGTGTATCTCTCTATGTGTTACCCCGTGTATCTCTCTGTGTGTTATCCCGTGTATCTCTCTGTGTGTTACCCCGTGTGTATCTCTGTGTGTGTTACCCCGTGTGTATCTCTCTGTGTGTTACCCCGTGTGTATCTCTCTGTGCTTTTCATCCAACAGACTATTGTCCGGTAAATTGTCCGGTAATCTGTCCGTCAGTAAGATAGGGTCGAGATTGACCGGTGTTAACCTGCCTGTAGCCATTGTGGGGAGCGACCCAACATTTTTAGCTGAATTTTCAACCAGATTGTCAGATAAATTGACCGGTAGTCTGCCAGCCGTAAGGACAGGGTCCAGTTTGTTGGATAATGTGCACTGAGCCTGAACATTGTCAGATGAATTTTCAACCAAATTAGTTGAATATTCAATTAAACCTGCTGGCACATTTTGGGCGATCGTGCCGCCTTCAATTGGCTGCTTGGTCAGTTGCTCCAAAATATTGGCAGTGCCAGAGGTTTTTTCAACCAACAAACTATTGTCTGGAAAATTGACCGGTAGTTTGTCAGTTGTATGGACAGGGTCAAGTATGTTGGACACGGTGCACTGAGCCTGAATATTTTCGATGGAACCTGCTGGCACATTTTGGGTGATCGTGCCGCCTTCAATAGGCTGTGTGATCAGTTGCTCCAAAATATTGCCATCTTTGCAGGTTTTTCCAACCATCAGACTATTGTCCGATAAATTGACTGGTAATATTTTGGTTGGAAGGATAGGGGGAAGTTTGTCTTGTGTTAATTGGACCTTGGGGGCTTTTTTCTTTGATCGAACCTTTTTGGCTGATTTGGCTGTTTCTCTTACCAAAATCGGTTTGGAAATGTTTTTGAACTTTTGCCAGTTTTTGGGCGATCGTTGCCGCCTTCCAATTATATGTGTGATCAAACTGCTCCAGATTCTCGGCAGTGCCACCGATTTTTTCCAACGTCAGACTATTGTCGATAAATTGACTGTAATATGTTGGTTGGAGGATAGGGGGAAAGTTTGTCTGTTAGTTGGACCTTGGGGGCTTTTTTTTTCTTTGATCGACCTTTTTGGCTGATTTCTCTACCAAATCGGTTTGGAAATGTTTTTGAACCTTTTGCAGTTTTGGGCCACGTGCCGCCTTCAATAGTCTGTGTGATAAACTGCTCCGATGATCCACGGCAGTGCCACCGATTTTGTTCCAACCGTGCAGACGATTGTCCGATAAATGACTGGTAAATTTGGTTGTGAGGATAGGGGAAGTTTGTCTTGTGATAATGGGACCTTGGGTGGCTTTTTTTCTTTGAGTGAAACTTTTTGGTGATTCTCTACTAAACGGTTGGAATGTTATTGAACCTTTTGGGCATTTTTTGGGTGATTTGTATGCATTCAATAGGCCTGTGTGATCAACTCCTCCGATATCTCGGGCAGGCCCACAGATTTTTTCAACCGTCATACTTTGTCCGATTAAATTGCTGGTAGTCTTTTGTTGGTGAGGCTAGGGGGAAGTTTTGTCTTGTGTTAATTGGACCTTGGGCTTTTTCTGTTGAGTCTATTACAGGACTAATTGTCCGATAATTGACTGGTAATATTTGGTGGAGATAGGGGGAGTTTGTTCCTTGTGTTGTTGGACCTTGGGGGCTTTTGTTCTTGATGTGAACCTTTTGGCTGATTTCTCTACAAAACAAAAAAAACAAAAACCCAATAGGTTGGAAATGTTATTGAAACCTTTGGCAATTTGGACGATCGTGCCCGCACTTAACTAGGCCTGCGTGATCAACTGCTCCGAAATCTCGTCATTCCATGCTTTTTTCCACCAACAGACTATGTGTCAAGATAGATTGGATCGGTAATCTTTGGTTGGAGGATGGGGGACGTGTGTTCTTGTTAATTGGACCTTAGGGGCTTTTTTCTCTGTTGAGTCTAGTACAGACTATTGTCCGATAATTGCTGGTAATCTGTCGGGTGGGGGAGGATGGAAGGGGGAAGTTTGTCTCGTGTTAATTGGACCTTAGGGGTTTTTCTTGAGTCTATTACGGAACATTGTCCAGTAAATTGACTGGTAGGGGTCTGTCGGTTGGGACGATAGGGTGTGTCAAGATTGACGGCGTGTTGATTGGCCATTGGAGTCACTGTGCACTGGTGGTCTGAAATTTTCCCGTTGAATTTTCAACCAAATCGGTTGTAAATCTGTAGAACCGTTGCGCTATTTGGCGCTCGGTTTCTTCAAAAGACTGCGTGATCAGTTTCCCGACAATGGCAGTGCCACGGTATTTCCAACGACAGACTATTGTCCAGTAATTGTACTGGGGTATCTGTGGTCTGTTCTGATAGGTCAGATTGGCACTGTGTTAAAGGCCATTGGCACTGTTAACTTTGCCCGAACACTTCCTGTCAAATTTTTAACAAACCTTCTTTAAAAAATTTCTCAAATATTTTCTCCAAAACTTCGGCAGTGCCCATATTTCCTTGTATGACCTTCGCCACAAGATCTGTTCAACCCACTACGGCTGCTGCGGGTTTCCCCTTCAATTTTGTGAGCTCTGTCCAGTCTTGAAGGGGGAGTTATGGGCGTGATGATGTCGCTGGAATTCCTCTCTCCTCTCTCTCCATCTCTGCAAAATGTTGCATGCACAATGATTGTGAGTGGGAGCATGCTTCTTATATAGTCTGTGTGGGATCACCAATGACCTCATCAATGACATCACAGCGTGTATCAAATTTCACCCTCTTCACCCTCTCACACAAAAAAACCCTCCCCTGTAATTTAGGTAAGAAATGGTACAATCCTGAACAGTTAATAATAGGAGATTGAATTCCATTTAACTAGATTTCAATGTACTGTCTCAAATGCGTCTCCGCCTGTTCAGCTAATGGTGCGAAAGGGAAATATGTTGAACATGGAGAGACCAATGAGCTCCAGATAAATGTAGCCCAGTGACATTAGATTTATAGTTAGGATGTGTGTATGGGGGTCATTTGGTACAATGGGACATATTTATAAACCGCGGTATCGCTTTTTTAGCAATATCAGGGTAGTTAATTTACGACCGCGGTTGTAATGTAGGATAGTGCACTACATTTACTACCACATGTTCGTTAATTCACGCACGCTCGTTCATATAATACCGTACGGACGGTAAACTACCAATGTTTCTAAGGGGACGATAACGAAATCGTAGATTTACGATCAGTATCGTAAATTTAGATCATTAAACCGATTATTAATCTTCGATCGATCGGTTAACGATCGGTAATTTACGATAGCGATTGTTAAAGTCTCGGTATTACTAAAAAGCGATACCGCGGCTTTATAAAATGGCCCCATGTGACACATGGCAGGGGTAATAACATAAAGGAGAAACCGCTGCGCATGCGGGGAAACATAAAGCACACCACCGGTAAAAATCCATTGGTTGTAGGTTAGGGAGGGGTCAGTAGATAACATGAAGCTCCCTTCAAGGTGTCTGCCAGGGGGGGGCTCGCTAGGATTAAAAAGGGGGGACAATGAGAACGGTTTGTTTTGTCTTCCCACCGTTGAAGAAGCGATTTGCGTTCACACAATCATCGGGTCCAAGGATGCAGCCTTGGTGTTTATTTTAGAGGCGGAATGCGGTTTATCCTCCACCCCTGGAGGTGCCAGAGATTTTGGGGCCCACAATGGCAACAACTGAGCACTGCGTCCGGATGCACCTGGGGAACCTTGGGGGAGATCACGATAAAGGGGCGGGTTCCCTATTGGTATCAAACATCCAGACGCCAGCTGAGTGCAGGGGGCCTAAGCTGTATGTGCGGTGGCGGTGTGCAGGCTTTTTAACAGCTGATCATGCGTGTTTCCAGGGCACTTCTAGGGTCTCTGCTGGCCTGAGCCAAACATTTCACATGAAGAATGCCGCCCTTGATTATGTCAGGCGTGCTGCGAAGCCGCTGTTTTCAAAAAGTGTGACTCTTTCAGCGGGCCTTAACTAACCCAAAGAGTCGCACACCTTCCCTAACAAACTAACTAAAGCTAACCTAAATATAATCATTGATTTTAATAACATCCTTTTTTTCTTGACCGTCAAGGGTAAAAAAAATTGTCACCACTTCCTGTCTGCCACCTTTCTTTCTTAGTGGCAGGGGACGCCGAGACAAAAAATGCTCCTCTGCCTAATGGTAGAAGTGCCCTGTTTAAATGTGTAGATATATACCGCAACATGTCTATAAGGACCCTGTTTGTAAACGCCGGTATCGATAATGTACGACGCGCAAGCCCTTAATGTACATCACAGTTGTACATTTACGCTGAAACCTGTGTTATTAACGAACGTTTCTCGTAGAAACCATGTGAGATTAGTAAACTACTGCAATGGTCTTCTACGGGATCGTAAATCTACAATCGCGTTATCGCAGGTTTACGATCGTAATGACTCATTTATTGTTAACTGATTGTTTAAAGACGCATTAAATCGCTCAAAAAGGACCCCACTCCTTTACAAAGACGGCCCCTAATCACTTGTTATCTTTGGGGGATGGATAAGAAAGGGAGAAATAACCCATTGAGTTATCTGTGTACCCAGACGCTATCAACGCTCCATTGTGATTCTCTACAAACCCCTTGATAGATTATCTCCATTTTTTTCCTGTGACCTCCTGTAATGGTAAATTAGGAGTCATATATTGGGTCATTTCCTACTTGATTTGTTAGACAATAGATTTTGTGACATCCTGCACATTTGTCGCACCTGCAATCCTAGTAATGCCCCAGTAACATATTGGTGAACTGTCAGGTTGTCCTGTAGTATTTGGCTAATAGTTTGTTGTATCATGTCCAGTAAATGGATGGCAATATAGTAACATATTCAAAACCCATTACGCGGCTCTGTGTGAGCCCTTATGTTTTATATATGTGACATCTCCATTTACATCATAACAGCCCAAAGCCTTCATGTAGTTCCATGTATTTATTAACCATGTAAAAGTCACCGCTATCCTTGCAGAGATCCGACCGCTCTCCACCATTTCATGCTGTAAATATTCCATGATTCATTTCTGGGATCTTGAGCTGATGCTGAGGTTCATTTTTTAAACTTGTCTTATATGGTGTTCTTATGGCCAAACGACACTGAGTCTTAAAGGTCCTTGGATGAGCTGCAGAGGAGAATATAACAAAGTGTTTTGTCAGTAACTAGAATTGCAGTCTTATTACAGGGTAATCATTGGGGATAAACCAAGCAATCTGATCTGGCGCCCCTATGTATACTTTCTTCCTACCGAAGCGCCTCCTGCTGGCGTGTGAGCTCGTAACCAGCCTTATAACATCAGCCGACCAGGACCAAACTTGCCAGCAAGGGATTGGGGGTCTGTAATTCACCCCCACTAATATTTCTCTATGGTGCTCCAAAATGTTCACAAAATAACGTTTAATAGCAGTGCTCCGATTATAACGCGAATAATCCCCTCCATTGCACTCAGCTGTTCACCGTCACGGCGGAATTTGTACATCTACGTGAACCTAGGGAAGTGGTGTTGTGGCAAATATTCAGGTAAAAGAGGGGGGGGGGCGACTATGATGCAGGTAATCTGTACAGCTAGTGGGCTGTTTTTACTGCTGTTTGCCTTTATTGGAATTTTGTTTGTTGTATGGGGCTGTTGAACCTGAAGAATCAGATGGGAAGACGTAAAAAAAAAAGGTTGGGGGGATCAGTGTGGATCTGTTGAATTACAATGATAAAGTTTCCCCTGCCATAATTCATATGGACATTAGAAGTCACTTGGGCGTTCGTGAACTTTTATAGTCACAGGACTAACTGGGTGATTCTAATATTCTTATAAACAGGAAGGATTTATCCACTGTATCGTTTTTTATTTTGAGCTGGACTTTCCCTTTAAGAATCATTTTTTTATTAATTTTGTTGTTTTATGTTAATAGTTTTTCCCTGTAAGGTATACTGGCTAAATATTGATCAGTTGGCTGCCAGATGAAGCAGCGGAGGATCACAGGTAAGTATCTGGTTCTCTACTGATGGTTGTTATTGACGATCGTCAGGTAACGACATCTATTAGCATGATTTCAATTAAGGTTTTTAAAGCCCTGCACAAGATTCAACTTACTGCTCACAGGGTTGATACCATCACAGGGAAAAGTGCAAGTAAGTTTGCAAAGGGGAAATTTAGTGCACGCCCCTAAAATCTTTACATTTGTGGATAGGATACAGACCAGTTTTCGGCTTTATTGAGGCCATCATCAGTTTCCTCGGTCTATGGCGCTTTACACTGCCAGAGGCCTGCGCTACACACTGATTCCTTGTGGAATGCTGTAAAAGTCTTTTTAAAGATATAGCTTTCCTAAAAGCAATGGTAAATACCCATAAGGCTCCATATCCATAAAGGCAAATGGCAAAAATCCCATGCGCTCAACGCAAAAAACGTGTGCGTAACTCTTGGCGGTTTTGTGAGCGATTCCTTACGTTGCAGTGGTGGCCTCAGCCTTACAGGGGATTCAATAAAAGTTCTTATCGTTTTAAATGGGCTAATTTTGCCCACCATCAGATCTTATTAACATTTGAAAGCTAACATCTGATTGGTTTGGGGCAAATTAGGCACCATTCTTAAAGGATGAGAACTGTTATTGATCTCCCTGCGAACTTTTATTGAATAACAACCCTTGTTAAAAAATGGTGCTACTTGTGCCCCCAACCATCAGATGTTGCTTTCTAATTGTACTAAAATCTGATTGGTTGGGCAAAGTTAGCACCATTTTTTAACAAAGGAGTGTTATTCATAAAAGTTCTGCAGGGAGATCAATAAAAGTCTCATCCTTTAAAATGGTGCTAATTTTGCCCTCAAAACCAATCAGATGTTATCTTTCAATGTTAAATAAGATCTGATTGTTTTGGGCAAATTAGCACCATTTTTACAATAAGACCTTTTATTGAATCTCCTGAATTAGATCTGCCTGATTGATACCGCGATCAGCTGTTTAATAACACGAATGGCGATATCTAGCAGGCAGATCTAAAGTTACAACACTGATTGGGACTGCACACATGGATAGCAGTGTAGTAAGGCTTGGATGCTGTCATCGCTGTAACAGCTGATCGTGTATCTAGCATGGGGCTGGGGAGGGAGGTGTGACAAAGAGCCTGCCATCGGAGTTGGTCATTCCATTACTGCGCCAGGAGAGTAAAGTGGGCGTTACCATTAGCACATGGTCCCGCCATAGGCAGAGGACCCAGCCCATAACATTCCATTACTGCGCCAGAGAGATAAAGTGGGCGGTACACATTAGCACATGACCCGCCATAGGCAGAGGACCCGCCCATAACATTCCATTACTGCGCCAGGAGAGTAATGGGGCGTTAACCCATTAGCACAAGGTCCCGCCATAGGCAAGAGCGACCCAGCCCATACATTCCATTACTACTGCGCCCAGGAGAGTAAAGTGGCGTTACCATGAGCACATTGTCCCGCCATAGGCAGAGGACCCAGCCCATAACATTCCATTACTGCGCCAGGAGAGGAAAGTGGTCGTTACACATTAGCACCGATTCCCGCCATAGCAGAGTACCCGCCCATAACATTCCATTCTACTGCGCCAGGAGAGTAAAGTGGCGTTACCATTAGCCACATGGTCCCGCCATAGGCAGAGTACCCAGCCCATAACATTCCATTACTGCGGCCAGGAGAGTAAAGTGGGTGTTACCATTAGCACATGGTCCGCCATAGGCAGAGGACCCAGCCCATAACATTCCATTACTGCGCCAGGAGAGTAAAGTGGGCGTTACCATTAGCACATGGTCCCGCCATAGGCAGAGGACCCAGCCCATAACATTCCATTACTGCGCCAGGAGAGTAAAGTGGGTGTTACCATTAGCACATGGTCCCGCCATAGGCAGAGGACCCAGCCCATAACATTCATTACTGCGCCAGGAGAGTAAAGTGTGTGTTACCATTAGCACATGGTCCCGCCATAGGAAGGACCCAGCCCATAACATTCCATTACTGCGCCAGGAGAGTAAAGTGGGTGTTACCATTAGCACATGGTCCCGCCATAGGCGAGGACCCGCCCATAACATTCCATTCCGCCAGGAGAGTAAAGTGGGTGTTACCATTAGCACATGGTCCCGCCATAGGCAGAGGACCCAGCCCATAACATTGCTTTACACCCTTTCCCTGCCGAAACACAGAACTAGGCACAGCATGACACAGTCCCAATCCAGTACCTGCTAAGTATCTTTAATAACATATATGTATATAACGGTGACTTATGATTGAGTGTGACACCCCTGGTGTCCATACGTTGCGTGGCCAATACATTCAGACCAATCCAGATCGTACATTCGGATTGTGGCGGTAAATTTATTTTACCAAAAATTGTACCGTCTATGGCCCCTTTAGGATTGCCAGCCAAACATGTATGAAATCTACACGTTGCTGTTCTACTTTCCATCGCATTACATGCTCTGTGTGGCTACATTGAAACCAATGCAGCCTGCATCACATTTCTAATAGGAATACGTGTTGGAGTATTAAAGGCAAAGGTGGCAATCCTCCCATCTGATGATTTTCCGCAATGATAGTTTCCCATCAGGTGAAGATAATTACCATTTAATCCTTTATTGGTGACTTGTAACGTCCTAGGAGTTAAGTGGAGTAAATGCTCGAAAAACACGTCAAACAGAGTTTTTGTTGGTTTTGGAATGTGTTAAATTAACAGGGAGATTCAATAAAAGTTCTTATCGTTTAAAATGGTGCTAATTTTGCCCCAACCAATCAGATCTTGCTTTACATTTGAAAGCTAACATCTGATTGGTTGGGGCAAGATTAGCACCATTTTTAACGATAAGAACTTTTATTGAATAACCTGGGGCATTCCTATGAACCTAGACCGCTACCAGATTAGAGTGAGCACATACATGACTTGCATTACATTTTATTTGATCATTGTAATGTGCACTGAGGTATAGGGAGTAGAGCAGCGCTATATACATATACAGTAATATAGAGACTTAGTAAGAGGTTAATAAGTGATGGGGACTGTAATATATAGTCTTAAGGGATGTCCTCGTGTCCTTTGACATGTTCTCTTGGTGAACAATGCCCCAGATAGTTTATTGTATGGCCCGTTAATGTATTTATACACAGTAATCATATCCCCACGCAAGCACCTTTTCTCCAGCGTACATAATTGTAACTTTTCCAGTCTCTCTTCATATTCAAGCTCCCCCAATCCCCTTATTAATTTAGTTGCCCTTCTCTGAACCATTTCCATTTCTAAGATGTCCTTTTTGTACACAGGATTCCAAAATTGCACTGCATATTCCAAATGAGGCCTTACCAATGCTTTGTAAAGAGGGAGAATTACATTCTCCTCCCTTGAATCCATACCTCTCTTTATACAAGACAATACCATGCTGGCTCTGGCTGTTGCCGCCTGGCACTGCTTGCTACCTTTAAAGGGTATGTCCAACCCCCAAGAAAAAGTTTTTAATGTGAGTCAGGAAATGGGCACAAACCTTGCGAGGTTTATATGTCTGAAAGCTCTCCCCTAATGTATTTACCAGCCTTCGTTCCAAAACTGCATAGCATATTTCAAATGAGGCCTTACCAATGATTTGTAAAGAGGGAGAATTACATTTTCCTCCCTTGAATCCATACCTCTCTTTATACAAGACAATACCATGCTGGTCATCTGTGTGTGGTCTGATGGATCGCATCCATTGGTAGATGGAGAACTATAGCTGATAGTGTAAATACCAGTTGTCGGACTATATCAACCTATGCGTGATTACAGAGGATGTGAACCATATTTTCACCAGTGATTAACTCTCACAACCAATTGAAGATGTAAAAAAATCTTCCAATGTGGCTGAAAAATCCATAACCTGGTCTCTCCAAACCTAGAGCCTTATCGTTCTGCTGTAATCAGGTTTGGAGTTGATTTAACATGTGGTCTCCAAGGTCCAATAGAAACTCCATCCAGTAAAGGAAGAATCTTTACACCTCAGCTGCAAATGGGCATTTTATCCAGTCGGTGGAACGTCAGATGATTCTTCAGCTTTGATTTTTTATCAAATCTAAACCCACAAAGTTTACACTTGTAAACATCCAACCCCTTGTGTTTGTTCTGATGTATAACAAGAGAACCTTTCTGGGCAAGCAGTTCCGCATTCATCGCAGCTATAGGGTTTTCTCCCCGGGGTGGACCCTATATGCGCAGCAAACTGAACCTTGTGTTCATACTGAACCTCCACAAACAGGACAGGTGTAGAAGTTTTTCTTGTGGGTTTTCTGATGTTTAAGAGGTGAGACTGAAACCTAAAGGCTTTTTCCAAAGTGCTGCACCTCAGGGACTTTGCAATGTGTTCCTGCGATGTACAGCCAGCTGGTTTTTATCGGGAAAGGACCCATTACAGGTTCGGCATCGGTGAGGTCGGTCTTCTCTGCTTTGGTCATCAGTGGTAGACAACAGATTTGGTTCATCTTCTTCAGACTTGTCTTCCTGACGAGCATCAGGATTATCATCAACGTCTGCTAAAGAAGTTGGTTTGTAGCATTTGTTAAACCAGCTCAGGCTTGGAAGAGCCTCATCTACAGAGATAAAAAAAATCAATATAGGTTAAAGGGGAACCTAAAGTATAAATAAGCCTGAATGGATTTTATATGTAGAATTTACAATTAATTGTGTCTTTCACCTATAGAAACAACAGCACTGCGAGGAAGGAAAATCCTTCCAGAGACATTGTGAACATTGTAGAAAACTCAACTAGGGAGTGTATTATCCCTTATATAATATACACACACAATATACATAGCCAATAGAAATAGAGGAAATATTGCCCTCAGTGTTTTACTTACCTGTAATATACTTTCTGCCAGACTAGAAGGCAAGAGCAAAAATATTGGCAATGTTTGGTGCTTGCCAAAAGGATCCTGGTCCAGCAGGAAACCTTTTGACACTTTGTAAGCACGGTTTAGCCATACATTACCTGATGAAGTATCTATGTTTCCATCTGTGGGTGCATTTAGGAGCTTGTCAGTGACGGTAATTTCTTCTATTTCTTCTTTAATATTATCTAAAATGACAGAGTCAGAAAATATCACGACAGTGAATTCACCAGCTAATGCTACGAGCTAATGCTACGAGCTAATGTTACGAACTAATGCTACTAATGCTACAAGCTAATGCTACGAACTAATGCTACTAATGCTACAAGCTAATGTTACGAGCTAATGCTACTAATGCTACGAGCTAATGTTACGAGCTAATGCTACTAATGCTACGAACTAATGTTACAAGCTAATGCTACGAGCTAATTTACTAATGTTATGAGCTAATGCTACGAGCTAATATTACGAGCTAATGCTACGAGCTAATGTACGAGCTAATGCTACTAATGCTACGAGCTAATGTACGAGCTAATGCTACTAATGCTACGAGCTAATGCTACAAGCTAATATTACGAGCTAATGCTACAAAGTAAAGTACGAGCTAATGTTACAAGCTAATGCTACGAGCTAATGCTACGAGCTAATATTACGAGCTAATGATACAAGCTAATGCTACAAGCTCTGACGTCTGATGTAGTGACTACTTGTCACGATACGCGCCAGACGGTTCCTCCACCCTCTAGTAATGTGCCATTTAGTGTTTGACCGGATTTGTGATGTTTTTAATGGATGAAATAAAATAAGTTGATTTTACCTCCGTGAGCTGCCTACTTCTACCTACCATGGATTCTCAATGCTACGAGCTAATGCTACGAGCTAATGATACGAGCTAATGCTACAAGCTAAAATTACGAGCTAATGCTACGAGCTAATATGACGAGCTAATGCTATGAGCTAATGATATGAGCTAATGCGACAAGCTAATGATATGAGCTAATATGACGAGCTAATGCTATGAGCTAATGATATGAGCTAATGCTACGAGCTAATATGACGAGCTAATGCTACAAGCTAATATGACGAGCTAATGCTACGAGCTAATGCTACGAGCTAATGCTAATGCTATGAGCTAATATGACGAGCTAATGCTACGAGCTAATATGACGAGCTAATATATCGAGCTAATGCTACGAGCTAATATGACGAGCTAATGCTACGAGCTAATATATCGAGCTAATGCTACGAGCTAATATGACGAGCTAATGCTACAAGCTAATATGACAAGCTAATGCTACGAGCTGTTTTTGTGGATTCACCAAATGTGTTGAATTTAAAACAACCCAGGACCACACAATTGGTCTGACAGACATTTGTGCCGACCGAGCGCTCACTAGTAGCGAGCGCTCGATCGGGACAAAAACTCGGCTGATGTGTACCCAGCCTAAGGTTTTCATACCTTGTCCAAGGCATTCAACTATTTCAGGCATGACAGAAAACGGTGGTCTGCTTAATAATGTGGAACACCCCTCGTTAGTATTTTCTTTAATTGGGCTCACCTGGCAAACTAATTATCCCAGATGTTGATTGATTTCAGTGATTACAAGAGCCTAAAGACACTATACCAACTATTAGATTAAATAAAAAACAAGTTGCAGGGAGATTCAATAAAAGTTCTTATCGTTAAAAATGGTGCTAATTTTGCCCCAACCAATCAGATCTTTTTTAACATTTGAAAGCTAACATCTGATTGGTTGGGGGAAAATGGTGCTAATTTTGCCCCAACCAATCAGATGTTAGCTTTCAAATATTAAATAAGATCTGATTGGTTGGGGTAAAATTAGCACCATTTTCCCCCAACCAATCAGATGTTAGCTTTCAAATGTTAAATAAGATCTGATTGGTTGGGGCAAAATTAGCACCATTTTTAACGATAAGAACTTTTATTGAATAACCCTGAAAGTATTTATTTTTTATAACACTTAAATACAATTTGCACAATAATTTGGAACGCAGTGTAAACAGAAACACTTACCAAACAAACTTCCGGGATAATCAGCAAATTTCAAATCCCATTCAACCCACAAGAAAATTGTCTTCAATTTATTTCTGTGATAATCTTACCAGTTGTAGATGGCGTAGTCTGTGGATTTACATTCATATTGGCAGGTTCTGAGTCTTCTTCAAAATCATCTAAAAAAAGGGCAAAATGTTATTTTTAAAAGATCCAAGTTCTGTTTGGGGGCATTCACAGAGGGGCAGCGATCTCTTTAAGGATTAAAATCTTTAACTTTAACCCCTATGAGATGAGATTCACCCAAAGCCACGAATCTCCTTTTATAACTCTGGTCACCTTGGTAAACTTGGTTCAGAGATTTTTTAGTTAGGTCTGAAAGCAGGAATATGGGGCAAATGTCTATATACTGTTTAATATAAGGTGATGCATTTGAGGTTAACCAGCCGTGTGCTGCCTATACCATAAATAGCTCTGTGCTAAGTGAATCTCTGTTAGAATCGAATCCTATAGAAGTTAATATTGTAGGGGAATAGATTCAATGGAGAAAATATTATTCTGACACTGGTAAGGCCTCATTTGGAAAATGTGCTACAAATTTGGAATCCCATATTTAAAATGGACATCTTGAAAATGGAAAGAGCGGCAACTAACTCAATAAAGGGAATGAATGGGCTGTTTACACCGGCGGAAGCGGCATTTTAACGTTCCTGTACTGGACTGTGCCATCATTGGCTAGAAACCTCTAATTGGACTAGTAACCTGCACTATCTCAGTCGGAAGTTTAGAACTGGGCAGGTTGACTGGGTTCTCAAAAACCACAGCAAGTTTAAACGGAGGTTTTAGTTGTCCTTTAAATGACAAAAATCTGTTGTGAGATACCTGACAAACAATCCATGTCTAGACCTGGGGTCGCGCTAGCATCCTCTTCGTCATCTGTAGGAAGAGAAAAGAGTTTGATTGGACAAGAGACATATCCAATAGCAGTAGAGATAGACACAGTATCTGGTGTAAATAAACCTCCTCGTTCTCCGATATGGAGGTGGATATTCTACCATGGGCACATTCATCTAATTTCCCCTAAAATGTATGTTTAGACTAAAGCGCCGTACAGATGTAAGATGCGCATCAGCAGAAAATAGCCACAAATGACCTTCCATTACAGGCCCTGATTGAACATGGCCACATCTGGGACAGACCACCAGTGACCCCTGTCCATTTATCGAAGTGCTTTGGCCGGGCGGCATCGGTCATACATCTGTATGGGCCTTCACAGCAGGAGAAAAGGTTTCAGTATCTTATAGACTAAAACTAACTCTGGCCATTCAACTCATTGCTTTTTTGCATTCCAAATAAAACCTATTGCAACAGTTTCGGCAGTTCGGACCACGACGTGTGATACTTGTAGTTCAGCCCAACTGTACATCGCAGACCTAATCTCTTATTGCATCTTCACATTGAAAAGTTTTTCTGTTCTTTGTCTTGGTTTTTACCGGAAGTACAATCTGTGTTTTGATTCTCGGAAGATTTCAAGTGTTCCTCTGTAATTGCGATTTCTTCTACTTCCTCTTTAATGTGACCTGAAAGCAAATAGAAAGAAAAGAATGGGTTAAACATGTTTCTTTTTATCTCTATAAAGAATCTGACAATGTGCCCTCACTGCCATTTTTTTAAAGGGTATCTCCACTCGTATTAACACATTATGGGAATTCAGTTTTACTGAAGAACAGGAGGTAGAGGAGCTGGGTCCTACCTCCCGTTCTTCAATAAAACGATCTGGAGCCAGGAGAGAAGGTAATGTACTTACCCCATCACTCACTCCCCCGGCACGTAGCCTGACTGGTCCCGACGGACTCTGTCTTCTATCCGCATGCATCGTGGGACCGGTCAGACTACGTGCCGGGGGAGTGAGTGATGGGGTAAGTACATTACCTTCTCTTTTTTTTGACTTAGTTACCTTTAAGATCGGCTGCCACAGTAATGGATAAGTAGATCAGTAGGTGGGTGTACCTGGGTCTGGTTGAGGGGTATGTCTTTTTGTGTTTATACCATAAAAACTATCTTTATTGAGTATAAATCTAAATTAGTTTTTTTTACTTTAGTTACCCTTTAAGTATGGCTGCCACAGTAATGGATAAGTAGATCGAGGTGTGTGTTACTGGGTCTGGTGAGGGCTAAAAAAACAAACTTTTTGTGATTGGTGAAAATATTTTTTTTTACTATAGTTATCCTTTAAATATGGCTGCCATGAAAATGGAAGGGGGGTCAGTAGCTGTGTGTACCGGGGTCTGGTTGGAAGTTAAAAAAAACAAATTTTTGTGATTGTTGGTCAAAATTTCCAGACTCGCGGGACATTTTCGTTCGAGAGTTCTCTAATGTATGATGAGTTTGAACGTTCGGTCCGGAGATTCCTGAAAACAGCGCTGGCAGATTACCGAATGTCAGACAATCCCGTGGCCGGACGTTCGGGGGTCACGCAGCTCAAAACCGGGAACCTCACAAGGACCATTTGGACCCTGACAAGGGCCCTTTGGGGCTCAAGGAGTCTCGCAGCTCGAACTGGGACCTCCCTCCCCAGCACTTAAAGGGCCTTTGCGGCACTCGATCCGGGACCCTCTCAGCTTTTAAAATAGCCTTGGGTGGCGTCTTCTGATTTCCATCCTGTGACACTAGCTCCGCTGAGGCCACCACCGGCGCCGGTGGCCTCAACGGTAGTTTGCAGCTCCTTATATTAGGTTTGCAGAAAGTCCTAATTCAATTCTGATTGGTTAAGATTTCAAATGCTGAAATCATATGATCACACATTAACCATCAATTGGACAAAAAGATTCAAATATGATTGGTTAATGTGTGATCATATGATTTCAAGCATTAAAATCTAACCAATCAGAATCGAATAAGACTTCTTGCAAACCTATTAAAGAGCTGCAAACTCCGTGGAGCTCAGAGGTCCTCGCAGTAGATGGCAGAGAAAGAAGACGTTGGATCAGATGCCGGTAACCTGGCGGCCGCAGGGGTACTTCTCGGGGTTGGTGGCCTCAGCGGAGCTTGTGTCACCGGATGGAAGACAAGAAGATGCCGCCCAAGGGTCTTTTAAGAGCCAACGGGGGTTCCGGTTCGAGATGCGGGACCCTAAGCCCCAAAGGGCCCTATTAGGGCCACAAAGGTCCTTGTAAGACCAAGTAGGGGGTCCCAGTTTCGAGCTGCGGGACCCCCAAACGTCGGCCAGATTGTCGGCAGTTCGACAATTCGCAATTTCGGGAATCTCGTAAATCTTCGAGTTTTTACGAACGTTCAGAAATCCTCGTAAGGTAAGTTTACACTGTAATTACCCCCCATTGACTTAATGGGTCCATTTCGGACTTTCGAACTTTTTTGGAAGTTCGAAAACGAACCGAAATTTATTAAGTTCGGCCATCTCTAGTAGCAGTGGTCACTTGTTTGCACTTTAACACTTTATCCTTGCACAAGGACCCATATATATTGACTATTAGATCCCAATCAATAACGTTACTTTCTGGTCGGAATTGCCATAATGTCTTTGTTCTTTTAGTTGTAACTGTCTGTGACGTGTGTGACATGGGGGCAGTGTGTCTGGTAATTCCCATGTAGTCCACACCCCCAGCCGTCCCGGTTTGAGTAGGTGGATGGGGCATGTCTGCCATGTTGCGGTGGGTGCGGCACGGCATTCTAGGGTGTGGACAGTCTGGGTCATGTCTGTGATGTTGTGGTGTCCAGGAGGCTTGGACGTGACATTTGGGTGCATGCGATATTTGGGAGCATGGCCATGCTATTTTAAAGCGTGGGCGTGGCCATGCCATTTAGGGGAGTGGGTATGATGTTTGGGGCATAGGTGTCAAGTTTGGGTGTGGACAGGATGTTTGTGGATGTGGTGCGTGATTCTGGGATGTACCTGTGATGTTTGGGGCGTGGCCATGATGTAGGGTGTGGACCGTAATATTTTTTGGGGGGGGGGGGTGTGACCACTATCTGGTGGCATGCTCACAACATTTGTGGCGGGTGTGTGATGTTTGGCCGTGGCTTTGATGGTTGGGGTATGAGCGTGACCGTAAGTTTGGTGGTGTTGGCCGTGACAGCAATACCTGGGGGCGTGGTAACATTCCAGAAGGCTCTGTTTCAAATTTCTTAGCATGACAATTACTGCAAATGTAATTCATATCGCCAACAACAAAACAGTCTTTCCAGGGTTTATATTTGTATATAAATGTGATTCATATCACCGATAGTAACACAGTCTTTCCAGGGTTTATATTTGTATATAAAGTGATTTCATATCACCGATAGTAACATAGTCTTCCAGGGTTTATATTTGTATATAAATGTCATTCATATCACCAATAGACACAGTCTTTCCAGGGTTTAATTTGTATAAATGTCATTCATATCACCGATAGTAACACAGTCTTTCCAGGGTTTATATTGTATATAAATGTGATTCACATCACCGATAGTAACACAGTCTTTCCAGGGTTTATATTTGTATATAAATGTGATCTATCACGCGATAGTAACACAGTCTTTCCAGGGTTTATATTTGTATTAAATGTCATTCATATCACCGATAGTAACAGTCTTTCCAGGGTTTATATTTGTATATAAATGTGATTCATATCACCGATAGTAACATAGTCTTTCCAGGGTATTTATATTTGTATATAAATGTCATTCATATCACCAATAGTAACACAGTCTTTCCAGGGTTTATATTGTTATATAAATGTCATTCTATCACCGATAGTAACACGTCTTTCCAGGGTTTAATTGTATATAAATGTCATTCATATCACCAATAGTAACATAGACTTTCCAGGGTTTTATTTGTATATAAATGTGATTCATATCACGATAGTAACATAGACTTTCCAGGGTTTATATTTGTATATAAATGTCATTACAATCACCGATAGTAACACAGTCATTCCAGGGTTTATATTTGTATATAAATGTCATTCATATCACCGATAGTAACACAGTCATTCCAGGGTTTATATTTGTATATAAATGTCATTCATATCACCGATAGTAACACAGTCTTTCCAGGGTTTATATTTGTATATAAATGTCATTCATATCACTGATAGAAAACAGTCTTTCCAGGGTATATTTGTATATAAATGTCATTCATACACCGATAGTAACATAGTCTTTCCAGGGTTTATATTTGTATATAATGTCATTCATATCACGATAGTAAATAGTCTTTCCAGGGTTTTATTTGATATAAATGTCATTCATATCACCGATAGTAACACAGTCTTCCAGGGTTATATTTGTATATAAATGTCATTCATATCACCGATAGTAACATAGTCTTTCCAGGTTTATATTTGTATATAAATGTCATTCATATCACCGATAGTAACATAGTCTTTCCAGGGTTTATATTTGTATATAAATGTCATTCATATCACCGATAGTAACATAGTCTTTCCAGGGTTTATATTTGTATATAAATGTCTTCATATCACCGTAGTAAACATGTCTTTCCAGGGTTTATATTGTATATAAATGTCATTCATATCACGATAGTAACACAGTCTTTCCAGGGTTTATATTTGTATATAAATTCATCATCATCACCGATAGTAACACAGTCTTTCCAGGGTTTATATTTGTATATAAATGTCATTCATATCACCGATAGTAACACAGTCTTTCCAGGGTTTAATTTGTATATAAATGTGATTCATATCACGATAGTAACATAGTCTTTCCGGGTTTATATTGTGATATAAATGTGATTCATATCACCGATAGTTGCATAGTCTTTCCAGGGTTTATATTGTGTATAAATGTCATTCATATCACCGATAGTAACATAGTCTTTCCAGGGGTTATATTGTATATAAATGTCATTCATATCACCGATAGTAACATAGTCTTTCCAGGGTTTATATTTGTATATAAATGTGATTCATATCACCGATAGTACATAGTCTTTCCAGGGTTTATATTGTATATAAATGTCATTCATATCACCGATAGTAACATAGTCTTTCCAGGGTTTATATTTGTATATAAATGTCATTCATATCACGATAGTAACATAGTCTTTCCAGGGTTTATATTGATATAAATGTTATTCATATCACCCAATAGTAACCAGTCTTTCCAGGGTTTTATTTGTATATAAAGTGATTCATATCACAATAGTAACACAGTCTTTCCAGGGTTTATATTTGTATATAAAGTTCATTCATATCACCGATAGTAACACAGTCTTTCCAGGGTTATATTTGTATATAAATGTCATTCATTCACCGATAGTAACACAGTCTATCCAGGGTTTATATTTGTATATAAATGTCATTCATATCACCAATAGTAACACAGTCTTTCCAGGGTTTATATTTGTATATAAATGTCATTCATATCACCAATAGTAACAGTCTTTCATGGGTTTATATTTGTATATAAATGTCATTCATATCACGATAGTAACACAGTCTTTCCAGGTTATATTTGTATATAAATGTCATTCATATCACCGACAGTAACACAGTCTTTCCAGGGATTATATTTGTATATAATGTCATTAATCACCGAGTAACACAGTCTATCCAGGGTTTATATTTGTATATAAATGTCATTCATATCACCGATCGTAACACAGTCTTTCCAGGGTTTATATTTGATATAAATGTTATTCATATCACCGATAGTAAATATGTCTTTCCAGGGTTTATATTTGTATATAAATGTGATTCATATCACGATAGTAACATAGTCTTTCAGGGTTTATATTTGTATATAAATGGATCATTCATACACCGATAGTAACACAGTCTTTCCAGGGTTTATTATTTGTATAAATGTCATTCATATCACCGATAGTAACACAGTCTTTCCAGGGTTTATATTTGTATATAAATGTGATTCATATCACCGATAGTAACACAGTCATTCCAGGGTTTTATATTTGATATAAATGTCATTCATATCACCGATTAACACAAGTCATTCCAGGGTTTATTTATTGTATATAAATGTCATTCATATCACCGATAGTAACATAGTCTTTCCAGGGTTTATATTGTATATAAATGTCATTCATATCACTAATAGTAACACAGTCTTTCCAGGGTTCATATTTGTATATAAATGTCATTCATATCACCGATAGTAACATAGTCTTTCCAGGGTTTATATTGTGTATAAATGTCATTCATATCACCGATAGTAACATAGTCTTTCCAGGGTTTATATTTGTATATAAATGTCATTCTTCACCATAGTAACAGTCTTTCCAGGGTTTATATTGTATATAAATGTCATTCATATCACCAATAGTAACATAGTCTTTCCAGGGTTATATTGTATATAAATGTCATCCTATCACCAATAGTAACACAGTCTTTCCAGGGTTTTTTATTTGTATATAAAATGTGATTCATATACAATAGTAAACAAGTCTTTCCAGGGTTATTTGTATATAAATGTGATTCATATCACCAATAGTAACACAGTCTTTCCAGGGTTTATTATTGGATATAAATGTGATTCATATCACCAATAGTAACACAGTCTTTCCAGGGTTTAATTTGTATATAAATGTGATTCATATCACCAATAATATAGTTTTCCAGGGTTTATATTTGTATATAAATGTCATTCATATCACCAATAGTAACAGTCTTTCCAGGGTTTATATTTGTATTATAATGTGATTCATATCACCGATAGTAAAAATAGTCTTTCCAGGGTTTATATCTGTATATAAAGTCATTCATATCAACCGATAGTAACATAGTCTTTCCAGGGTTATATCTGTATAAATGTCATTCATATCACCGATAGTAACACAGTCTTTCCAGGGTTTATATTTGTATATAAAGTCATTCATATCACCGATAGTAACATAGTCTTCAGGGTTATATTTGTATATAAATGTGATTCATATCACCGATAGTAACATAGTCTTCCAGGGTTTTATATGTAATAAATGTCATTCATATCACCAATAGTAACATAGTCTTTCCAGGGTTTATATTGTATAAATGTCATTCATATCACCTATAGTAACACAGTCTTTCCAGGGTTTATATTTGTATTATAAATGTCATTCATATCCACAATAGTAACACAGTCTTTCCAGGGTTTATATTTGTATATAAATGTCATTCATATCACCGATAGTAACATAGTTTTTTCCAGGGTTAATTTGTATATAAATGTCATTCATATCACCAATAGTAACACAGTCTTTCCAGGGTTTGTATTTGATAATTATGTGATTCATATCACCAATAGTAACAGTCTTTCCAGGGTTTATATTTGTATATAAATGTGATTCATATCACCGATAGTAACATAGTCTTTCCAGGGTTTATATTTGTATATAAATGTCATTCATATCACCAACAACAAAACAGTCTTTCCAGGGTTTATATTTGTATATAAATGTCATTCATATCACCGATAGTGACACAGTCTTTCCAGGGTTTATATTGTATTAAAATGTCATTCATATCAACGATAGTAACACAGTCTTTCCAGGGTTTATATTTGTATATAAATGTCATTCATATCACCGATTGTAACAGTCTTTCCAGGGTTTATATTTGTTAAATGTCATTCTATCACCGATAGTAACACAGTCTTTCCAGGGTTTATATTGTGTATATAATGTCATTCATATCACCGATAGTAACACAGTCTTTCCAGGGTTTATTTGTATATAAATGTCATTCATATCACCGATGAAACATAGTCTTTCCAGGGTTTAATGTTAAAATTCATTTATATCACCGATAGTAACACAGTCTTTCCAGGGTTTTATATTGTATATAAATGTCATTATATCACCGATAGTAACATAGTCTTTTCCAGTGTTATATTTGTATATAAATGTCATTCATATCACCGATAGTAACACAGTCTTTCCAGGGTTATATTTGTATAGAAATGCATTCATATCACTAATAGGAACACAGTCTTTCCAGGGTTATATTTTGTAATAAATGTCATTCATATACCCTATAGTAACACAGTCTTTCCAGGGTTTAATTTGTATATAAATGTCATTCATATCACCGATAGTAACACAGTCTTTCCAGGGTTTGTATTTGTATATAAATGTCATTACATCACCGATAGTAACACAGTCTTTCCAGGGTTTATATTTGTATATAAATGTCTTCATATCATCGATAGTAACACAGTCTTTCCAGGGTTTATATTTGTATATAAATGTCATTCATATCACCGATAGTAACACAGTCTTTCCAGGGTTTATATTTGGATATAAATGTCATTCATATCACTGATAGTAACACAGTCTTTCCAGGGTTATATTTGGATATAAATGTCATTCATATCACCGATAGTAACACAGTCTTCTCCTTCCAGGGTTTATATTGTATATAAATGTCATTCATATCACCGATAGTAACACAGTCTTTCCCGGTTTATATTTTGATAAAATGTCATTCATATCACCGATAGTAACACAGTCTTCCAGGGTTTATATTGGATATAAATGTCATTCATATCACCGATAGTAACACAGTCTTTCCAGCGTTTATATTGTATATAAATGTCATTCATATCACCGATAGTAACACAGTCTTTCCAGGGTTTATATTGTATATAATGTGATTCATATCACCGATAGTAACATAGTCTTTCCAGGGTTATATTTGTATAAATGTGATTCATATCACCAATAGTAACACAGTCTTTCTAGGGTTTATATTGTATATAATGTCATTCATATCACCAATAGTAACACAGTTTTCCAGGGTTTATATTTGAATAAATGTCATTCATATTACCGATAGTAACACCAGTCTTTCCAGGGTTTATATTTGTATATAAATGTCATTCATATCACCAGTAGTAACACAGTCTTTCCAGGGTTTATATTTGTATATAAATGTCATTCATATTACCGATAGTAACACAGTCTTTCGAGGTTTATATTGTATATAATGTCATTCATATCACCGATAGTGACATAGTCTTTCCAGGGTTTATATTTGTATATATAATGTCATTCATATCACCAATAGTAACACAGTCTTTCCAGGGTTTATATTTGTATATAAATGGGATTTATATCACCAATAGTAAAGCTGGGTACACACAGTAACGATTTCTGAAAGATGACAGACAGGATCTGCAAGATCCTGTCTGCCATCTTTCAAAGATCTGCATACACACAGTCCCGAGCGTTTCTCCTATAGGAGTCTAGCGCGGCCGATGGAAATTTTGCGCCTTTCCCAAACGAGCGTACGGCCGACCCGATCGTTCGCGCGCCGCGCGCTCGTTCGGGAAATGAACGTACACACAGTAACGATAAAGCCCGATACCGTCGGATCCGACGGTTATCGGGGCTTTTTCGTTACTGGGTGTACCCAGCTTCTACTACTACTACTACTACTACTTACTACTACTATAATACTACATACACTGAAACAATTTACTAATAATAATAATAATAATAACAACAATAATAACAGTAAAAATAAAATAATAGTATATAGTAATAACAACTCAAATATTTTATATTATATTATTTAATATATATAACAATAATAATAATATAGATGTATTTTAATAAAAATAGTAGTAATAATTAAATAATAAGAATAATAATAATAGTAATAATAATAGTAATAATATAGTAATAATAATGTAATTAATAATAGTAATAATAATAATAATAGAAATATTAATAATAATATAAGAAATAATAACGATAGTAATAGTAATAATAATAATAATAATAATATAATAATAAAAACTATAGTAATAGTAATAATAATAATAATAATAATAAAAACTATAGTAATAGTAATAATAATAATAATAATAATAATAAAAACTATAGTAATAGTAATAATAATATAAAACTAATAATAATAATAATAATAAATAAAACAAGTAATAGTAATAATAATAAATAAAAAAATAATAAAAAAAAATGATAGTAAAGAAATAAGATAAAATAAAAGTAAAGTAAAAAACTATAGTATAGGATAATAATAATAATAAAAAAATAATAATAAAAAAAACTATATATAGTATATAAATAAAAATAATAAAAAACTAAGAATAAAAGATAATAATGTAATAATAATAATAAAAAACAAAAGTAATTAAAATAATAATAATAATAAAAAACGATATGTAATAGTAATAATATAATAATAATAATTAAAAAAAACTAGATAAATAGTAATAATAAGAATAATAATAAAAGAATAATTAATAAAAACAAGTAATAGTAATAAAATATAAAATTAATAAAAAACTATAGTAATAGTAAAATAATAATTAATAATAATAATAAATAAAAACTATAGTAAAGTAATATATAATAAAATAATAATAATAATAAAAACTATAGTAATAGTAATAATAATAATTATAGTAATAATAATATTTAATTGGGCTCCCACACACCTTCATCTCATAATGTGCCGGGTGTAGGTGGGAAGTAGGGAACCTTCCTCGCAGTATATATTACACCAACGTTTCGGTGCAGCTAGTACCCTTTGTCATATATTTCTTAAGACTGGTGTGCGGTGGATACAGATTACTTGTAATAATAATAATGATAATAATAAGGATACATTGTAGTTCCTTTCCAATATGTCGAACCTTTGCATTCTGCTTTGCATGCTGGGAGTTGTAGTTTCTGTCTCTAGTAAATAGAATTATTCTACTTCCACAGATGTTTATATATAATATAATCCATTGTTCGTAATGGAGCTCGTGCCAGTGCTGTACCCACTGTGTGCCTATTGGCTGTTGAATGATTCATTCATTATCACATTGGGCTGGTGGTTCCTGGTTCTGTTTGATTCCCATAGCGGACTAGAACCTTCCAGGTTTTCTCACCCCCATGACGGATTATTGATGAGGTGTAGATGAGACTCTATAGAGAAAATCCCAGGCTCAGCCTAATGTAGACAGGGAAGATTGATATATCCATTAGCACAGCAGCACTCAGTACTGGGAATCATCAATCAGTGACATAAACACATGTCACCTGGTGATCTGGGGATTGGTTTATAGTAGATTGCAAGCTCTGTGGGTCAGAAGATAACACACGTCACCTGGTGATCTGGGGATTGGTTATAGTAGATTGCAAGCTCTGTGGGTCAGAAGAATAACACACGTCCACTGGTGATCTGGGGATTGGTTTATAGTAGATTGCAAGCTCTGTGTGTCAGAGCATAAACACACGTCACCTGGTGATCTGGGGATTGGTTTATAGTAGATTGCAAGCTCTGTGGGTCAGATAGATAAACACACGTCACCTGGTGATCTGGGGATTGGTTTATAGTAGATTGCAAGCTCTGTGTGTCAGAGACATAAACACACGTCACCTGGTGATCTGGGAATTGGTTTATAGTAGATTGCAAGCTCTGTGGGTCAAAGACATAAACACACGTCACCTGGTGATCTGGGGTTTGGTTTATAGTAGACTGCAAGCTCTGTGGGTCAGAGTTAAGTTTATATTACCCTGATGGCCCAGGGTATCTGATAGGGTGTGTGGGGTACACTGGGTGATATAGACCAGGGTATCTGATAGGGTGTGTGGGGTACACTGAGTGCTATAGACCAGGGTATCTGATAGGGTGCGTGGGGTACACTGAGTGCTATAGACCAGGGTATCTGATAGGGTGTGTGGGGTACACTGGGTGCTATAGACCAGGGTATCTGTTAGGGTGTGTGGGTACACTGGGTGTTATAGACCAGGGTATCTGTTAGGGTGTGTGGGGGTACAATGAGTGTTATAGATCAGGGTTTCTGATAGGGTGTGTGGGGTACACTGGGTGTTATAGACCAGGGTATCTGATAGGGTGTGTGGGTACACTGGGTGTTATAGACCAGGGTATCTGATAGGGTGTGTGGCGTACACTGTGTGCTATAGACCAGGTTATCTGATAGGTAGGGTGTGTGGGTACACTGGGTGTTATAGACCAGGGTATCTGATAGGGTGTGTGGGGTACACTGGGTGGTATAGATCAGGGTTTCTGATAGGGTGTGTGGGTACACTGGGTGTTATAGACCAGGGTATCTGATAGGGTGTGTGGGCACACTGGGTGTATAGACCAGGGTATCTGATAGGTGTGTGGGGTACACTGGGTGCTATAGACCAGGGTATCTGAAGGGTGTGTGGGGTACACTGCATGTTATAGACCAGGGTTCTGATAGGGTGTGTGGGGTACACTGGGTGTTATAGACCAGGGTTTCTGTTATGGTGTGTGGGGTACACTGGGTGTTATAGACCAGGGTTTCTGTTAGGGTGTGTGGGGTACACTGGGTGTTATAGACCAGGGTTTCTGTTAGGGTCTGTGGGGTACACTGGGTGTTATAGACCAGGGTTTCTGTTAGGGTGTGTGTGGGTTACCTGGGTGTTATAGACCCGTTTTCTGTTTGGGTGTGTAGGGTACACTGGGTGTTATAGACCAGAGTATCTGATAGGGTTTGTGGGGTACACTGGGTGTTATAGACCAGGGTTTCTGTTAGGGTGTGTGGGGTACACTGGGTGTTATAGACCAGGGTTTCTGTGAGGAGTTGGGGTACATGGGGGTTTATAGACCAGGGTTTCTGTAGGGTTGTGGAGTACACGGGTGTTATAGACCAGGGTTTCTGTTAGGGTGTGTGGGGTACACTGGGTGTTATAGACCAGGGTATCTGATAGGGTGTGTGGGGTACACTGGGTGTTATAGACCAGGGTTTCTGATAGGGTGTGTGGGGTACACTGGGTGTTATAGACCAGAGTTCTTATAGGGTGTGTGGGGTACACTGGGTGTTATAGACCAGGGTTTCTGTTAGGGTGTGTGTGGTACACTGGGTGCTATAGACCAGGGTATCTGATAGGGTGTGTGGGGTACACTGGGGGGCATATTTATAAAAGAGCGAAAAGTAGCGAAATGTTTTCGCATTCGCTTTTCGCATGGGTTTTCGCCAAAAAGACAGTTAACGCTATTTATAAAGGTAGCGTTAACGAATGGCGAACCGTTTCCGCGAGCTATCGCTAAAACCCTTTTCGCCTAACTTCGCAAAGGTAATTTTGCGAAAAAGGAGCAAAAAGGCATAACGCAATTTATAAAAGAGCGAAAGGTGGTTTTTGCGTTAAAAAGAGCGAAAGATTAGCGCGACCCTGAAGTGGTGGATGAAAAGTCATGTTTGAGCGAAAAGGCATTCTAATGGGTAATATGCCTTGAAAAAGCGAACGCGCATTAGCAGGGCGATCGCGCATTAGAGTGTAATAATGCCTTGGAAAAGCGACAATAGAAAGGCGAACGCGCATTAGAATGTAATATGCCTTGGAAAAGCGACATTAGAAAGGCACATCGCGCATTAGAATGTAATAGCCTTGGAAAAGCGAACGCGCCATTAGAAAGGCGAACGCGCATTAGAAAAGGCGAACGCACATTAGAAAGGCGAACGCACATTATAATGGAATATGCCTTGGAAAGGCGAACGCGCATTAGAAAGGCGAAGTTGCAGTGCAAAAGAAAATGTATTCCAATTGAGAAATTCTAAGAAGATTGACTAAATAAGACATGGCTGACTTCTTGGTAAATGTGAGGTGGCCATTTTGAACTTGACATCATTTCTAGTGGGCTTTTCTGGTTCGAATGGTTTTACCAATGCAGTCTTCTTAGATGCGTTAAGTTTTCGCTGCGATACTTTTCGCTCTTTATCGCGCCCGTTCGCCTTTTTCAGCCGCGAAGTGTGTTTTTTTCGCTTTTTATAAATAAGGCGAAACGAAGCCCCAAATGGCGCTATTTTCGCTGCGATGTGCTGCGCTAATTATTTGGCGAAAAAGACAATCCTTTATAAATATGCCCCTGGGTGTTATATTACATAAGTTTTATTACACGGGTAGTTAGAACATTTTCGGTTCAGCCCACTGTTAAGATGACAGTCACTTATGTCACTAATGATATCTATTGGTTATTAACTAGTGACCCAGGCAGGCTTAGTTCTATATAAGATATTTTACATCTGTGAATTAAAGGGGAAGTATATATGACCGTTCCTGGAACCTCATTGGGGAACCGGTGTCAATCTTGGCAGTCCAAGCCCAGGGAATTACATGATGGGAATTAAATGTAATTGTATTACAGAGACGCCGCTGGATAATGAGATTCGTGTTTATTATGGGATGTCCAGGCTCGGATGGGGGGATGGGAAGGAATCGCACTAACTAATATATCCCATATATATATTTATATTTATTTAAAGGGGAAGTTTTCTTTTTAATGATCTATTCTAAGGGATTTAGCGTATTGGATGTTTCTTATTTACATAAACCCAATGTTCTACCGTGGATCACTGCTCGCCACTCTGCCCATAAAATGCCCATTAATAAACTTTAATGCTGATGGACCTTGGATGTTTGATTATAAAATGGTTTCATTGGTTAATCCCTGTGAGGACCCCGGGCACTAAAGAGTTTAATGTTAGGAGTTTGGTCACTTGTTTGAGGCTTGAGAAAGGGCAGAGATTTGTCCGAAACGTGGCTTTTAGTAATGGCGGCTGAATAAACACCCGTTTCACAATGTACAACAGACAATTCCCAGTCAGCCAGGAGAAATCCCATTCCCGTGCTAGATCGTCTCTATATTAATTATTCCTTGGAGATATCGGAATATCGCTCTGTTCCTTGGAAATGTCGGAATATCGATCTTCCTTGGAATCGGAATATCGCTCTGTCCTTGGAGATGTCGGAATATCGCTCTGTTCCTTGGAAATGTCGGAATATCGATCTGTTCCTTGGAGATGTCGGAATATCGCTCTGTTCCTTGGAGATGTCGGAATATCGCTCTGTTCATTGGAAATGTCGGAATATCGATCTGTTCCTTGGAGATGTCGGAATATCGCTCTTTTCCTTGGAGATGTTGGAATATCGGTCTGTTCCTTGGAGATGTCGAAATATCGCATTGTTCATTGGTGATGTCGGAATATTGCTCTGTTCCCTGGAGATGTTGGAATAACGCTCTGTTCCTTGGAGATGTCGGAATATCGCTCTGTTCCTTGGAGATGTTGGAATATTGGTCTGTTCCTTGGAGATGTTGGAATATTGGTCTGTTCCTTGGAGATGTCGGAATATCGCTCTGTTCCTTGGAGATGTCAGAATATCGCTCTGTTCCTTGGAGATGTCAGAATATCGCTCTGTTCCTTGGAGATGTCGGAATATCGCTCTGTTCCTTGGAGATGTTGGAATATTGGTCTGTTCCTTGGAGATGTTGGAGTATTGGTCTGTTCCTTGGAGATGTTGGAATATTGCTCTTTTCCTTGGAGATGTCGGAATATCGCTCTGTTCCTTGGAGATGTTGGAATATTGGTCTGTTCCTTGGAGATGTTGGAGAGTATGGTCTGTTCCTTGGAGAGTGGGAATATCGCTCTGTCCTTGGAGATGTTGGAATATTGGTCTGTTCCTTGGGATGTTGGATATTGGTCTGTTCCTTGGAGATGTTTGGATGGAATATCGCTCTTTCCTGAGATGTTGGAATATCGGTCTGTTCCTTGGAGATGTCGGAATATCGCTCTGTTCCTTGGAGATGTCAGAATATCGCTCTGTTCCTTGGAGATGTCAGAATATCGCTTTGTTCCTTGGAGATGTCGGAATATCGCTCTGTTCCTTGGAGATGTTGGAATATTGGTCTGTTCCTTGGAGATGTTGGAATATCGCTCTGTTCCTTGGAGATGTCAGAATATCGCTCTGTTCCTTGGAGATGTCAGAATATCGCTCTGTTCCTTGGAGATGTCGGAATATCGCTTTGTTCCCTGGAGATTTCGGAATACCGATCTGTTCCTTTACATATAATAATTATAACATCAGCCCATCCCACACCCAACCAGTCAATATCCTAGAAATATTAAAGGGAAAGTTCTTATATTATACACACCTGGTTATTCTATATATTATCTTCCATTTATGAAAATCAGTTGAATTTATCCCCCTTGCTGTTCCCTGCTGTTGAAATTAGTGAGCTGACATTCAGGTTCTGTAACAATCCTTCTTCTTCCCAGAATTCACACTAAACACAACTGAATCAACCCAGACGCTGGGTCAAGGGCAAGACCATAACGGTCTCTATTGGGGCACTGGGTCAAGGGCAAGACCATAACAGTCTCTATTAGGGTCGCTGGGTCAAGGGCAAGACCATTACGGTCTCTATTAGGGTCGCTCAGTCAAGGGCAAGACCATAACAGTCTCTATTAGGGGCGCTGGGTCAAGGGCAAGACCATAACGGTCTCTATTAGGGTCGCTCGGTCAAGGGCAAGACCATAACAGTCTCTATTAGGGGCACTGGGTCAAGGGCAAGACCATAACAGTCTCTATTAGGTTCGCTCGGTCAAGGGCAAGACCATAACGGTCTCTATTAGGGTCGCTGTGTCAAGGGCAAGACCGTAACGGTCTCTATTAGGGTCGCTGGGTCAAGGGCAAGACCATAACGGTCTCTATTAGGGCACTGGGTCATGGGCAAGGCCATAACGGTCTCTATTAGAGGCGCTGGGTCAAGGGCAAGACCATAACGGTCTCTATTAGGGGCACTGGGTCAAGGGCAAGACCATAATGGTCTCTATTAGGGGCGCTGGGTCAAGGGCAAGACCATAACGGTCTCTATTAGGGTCGCTGGGTCAAGGGCAAGACCATAACGGTCTCTATTAGGGGCGCTGGGTCAAGGGCAAGACCATAATGGTCTCTATTAGGGGTGCTGGGTCAAGGGCAAGACCATAACGGTCTCTACTAGGGGTGCTGGGTCAAGGGCAAGACGATAACGGTCTCTACTAGGGGCGCTGGGTCAAGGGCAAGACCATAAGGTCTCTATTAGGGGTCCTGCAAACAGGTCAGTCAGTATTTCGGAAGCATTTATTTATACACAGACACAATGCTGAATGGGCAGATTAAGGTCATTAGGATGGAAAATACGGAATATTCCGATCATATAATGTTACATGGTAAGAGGTATATCATGTATGTATAAATCGGTGTACATTATACGAAGAGTTACCGGTCGTAGCGCGGGATTGGAGGATTTGTATTTTTCTCTTGGCTATATAATAACCTTATAACAACCCGCATGCATCATTCTATTCTGGGTACCAGAGGGTAAAGGTGTGCAGGGGCCAGTAGTGTTGTATCAGAGGGTCATGTTTCATCTTCTCTGTGTGATTTATCAGTATAAGAAATCAGCAGGGCAGCTCCCACATCATGGTTCATACTGGGACATCCTCTTATGTTTAGAAATATATTAGATCAATACACGGGTCGGTATAAAGTTCTGTAGTGACGTGCGGTCAGTATTGTTAGGCCTATGGACGTTTGGTTGAGCGTTGTTGATGATTTGACGCCCATTGGCCTATCGATACACAGGTCGGCCCCAGAGACCTTTACACATTGGATTATCCAACGCTGTTACCAGTGGCGTAACTAGGAATCACTGTGCCCCCTCCCTGCTTCATCTATAGTGGGTTTCTGGGGGGAGGTTGTATCTGTCATAGGGGACAGTAAGAAGATGGGGCTGGTAGTTACAATGGTGCTGTGGGTTGTGTTACAGTTTGACCAACTCCCCCTGCTCTGTCTATGGAGTGACCGTACCAGGTCCAGGACACTGAATATCTATTAACTGACAGGAAATCCTGAACGATGACACTAAGAATTAAAGGGAAAACTTCACTGATTGACCAAACCACTCATTAAAGTGAAGCCACTCAAATAGATGGTTAACTAGGACAGATTCATTTGGAATATCCCCTGTAGAGACAGGAAGTGTAGAGAATCAGAGCTGTGTACTCAGGTGAGTAACTGTGGTGGTCTTGTCATTTGTGTCTCTGTGATTTATATTGGGATTAGATGATTTGTAATTTAGTAACAGACAAGTGCAGTTTATAACATTCCAGATAAAATAATAATAACTCGTATTATTGTCCCCAAATTAATGGCCCCATTCAGGTTCCTCTGTCTGTATCTTCTCACCAGCTCCTCGTTTCTTTGCCGAAACTGCCATACTCACCCCCCCAACGCCTGTCAGATGTAATATTGTATGTGTTATAATATAGTGTAATAAGATGTAATTGCTTTCAGATAATAAATAAACCATTAAAGTGAAATATGTGTTAATGGGATTTTTCTTTCCTCCTTCTCTATATTATAATATTCTACATGTTGTAAATATTGTATATAGTGTAATATTGTATATAGTGTAATATTGTATATACCATAACGGTCTCTATTAGGGGCGCTGGGTCAAGGGCAAGACCATAATGGTCTCTATTAGGGGTCCTGCACACAGGAAGTCAGTATTTTGGAAACATTTATTTATACACAGACACAATGCTGAATGGGCAGGTTAAGGTCATTGGGATGGAAAAATACTGCTCCTTTTTCTGAAAAGCAAATGTATTTGCACTGAACTTCCCCTTTAAGCCCAACCACAAAATGAACGCATAATCCATACATACAGACACACTCATGAAAACAGTCAGACGCACATCATACTACAAGTCATGTCACTATTAAGTGTTTTTGTCACTAAAAGACTGACATCATTGTGCTCCCTCACTCTAATCCATAACAACACATTTCAGGGAGATTGTATATTATTTACATACAACCTATCAATAAGTCAGGGGCCTAACTACCAGAGGAACAGGGGGCCCGGGAACCAAGGGGGCCCTGTCTCCTTATTTTTCCTATGACAGATATTAGCCTGCTCCCAGAAAACCACTGAGTGAAGCACGGATAGGGGCCCCATCATAGTTTTGCTGGGGGGCACAGTGATTCCTAGTTACCGCACTGCAATATAGGGGGAAAACAGAATCCCTGGAGGAAACCCAAGCGACCTCGGGGAGAACATACAAACTCCTTGTAGAAGTGTCCGAGGGTCGATTTGAACTCACGCTGCAGGACATCAGTGTTAACCACTGAGCCACCGTCCAAACATTCCCATCTATGTCAGTCACTGTGCAGCTCCTCTCTGTCCTTGTTAAGACACTTCCTGAACTCTCTGACATCAGACTTACTCCTCATTGGTTGGTTTCCCACAGGACATGAGGCTCCTCTGGGTCCTGTAGTTCCAATTTCCCTTGGATCTATTGCAGTTAAGAGTGAAAGTAACTACATCTCCCAGCATGCCGTGTAAGTGGGAAGTGTGATTGAGGTGGAGTTTTCAGAATCCATCCAATGAAAGTTTTGCATGTTCCTATCAAACAGGAAGATGCTGGAGATGGAGAAGGGAGAGTCTGGTAACTGCTATTAACCCCCTGTTATATAGAGCTGGTCTGTTCTCCTATTAACCCCTTGTTATATAGAGCTGATCTGTTCTCCTATTAACCCCCTGTTATATAGAGCTGGTCTGTTCTCCTATTAACCCCTTGTTATATAGAGCTGATCTGTTCTCCTATTAACCCCCTGTTATATAGAGCTGGTCTCTTCTCCTATTAACCCCCTGTTATATAGAGCTGATCTCTTCTCCTATTAACCCCCTGTTATATAGAGCTGGTCTGTTCTCCTATTAACCCCCTGTTATATAGAGCTGTGGTTCTTTTCTTTAACCCCCTGGTTATAAGAGCTGGTCTGTTCCTCCCTATGTAACCCCCGTTATATAGAGCTGGTCTGTTCTTCCTATTAACCCCTGTTATATATAGAGATGTGATCTGTTCTCCATTTACCCCCCTGTTGATATAAGCTGGTCTGGTTCTCCTATATCAACGCCCTGTTAATAGAGCTGGATCTTGTTCTTCCTATTAATCCCCCTGGTTATATAGAGCTGGTCTGTTCATTCCTATTAACTTGATAAGGAGGTAATAAAAAATGTAATAAAAAACCCTCCATCACACCCCAAACACCCTGTATGAGCTGCTGCTCCTAATAACCCCCTGTATAAGAGCTGGTCTGTTATCCCTATTAACCCCCCGTTATATAGACGTGGTCTGATCTCTCCTAACCCTCCTGTTATATAGAGCTGGTCTGTTCCCTATTAACCCTCCTGTTATATGAGCTGGTCTGTTCTCCTATTACCCCTTGTTATATAGAGCTGGTCGTCACTGCCCTTTATATAAGCTTGTCTCCCTTAACCCCTTGATTATATAGAGCTGGTCTGTTCGCCCTATACACCCACATATGTTATATAGAGCTGGTCTGTGTCCTTCCTATTGAACCCCCTGTGTATTAAGAGCTGGTCTGTTCTCCTAGAACCTGTTGATATAGATCTCCCATCCACTGTTATATAGAGCTGATCGTTCTCCTATTTAAACCCCCCTGTTAATATAGAGCTGGTTCGTTTCTCCAGTTAAACCCCCTGGTGTTATAAGAGCTGTTCTGTTCTATTACACCCTACTCCCCTGTTATATAGAGCTGGTCATGTTCTCCTATTAACCCCCTGTTATATAGAGCGGTCTGTGTTCTCCTATTAACCCCCTGTTATATAGGCTGAGCTGTCTCCTAAACCCCCTGTTATATAGAGCGGCGTTCTCCTATTAACCCCCTGTTATATAGAGCTGGTCTGTTCTCCTATTAACCCCCGGTTGTATAGAGCTGGTCGGTTCTCCTATTAACCCCCTGTTATATAGAGCTGGTCTGTTCTCCTATTAACCCCCTGTTATAATAGAGTGGTATCTCGCTTTCTCCTATAACCCCCTGTTAGATAGAGCTGGTCTGTTCTCCTATTACCCCTGTTATAATAGAGCTGGTCCTTTCTCCTATTAACCCCCTGTTATATAGAGCTGATCTGTTCTTCCTATTAACCCCCTGTATATAGAGGCTGTCTGTTCTCCTATAACCCCCTGTTATATAGACTGGTCTGTTCTTCCTATACCCCCTGTTATATAGAGCGTGGTCTGTTTCTCCTATTAACCCCCTGTTATATAGAGCTGGTCTGTTTCTCCTATTAACCCCTTGTTGATATAGAGCTGGTCTGTTCTCCTATTACCCCCCTGTTATATAGAGTTGGCTGTTCTCCTATTAACCCATGTTATATAAGAAGGGCTGATTCTGTTCTCCTATAACCCCCTGTTTTAATAAGCTAGTGCTATCCCGTATACTGGTCTGTCTTGATAACCCCGTATGAAGCTCTTCTCATAACCCCTTGTATAAGAGCTGATCTGTTCTCCGTAATGTTAACCCCTTGTTAATAGAGTCGGTTCTGTTCTCCTATTACACGGCCCCTTGGTTATATAGAGCTGATGCTGTTTCTCCTATTAACCCCTGTGATTATTAGACTGAATCTGTTTTCTCATATTAACCCCCTTTTATATAGAGACTGATCTGATTTCTCCTATTAACCCACCCCTGTTTTATATAGATGCGGGGTCCTGTTCTCGAGTACACCCCCCTGATTATATAGAGCTGCCCTTGTTCTACTATACTGTCTATTATGTGGTTGTTCTCACCCTATTAACCCACTCCTGTTATATAGAGCTGGATCCGTTCTCTATTAACCCCTTTCAGTTGTTATATTAGGAGTGGCTGTTCTCCTATAACTCCCCGGTTATATAGAGCTGGTACGTCTCCAATTAACTCCGCCTGTTATTCTTATAGAGCTGTATCTGCTTCTAGCTATTGAACCCCTGTTATAGAGCTGGTCTGTTCCTCCCCCCCCCCCTATTAACCCCCTGTTAATATAAGAGCTGGTCAGTTCTTTCCTATTAAGCACCCCCTGTTCGAGCTTTCCACTCTGTTATTAGACGCTGGTCTGTTCTACCGTATTAACCCCCCTTTTTATAGTAGTGAGTCTGATTCCTCCTCCTAACCCCACTGTATATAGAGGTGATCTTTTCTCCTATATAACCCCTGTGTATATAGAGCTGGTTGTTCTCGCCTATTAACCCCCTGTTAGTATATGTAGCTGGTCTTGTTCTCCTATCTATAAACCCCTGTTAGATAGAGCTGGTCTAGTCGTTCTCCTATTATTAACTCCCGTGTTATATAGAGCTGGTCTGTTTCCGTAAAACCCCCTGTTATATAGAGCCTGTATGTTTCTTATACCCTGTATATAATACTCGTCTCTTCCTGGTTTATATAGAAGCTGGTCTGTTCTCCTATTATTAACCCCTGTCTATATAGAGCTGGTCTGTCTCCTATAACCCCTTGATTATATAGAGCTGGTTGTGTCTGTTACTCCTCATTAACCCCCGTTAGAGTAGTTCTGGTCTGTTCTCTATTAACCCCCCTGTTAGATAAGAGCGGTCTGTTCGATCCGGTACTGTTAATCCAAGCTGTCTCTCTATATAACACCGCTGAAGCTGGTCTGATTCTCCTATAACCCCAGTTATATTAGAGTGCTGTGTCTTTCTACTTTACCCCCTGTTATATAGAGCTGGTCTGTTTCTCCTATTAACCCCCTGTTATTGAAGCTGGTCTGTTCTCCTATTAACACTCGTTTATAAGAGCTGGTCTGTTCTCCTATTAACCCCCCGAGTTAGTATAGAGCTGGTCTGTTCTCCTTAACCCCCCCTGTTTATAGAGCCTGGTCGGTTCTCTATTACCCGCCTGTTATATATAGAGCCGGTCCTTTTCTCCTATTAACACCCCTGTTTAAGAGCTGGTCTGTTCTCCTATTACCCCCTGTTATAATAGACTGATCTGTCTCTCCTATTAACCCCTTTGTTAATAGAGCTGTCTTTTCCTCCTATTAACCCCCGGTTGTATAGAGCTGGTCTGTTCTCTATTAACCCCCCTGTTATATAGAGCTGGTCTTTCTCCTATTACCCCCTGTTATTAGATACTGCTAGAACTGGTTCTTCTCTATTAACCCCCGTGTTGTATAGCTGGTCTTTTCTCTATTAACCCCCTGGTTATATAGGGAGCTGTCGTGTCGTCCGATTAACCCAACCCACTGTTAATTATATGAAGGGCTTGATCTGTTCTCCTATTAACCCCTGCTGATTATGAGAGCTGGTCTGTTCTCTATTAACCTACTAACCACCTGTTATATAGAGCTGGTCTGATCACTCCTATTAATCCCCCTCGTCTGTATTAGAAGCTTGGGTCTTCTCCTAATTAACCCCCTCGTTAATAGAGTCTGGTATCTGTCTCCTATGTAACCCCATGTTATATAGAGCTGGTCTGTTTTCTGCTATTAACCCCTCGTTATATAGAGCTGCTGTTTCTCCTTAAACACCCCTGTAGATAGGAGCGTCTTCTCCTATTTCACCCCCTGTTATATAGTGCGCCATAAAACCCGTAAAACTGGGCTGTTGTCTACTATACACCCCGTTAATATAGAGCTGGTTCTGTTCTCCTACTTAACCCCACTGGTTATGATAGAGCGGTTTTCTCCTATTAACCCGTTGTCTATAGAGCTGTCTGTTCTCCTATTAAACACCCCTGTTATAGAGCCTGGTCGTTTCTCCTATTAACCCCTTGTATATTAGAGCTGGTCGGTTCGTCCTAATAACCCCCCTGTTATATAGAGCTGGTCTTGTCTCTATTAAACCCCCTTGGTTATATAGAGCCTGGTCTGTTCTCCTAATTAACCCCTGTTATATAAGAGTGTCTGCTTCTATTTAACCCCTATGTTATATAAGCTGGTCTGTTCTCCATTAACCCCTGGTATATAGAGGTCTCTTAATTAAACCTCGTAGAGGTCTGTCTGTTCTCCTATTTAACCCCTGGTAAAAGATAGTCTGGTCTTTTCTCCTATGCTAGACCCCTTCTGTTCGATTTAGTGCTGGGTTGTCTGTCTATTTAACCCCCGTTTTATATATCGATGATCGGTCTGTTTCTTGGCTTAACCCCCTGTTTATATAGAGCGGTCTGTTCTTATTAACCCCGGTACTAAGAGTTGCATTACCTGTAAGAGCTGGTCTGTTCTCTATTAACCCCTGTTATATAGTAGGCTGTTCTGTTCATTCTAACCCCTGTTTGAGTATAGAAGGCCGGGTCTGTTTCCTATTAACCCCCTGTTATATAGAGCGGTCTCTTTCTATAAACCCCCTGTTATATAGAGCTGGTCTGTTCTCCTATTAACCCCCTTTTATATAAGCTGGTCTGTTCTATTAACCCCCTGTTATAGAGCTGGTCTGTTCTCGCTATTAACCCCCTGTTTTATATAGACTGGTCTGTTCTATTAAACCCCTGTTATATAGAGCCGGTCTGTTCTCCTATTAACCCCCTGTTATATAGAGCTGGTCTCTTCTATTAACCCCCTGTTATATAGAGCTGGTCTGTTCTCCTATTAACCCCCTGTTATATAGAGCTGGTCTGTTCTACTATTAACCCCTGTTAGATGTGCTGGTCTGTTTCTCCTATTACCCCCTGTTATATAGAGTGTGTCTGTTCTCCTATATAACCCCGTTATATAGAGCTGGTCTGTTCTCTATAACCCCCTGTTATATAGAGCTGGTCTGTTCTATTAACCCCCTGTTATATAGAGCTGGTCTGTTCTCCTATTAACCCCCTGTTATATAGAGCTGGTCTGTTCTCCTATTAACACTCTGTTATATAGAGCTGGTCTGTCTCCTATAACCCCCGGTTGTATAGAGCTGGTCTGTTCTCCTATTAACCCCCTGTTATATAAAGCTGGTCGGTTCTTCCTATTAACCGCCTGTTATATAGAGAGCCGTCGGTTTCTCCTATAACCCCCTGTGTTATAAAGAGCTGTGTCGCTCTCTCATATAACCCCTGTTATATAGAGCTGGTTCTTCTCCTTTAACCCCCCTTGTATATAGAGTCTGGTTCTTTTCTCCGATTAACCCCCTTTTATAAGAGCTTGTCTGTTCTCTATTAACACCCCCTGTTATATAGAGCTGGTCCTGTTCTATTAACCCCCTGTGTATATAGAGGGTTTGTTCTCATTATACCCCCTGGTTATATAGAGCTGGTCTTTTTTCTTAACCCCCCTGTGAATATAGAGCTGGTCTGTTCTCCTATTAACCCCTGTTTATATAGAGCTGGTCTGTTCTAACTATTAACCCCTGTTAGATGAGATGGTTGTTTTCCTATACCCCTGTTTTATAGAGCTGGTCTGTTCTCCTATTAACCACCGTTATATAGAGCTGGTCTGTCTCCTATTAACCCCCTGTTATATAGAGCTGGTCTGTTCTATTAACCCCCCTGTTATATAGACTGGGTCTGTTCTCCTATTAACCCCCTGTTTATATAGAGCTGGTCTGTTCCCTATTAAACCCTCGTTATATAGAGCTGGTCTGTTCTCTATTAACACCCCGTTGTTAGAGCTGTCTGTTCTCCTATTAACCCCTTTATAGAGAGCTGGTCGGTTCTCCTATTAACCCCTGTTATATAGAGCCGGTATCGGTTCTCCTATTACCCCTGTTTATATAGAGCTGGTCTGTTCTCCTATTAACCCCCTGTTATATAGAGCTGGTCTGTTCTCCTATTAACCCCCTGTTATATAGAGCTGGTCTGTTCTCCTATTAACCCCCTGTTATATAGAGCTGGTCTGTTCTCCTATCAACCCCCTGTTATATAGTGCGGGTCAATGCCTTAGATCTTCTCTCTATTTTATTTTTTGAACATGGTGCTTTATTACAGAGCATGCTGGGAGTTGCGGTGCCAGTAATTCTCATAGTGTTGTTGGGGAAGTGTTTCAGTAGCAGTTACTGCCTCTCCTTCTTATATATAGATTTCTCTGTAATACATATTGTATTTAATGGAAAAATAATAACTACATTAAATTCTGTAGCTTAACTACCAGGGGAGCAACTGCAGGGAGGACCTGGTGCCAAGGGGGCCCCATCTTTAATTTCCCCTATGACAGATATTGCCTGCTCCCAGAAATCCACTGTGAGTGGAGCACAGATAGGCAGTGGCGGAACTACCATGATCACGATGGGGGGGGAGTAGGATTTAAAGGAGCCGGGAATTAAGATCGGCAATCAGCTGTTTTTAAACAGCTGGTCTTGCATATGAAGTAAACATACTTGCAATCAGCTGTTTAAAAGACCCGACCTGAAGACCTGCGCCCTGGCGAGGGTGTGTTTCAGGAGCCTGCAGTTACGCCCCTGCGGATAGTGGCCCCATCATAGTTTTGCTGGAGGGCCCATTGATTCCTAGTTACGCCACTGATTGTATTGAATTGAATGGTTAGAGAGCCCTGCTAAGACTATGTTCTAACCTATATAAGCTTATCCCGATCGTTCCATTTCAGATCATTCCGATAAAGACTCCAGTGTCCACACTGGCCCCTTCATTGGGTAATGTAAGGTGATAGAAACGTACGGTACAGTTCTTATCTGTCGTACTAAAGCTCTGGACACAGATAAATGGATACCCACCATGCGGTTAACTGTTTGTTGATCTGCTTGGATGGACTACCAACAATGCTCGACCGAAAGGCTACACACTTGCCATTATTGTCCGAAACAGCCAATTGCGGCACTCGTTCGCCCGGCGTTATCTGGCAAATCAATTGTGTGTGTACAACGCTTATCCCTGTTGTATCATTCAATCTGTCCAATTCAGGCGCCTCCTGGCTCGTTGACTTTTTCTGCAGGAATCTTTCAGGGTTATTCAATAAAAGTTCTTATCCTTTAAAATGGGGCTAATTTTGCCCCAACCAATCAGAAATTATGTAACATTTGAAAGCTAACATCTGATTGGTTGGGGCAAAATTAGCACCATTTTAAACGATAAGAACTTTTATTGAATAACCCCCTTTGAATTTTAGGATTTTCCTATGTATCTTTACTTAGGAATCACATGGGAAATCTATCCGTAATCATTCATTATCTATAACATTGGAACCAACCCTCTATTCATTATTGTGCTTTTACTTGTTGCAATTGACTTAATTGATAAATAATTCTATTATCTAGGATTATGCCCTTCATTCAATTCATGGAAACAACTAACACATATTGTTGCCATTCATTGGAGAGAGGTTTAGAGAAGAGATGTTGATTACAGAAGAAGGAATGTATTCCTCCAAGTGCGGCGATTCTCCCTCTTTGGCAGGTACCCGAGTAAACACAGTAAATACGTGGGATCTTGAAAGCTGTAATGTCATGCGACATCTTAATAGATCTTCCTTATATTGTGCTAGGATGTAAGGGTTTTTATTATTTCCTCTAACTGATGCCTTGACTTAGCCTGTGTCTGAGATTATGAACGGAGTGTAACGATCAGGACTATAGTTAAACGGCATGTCTAACAGAATACTGGTTCAGGTATCTGGCTACAACATCAACTGCTATTTCTACCAGTTTAATTGATGTACAGCGCGCGTACCCAAGTGGCGCTATATAAACATATACATACATACTGTATAATCTGTATTGTTATAATGTACAGCGCTGCGTACCCAAGTGGCGCTATATAAACATATACATACATACTGTATAATCTGTATTGTTATAATGTACAGCGCTGTGTACCCAAGTGGCGCTATATAAATAAACATATACATACATACTGTATAATCTGTATTGTTATAATGTACAGCGCTGTGTACCCAAGTGGGTCTATAAATAAACAATACATACATACTGTATAATCTGTATTGTTATAATGTACAGTGCTGTGTACCAAGTGGCGCTATATAAATAAACATATACATACATACTGTAATCTGTTGTTATAATGTACAGCGCTGGGTACCCAAGTGGCGCTATATAAATAAACATATACATACATACTGTATTATCTGTATTGTATAGTGCACAGCGATGTGTCCCCAAGTGGCGCTATATAAATAAACATATAATAATACTGTATAATCTGTATGTTATATGTACAGCGCTTGTGCCCAAGTGGGGCTATATAATAAACATATACATACATACTGTATAATCTGTATTGTTAAATGTACAGTGTTGGTACCCAAGTGGCGCTATATAATAAACATTACATACATACTGTATAATCTGATTGTTATAATGTACAGTGCTGTGTACCCAAGTGGCCTATATAATAAACATACATACATACTGTATAATCTGTATTGTTATAATGTACAGCGCTGTGTACCAGTGGTCTATAAATAAAACATTACATACATACTGTATAATCTGTATTGTTATAATGTACAGTGCTGCGTACCAAGTGGCGCTATATATAAATAAAAACATATACATACACTGTATAATCTGTATTGTTATAATGTACAGCGCTGCGTACCCAGTGGCGCTCTATAAATAAACATATACATACATACTGTATAATCTGTATTGTTTATATGTACATGCTGTGTACCCAAGTGGCGCTATATAAATAAACATATACTACATACTGTATAATCTGTATTGTATAATGTACAGCGCTGTGTACCCAAGTGGCGCTTTAGAAATAAAATATACATATATACTGTATAATCTGTATTGTTATAATGTACAGCGTGTGTTACCCAAGTGCTATATAAATAAACATATACATACATACTGTATAATCTGTATTGTTATAATGTACAGCGCTGTGTACCCAAGTGGGCTATATAAATAACATATACATACATACGTATAATCTGTATTGTTATAATGTACAGCGCTGTGACCCAAGTGGCGTATATAAATAAACATATACATACATACTGTATATCTGTTTTGTTATAATGTACAGCGCTGTGTCCCCAAGTGGCGCTATATAAATAAACCATATACATACATACTGTATAATCTGATTGTTATAATGTACAGCGCTCTGTGTCCCCAAGTGGCACTATATATAAACATATTACATACATACTGTATAATCTGTATGTTATAATGTTACAGCGCTGTGTACCCAAGTGGCGCTATATAAACATATACATACATACTGATAATCGTATTGTATAATGTACAGCGCTGTGTACCAAGGGGCGCTATATAAATAACATATACATACATACTGTTAATCTGTATTGTTATAATGTACAGCGCTGTGTACCCAAGGGCGCTATATAAATAAACATATACATACATACTGTATAATCTGTATTGTATATGTTTACAGCGCTGTGTACCCAAGTGGCGCTATATAAAAAACTATACTCTACTGTAATCTGTATTGTTATAATGTACAGCGCTGTGTCCCAAGTGGGCTATATAATAAAAATACATACATACTGTATAATCTGTATTGTTATATGTACAGCGCTGTGTCCCAAGTGGCATATATAAAATAACATTACATACATACTGTATAATCTGTATTGTTGTTATAGTACAGCGCTGTGTACCAAGTGGCGATATAAACATATACATACATACTGTATAATCTGTATTTTATAATGTACAGCGCTGTGTACCCAGTGGCGCTATATAAATAAACATATACATACTACTGTATAATCTGTATTGTTATATGTACAGCGCTGGTACCACGTGGCGCATATAAATATACATACTCTGTATAATGTATTGTTATAATGTACAGCGCTGTGTCCCCAAGTGGTGCTATATAAATAAAAATATACATACATACTGTATAATCTGTATTGTTATAATGATACAGCGCTGTGTCCCCAAGTGGCCTATATAAATAAACTATACATACATACTGTATTTAATCTGTATTGTTATAATGTACAGCGCTGGTACCAAGTGGCGCTATATAAACATATACATACATACTGTATAATCTGTATTATAATGTACAGCGGCTGTCCCCAATGGCGCTATAAAATAAACATATACACGTACTGTATAATCTGTATTGTTTTAATGTAGCGCTGCGTACCCAAGTGGCGCATATATAAACATATACCTACATACTGTATAATCTGTATTGGTTAATGTACAGCGCTGTGTCCCCAAGTGGCACTATATAAATAAACATATACATACATACTGTATAATCTGTATTGTTATAATGTCACGCCTGTGTCCCCAAGTGGCGCTATATAAATAACATATACATACATACCGTATAATCTGTATTGTTATATGTACAGCGCTGTGCCCTAGTGGCGCTATATAATACAATATACAACATACTGTATAATCTGTATGTATAAGTACGCGCGTGTGTACCCAAGTGGGCTATATAAATAAACATATACATACATACTGTATAATCTGTATTGTTATAATGTACAGAGCTGGACCCAAGTGGCATATATAAACATATACCTCATACTGTATAATCTGTATTGTTATAATGTACAGCGCTGTGTACCCAAGTGGCGCTATATAAAAAACATATACATACATATGTATATCTGTATTGTTATAATGTACAGCGCTGTGTCCCAAGTGGCGCTATATAAATAAACATATACATACATACGTAATCTGATTGTTATTAATGTACACGCTGTGTATCCAAGTGGCGCTATATAAATAAACATATACATACATACTGTATAATCTGTATTGTTATAATGTACAGCACTGCGTCCCCAAGTGGCGCTATATAAATAAACATATACATACATACTGTATATCTGTATTGTTATATGTACACGCCTGTGTCCCCAAGTGGCGCTATATAAACATATACATACATACTGTATAATTGTATGTATAATGTACAGCAATGCGTCCCCAAGTGGCGCTATATAATAAACATATACATACATACTGTATATCTGTTATTGTTATAATGTACAGCGCTGTACCAAGTGGCGCTATATAAACATATACATACATACTGTATAATCTGTATTGTTATAATGTTCAGCACTGCGTCCCCAAGTGGCGCTATATAAATAACATATACATACATACTGTATAACGTCTTGTATAGAACTGTACAGCGCTGTGTCCCACGTGGCGCTATATAAACATATACAACATACTGTATATCTGTATTGTATAATGTACAGCGCTGTGTCCCAAGTGGCGCTATTAAATAAACATACATACATACTGTATAATCTGTAGTTTTAATGTACAGCGCTGTGTCCCAGTGGCGCTATATAAATAAACATATACATACATACTGTATAATACTGTATTGTTATAATGTACAGCGCTGTGTACCCAAGTGGCGCATATAAAAACATATACATACATACTGTATATCTGTATGTTATAATGTACAGCGCTGTGTACCCAAGTGGCGCTATATAAATAAACATATACATACATACTGTATAATCTGTATTGTTATAATGTACAGCGCTGTGTACCCAAGTGGCGCTATAAACAATATACATACATAACTGTATAATCTGTATTGTTATAATGTACAGCGCTGGTCCCCAAAGTGGCGCTATATAAATAAACATACATACATACTGTATAATCTGTATTGTTATAATGTACAGCGCTGTGTCCCCAAGTGGCGCTATATAAATAACATATACTAAAACTGTATAATCTGTATTGTTATAATGTACAGCGCTGTGTACAAGTGGCGCTATAAAACATATACATACGTATAATCTGTATTGTTATAATGTACAGCGCTGTGTCCCAAGTGGCGCTATATAAATAAATACATTACATAACTGTATAATCTGTATTGTTATAATGTACAGTGCTGTGTACCAAGTGGCGCTATTAAATACATATAACATACTGTATAATCTGTATTGTTATAATGTACAGCGCTGTGTCCCAGTGGCGCTGTATAAAATAAAACATATACATACATACTGTATAACTGTATTGTTATAATGTACAGCGCTGTGTCCCAAGTGGGCTATTATTACATATACATACATACTGTATAATCTGTATTGTTATAATGTACAGCGCTGTGTAACCAAGTGGTGCTATAATAATAAACTATACATAACTACTGTAATCTGTATTGTTATATATGTACAGCGTTGTACCAGTGGTAAAATAAACATAACATACATACTGTATAACTGTATTGTTATAAGTTACAGCGCTGTGTACCCAAGTGGCGCTATATAAATAAACATATACATACATACTGTATAATCTGTATTGTTATAATGTACAGCGCTGTGTCCCCAAGTGGCGCTATATAAATACATATACAACATACTGTATAATCTGTATTGTTATAATGTACAGCGCTGTGTCCCAAGTGGCGCTATATAATAAACATATACATACATACTGTATTCTGTATTGTTATATTGTACAAGTGCGTCCCCAATGGCGCTATTAAATAAACATATACATACATACTGTATAATCTGTATGTATAATGTACAGCGCTGTGTACCCAAGTTGCGTCTATATAAATAACATATACATACATTACTGATATCTGTATTGTTATAATGTACAGCGCTGTGTACCCAAGTGGCGCTATATAAATAAACATATACATACATACTGTATTATGTATTGTTATAAGTTACAGCGCTGTGTACCCAGCGCTTACCCAAGTGGCGCTATATAAATAACATATACATACATACTGTATAACTGTATTGTTATATGTACAGCGCTGTGTCCCAAGTGGCGCTTTTATAAATAAAATATACATACATACTGTATAATCTGTATTGTTATAATGTACAGCGCTGGTACCCAAGTGGCGCTATAAATAAACATATACATACATCGTATAATCTGTATTGTTATAATGTACAGCGCTGTGTCCCCAAGTGGCGCTATATAAAAAACATATACATACATACTGTATAATCTGTATTGTTATAATGTACAGAGCTGTGTCCCCAAGTGGCGCTATATAAATAAATATTACATACATACTGTATAATCGTATTGTTATAATGTACAGCGCTGTCTGTGTCCCAAGTGGCGCATATAAATAAACATATACATACATACTGTATAATCTGTTTGTTATAATGTACCAGCGCTGTGTCCCCAAGTTGGCGCTATATAAATAAACCATTCGACATACATACTGTATAATCTGTATTGTTATAATGTACAGCGCTGTGTCCCCAAGTGGCGCTATATAAATAAAGATATACATACATACTGTATAATCTGTATTGTTATAATGTACAGCGCTGTGTACCCAGCGCTGTGTACCCAAGTTGCGCTATATAAATAAACATATACATACATACTGTATAATCTGTATTGTTATAATGTACAGCGCTGTGTCCCCAAGTGGCGCTTTATAAATAAAATTATACATACTTAGTTTACAGTAATTATCCTTAAACATCTGGTTAATAATACATCAAATAATGTGCTGATTCTATTAGTTAGGGGCAGGTAACAGACATGGATTCTGGAGATCGAAGCCCTGGGGCTAGGACCCAGCAGATTGTGTCTTGGGGTGGTGGGATGAAAAAAGTATAGTTGCCATATAAGTTGCCTTGTAAATATCTAATTGATAAACAGGTTTAAAGGGTATCTCCGCTCATATTCATACATTTTGGGAACAGGAGGTAAAGGAGCTGTGTCCTACCTCCCGTTCTTCAATAAAACGATCTGGAGCCAGGAGAGAAGGTAATGTACTTACCCCATCACTCACTCCCCCGGCACGTAGTCTGACCGGTCCCACGATGCATGCGGATAGAAGACAGAGTCCGTCGGGACCAGTCAGGCTACGTGCCGGGGGAGTGAGTGATGGGGTAAGTACATTACCTTCTCTGGCTCCAGATCGTTTATTGAAGAACGGGAGGTAGGACACAGCTCCTTTACCTCCTGTTCCCAAAAGTATGAATATGAGCGGAGATACCCTTTAAACCTGTTTATCAATTAGATATTTACAAGGCAACTTATATGGCAACTATAATTTTTTCATCCCACCACCCCAAGACACAATCTGCTGGGTCCTAGCCCAGGGCTTCGATCCCGAATCCATGTCTGTTACCTGCCCCTAACTAATAGAATCAGCACATTATTTGATGTATTATAACCAGATGTTTAAGGATAATTACTGTAAACTAAGTATGTATAATTTATTTATAAAGCGCCACTGGGGACACAGCGCTGTACATTATAACAATACAGATTATCAGTATGTAGTATTATGTTTATTTATATAGCGCAACTTGGGTACACAGCGGGGTACACAGCGCTGTACATTATAACATACAGATTATACAGTATGTATGTATATCTTTATTTATATAGCGCCACTGGGGACACAGCGCTGTACATTATAACAATACAGATTATACAGTTGTATGTATATGTTTTATTTATATAGCGCCACTTGGGCACAGCGCTGTACATTATAACAATACAGATATACAGTATGATTGTATATGTTATTTATATAGCGGCCACTGGGTACACAGCGCTGTACATTTAACAATACAGATATACAGTATGTATGTATAAGTTTATTATATAGCGCCACTTGGGGACACGCGCTGTACATTATAACAATACAGATTATACAGTATGTATGTAAGTTTTATTTAATAGCGCCACTTGGGGACACAGCGCTGTACATTATAACAATACAGATTATACAGTTGTATGTATATGTTATTTATATAGCGCAACTTGGGTACACAGCGCTGTACATTATAACAATACAGATTATACAGTATGTATGTATAATTTTATTATAAAGCGCCACTTGGGGACACAGCGCTGTAACATTATAACAATACAGAATATACAGTATGTATGTATATGTTTTATTATATAGCGCCACTTGGGTACACAGCGCTGGTACACAGCGCTGTACATTATAACAATACAGTAATACAGTATGTATGTATATGTTTATTTATATAGCGCCACTTGGGGTACACAGCGCTGTGACATTATAACAAACAGATATATACAGTATGTATGTGATATGTTTATTTATATAGCGCAACTTGGGTACACAGCGCTGTACATTATAACATACAGATTATACAGTATGTATGTATATGTTTATTTATAGCGCCATTGGGGACGCACGTTGTACAACATAACAATACAGATTATACAGTATGTATGTATATGTTTATTTATATAGCGCCACTTGGGGACACAGCGCTGTACATTATAAAATACAGATTATACAGTATGTATGTATGATTTATATAGCGCCACTTGGGGACACAGCGCTGTACATTATAACAATACAGATTATACAGTATGTATGTATATGTTTATTTATATAGCGCCACTTGGGTACACAGCGCTGTTACATTATAACAATACAGATTATACAAGTATGTATGTATAGTTTATTTATATAGCACCATTGGTACACAGCGCTGTACATTATAACAATACAGATTATACAGGATGTATGTATAGTTTATTTATATAGCACCACTGGGTACACAGCGCTGTACATTATAACAATACAGATTATACAGTGATGTATGTATATGTATATATGCGCCACTTGGGGACACAGCGCTGTACATTATAACAATACAGATTATACAGATTGTATGTATTGTTTATTTATATAGCGCCACTTGGGACACAGCGCTGTACATTAAACAATACAGATTATAGTATGAATGTATATGTATTTAATAGCGCCATTGGGTACACAGCACTGTACATTAAACAATACAGATTATACAGTATGTATGTATATGTATTTATATAGACGCCACTTGGGGGACACAGCGCTGTACATTATAACAATACAGTTAACAGTATGTATGTAATGTTATATAGCGCCACTGGGTTTACCCAGCGCTGACATTATAACAATACAGATATACAGTTATGTATGATTGTTTATTTTATAGGCCATTTGGGGACACAGCGCTGTACATTATAACCATACAGATATACAGTATGTATGTATATGTTTATATATAGCGCCACTTGGGGACACAGCGCTGTACATTATAACAATACAGATTATACAGTATGTATGTATATGTTTATATAGCGCCACTTGGGTACACAGCGCTGTACATTATAACAATACAGATTATACAGTATGTATGTATATGTTTATTTATATAGCGCCACTTGGGTACACAGCGCTGTACATATAACAATACAGATTATACAGTATGTATGTATATGTTTATTTATATAGCGCCCACTTGGGTACACAGCGCTGTACATTATAAAAATACAGATTATACAGTATGATGTATATGTTTATTTATATAGCGCCACTGGGGACACAGCGCTGTACATTATACAATACAGTTATACAGTATGTATGTATATGTTATTTATATAGCGCCACTTGGGGACACAGCGCTGTACATTATAACAATACAGATTATACAGTATGTATGTATATGTTTATATAGCGCCACTTGGGGACACAGCGCTGTACAAAGTTATAACATACAGATTATACAGTATGTATGTATATGTTTATTTATATAGCGCCACTTGGGGAAGCAGTGCTGTACATTATAACAATACAGATTATACAGTATGTATGTATATGTTTATATAGCGCCACTTGGGTACACACAGCGTGTACATTATAACAATACAGATTATACAGTATGTATGTATATGTTATTTTATATAGCGCCACTTGGGGACGCAGTGCTGTATCATTATAACAATACAGATTACAGTATGTATGTATATGTTTATATAGCGCCACTTGGGGACACAGCGCTGTACATTATAACAATACAGATTAACAGTATGTATGTATATGTTATTTATATAGAGCCACTTGGGGACGCAGTGCTGTAAATTATAACAATACAGATTATACAGTATGTATGTATATGTTTATTTATATAGCGCCACTTGGATACCAGCGCTGTTATTATAAACAATACAGATTATACGTATGTATGTATATGTTTATTTATATAGCGCCCATTGGGGACACAGCGCTGTACATTATAACAATACAGATTATACAGTATGTATGTAATGTTATTTATAGCGCCACTTGGGTACACAGTGCTGTACAATTAAACAAAAACAGATTATACAGTAGTAGGTAATGTATTTATAGTGCCACTTGGGTACCACAGCGTGTACATTATAACAATACAGATTTTACAGTATGTATGTATATGTTTATTTATATAGCGCCACTTGGGTACACACGCTGTACATTATAACAATACAGATTATACAGTATGTATGTATATGTTTATTTATATAGCGCCACTGGGGACACAGGTGTACATTATAACAATACAGATATACAGTATGTATGTATAAGTTTATTATATAGCGCCACTTGGGGACACAGCGCTGTACATTATAACAATACAGATTATTTACAGTATGTATGTATATGTTTATTAGATAGTGCACTTGGGGACACAGCGCTGTACATTATAACAATACAGATTATACAGTTGTATGTAATGTTTATATAGCGCCACTTGGGTACGCAGCGCTGTACCTTATAACATACAGATTATACAGTACGTATGTATATGTTTATTTATATAGCGCCACTTGGGGACACAGCGCTGTACATATAACAATACAGATTATACAGTATGTATGTTATGTTATATAGCGCCACTGGGTACGCAGCGCTGTACATTATAACAATACAGATATACAGTATGTATGTATATGTTTATTTATATAGCGCCACTTGGGGACACAGCGCGGTTACATATAACAATACAGATTATACAGTATGTATGTATATGTTTATTTATATGCACCACTGGGGACCAGCGCTGTACATTATAACAATACAAGATTATACAGTATGTATGTATATGTTTATATAGCGCCACTGGGTACACAGCGCTGACATTATAACAATACAGATTATACAGTATGTATGTAAGTTATTTATATAGCGCCACTTGGGTACACAGCGCTGTACATTATAAACAATTCAGATTATACAGTATGTATGTATATGTTTTTATATAGCGCCACTTGGGTACACAAGCGCTGTACTTATAACAATACAGATTATACAGTAGTATGTATATGTTTATTTATATAGTGCCACTTGGGACACAGCGCGTACATTATAACAATACAGTATACAGTATGTTTATTTATTTATATAGCGCCACTTGGGGACACAGAGCTGTACATTTATACAATACAGATTATACAGTATGTATGTATTGTTTATTTATATAGCGCCGGGTACACAGCGCTGTACATTATAACAATACAGATTATACAGTAGGTAGATATGTTTATTATATAGCGCCACTTGGGTACACAGCGCTGTACATTATAACAATACAGATTATACAGTATGTATGTATATGTTATTTATATAGCGCCACTTGGTACACAGCGCGTTTACATTATAACATACAGATTATACAGTATGTATGTATAGTTTATATAGCGCCACTTGGGTACACAGCGCTGTACATTATAACAATACAGATTATACAGTATGTATGTATAGGTTATTTATATAGTGCCACTTGGGGACACAGCGCTGTACATTATAACAATACAGATTATACAGTATGTATGTTATAGTTATTTATATAGCGCCACTTGGGACACAGCGCTGTACATTATAACCAATACAGATTATACAGTATGATGTATAGTTTATTTATATAGCGCCACTTGGGTACACAGCGCTGACATTATAACAATACAGATTATACAGTATGTTGTATATGTTTATTTATATAGCGCCACTTGGGTCACAGCGCTGTACATTAACAATACAGATATACAGTATGTATGTATATGTTTATTTATATAGGCCACTTGGGTACACAGCGCTGTACATTATAACAATACAGATTATACAGTATATTGTATATGTTTATTTCTAAAGCGCCACTTGGGTACACAGCGCTGTACATTATAACAAACAGATTATACAGTATGTATGTAGGTTTTGTTTATTTATATAGCGCCACTTGGGGACACAGCACGTGTACATTATAACAATACAGATTATACAGATGTAGTATATGTTTATTTATATAGCGCCACTTGGGTACGCAGCAGCTGTACATTATAACAATACAGATTATACAGTATGTATGTATTAGTTATTTATATAGCGCCACTTGGGTACGCAGCACTGTACATTATAACACAATACAGATTATACAGTATGTATGTATATGTTATTTATATAGGCCACTTGGTACACAGCGCTGTACATTATAACAATACAGATTATACAGTATGTATGTATATGTTTATTTATATAGCGCCACTTGGGTACACAGCACTGTACAATTATAACAATACAGATTATACAGTATGTATAGTATATGGTTATTTATAAGCGCCACTTGCGGTACCAGCACTGTACATTAACATATAACATACAGATTATACAGTATGTATGTATATGTTTATTATATAGCCCCACTGGGGAACAACGCTGTGACATTATAACAATACAGATTATACAGTATGTATGTATATGTTTATTTATATGCGCCCTTGGGGACACACGCTGTACATTATAACATACAGATAATACAGTATGTTAGTATATGTTTATTTATAAGCGCCACTTGGGTACCAGCGCTGTACATTAAAACAATACAGATTATACAGTATGTAGTATATGTTTATTTATATAGCGCCACTTGGGTACACAGCACTGTACATTAACAATACAGATTATACAGTATGTATGTATATGTTTATTATATAGCGCCACTTGGGTACACAGCGCTGTACATATATAACAATACAGATTATACAGTATGTATGTATATGTTTATTATATAGCGCCACTTGGGTACACAGCGCTGTACATTATAACAATCCAGATTATACAGGTGGTTAAATCTGCCCGACCTTGCAATGTGCCCAATCTGGGATATTAGGAGTTAAATCAGCCCGACCTTGCAATGTGCCCAATCTGGGATATTAGGGGTTAAATCTGCCCGACCTTGCAATGTGCCCAATCTGGGATATTAGGGGTTAAATCTGCCCGACCTTGCAATGTGCCCAATCTGGGATATTAGGGGTTAAATCTGCCCGACCTTGCAATGTGCCCAATCTAGGATATTAGGGGTTAAATCTGTCCAACCTTGCAATGTGCCCAATCTGTATTTATTATTTACAAGTTTCTGGATTGAACATAAAGTAGAGTTGGGAAAGGGTTTGTCACTGTGAGAACGGTAAAGCTATGAAATGTCTCCTGTGGACGTTGTTATGGCCAGGGTCATTGGTCAGTTTAATAAAAAGCTTGGATGAGTTTCTAAAAACCAAGGGAATGTACAGTTACTGGGGTATTGATACATAAAGTAGAGTTGGGGGGGTTTTTGTCATCTGGTGAGAACGGTAAGCTATGGAAGCTGTCCTCGCATGTCGTGGGACGTTGGTGATGGCAGGGTTCCATTGGTCGTTTGACTAAAAAGCTGGATGATTCTCACGAAACAAGGAATGTTAACAAGTTACTGGTATTGATAAACTAAGTAGAGTTGGACGAGGGTTGTGGGTGTCAAGCAATCGGTGAACGGTTAAGCTATGGAACTGTCTTCCAGTGGACGTTGGTTATGGCAGGTTCATTGGGTCAGTTTATAACAAGCTGGATGAGTTCTGAAACAAGGAATGTTGTTTGTTTTTCTGGTATTGATAACAGAGTTGTGAGTTTGATCCTGGATATTTCCGATTCAGGAAGGCATTTCCCCCCTTCTATACTGGTTTTTTATTTTTTTGCCGCTCCTCTGGATCAAACGGTTGGCGAATCCGACTGCAACGATGTGACACGAGGACGTTTAGACAATAATCGGCTACCGTGTGTAGTGCACTTTATCGCCCAACCGTTCGCGGCCAATTAAAGTGCAAAACATGTAGTTCGTACACATCGTGTGTCACCGGGTCGGGACCCGTGATCGCACTTGTATACGAACCTTAGGCCGGAGATGTGGGTATAGTGAGTAGGTTGGGACTAGGTGATGTGGTTTATTATTCTGGCTATACTAAACAACATACACCTAATACGTGGACAGTGCAGGATTTCTATCTGACCTTTACTGTATGATGTTCACATCTTTACTTTCCTTGGGGGTTGGGGTAAAAGATTTTCATCAATGACCAATTCATAGAGATGTAAATTGACCTTTTCCCTTTGTATGAGATAATGGTTTCCTGATTTATTCACTTGGATAATTGATTGTGTAGAAATCATGGACGTAGTGAGTTACTCAGATTGGCAGGTTGTTTGTTGTAGTTCTCTATTTTGTATCATGGTTTATACTGAGCCCTGTTAAGAAGGTATCAGTGCGTGTTGTATAGGTAAACCAATAAAATGTGGAACAGGTAACAGACAAACAGCCTTTTTATTGGGCTAAATGAACTCCATGGTAAATGGATTGGGTTAAAAACAGTCCATGTTTTCATCCTGTGCTGTGGGATTCATAGTTGGTTAATGTACTATCTGCTAATAAGGTTGTAGCAAAGTTCCATTTTCTTGTACACTTCCCCTTGTTCCCCCCGCAGATGTCATTCCTTGCTACTGAGGCATAGTTGGGGGTCCTAGTCTGAGAGGGGGCAGTAACTATTAATTGTTGTGGGATTTAGTATACGCCAACATCTCCGTAGCGCGTTTACAGTTCCTGTATAACATTCACATCAGGCCCTGCCCCAAGAGCCTTACATCTAAGAACATTATTTGACACTACAACCTTCAGTAGTTCTTTTGATGGTGGTTGAGGAAACCCACCCATGCACCTGGGAGGAGAACATACAAACTCCTTGCAGATGTTTCCATGGGTTGGGAACATCTATCTTGAGATTTTGGTGAGAGTCTTTGATTAGGAATTACTAGGAAGACAATGATAATTTGATTTGTTTTAATAGCTGATGTTTTTTTTCTGTTCTCCACAGACAAGGCCATCTTCAAATGATATTTATTCTTGCGAAATACGGCGCGATCCTTCTCCTGTTGATGGGGAAGGTTACAGTTGCAAACCCATTTGGCAGTTCTTTTTCAGCACATCCAATTATTGCATACCTGGTATCCAAAGGGCAGGTAGGTGGCCCACATCAACGAACAGCCCAAATGGAAACATTCAAGACAAAGTAGCCACATAAATACGATCACAGGAAAACAATTGTTTTATGGGTATTCTTTTTAGTAATTCTTTTTGGGTTCAAATATTGTTGTGGAATAATTGAAATGCAACCTCCCATTACCCTTTGTAACCACCATAACTTATTTGTCCGCATACTGCTGTGAAATAACAAACAAGAACACCTTTTGCTTCAGAGCATTGTATACACCCTGATATAAACGGAATGACGCCACTAATGCTTTCTTTCCCAAAGAGTTCATGGGTAATCTACAAATGAATGACTGTGACAATCTTCTCCCAGTGGTGTGTGCCCCTTTAAAGCTGGCTACACACAGTACAGAGACACAGATTGCAATTGGAATATGGTCTGTTATCTATATTTTGGCTACACCCACTGCTGATTACGGTCTTCCTATACTTTAAAAGTGATCTTTCAGTTTGCAAGACATGGGCTGGGTAGTTTACATAATCTTTGTCAGTTTGTTTTTGTTTTTGAAGTATGGAGCCAACCAGTTTTCCTTTTCAAAGCTGAACGCCTCTGTGAACAGGGTCGACAAACACCCATGGAATTCTCCCCTGCACTGGGCCGTCACTCGGCACTGCTAACGCGTAGATTTGCTGCGGAAGCTGGGGCGCAATTTAGACGTCCGTCAATGAAAGGAATAAAATGTAAACTGACCAAAAAGAAACACTTACCCACATGCCGTCTGATTAAAGAAAAACATTTGACAAGTCTATTTGTGGTGTTCATTCCTGGAAATGGTGTTAGTTTTTTTATTAAGTTCTGGAGAGGACTGGTGTGTGCGGCATTTGGTTAAAACTCAAGCTTAAGGTGGCCATACATGGGGCGATTTTTCAGATCGAAATTTTCGATCTTTTCGTCCAAAATATTCTACCTTGCGCCTCCGATACATCCAAGAATGGATCCTTGAAAATGGGATCAGTGGGAAATCGTCCATCACACCGTGGTCGAAAACCACCACCTTTTGATCGAATTTGAATCGTTTGAATGTTGAAATATTGACGCTGGCATGCTCAACTGGGAAGTATAGTGATCATAACCGACCAGGACTCCATCACTGCCGCGTGATCTCTAAAACCATTGGCTAAATTGACAAGTGTAATATCGTCCGTCAACGGGTGTTTTTATTTTTCTTGTTAGGAAAGCGTCCTCTCGAATCGCTCGCCAAACACGAAACCATTTGATTGTCCATTACTGAACAATGAAACACGGTCAGGTTGGTGAGAATAAACTCGCGATTGGCTGAAGGCTTTGCGCATAAATATGAGGTTAAGCACAAGCTGAATCTGTTTTTAGCAACCACATTGTGTCCCGATATATAACCGTATTAAATCCATATTCAAACTAAGAGGCTGCTGGAGTTGGCATTTCATACCTGACTGTTTTAAGGTCTCAGTGCCTATTGGTTGTTTTGTATTCCTAACCCATGTGCTTCCATGCTAGATCTCTCGGTTGCCATGGTTATTAACCTGTTAAACTGGGCTGTTGGCTATATACTGGACATAACCAGCATCCTGCTGTTGTTAAAGGGAACACAGTCCTGGCTCTGTTAAAGCTTTGTCACAGCTGTTTGCCCAGGTTAGTTTTGTTTAACATTGAATTTACCTTAATTTCTATGTACTACAGAAAGCTATTTCAGACACATCTCTCATAGGCCGGTCTGGGACTAATAAGGGGGCCGTGGACAAACTGGTAAGACACATTATTGTTCGTGAATCCAATGTACCTTCAGGGGTGAGGAACTAACATAACGGTTAAAGTGGGGATCTGGGCTTAAGAAGGAGACTGGGTAGTAGAGGAGAGATACAGTCCAGATTATATTATTGTCCTTTGGTTTTGGCCTAAACGTCCCTTTGTGCTAATTTTATTTGTGCTACTCTTTTCCAGACGTTTTGTTGGATTTAAGTGCCCAGCATCGCTCGCACCCATAGTTCTTTGATGTCCGTTCTTCTGGTATGTTCCACTACTGGTTTATCTACTTTGTGCCGGATATCCTTTTATTTGTTTGTTTATTTTGTTACATGTTCTGCTACCAGTCACGCAAAACGCTGGCCTTATAAAATGTCTGGAGATGTCCTTGAATATCTGTCCGATAAGATCCTTAACGTAAACGTTAACCATTGGCAGGAAGAGTATCAGTTGCCTGTTTTTTCTCAGTTGACATCCCCTTGTGTATTTCTCTACAAGACCTGCGGACAGACCGCGGCTGACATAAAAGTCATCCGACGAGGAAAGCAAGCAGGTACAAGAGAGACTAGTTCTATTGCACAAACACACATTTAGTTATTTCTGGGCCCCCAACGCTACTATCATACTTATAGAATCATCCCACTTCTTGCTCACTTCATTGATTGAACACTAACCTTAACATAGATGCATTGTGCGATACTTTGACCCTGTAGTACATATTGCCTTCCCAACTGCGTGTGAGCAGAGAATGAATAAAGTAGTTAAATAAATGTAACAATGATATCACCCCTTATATTTCTGTGTTCTCGTATGTAATGTTTGTTGAGTTGATACCACTTGTCTCGCTTCCAGACGATCATTACCTTGGCTGAATCGGATGCTTGGACGTCAGGATGTTTTGCATCTCCTGTTTGGTAATTATTTTCGGTTGTAATTCTAGATGGCTTCTCTGCTGTGATGTAGTGAATCGTCGTGGGTTGAAAGGGAGACATAAGGCCTCTCCTGTCAAGGGAGAGTATAGTGACTATAATTGCATTTTTTCCCCCATATACATATAGTCCCGAGCTACTAGATTCCTTGAACGTGACTGTCCTATATAGATGCAGAATGCTTTTGAGAGAGTATAAATGGTGTTACGCCCCCTCAATAAACAGACAACCTTCCTTCACTGGTCCAAAAGCTTTCCCAACAGCAGAATCTGCAGTAATAAATAATTGAAATATGCCAAAACTTTATTGCTCTTTAAAAACGTAGTTATCAACGTAATTGTATAAAGGTTCTCAAAAGAAGACCAAACCCAAGCCTTATCCCACACTGCACTGTGCTCTACCCCCAGTCTCTATGAATTGTGGGAAAAAGGTACAAAATGTGCTAACGTGGTACGATATTAAATATCGGTACCCATTTACAGAGACTAGTGCGAGACCTGGAGAGCTGATTAATGGTATTCAGTCAAGGCGACGTGTTTTTTGTTCAGTTTATCATCCTTTACTTTTTCATTTTTTTTAAAGTAAAGAAACCTGAAGATCTGGGCCTGTCGCACAACTGGCAAGTTCTGGTGGCTAGACTTGTTCAGCACTGTATCTGGACTGGGACTGTATCGGGACTGTACTATTTTATAGCCATTTATAATGTTATTACAAGCAGAGTTGTAGGATATAACTTCCGTTGCCTGGGAAAGAAATTGGAGCATTTGGAAGGTTTTAATTTAATAAGAGGTGCAGCATATAAACAAGCTCTTATTCGCTCCGATATAACCAATTGGAGTTTTCTTTTTTTACTTGAAGTTGGACATCTGATGGTTGTTCAGAGTAAGAACAAGCATCATTTGACATCTTATTAAATTAGCCCCTAAATGTACTGAGAATGAACCAAAACCTTTCCTTTTTTTTTCGTGATGTTAATCAGCTAACTATCATTATATATATTCCCGCTCTATAAAACAGATAAAATATATAGATTATATATATAATCTTATAATAACAATATAGTTGGAATAATATATATATAATTATCATATTTCTCTCTATACCCAAAATTTGATATATATATATCTATATCATATATTAAATTCTATATATTTAACCTCCATATAGATATATAAACAAAAACTTTTTTGGTATATATAAAAAAATTATAAATATATAGAACTAGTGATATAAAAAAAATTATATATAGATCTACAAAAATATATATAGAATATAAAAAAATTATATCTAGATATAAAAAACCTCTATATATATATATAAATATTAAAAAATTCCTTTATATAAAAACATTCATCTACTCTATATATAAAAACTTATATATATATAGATATAAAAAAATTATCTATATATAGCTCTAAAAAAATTATATTTATATATATAGAATATCAAAAATTCATATGTATATGAGATATAAAACAAATTCTCTCTAATAGCTATAAAAACATTATATATTATATAGAGATACCACAAAATTATAATTATGATCTAGATATAAAAAAATGAATCATATATATAGATTCTAAAAAAATTAAAAAATTCTATATTTAAAAAAATTATCAATAGATATCAAAAAATTATTATTAGATAAATTTTAAAACTTAATTTATATAAAAAAATTTATATATATAGATATAAAAAAATTATCTATATATAGATATATAAACCTTCTCTCTATATAGATATAACCACATTATATATATATAGATATAAAAAAATCACTAGCTAATATAGATATAAAAAAACACCTCTATATATAAACGAAAATATAACTATTAAAAAAAATTATATATATATATAAAAAAATTTATATATATATAAAAAAATTATATATATAAAAAGCAAATCTAAAGATTTCAAAATTATCTAGATAAAAGAAAATATAATATTTACAATACAATATATATATATAAACAAAAAATTTTGTATATATTAAAAAACATATAACTATCATATATATAGGCATAAAAAGATTATATATAATGATATATAATATAATAATATATCATTGATTATAAAAAATTCATATCATATTAAATATCAAAAAATTTATGTATATTATAAAAAATTATATATATGATATCTATCTGATATAAAATCTCTATATAGATATAAAAAAATTATTGTCGATATAAAGATCTCTCTATAAAACAATCTTCTATATCATCAATCTTTAAAAAATTTCTTATATTCATCATAAAATAACTTCTATATATATATGATATAAACCAATTCATATTATATCTTAGATCTAAAAAACTATTATATTAGATATAAAAAACATTCTTATAATAGGGGATAGTAAAAAAAAAAAGCCTAATTATATGTATCGAAATAAAAATATGCTATATATCATCGACTATAAAAAAATATATTGTATATAGATCAAAAAAACTTATATATATACTGATAATACACAAATTATATCCAATTATAAAGTATGAAAAAAATATCTATTTCAAAAATTATATATAGATTAAAAAACAATTATTATATATAAATTATTAAAATTCAATTATATAAAAATCTATATATATATGATCGAAAAAAAATATATATCTCGATATATAGTAAATGATACACCAAATCATCTATCATAATATTATATATAGATACAAAAAAGATAGATATAGAATAATATTTAAAGGAGAGATCTACCCAAATTATCATGATAGTAGATAGCCAAAAAATTAGATATTAGATATAAGAAATTAGTAGAATATAATATACAAAATCTAATAAAAGCATATGATATACTTTAAATAAATATACTATAGAAAAAATACCAATTTATGGATATATATATAACAAATCTAAATTATATATCTATGCATAAACAAATCTATATATAAATATAAAAAAATCTATATGAATAAAAGATTATAATATATAAGATATATATAGTATAGAGATTATCAAAAATTAATATTATAAAACTCAAGTTATATCAAAATTATATATAAGATATAAAAAAATTATATATATATAGATTAAATTTATTATATAAAAAAAATTGATATATAATAGATAACACATTAATAAAATAATTATAAAAATTAATAATAAGATATAAAAAATTATATATTATAGATATAAACAATATATATATATATATAAAAGAAAAAAAAATTATATATATAGATATAACCAATTATATTATAGATATAAAAAATCTTATATATATATAGATATCAAAAAATTATATATATATATATACAAAACCAATTCATCTATATTAGATATAAAAAATTATATATATATAGATATAAAAAAATTATATAATATATATATACAAAAAAAATTATATATATATAGCTAAAATTATAAATATAATTAAAAATATCTTATATAGATATCAAAAAAAATATATATAAAACTCATCTATATATAGTAAAAAATATAACAATAATTCACATTATATGATTAGAATCAAACAACTTATATATATAGAGCATTTATAAAAATATAAAATATATAAAATTTAGCTAGAAATATATAGTAAATTTAATTACTATAAAAAAATTATCATATATATAGATATAAAAATTATCATTTGATAGAACATTATATCTATATAGACTATAAAAAAATTAATTACTATTAGTATAAAAACCTTATATATATATGATATAAAAACAATTATATATAGATACGATATAAAAAATTAACTAAGATAAATATAAAAAACTTATATATATCATAGATATAAAAAAACATTATATATATATAGATATAAAAAATTATATATATATATAGATAAAAAAAATTATATATATATAAGAGATATAAAAAATTATCATATATTAGATATAAAAAATAAATTCTAATTGATATATATAAAAAAATTATAATCTATATAGAATTAACAAATTATATATATAAGATATAAAAAAAACTTATGATATATATAGATATAAAAAAATTATAATATATCGATATAAAAATTATATTATATAGATCTAAAAAAATTAATAGATATAGCTATAAAAAAAATCTATATATATATATATATAGATATAACAAAATTATCTATATATAGTCGAAAAACATAATTATATGATATATATACAAAAAAAATTATATATAATAGCTATAAACATAGATCTAACAATTATAGATAATAAAAAATTATATTATTATAGACTATAAAAAACTATATAATCTATTATATATAAAAAAACTTAATATATCATATAATATAAAAAATTATATATCTCTAGAATACAAAAAATTATAAATATATAAGATATAAACAAATCTATTATATATATAGATCATAAAAAAATTATACATCTCTACTTACAAAATTATATCTATAATAGAAAAAAAAATTAGATATATATATAGATATAAAAAATTCATCTATTAGATCAAAAACTATAATATAAAGATCAAAACAATTATATATAATATAGATATACAAAAATCTTTATATAATATAATATAAAAATACAATATTATATAGTAAACAATTCTACATATATAAATTATATAAAAATTATATATAGATATAAAAAAATTATTATATCATATATAATAAAACAACTTATCTCATATATGCTTAAAAAAATTATCTATATATATATATATAAAAAACTATCTTATATCGATATAACAACAAATTATATATATATCTGATATACCAAATTCTCGTATCTCTATAGATATAAACACTTATATATATATAGATTATAAAAAACTTTATTATGATATAGAGATTCTAAAAAATCTCCTCTCTAATACCAACAAAATTATATTATACTATCGATATAAAAAACTTATATATCTCTAGCTATAAAAAATTATATATATATATATATAAAAAATATATTATATCTATAGATATAAACATTCTCATCTATCCCATCTATAGATCTAACAAACTTCTCTCTCTCTATCTCTAAACTACTATATCTCGCTCTATCTTTCTCACAATTCTCTCTATATATATCACATCCAAAAATTATATCTCTCTCTCTCTCAACCATTATATAATATATAGATCTCAACACATCTATATCTCTTCATCTCGATCTACCACCTTATATATATCTCTACTATCTATAAAAACTTTCTCTCTCTCGCTCTAAAAACCTTCTCATATCTATATAAAGATTACAACCTTCTATATATCTGAACTATCCCAACATATCTCTCTCTCTCGTCTAACCACCATTCTCATATCTCTCTCGCTCTACCAACCTCTCTCTTCTCACCAACCTTCTCTCTCTCAATTCATCCTCTCCCCACCTTCTCTCTCTCCCCACCTTCTCTCTCTCTCATCTCTATCTCTCCACACCTTCTCCTCTCTCTCTCTCCCCACCTTCTCCCTCTCTCTCTCTCTCCCCACCTTCTCTCTCTCTCTCTCTCTCTCCACACCTCTCTCTCCTTTTCTGTCTCGGTCACCTGCATGTGTATTCAGTACATTGTTCATTTCCTTCCCATAGGTGCAGGTAACCAGCATTACTTTGTGCTGTTCCTCGGCTCTCTGTCCATTGTCGGCCATTGGATGATCTATGCGACGTCTGTATGTAAGTTCCAGTAACAGGAATGTCCACATCACAATCCTCCGAGTTTCCTGCTGTGCTGGGGGTTTGCTTGGAGAACTTAGAATTCCAGGGTCCGTGTTTGGTGATTGATGGTGATTGGTGTTTCTGGGGTTTGGTGTTTCTGGTTTGGTGATTGCTGGTGATTGGTGATTGGTGATTCTGGTGTTGGTGATGCTGGTGATTGGTGTTTCTGGTGTTTGGTGATTCTGGTGATTGGTGTTTCTGGTGTTTGGTGATTGCTGGGATTGTGTTTTGGGTTTGGTGATTGCTGGTGATTGGTGTTTTGGTGTTTCTGGTGTTTGGTGATTGCTGGTGATTGGTGTTCTGGTGTTTGGTGATTGGTGTGCTGGTGTTGGTGATTGCTGGTGATTGGTGTTTCTGGTGTTTGGTGATTGCTGGTGATTGTGTTTCTGGTGTTTGGTGATTGCTGGTGATTGGTGTTTCTGGTGTTTGGTGTGAGTGGTGTTTTGGGGTTTGGTGATTGGGTGATGGGGTTTCTGGTGATTGCTGGTGATTGGTGTTTCTGGTGTTTGGTGTTTCTGGTGTTGGTGTTGGTGATTGGTGTTTCTGGTGTTTGGTGATTGGTGTTTGGTGATTGGTGTTTTTTGGTTTGATTGGTGTTTCTGGTGTTTGGTGATTGGTGTTTCTGGTGTTTGGTGATGGTGTTTCTGGTGTTTGGTGATTGGTGTTTCTGGTGATTGCTATTGATGGGAGTGGCCTAAAAGTTTCTGTGTTCTTTAGATTGGAAGGACGAATGCAGCCTCATGTTCAGTTAAAGGCACATGGAAGGTGGTACAGTAGCAGATCAGAATGTTCTCCGTGGGTTCTCTACATCTTGTTTATCGTCCTCTTCTTCACCATCTGGTCTACGATCATGGTGATCGTGCAGCTTTACCAGGTCAGAAACCCGTTCACGCCGTCCTTTATCCTGTTTGATTATGTCCGGCCATATGGCGACATTACATCGCTGTCGCTGACCCATCAATTGATTTTCTAACCATTTCCATCTCCTGTTCAGATAATGTTCCTCGGCCTCACAACTCAGGAGAGAGTCAATCTACAGATGCAAAACCGCCATTTACAGCACAAAGTCTCCCTACGGCAAACCCCTTACAAGTAAGAAATTGTTTACAAACTCACATTGTCGTGTTTACGTAGTAAAATGTATCCATTGGATAAAACCTATTAGACTGCCAAATGTAATTAGACCTGTGGGAGTTTAAAGGAAAAACTTGTCAGTTATATATATGTAAATAATCGGGGTTATTCAATAAAAGTTCTTATCGTTTAAAATGGTGCTAATTTTGCCCCAACCAATCAGATGTTACCTTTCAAATGTTACCATAATTTCTGATGGGTGAAGAGAGCAGTGAAATCTGTATTTCCGGTTTTTCATTTGCCAGGTTTCCGTCGCCTTCACCAATAATCTTAGTCCAGCAGGCACAAACCTCGCCACTCAGGTTTGCTCGCCCTCCTGTTACTGTCAGTGAGTTTGCAATCTGGCCAATGGGAAGGCATGCTGCTTTGCAGAGCGTGTTTCCCATTGGTTACATCACAGGTTGCCGAGACAAGCAGGAAGAGACCAGAGCAGAGGGAGTATAACAGCTGATTTGTACCGGAGGGGGGGAGGAATTAGTGGTTTAGGGGAAAGTGAATATAATTGTCCTGTTCACTGTTGGTCTTCCATCAAACCTTCCTGTTGGGGTTTCGTTTTGATAAATGTATTTAGAACCTGTTACAGACAAAGATAACTTAATTATTTGTGTTTTGTTTCCTTTGACGAAAAGTCGAGGATTCCTACAAAACCTCACGGATTTCTTCCACTGCCAATGTTTTGGACTGATCAAAAGCACCCCTATCGACTGGACTAAACAGTACCACGGGGCATTTCATACGTCAAGATGAGAAACGCACGGGAAGTCTAACCTAGTCCCACAAAGATAGATAGACATTTTTCATTTTCTGGTTTCTATTTATTCCAAGGGGATGTTTATATATAAAGTTAAAAAAAGACTAGGGAGATGAATGAAATTGTCGTTTTTTACATATTGGAGATCTGCAGCATCAACTTGTGAAATTGGCAGCTTTGATCTTTAGTTGCAGTGCCTCCTAGGGAGCACACACAGGTATTGCAGGACCAAGTGCCTGCGTTCAAACTCAGCCATTAACATGCACAAACCCAGTTCCACCCTCCAGATGTTTGCAAATTACAACTCCCAGCATTCCATGGCTGCAATAGCAACGTTTGTAAACATCGGAAGGGGCACATTTTGGACTTTCATGCAGTAAAAAAACATTTATTGTGGTTTAATGAGTAATTGTGTTCTCTAAACGTGTTTGGGTTAAAGGGCATCTATTACTGGGGGGAAAAATACATATTTTTTTTAATTTATCACTATACCATTAATTTGTTAATCTGTCCCATTTCTTTAGATATCCAATCAGAGACATTTTACAAGTGCCTTATTATGATAAACTCTTAGTGTTAGGGGTGACTGTTGGTATGTGTGAAATGCATTGTTGGAAATTCCCATACCTAGTGCTGCTTTGCGGTGATTACTGAGCATGCTTGCCCTTCTAGAAAGTCTGGTCAGATGGAAGGAGGTGCTTGTTAAGAGAGGAAGAGGGGGGATACCAAGCCTGAGAAATTCAAGCAATGGATTGAATGCATGCAGCAACACACACATGTAGTAATTGAGGGCTACATGCATGTAGTAATTTAAAGATTCCAATGAGGAAAAATCACATTTTCATTATAGTTAGTTGCCCTTTAAATAAGACTGCAGTCTTACATTTCAAATAAGCCTTAGTTACTTCTATAACCGCAGCATATGAGAAGTTATATCACTAAAAATGTTAACACTTCCTGCTTCCCTGTACCAGGGTCTGTGGATGTACACTGAATACAGGAAGTCTTGTAATATCCTCAGTGCCCGCAATATAACTTGCACCTAGAGATGGGAACCAGGAATCATTTTAATGACTGCATGCTTTTAATTAACTTGAACTTTAGAGGCCAGAGTTACACTTTTAACCTATAATACAAATAGCAACACATACATAATCCATACATAGGATAGCGAAGGTGCATTCACATTTCTGAATGTGGCAAACTGCATTTCTCATTGTTAAATGTTCGGAAAAGGTTTAAAAATCGATGATTGTGTATAGTTTACATAAATAAGAAATGATTTACTGGTTATTTTTAAAGGCTAAAAAGGACTATACTGTATATAATGTAAATATATACTTTTCTTAAATGGCAAGTTCACCCCTTTAAAGGGTAACTGTGGTCCAAAAATGACTTTAGGTAAATTGACAGGAATTGCTTTCCTGAGGATTTTTGCAATTTACTTTAATTATTTTTTTTACACTTTTGAAGATATTTACATTTAAATGGGTGATATGGTAGCAGCATCACCAGATTCCCTGCACTTCCTGTTTCCTGCACTGAACCCATGTGACAGTCCCTCTTCTGTGTTTCCACCTCCACGTGAGCCCCCATGGCCCCTCCCCTTGCAACTCTTGTGGCAACTCCCACTCATGGCTCGGGGCCCCTCCGGTTTGTGGGGCCCAGGCCCTCCCACTTGGGGCCCTCCCTCTTGTGGCGAGTGTGTGGAGCCAGAGTCCGTGAGTGGGAGGTGCCACAGGGGGCTGCAAGGGACTTTGATCAGTGATTTTTTCATATTTTGGGCTGTGCAGCACATAGATAGGTGGTTATGGTTCGTATTAAAGGTATGAACCTGGCTTTCATTTAAAATAAACTTGTTTGGAGACCACAGTTCCCTTTAAGGGCGTGATTGCATAGTGGCTAAGAGGTGTTATTGGAACACCCAGAGTAAGGTGTCAAAAACATGGCGACAGAGTTGGTGTCGAACCCCCCCCCCCCTCCTCTATTTAGGCTTGGTTTCTTTATTTTCACATAAAGGCCTCCTTAACACCTCTCTTGAACCAGTCACGTTCCTTCGCCAGTATGTTAACATTACATCTTCAAAGGTATGTCCTTTATCCTTAAGATGCAGATACACGGCTGAGTCTGACCCGAGGAATTGGCTCTTCTGTGCTGGGCCATAGGTTGATGCAGTTGCTGTTTGGTCTCCCCCACATACAAATAGAGCATTCTTCACTGCACTCTACTGCATATATGATGTCACTCTCACTGCACTGCATATATGATGTCATTTTTCTTGTGTTTAGGTATTGGGTCTGTCGGATGTACCAATTGCTGCCTTAGTGTGTTGTGTTGGTTTAAAGCAGACAGGAATACGATGTTTATTGAAAATTCTTGTTATTTCTTGTTGTTAATTCATTTCTTAAGCCTTCGCCTCTGGTGCTAGTGGGGATGTTCGGCTTTCTAACTATTTTGGGGGTGATTTACCTATATATCATTTTTCATTTGAGGAGTGAACATGCCCCACTCGTTGGATATTACAGCCAATTCAAGGTTGATCCAAAGAAATTCAAATTGGCTGTAATGTTACTGGCCCAGATGTCATAAAGTAACCAGACTTGGGCATATTGTCTGGAATCGTGGGAATGCTGGCAGGTAAGCTTAGTGTCCATACATTGGGAAGTCTCCTTCCGATGTTCTCCAAATAAATGGTCCAGACGGGAACATCTTTATAGTGTATGGGCAGCACTAGAATTGCATTTGCTCAGTACAATCTGTTTAGTAGTATACCCAGTTCCTACAAACCTCTGTATTGTACTATTATTGTAATATCAAACAATGCAAAGCTAGGAGTAGAGTGGATGTTCTGTTGGTTGTTCCATTAGACAAATACAAACCTATTGTTTGTGTGTAGTATTTGCATAATAAATGAATGTGTATATTCATTGCAACTGTGGGGAGTTACCTCTAAGCACTCACGGGCCAGGCAAGGGGGTTTATTTCAACTCTCATAGGTCAGGAAAAATAATCACCCCCTTCTGGTGCTTGTTAATGTGGTGGGGTTAACGCCAAGGAGAAACGTTTCAATTTTAATCTACGCAGGAAACTCCGTGTCTTTAAGAGATTATCAGGGAGGTTCAATAAAAGTTCTTATCGTTTAAAATGGTGCTAATTTGCCCCAACCAATCAAGTCTTATGTAACATTTGAAAGCTACAACATCTGATTGGTTTGGGGCAACATTAGCACCATTTTAAACGATAAGAACTTTTATTGAACCTCCCTGTTATTTTTTTTTATAAATTTTGAGTTCTATTTGATTCAATGTGATTTATTTTTCTTTTCTTGGGATAAAATTGTCAATGTTCCTTTGTGTTAAGTTTTAGTTCAAAATGTTATTTGTTTAAAAAATCACAAATCTGTTAAAAATAAAATTAAAAAATGATACAAGTATCTCTTTTTATTATACATTTACGTGGGTCTAGACCTGGTGCAGAATGGGTTGTAACCAGACAGCTCATTAAAGGGAAAGTGCAGCCGTAAGCTATGTACACACCAAGGGATCTTTCGTCCCGACTGACCGATTGCCACTAGCGAATGAAAATCCATGCAATTTTTTTGGGGACCGATACACTGAACTAGACAAGACACCAGCCGTGACTAGGAAGGTGATAATGTGTTTATTACACTGCGATAGAATTGGGTGGTGGCAGGTTTTCCATACACACAGAATATCTAATGCTTGGTTGATTCCAGCCCATAGTGAACTTGACATTCTGTATATTATATTATCTATGTTTATTATAAAGAACAGAATGGATAATTAGCTGTATTGGTAAATTGCAATGGGTTAGATTATGACCCCGTTTGTGCAATAAATGGTACATTCTCTTCATTGTTCATGAGTCAGACATAACTCCCCCCCAGCTTGTTACGAACTATAACTCTCAGCTCTGAGCTGTACTTTGTACAAAGATGGAGGTTCTGACTTTCTCTTCTCTGGTTCTGATTTTTGGCCGAGACGTTTATCCTTCTTTCTGCTCCACCTGGGTGAAGCCACCAAATCCGATTCCCTTTGGGCCGAAATTCTTTGCATAACAAACTAAAGGAGAAAAAAAAATACCTGTCACTTTAAATCCGCACCAATTGTATCCACCCTGCCAGTGTTCGCACACAAACTCCGCACACATTGTATCCACCCTCGCAGTGTTCGCACCACAAACTCCGCACACATTGTATCCACCCTCGTAGTGTTCGCACACAAACTCGCACACATTGTAGCCACCCTCACATTGGGCCATATTTATAGAGGTGCGGTAATGCTTTGTAGTGATACTGCGGCTTTAACATTCACTGCCACAATGGTATATTTACAATCACGGACGTAATATCGATCGTTATATAACAATCGCAAAAGTAGGTCTAAGATCGCAATTGTAGGTTAACGAAGGCCCATTCAATACATTGTGGTATTTTACCTCCTCGTGGTATTCCACGAATGTTCTTGATTTCCGAATGTCCGGTCGTAAAGTACAATCAAGCCGCACATTTACGGGCCGAGATCATACATTAACTCAACCGCTGCATCAAAACTTGCAATATCACAGGTTTTTATATGGGCCCTTGTGCCAAGTCTGAGATTTCCAACCTTCTAAACAATATGTGCCACCGGTACCCACTAAAGAGCCATATAAAGGTGCGATCGTTCGGGCAGACCTGTGATGCACGACTGTGGGACGAACAGACGTTTGAATATATAAAAATTTCCCCCGTGTCGAACCTTTGCAGTAAATCCCCCGTCCTTTTCTGTCACACGTGGTAGAGTCCAGACTTTTCCCACAAAGAGCACAGCGGAAGCAAGTTTTATGCCACGGCTAAAAGAGATAAGAACAAAAATGGAGATAAGCTTCATATCCAACCGATGCAATACGCCTGCAATTAGGAAGTCTAACTAAAGGGGAACTGTACAAACATACACACCGTTGCCCTTGTCTGGAATCTGGCCCTGATGACCACCTAAATCTATCTTGACACCTATCTTAAGGATAACAGTCCTTAAAGGGCAAGTCCAGCCCCAAAATGAAAACTTACATACAGGTAAATCACCCCCTAAAAGGTAATAGTTTGAAAGTGAAAGGTGTAAGTCTAACCTGAAATCTGCCCAATGTCCTGTTTCCCTGTTTCTGCTTCCTGGTCCTTCCAGTTACTAACTGTCAGTTTGATGTGATGTGACAGTGACATCACAGCCAATGACTGAATGTTAATCCCCTGTCTGTCTCTTCTGAGCATGCCCAGGTCAGTACAGGCTCAAACGGTTTCTAATGGTCAGTTTCCATGAGGCATCCAGAAGCATAGCAGGCATACAGTAATGAATTCATAGGACAAACTATGATAATTCAACAATTATAAAGAGGCCATTCTTTCTAAAAGATGTTCTTAGGGGGTGGAGTTGTCCTTTTAAGGGCCACTATACTGAAAAGTGACTTGCCTCATCTCAATATGTAAATAATATATGTATGTAGCCCTTAAGCCTCGTACACACGTTGGATAATTTATTTATCTTGTAGAGGATTATGGGATTAACATTATCATTAATCCTCAATTGAAACGACAGCAACAGTCCCCCCGATCGTAGTTATAGACGTTCATACGTAACGTTTGTATCATCGCGCAATTACGAAAGCAGAGCATGCGCCTTTATATATATTTTCGAAGAACGTTAACGATAATCTGCCGAACATGTACAAATATACGATAATCGGCAGAACAAATCCGCCAGGCTGATCGTCAGAAAAGACGACAATAGTTGACGGTCGTTGGTCCTTGGCGATTGTTGATGCTGTATTTTCGTATGAATATTGTTGGCAATATCCAACGTGTGTACGAGTTGCCTTCCATCCAGTGCTTTTTTGCTGAGGTTAATAATCTCCCTTTCTCCTTTTAATCGACTCCTCTTCCACTGATATGACATTGTGTGAAGTCAAGCATGCTCAGTCACTATTGAGTCTGCAGTGAGAGGGAATTTCCACATGCAATTCACACAAACCTTCTCCATACCAGTTACAGCAAAACTGCACACACAGCAGAGTTTAGCTAATAAGGCACTTGATTGACAACTGTAAGATGGTTCAGATTGGATATTTAAAGGGCAACTATAGTGAAAAAAAACTGTCTGTATACAATGTATAGATCACTTAGATAAGCTGCCTTACTTTCATGTTTCTGTGTGGCTTCATTCTTCACACGGCAGAAGTTTGTACCAAGCTGTGTAGTCCCCCTCCCCTCTCTGTCTACTCCCCTCAAGCAGTGACGGGCTGTATACAGAGTCCGAGCATTGTCCGTTGAAAGGACTTTAAATGAAGTGCTGACATCCTGTTGACCCCTCCCTTCCAGAGCTAGACTGCAAGCAATCAAAGTGTGGAATAAAGTAGCAATATGCTGAAGGGAGGGGCAGAGGGGGAGAGAGGAGGCAAGTGGTGCTGAGATTCTTTACAAGTAAGTTACTGAACTCCCCTGTTCTCTAACTTTGCTAATTGTTATTTACTTGTTACCTAAAGTTCATATCTTCCCCTGCTTAGCTGAGATTAAATCACTGAAGAGAGAGTCAGGTGTAACAGGAGCTTGTAGTGAGAGACCTTCACAAACACAGTGACACTGCTTGTTGTCCTGTTACATTTCAGTTGCTTTAGTCTATATATTTCATAGATTGCACTGTGTGTCTTGTTTGGTATATAGTCTGTATTACTGTATATATATACTGTATTAGTGTTCCATTTGAGTCACTGGTTTTGTATGATATAAGTATTTTTTGGGGGGGGAGGGGCTGTTTTAAGTGTGTTATGTTCATATTGCTGGGTTAATGGTTTATTGATTGTGTTTAGCACTACAGCATTTGACTATATGTTGCACATAGTACATATAGTGTGGGTGAGACAGTGTGTGACAGTACTGCAGGGGAGCTTTGGATTGTGTGGGTGTGTGCCTTTGAGTGACAGATGAGGTGTAGCAGCTCCTACAAATCACAGCATATTAACGGCTTATATCTCGGGGACTATGAAGAATTTAAAGAAACTAAAGGTACCTGGTGGATGGGATGACTTATAGGATACATTAGAAGGAATTAAAAAAAAACTATTTTTCACTATAATTGCCCTTTAAAGAAATAGGGGACAGATCATCAAATAAATGGCACAGTGATAGTTGCAATGAATTATAGTTTCTAGTAATGGGCAATTAAAAAACTTGCCCTTAAATAAGAATCTCTCTATCTCTTTAAATAAAAAATCCTTAAATAACGATGCTTAATTAGTGATCCTGAAATAAGAATCGTATGATTGGTTGGACAACGGAATTTTCCCAACTGGCCTAATAGAAACCTTTTTTATACGGCCGTGTTGTACATACGTTATCCGACGGTCATTCCATATCAGAATATCCGGATATTGTACAACGGGATGATTGTGTTAGGAACCCCTGTTTATAAATACGGCCCTATATACAGTAACTTACCTGTCCACCGCCAATGATTTTCTCAGCTGCGTACACAGATTTGCCACTCGGGGACATTTCTCTGTTGCCTCGAACTTTTGGGCAAACTTAGTGGAGTGCGCGGTAGTCGGAGAGCCACGAGCAGGGTGGGATCTAGGGTAGTATAAAAGGAAGTTAAATCTGATGTAGGAGATTACAGGGAAAACACACCGTGATTCCTGTATAGAAGGGGCATCCTGATAGGTTTCCGATACCGCGGGTTAATAAATATGGCCGCCTGCTCTTCGTTAGTGTTTGAATAGGCGCACACAACCCACAGATTGTAAAGTTAGTGGAGTGTTGTGTGTAGTGACCACTACTCTGCACACTTCAATGCCAAATCGTTCCCCTGTGTCCGTGCTCAGGCATCCTGCGCCCTGACCGTACCATATCCTTTCGGACCGTATTTCCTTCCATAGCAAGATTTGCAGTAGATTTTCGATTCGTGGGCGCGACCGTGGTGCTGTCTAGAGCTTTCCGGCAAACCACTGTACAGGACAAAACAGAAATAAAACCACAACCAAAATCTGCCGACCTTGCAATGTGCCCAATCTGGGAATTAGGGGTTAAATCAGCCCGACCTTGCAATGTGCCCAATCTGGGAATACGGGGTTTTAAATCAGCCCGACCTTGCAATGTGCCCAATCTGGGATATTAGGGGTTAAAAAGCCCGACCTTGCAATGAGCCCATCTGGGATATTAGGGGTAAATCTGCCCGACCTTGCAATGTGCCCAATCTGGGATATTAGGGTTAAATCAGCCCGACCTTGCAATGTGCCCAATCTGGGATATTAGGGTTAAATCTGCCCGACTTGCAATGTGCCCAATCTGGGATATAGGAGTTAAATCAGCCCGACCTTGCAATGTGCCCAATATGGGATATTAGGGGTTAAATCTGCCCCGACCTTGCAATGTGCCCAATCTGGGATATTAGGGGTTAAATCTGCCCGACCTTGCAATGTGCCCAATCTGGGATATTAGGGGTTAAATCTGTCCTACCTTGCAATGTGCCCAATCTGGGATATTAGGGGTTAAATCTGTCCAACCTTGACATGTGCCCAATCTGGGATATTAGGGGTTAAATCTGTCCAACCTTGCAATGTGCCCAATCTGGGATATTAGGGGTTAAATCTGCCCAACCTTGCAATGAGCCCAATCTGGGATATTAGGGTTTAAATCTGCCCGACCTTGCAATCTTCCCAATCTGGGATATTAGGGGTTAAATCAGCCCGACCTTGCAATGTGCCCAATCGGGATATTAGGGGTTAAATCTGCCCGACCTTGCAATGTGCCCAATATGGGATATTAGGGGTTAAATCTGCCCGGACGCGTGTACAGTAGAAATCCAAGACAGATTATACACGTTAGGTAGTATGTATGTATAATTAGCGCCACGGAGGACACAGCGCTGTACAGAATAACATACAGTAGGATACGTATTATGTATATGTTTATTTATATAGCGCCACTAGGGGACACGCGCTGTACATGAGAACAGACGATTACACGTATGTATGTATAGTTTATTTTATATAGCGCCACTTGGGGACACAGCGCTGTACATTATAACAATACAGATGTATACAGTATGTATGAGATATGTTTTATAAGCGCACTTGGGGACGAAGCGCGTACATTATAACAAACGATTATACAGTAGAGTGTATAGTTTATTTATAGCGCCACTTGGGTACACAGCGCTGTACATTATAACAATACAGATTATACAGTTGTATGTATATGTTTATAAGCGCCACTTGTACACAGCGCTGTACATTATAACAATACAGATTATACAGTATGTATGTATATGTTTTATTTATATAGCGCACTCTGGGACACAGCGCTGTCATTAACAATACGATTATACAGTATGTAGTATTGTTTATTATATAGCGACCACTTGGGGTCACAGCGCGTGTACATTATAACAATACAGAATATACAGTATTGAATAAGTGATACATGGAATTTTTATATAGACTATTACGCGCCTACACTTGGTGACACAGCTCGTACATTATACAATACAGATATACAGTATGTAATGTATATGTTATTTATATAGCGCCACTTGGGACACCGCGCTGTACATTATAACAATACAGTTATACAGTAGTATGTATGTTTATTATAGGCGCCACTTTGGGGTACACAGCGCTGTACATTATAACAATACAGATTATACAGTAATGTATGTATATGTTGTATTTATAATGCCCCACTTGGGAGACACAGCCTGTACATTATAACATACAGATTATACAGTATGTATTGTATAATGTTTATTTTATAGCGCCACTTGGTGACACAGCGCTGTACATTATAACAATACAGATTATACAGTATGTATGTATATGTTTGTTATTTATATAGCGCCACTTGGGTCACACCAGCGCTGTACATTATAACAATACAGATTATACAGTATGTATGTATTGTTTTTATTATTAAGCCACTTGGGTACACAGCGCTGTACATTATAACAATACAGATTATACAGTATGTATGTATATGTTTATTTATATAGCGCCACTTGGGACACAGCGCTGTACATTATAAAAACAGATTATCCAGGTATGTATGGTATATGTTATATAGCGCCACTTGGGACACAGCGCTGTACATTATAACAATACGATTATACAGTAATGTATGTATATGTTTATTTAGATAGTGCCATTGGGACAACAGCGCTGTACATTATAACAATACAGATTATCAGTATTGTATGTATATGTTTATTTATATAGAGCGCCACTTGGGGACACAGCGCTGTACATTTAACAATACAGATTATCAGTATGTATGTTATATTTTATTATAGCCCCTTGGGTACACAGCGCTGTACATTATAACAATACAGATTTATACAGTATGTATGTATAATGTTTTATTTATATGCGCCACTTGGGTACAGCGCTGTACATTATAACAATACAGATTATACAGTATGTATGTATATGTTTATTTATATAGCGCCACTTGGGTACACAGCGCTGTACATATAACAATACAGATTATACAGTATTATGTATATGTTTATTTTAAAGCGCCACTTTGGGTACACAGCGCTGTACATATAACAATACAGATTATACAGTAGTATTAATAGTTTATTTATATAGCGCCACTTGGGGTACACAGCCTGACATTATAACAATACAGTTATACAGTATGTATGTATATGTTTTATATATAGGCCACTTGGGTACTCAGCGCTGTACTTATACAAAACGATTATACAGTATGTATGTATATTTTATTTATATAGCGCCACTTGGGTACGCAGCACTGTACAATAAACATACAGATATACAGTATGTATGTATAGGTTTATTAATAGAGCCACTTGGTACCACAGCGCTTGTACATTATACAAGACATTATACAGTAATGTATGTATATGTTATTTATATACCGCCACTTGGTACACACACTGTACATTATAACAATCCGATTAATCAGTAGTATGTAATAGTTTATTTATATAGCGCCACTTGGGTACACAGCACCTGTACATTATAAAAATACAGATTATACAGTATGTATTATTTTATGTTATATAGCCCCACTTGGGACACAGCGCTGTACATTATAACAATACGATTATACAGTAATGTATGTATATGTTTAATTTATATACGCCACTTGGGGACACACGCTGTACATTATAACATACAGATTAATACAGTATGTTATGTATATGTTTATATATAGCGCCACTTGGGTACCCAGCGCTGTAACATTATAACAGACAGATTATACGTAATGTATGTATATGTTTATTTATATAGCGGCCACTTGGTACCAGCCTGTACTTATAACAATACAGATTTACAGTATGTAATGTATATGTTTATTTATATAGAGCCACTGGGTTACACAGCGCTGTACATTATAACAATACAGATTATACAGTATGTATGTATAGTTTTTATTATATAGCGCCACTTGGGTACACAGCGCTGTACATTATAAACAATACAGATATACAGTATGTATGTATATGTTTATATAGCGCCACTTGGGTACCACGCTGTACATAACAAATACAGATTATACAGTATGTATGTATATGTTTTTATAGCGCCCCTTGGGTACGCAGCGCTGTACATTATAAACGAGAATGCAGATTTAGCAATACTAAAAAGTAATTTGTTAATCCGTTTAACAAGTGATCGTACCTCCATTCATATCCAGCCAGCTAATCAAGCATCAGTAGAGATAATAAAACCCCTTACACCAGCCATATAAGAAGATTATAAAGTGTGCATGACTATACGTTAGATCCCACTTTACTGTTTTACTCGGTACCTCCAAAGAGGGAGTACAATGCCGCACTTGGATACATTCCTTTCTGAATCAATCTCTTCTAAACTTCTCTACAATGATGAACAATATGTGTTATTGTTTTCATAATTAATGAAGCTAACCAGATTGAATTATACATCATAATCAATTGCAACAAGTAAAAGCACAATAATGATTAGGTTGGTCAATGTATAGATAATGAATGATTACATAATTTCACCTGTATTCCAGTAAAATACAATAGGATGTAATATCTAAATTCAAGGGGGTTACTTCAATAAAAGTTCTTATCGGTTTAAAATGGTGCTCTTTATGCCCCAACCAATCAGATGTTAGCTTATACAAATGTTAAATAATTTCTGATTGGTTGGGGCATAGCCCCATTTAAAAGCAAGAACTTTAATTGAATACCTGAAAGATTCTAGAAAAAGTCAACGCAGACCAGGAGAGCGCTTCTGAATAGGACACAGATTGAACATGATACACAGTGGATATATTCGTTGTACACACACAATTTCAGTATGTATGTTTGCCACATAACGCCGGGTCGAACGAGTGCCTGCATATATAGCGTTTCGGACATATATGCAAGTGTGTATGCCTTTTCGTCGAGCATTGTTTGGTAGTCCACCCACCAGATCAACAACCATTGTATAACTACCATGGTGGGGTATCGCAAATTATACTAGTGTCCAGAGCTTTAGACGACAGATAAAACTACGTAAACGTATTTATCACTTACATTACCCAATGAAGGGCCATTGTGGACACGAGTCTTTATCGATGATCTGAAATGGAACGTCGGATAACTTATCATAGGTTAGAACATAGTATTAGCAGGGCTTCTTTAACCATTCATTCAATACAATCAGTGCGTAACTAGTAGCAATGGGCCCTCCAGCAAAACTATGATGGGCACTATCCGCAGGGGCTTAACTGCAGGCTCCTGACACACCCTCGCCAGGCCGCAGGTCTTCGTCGGTTCTTTTAAACAGCTGTTGCAAGTACTGTTTTACTTCATAGCAAGACCAGCTGTTTAAAACACTGATTGCGATCTTATATTCCCGGCTCCTTTAGAATCCTACTCCCCCCCATCGTGATCATGGTAGTTTCCCCGCACTGCCTTATCTGTGCTCCACTCACAGTGGATTTCGGAGCAGGCCATAATCTGTCATAGGGAAGATAAAGATGGGGCCCCCATTGGCACCACGTCTCCCGCTGCAGTTTGCTCCCCTGGTACGTTTTACGCTACCGAATTAATGTAGTTATATTTTGTTCCATTAAATACAATATGTATTAATGATAAATCATAATATAAGACGAGAGGCAGTAAATGCTACTGAAACACTTCCCCCAACAACACATGAGAATTACTTGGCCCCGCAACTCTCCACAATTCTCTGTAATAAGCATCACCATGTTCAAAATAAAATAGAGAGAAGATCTAAGGCATTGCCCCACTATATAACAGGGGGTTTGATAGGAGAACAACCAGCTCTATATACAGGGGTTAATAAAAAGGAGAACATACAGCTCTATACAACAGGGGTTATAGGAGAACAGCCCAGCTCTATATAACAGGGGTTAATATGAGAACAGACCACCTATATACAGGGGGGGTTTAATATAGGAGAACGACCGGCTCTATATAACAGGGGTATAGGAGAACAAGACCGGCTCTATATAACGGCGGTTTAATAGAGAACAGACGCTCTAATACATGAACAGGGGGCAGTTCATATGGAGAACAGACAGCTCTATACAACCGGGGGATTAATAGAGAACAGACCAGCTCTATATAACGAGTGGTTAATAGGAAACAGACCAGCTCTATATAACAGGGTTTACTAGGAGCAGACATTTAACAGGGTTAATAGAACAGACCACTCTAATATAACAGGGGGTTAAGTGAGAACGACCAGCTCTATATACGGAGGTTTAATAGGAGGCGAACAGCTCTATATCAGGGGGTTTGGAAAATACAGAACAGGACTCTATCTAACATGGGGTTAATATTAGAACAACCAGCTCTATATACATGGTTTATAGAGAACAGACCAGCTTATATTACGGGTTTAATAAACAGACCAGCTCTATAACCAGGGGGGTTAATATTACACCGGCCTCTTATACTAACAGGGGTAATAGAACAAACCAGCTCTATATAAACAGGACGGGGTTATAGGAGACAGACCAGCTCTATATACAAGGGGGTTAATGAGGAGAACAACCACTCTATTAACAAGGGTTAAATAGGAGGAGCAGACCATGCTCTAATAACAGGGGGTTAATAGGAGAACAGGACAGCTCTTTATCACAGGGTTATAGGAAACAGACGCTCTATAAACAGCGCGTTATATGAGGAACCGACCAGCTCTATATACAGGGTGTTAATAGGAGAACAGACCAGCTTCTAATACAACGGGGTTAATAGGAGAACAGACCAGCCTCTATATAACAGAGTGTTAATAGTAGAACAGACCAGCTCTATATAACAGGGGGTTAATAGGAAACAGACCAGCTCTATATAACAGGGGTTAAATAGAACAACCAGCTCTATATACAGGGGTTATATGGAGAACAGACCCATTCTATATAACGGGTTTAATGGATAGAACAGACCAGCTCTATATACAGGGGTTAATAGAGAAAGACAGCATCTATTAACGGGGTTAATAGAAACAGACCAGCTCTATATAACAGGGGGTTAATAGGAACGACCAGCTCTATATACAAGGGGGTTAATGAAGGAGACCCACTCTATAACAGGGGGTTAATAGAAGAACAGACCGGCTCTAAATAACAGGGGGTTAATAGAACGAACCAGCTCTATTAACAGGGGGTTAATAGGAGAACAGACCAGCTCTATATAACAGGGGTTTAATAGAACAGACCACCTATATAACAGGGGGTTAATAGGAGAAAAGACCACTCTATATAACAGGGGGTTAATAGAAGAGACCAGCTCTATATATAACAGGGGTTAATAGGAGAACAGACCGGCTCTATATAACAGGGGGTTAATAGAACAGACCAGCTCTATATAACAGGGGGTTAATAGGAGAACAGACCAGCTCTATATAACAGGGGGTTAATAGAACAGACCAGCTCTATATAACAGGGGGTTAATAGGAGAACAGCCGGCTCTATATAACAGGGGGTTAATAGAACAGACCAGCTCTATATAACAGGGGTTAATAGGAGAACAGACCAGCACTATCTAACAGGGGTTAATAGTAGAACAGACCAGCTCTATATAACCAGGGGTTAATAGGAGAACAGACCAGCTCTATATAACAGGGGGTTAATAGAAGAGACCAGCTCTATATAACAGGGGGTTAATTAGAAACAGACCGCTCTATATAACAGGGGGTTAATATAACAACCAGCTCTATTACACAGGGGGTTATAGGAATAACAGACCAGCTCTATATATACAGGGGTTAATAGGAGAAAACCAGCTCTATATAACAGGGGGTTAATAGGAGAACAGACCAGCTCTATATACAGGGGTTATAGGAGAAAGACCAGCTCTATACAGGGGGTTAATAGGAGACAGACCAGCTCTATATAACACGGGGGGTTAATAGGAAACAGACCACTCTATATAACAGGGGGTTCATAGGAGAACAACCAGCTCTATATAACAGGGGGTTAATAGGAGAACAGACCAGCTCTATATAACAGGGTTTAATAGAGAACAGACCGCTCTATTAACAGGGGGTTAATGAAAGAATTCAGCTCTATATAACAGGGGGTTTAATGGACAACAGCTCTATAAACAGGGGGTTATAGGAGAACAGACCAGTCTCTATATAACAGGGGTTAATAGGAGAACAGACCAGCTCTATATAACAGGGGGTTAATAGGAAACAGACCAGCTCTATATAACGGGGTTAATAGGAGAACAGGACCAGCTCTATATAACAGGGGGTTAATAGGAGAACAGCCATCTATTAACAGGGGTTATAGAAACAGATCAGCTCTATATAACAGGGGGTTAATAGGGAACACCGACCAGCTCTATATAACAGGGGGTTAATAGAAGAACAGACCAGCTCTATACAACCGGGGTTAATAGGGAAAGACCAGCTCTATATAACAAGGGGTTAATAGGAGGACAGACCAGCTCTATATACCAGGGGGTTAATAGGAGAACAGACCAGCTCTTTATAACAGGGGGTTAATAGGAGAACAGACCGGCTCTATATAACAGGCGGTTAATAGGAGAACCGACCAGCTCTATATAACAGGGGGTTAATAGGAGAACAGACCAGCTCTATACAACCGGGGGTTAATGGAGAACAGACCACTCTATATAACAGAGTGTTAATAGGAGAACAGACCGCTCTAAATAACAGGGGTTAATAGGAGAACAGACCAGTCTATAGAACAGGGGTTAATAGACCCAGCCAGCTCTATATAACAGGGGGTTATAGGAGAACAGATCAGCTCTATATAACGTGGTTAAATAGGAGAACAGACCAGCTCTATATAACAGGGGTTAATAGGAGAACAGACCAGACTATCTAACAGGGTTATAGTAGAACAGACCAGCTCTATATAACAGGGGTTAATAGGAAACAGACCACTCTATATAACAGGGGTTAATAGAAGAGACAGCTCTATATACAGGGTTAATAGAGAGAACACCGGCTCTATATAACAGGGGGTTAATAGAACGACCACGCTATTAACAGGGGGTTAATAGGAGAACAGACCAGCTCTATATAACAAGGGGTTATAGGAGAAAAGACCAGCTCTAATATAACAGGGGTTAATAGGAGAACAGACCAGCTCTATATACAAGGGGGTTAATAGGAAAAAGACCAGCTCTTATAACAGGGGTTAATAGGAGAACCAGACAGCTCTATATAACAGGGGGTTAATAGGAGAACAGACCAGCTCTATATAACGAGGGGTTAATAGGAGAACAGACCAGCTCTATATAACAGGGGTAATAGGAGAACAGACCACTCTATATCACAGGGTTAATAGTAGAACGACCAGCTCTATAACAGGGGGTTAATAGGAGAAGAGATCAGCTCTATATAACAGGTGTAATTGGAGAACAACCACTCTATATAACAGGGTTTAATAGAGAACGAACCAGCTCTATATAACAGGGGGTTAATAGGAGAACAGACCAGCTCTCATATAACAGGGGGTTAATAGGATAAACAGACCAGCTCTATATAACAGGGGGGTTTAATAGTAGAAAGACCAGCTCTATATAACAGGGTTTAATAGGAGAACAGACCAGCTCTCTATATAACAGGGGGTTAATAGAGAAACAGATCAGCTCTATATAACAGGGTTAAGGAGAACAGATCACTCTATATAACAAGGGTTAATATGAGAACATCGCTTATTACGGGGGTATAGGAGAACAGACCAGCCTCTATATAACAGGGGGTTATAGGAGAACGACAGCTCTATATACACAGGGGTTAATAGGAGAACATCCAGCTCTATATACAGGGGTTAATAGAGAACAGATCCAGCTCTATATAACGGGGTTTAATAGGAGAACAGCCACTCTATATAACGGGGTTATAGAGAACAGACAGCTCTATAAACAAGGGGGTTAATAGGAGAACAGACCATCAGCTCTATATACAGGGGGTTAATAGGAGAAAGACCAGCTCTATATAACAGGGGTTAATAGAGAACAGACCACTCTATATACCAGGGTTATAGAGAAACAATCAGCTCTATATAACAGGGGGTTAATAGGTAGACAGATCAGCCTCTATAAACAGGGGTTAATAGGAGAACAGACCAGCTCTATAAAACAGGGGTTTATAGGAGAACAGACCAGCTCTATATAACAGGTTGGGAAATAGAGAAGACCAGCTCTATATAACAGGGGGGTTAATAGGAGAACAGCACCAGCTCTATATAACAGTGGGTTAATAGGAGAACAGCACCAGCTCTATATAACAGGGGGTTAATGGAAGACAATGACCGCTCTATATAACAGGGGGTTTTAGGAGAACAGACCAGCTCTATATAACAGGGGGGTTAATAGGAGAACAGATCAGCTCATATAACAGGGGGGGTTTAATAGGAGAACAGACCAGCTCTATATAACAGGGGGTTAATATGAGAACAGACCAGCTCTATATAACAGGGGGTTTAATAGAACAGACCAGCTCTATATAACAGGGGGTTAATAGGAGAACGACCAGCTCTATATAACAGGGGTTAATAGGAGAACGACATCGCTCTAATATAACAGGGGTTAATAGGAGAACAGACCAGCTCTATATAACAGGGGGTTAATAGGAGAACAGACCAGCTCTATATAACAAGGGTTATAGGAGAACAGACCAGCTCTATATAACAAGGGTTTATAGGAGAACGACAGCTCTATATAACAGGGGTTTAGGAGAACAGACCAGCTCTATTATACAGGAACAGGGGTTATAGACACAGACCACTCTATTAACAGGGGGTAATAGGAGAACAGACCAGCTCTATATAACAGGGGGTTAATAGGGAACAGACCAGCTCTATAAACAGGGGTTAATGGAGAACGATCCAGCTCTATAACAGGGGGTTAATAGGAGAAGACCAGCTCATATAACAGGGGTTAATAGGAGAACAGACAGCTCTATATAACAGGGTTAATAGAGAACAGACCACTCTATATAACAGGGGTTAATGGAACCAACCAGCTCTATATAACAGGGGGTTAATAGGAGAACAGACCAGCTCTATTAACAGGGGGTTAAAATAGGAACAGACCAGCTCTATAACAGGGGGTTAATAGGAGAACGACCAGCTCTATATAACAGGGGGTTAATAGGAGCAACAGACCAGCTCTATATAACGGGGGTTAATAGGAAGAACAGACCAGCTCTATATAACAGGGGGTTAATAGGAGAACATACCAGCTCTATATAAAAGGGTTAATAGGAGAACACCAGCTCTATATAACAGGGGTTAATAGGAGAACAGACAGCTCTATATAACAGGGGTTAATAGGAGAACAGACCAGCTCTATATAACAGGGTTAATAGAGAAAGACAGCTCTATATAACAGGTTAATAGGAAACAGCAGCTCTATATAACAGGGGGTTAATAGAGAAACAGACCAGCTTCTATATACCAGGGGGTTAATAGGAGAACAGAACCAGCTCTATATAACAGGGGGTTAATAGACGAACAGACCAGCCTCATATAACAGGGGTTATAAGAACAGACCAGCTCTATATAACAGGGGGTTAATAGAGAACAGACAGCTCTATATAACAGGGGGGTTTAATAGGAGAACAGACCAGCTCTAATATACACAGGGGGGTTAATAGGAGAACAGATCAGCTCTATATAACAGGGTGGTTAATAGGAAAGAGACCAGCTCTATATACAGGGGGTTAATAGGAGAACAGACCAGCTCTATATAACAGGGGGTTAATAGGAAGAAAGACCAGCTCTATATAACAGGGGGTTAATAGGAGAACGATCAGCTCTATATAACAGGGGGTTAATAGGAGAACAGATCAGCCTATATAACAGGGGTTAATAGGAAAAGAGACCAGCTCTATATAACAGGGGGTAATAGGAAACAGACCGGCTCTATATAACAGGGGGTTAATAGAACAGACCAGCTCTATATAACAGGGGGTTTAGAGAAGAGACCCAGCTCTATATAACAGGGGGTTTAATAGGAGAACAGACCATCTCATATAACAGGGGTTAATAGGAGAACAGACCAGCTCTATAACTGGTTAATAGGAGAACAGAACCACTCTATATACAGGTGGGTTAATAGGAAACAGACCAGCTCTACTATATAACAGGGGGTTAATGGAGAACAGACCAGCTTCTATATACAGGGGTTAATAGAGAACAGACCCGTCTATAGAACATGGTTAAATGAGAACAACACTCTATATACAGGGGGTTAATAGGAAACAGACCAGCTCTATATAACAGGGGGTTATAGGAGAACCATACCAGCTCTATTAACAGGGGGTTAATAGGAAACAGACACTCTATAAAGGGGGTTAAGAGAACAGATCTCCGCTCTATATAAAAGGGGGTTAATAGGAGAAGAGACCAGCTCTATATAACAGGGGGTTAATAGGAGAACAGATCAGCTCTTATATAACAGGGTTTAATAGGAGAACAGACCAGCTCTATATAACGGGGTTAATAGGAGAACAGATCAGCTCTATATAACAGGTGGTTAATAGAGAACAGATCACGACTCTATATAACGGGGGTTAATAGGAAGAAGACCAGCTCTATATAACAGGGGTTATAGGAGAACAGACCAGCTCTATATAACAGGGGTTAATAGGATCAACAGATCAGCTCTATATAACAGGGGGTTAATAGGAGAACAGACCAGCTCTATATAACAGGGGGTTAATAGGAGAACAGATCAGCTCTATATAACAGGAGGGTTTATAGGAGAACAGACCAGCTCTTATAACAGGGGTTAATAGGAAACAGTATCAGCTCTATATAACAGGGGGTTAATAGGACAAGAACGCAGCTCTATATAACGGGGTTAATGGAGACAACAGCTCTATATAACAGGGGTTAATAGGAAACAGACCCACTCTATATAACAGGGGGGTTAATAGGAGAACAGATCAGCTCTATATAACAGGGGTTAATAGGAGAACAGATCAGCTCTATATAACAGGGGTTAATAGGAGAAAGACCAGCTCTATATAACAGGGGGTTTAATAGAGAACAGATCAGCTCTATATAACAGGGGGTTAATAGGAGAACAGACCAGCCTCTATATAACAGGGGTGTAATAGAGAACAGACCAGCTCTATATAACAGGGGTTTAATAGGAGACAGATCAGCTCTTATAACAGGGGGTTAATAGGATAAGAGACCAGCTCTATATAACACAGGGGGTTAATAGGAGAACGAGATCCAGCTCTATATAACAGGGGTTAATAGGAGAACAGACCCCTCTAATATAAACAGGAAGACAGTGGGTTAATAGGAGAAGAGACCAGCTCTATATACATAACGGGGGTTAATAGAGAACACCAGCTCTATATAACAGGGGTAAATGGAGAAAGATCAGCTCTATATAACAGGGGGTTAATAGGAGAAGAACCAGCTCCATATAACAGCAGGGGTTAATGGAGAACAGACCAGCTCTATATAACAACAGGGGGGTTAAATAGGAAAAGACAGCTCTATAAAACAGGGGGTAATAGGAGAAACAGACCAGCTCTATATAACAGGGGGTTAATAGAGAGAGAACCGCTCTATATACATCTTTAAAGAGGGGGTTACTAGAGAGATAACCAGCCAGCTCTATAGAACAGGGCAGGTTTAATAGGAGAAGAAAACCTCGACAGCCTCTAAAACAGGGGGATAGGAGGGAGAAACAGAACAGAAATTTCTAATAGTAAACAGGGATCAGAGGAGACAAGATTCACCAAAACGGGTAATAGAAGAGGCAGCTCTATATAACAGGTAAGAGCAGAGCGCATACAAACAGAGGAATGGAAGACACAATCATATAACAGGGAAGTCAAGCCCGAAAAGGAGAACAAGAACTCAGACAAATAACAGCCAAAGTTGGTTAATTTAGGATAAGAGACCACAGATCTATATACCACCAGGCAGGGGTTACGAATATTAGGAGACAGACCAGCTCTATAATAACAGGGGGGTTAATTTGAAATAGGAAACAAGACCAGCAATACCAGGTCATATAGGAGCAAAGACATAAAACATGGGGTAATAGAACTAGGACGTATTAAAGTAATAGAGAGAGATCACAGCTCTATATAAAGGGGTTAATAATAAAAGGAGAAAAGAGACCAGCTCCTATATAACAGGGGGGTTAAAAATTAAGGAGGCAACATAAGCTCTATATATACAGCAGGGGGTTAATAGGAGAAGAGACCAGTCATATAAAGGGTAAAAGAACAGACCAGCTCTACTCCTCTATAACAGCCCACGGGGTTAATTATGGAGCCCGCAGTAGCACAGATACCAGCTCATTAATGCAGGGGGTAATTAGTGGAGAGAAGAGACCACTCTATAGTAAAACAGGGTTAAAATGCGGAGAGAGGCAGTCTTGAAATACAGGGTAATTAGGAACAAGGACAGTCCTACTATTATAACACGGGGGGTAATAGAGAGAGAGATCACTCTATATAACAGGGGGTTATAGGGAGAAGAGCACCGCTCTATATACAACAGGGGCGGTTATGGAGAAACAGAGCCCAAGCTCTACTCACGTTTAACATGGCGGAACGGGTTAATAGCAGTTACCAGACTCTCCTTCTCCATCTCCAGCATCTTCCTGTTTGATAGGAAACATGCAAAACTTTCATTGGATGGATTCTGAAAACTCACCTCAATCACACTTCCCACTTACACGGCATGCGGGAGATGTAGTTACTTTCACTCTTAACTGCAATAGATCCAAGGGAATTGGAACTACAGGACCCAGAGGAGCCTCATGTCCTGTGGGAAAACCACATGAGGAGTAAGTCTGATGTCAGAGAGTTCAGGAAGTGTCTTAAACAAGGACAGAGAGGAGCTGCACAGTGACTGACATAGATGGGAATGTTTGGACGGTGGGCCAGTGGTTAACACTGATGTCTGCAGCGTGAGTTCAAATCGACCCTCGGACACTTCTACAAGGAGTTTGTATGTTCTCCCGAGGTCGCTTGGGTTTCCTCCAGGGATTCTGTTTTCCCCCTATATTGCAGTGCGGTAAACTAGGAATCACTGTGCCCCCCAGCAAAACTATGATGGGGCCCCTATCCGTGCTTCACTCAGTGGTTTTCTGGGAGCAGGCTAATTCTGTCATAGGAAAAATAAGGAGACAGGGCCCCTTGGTTCCGGGCCCCCTGTTCCTCTGGTAGTTAGCGCCCCTGACTTATTGATAGGTTGTATGTAAATAATATACAATCTCCCTGAAATGTGTTGTTATGGATTAGAGTGAGGGAGCACAATGATGTCAGTCTTTTAGTGACAAAAACACTTAATAGTGACATGACTTGTAGTATGATGTGCGTCTGACTGTTTTCATGAGTGTGTCTTTATGTATGGATTATGCGTTCATTTTGTGGTTGGGCTAAAGGGGAAGTTCAGTGCAAATACATTGCTTTTCAGAAAAAGGAGCAGTATTTTCCATCCAATGACCTTCCTGCCCATTCAGCATTGTGTCTGTGTATAAAATATGTTTCCAAAATACTGACTGACCTGTTGCAGGACCCCTAATAGAGACCTTATGGTCTTGCCCTTGACCCACCAGCGCCGCCTAATAGAGACCGTTATGGTCTTTTTGCCCCCAGAGTATGGTCTTGCCCTTGACCCGCGCCCTAATAAGACCGTTATGGTCTTGCCTTGACCCAGCACCCTAATAGAGACCGTATGGTCTTGCCTTGACCCAGTGCCCCTAATAGAGACCGTTATGGTCTTGCCCTTGACCCAGCGCCCCTAATAGAGACCATTATGGTCTTGCCCTTGACCCAGCATCCCTAATAGAGGCCGTTATGGTCTTGCCCATGACCCAGCGTGCCTAATAGAGACCGTTCTGGTCTTGCCCTTGACCCAGTCCCCCTAATAGAGACCGTTATGGTTTTGCCCTTGACCCAGCACCCCTAATAGAGACCGTTAAGGTCTTGCCCTTGACCCAGCGCCCCTAATAGAGACCGTTATGGTTTTGCCGTTGACCCAGCGCCCCTAATAGAGACCGTTATGGTTTTGCCCTTGACCCAGCACCCCTAATATAGACCGTTATGGTTTTGCCCTTGACCCAGTGCCTGGGTTGATTCAGTTGCTCAGTAGAGATCTGAGCATCTTTGACCTATCCAACAGCCAATCAGTAGAAATTACTGTTATGAACATTCCAAGGATGTGGTGCATTCTGGAAAGGAGAAGGACGGTTAGAACCTGAAATGTCAGCTCACTAATGTCAACAGCAGGGAATAGCAAAGGGAATGAAATCAACTGATATTTCCAAATGGGAGAGAATATGTAGAATAACTAAGAAGTAATTACACAAACTAACAATTTAACAAATATTAAACATTTCCACTGAACTGTCCCTTTAAGGGGGTGGGTATCTTTCCTGGAATGAGTTTTGGCAGGTGGGATATCTGTACATGTAATTGTAAAGCGCTACAGAAGATGTTGGTGCTATAAGCCACAATAATAATAATGTTACTAGTAAACACATGTAAAATAATAAATATGATTAACGGCTAGTCAGTATTTCCATTGGAAGCAATCATATAATGTACAGCATTGTATATAATGTACTGGTACCGGTTACAGTGTATCCGTACAGCATTGTATATAATGTACTGGTACCGCTCCAGGTATCGTTACAGCATTGATATATGTACGCGTACGGTTTACAGTGTGTATCTGTAAGCATTGTATATAATTTGTACCGGTGGTACCGGGTACAGTGTATCGTACAGCATGTATATAAGTACCGGTACCGGGTTTACAGGTATCCATACAGCCATTGTATATAATGTACCTGTACCGGTTACAGTGTATCCGTACAGCATTGTATATAATGTACTGGTACCGGTTACAGTGTATCCGTACAGCATTGTATATAATGTACCGGTACCGGTTACAGTGTATCCGTACAGCATTGTAAATAATGTACTGGTACCGGTTACAGTGTATCTGTACAGCATTGTATATGTTTAAAGGGCAAGTCCAGCCCTGAAAAGAAAACTTACATACAGGTAAATCGCCCCCAAAACCCTAAACGGTAATAGTTTGAAATGTGAAATATATAAGTCTAACCTGAAATCCTGCACAATGTCCTGTTTCCCCTGTTTCTGCTTCCTGGTTCTTCCAGTTAGTAACTGTCAGTTATGGATTTGACAGTTGACATCACAGCCAATGACTGAATGTTAATCCCCTGTCTGCCTCTTCTGAGCATGCCCAGGCTCAGTACAGGCTCAGTACAGGTTTCTAAATGGCTCAGTTTCCATGAGGCATCCAAAAGCATAGCAGGCTTTTACAGTAATAAATTCATAGGACAAACTATGATACATCAACATATTTTAAAGAGGCCATTCTTTCTAAAAGATGTTATTATGAGGGTGTTGTTGTCCTTTAATATAATAAAATCCCTTTAATTAATTCTCAAGTATGGGAAAATGGTCAATTACACAGATTAATGAAAACATCCTAAAAACGTAAAAAAAAAAAAAAAAAAAGCTGAAATACTGGGGGAAAAACAGGCTGAGTATTTCAGTTCAAGAGCCGTAAGTAATGTTTGCAACGTCAGACTTCCAGGGGTGGGAAAGGTAAGTATAAAATGTTATCGGCGTAATGGACATTCCCTTTAAATGCAAATTCTGCTGCCCTAGTAAGGCAGTGCTAGGACATTGCAACTCTGGTATCTAAAGCCAAAACACCCCTGAGCTGACCAGTAATATAATTAGGTCCTGTCCCATAGAGCTTACAATCTAAGTACCCAATCAATATGTCTTCATGACTGTGGGGGGAAACTGGGTACACCTAGGAAACGCACTTGTCCACAGTTAGAAAGTGTTTTGCAGAGCCCATACGGAAGGGTCCTAAATGGGAAATTTCCTTTTACTGGATTTCTTAAAGGGATACTTAAAGTTTGCTTAGGAGACCAATGCTGTGAATGTTTAGGGTATCGGCAACCAATGAACAGACATTTTATTACTGGGGTATTAATTCAATTATTCAACTAGCAGGAAACAGGGAAAAAAAACAGGTTTATGGTTAGAATAATGAAAAGACATGCTTGAAGGGATATTAATTATTCAGAATAAAGTATTGTTGAGTTACTCCAACAAGACAAACTCAACTCACACAGATATTGCTTGTAGTGATCATTTATTTAACACACGACATGTTTCGGACGGAGTCCTTTATTAACTCAACAAAGGCAGCTATTAAGCAAAGTGGATTTGGACTTACCTGTTGGATATTTATTATTCATAACACGTTAATTGTACACGTGTGTCTGTACATAGTGATGGGAAATTCTATATAACTCATATTTCAATGACCATAATCTGCCCATCCAGTGATCTCTGTGTGTAAATAAATGCTTCCAAAGTACTGATGTCCTATTTGCAGGACCCCTAATAGTATCTGTTTGGTCTCTGGGTTGATTCAGATGCTCAGTAGAGATCTGAGCATATTTGACCCATCCAACAGCCAATCAGTCGAAATTACTGTTAGGAACATTCCAAGGTAGTAGTGTATTCTGGGAAGAAGGATTGATACAGATCCTGAAATGGCAGCTTACTACTGACCATAGCAAATAATAGCAAGATATGAATGATTTCTATATGTCCCAGACAACAGTTTACTTTGTGTCCGAAATCATCTTGGTTTCCTGATGAGCCTAACCCATATACCGTAAATGTTGCATCCCTTGAGAGTCAGAGACATGCAATCCCGTGCAAAGGATTCTGGGTGACAATATCAATATTTCATCAGCCAACTCTATGCAAAGGATTGTGATGGAATATTGTTAGATACACCTCTCTCTCAGTATGGCTACTAATACCTATACCAGCTTGTCACAGCACCGATTAGCTAGTCAACTAGCCACTGTAGCGCAGGTGACCTGTTACTTTATAGACACTGGCACAAACCATGGGGCAGGGTGTGTGTAGCAATTTAATTCACTCTTCTGTGAGGACAATTAGGTCCAATGCCACATACCAGCAACCTATCAATATTCTATGGCATCTTGTTGATCCACATTATATTTATTCTTTCCCCCAAAAACAGTTTTATATAGCGGAGCTCAGGTAATAGAATTTGTTTACTGTAATATTATAAACATATTATAACAGCTAAATGAGTAATATCCTGTAAATGATATCCTTATAAATCGCTGCTCAGCTAGGTCATCAATGTCACATGACTCGCTGGAATCTGTGCATTATGGGACATCACGTACTTCATATAATAAGGAGATCATTTATATATTTTAAAACTGGACATGACTTACAATACAGAACAGAGATTACAGGTAGATATCCGACATCAATCCCAATTTATTTGGTATGAGATAAATGAACTAGTACCATTGTTTTTATAGTTGGTATTGATGCACAAACTGAATCGGTACCCAGTAATATTGCATAAAATCAAGCAGCATAAACAAATAACTTCTCTGAGCACAGAGCTCCCCCCCCCAGGGACAAACACTAAAGTAAGATCTATGAATGGAATAAGCCAAGGCAAAGCAAGGACTTGAACACAAATGCTTTGTAGGGTTTATCACCTCCAGCCGTTAATTCTATGGTCATTTAAGGACAATTATACTCTGGTCTCCTCTTCCCTTCCGCTAATGTCATCGACAGTCCATAATATGGCCAATCAGAAGGCACGCTTCTTTGCTCGGTGTATTCCTATTGGACAGATCATGGACTGCGGAGACAAGCAGGAAGAGGACAAGAGCAGAATAGTAAAGCACCCAGGGGTGAGGACCTCAGCCTGGGTACCATTAACAGGCGGAAGAAGAGCGATGGAGTATAACTGTCTTTTAAGAGTTCACATCAACCCTTATAGGAACATATGGCTCTGTAACGATGGCAGGAATACACATATGGGCCATATAACACAAAACATAAACAAGACTGTAAAATAGACACGTGTGGTATAGAACATGTCTACACATCTACAGGGCAATGCTCATTACCTTACTGTGCTCGTTAGCACCATGGGATTGGTGTATGGAGACGTCTCTGCAGGGCTATGTTAATTGTCATTAAAAAGGTGCAAAACCCACATTAACCCAATATGACATTGATATAATGTCATGTAGTGTGGGTCCTGCACACTTTTGGGTGATTGCAAATTCAATTGCCTCCCCCAAACTGTTCACCACTGAGCTCAGGCTGGATCTATCTGTTGCTTAGGCCTCGAACCCAATAAACACAGCACTGCTTACAACACAGACATAGAGAGAGAAAGGGGACCCAAGGCAGCATTAGAGGAGAACAGAAGGCTGTCAATGGTTCTTCAAAATGGTCGTTGTTCAGAAGCCAATAGTCCTTCCATTGCATAGAGATTAGTAACAGTCTATGGAGCTGCAAAGTGAGAGTCCTGTCACCATTTCATATCCAGACGGGAAGTTGGTTGGGCGCTGGCGGTAATTTTAGTGTGCAGTGTCTGCCTTGTCTTCTGGGATTCGGCTCCCTCCAGCCAGTCTGCATACAGAGTTTGTATTTGTGGGTTTGACTCTGGGCTCTGTACAGGAACATGGCTGTACACTTCCTCCATCTCCCTTAACAATGTTCTTTCCAGCTTCCCATCAACAGTCTTTGCTTGTCCTTTACCATCCAGGCATCCTGTAACCAAAAGAAAAGGATAATTAACTGGGATTACCATTAACTTCATATATTTCCCTGTGTATGTAAACTCTTTAGGGGCAATTATACTATCCAAACCAACACCCTCACTTTTAATGTTCCCAGGAACAGGACCTAAAACACAAGGTCCTTATCCCTGTCATCACATCACCAGCATAACTTACCTACAGTCTAGTCCAACCCCCTTCATCAGTCCTGGACAATTCCTTATAATGTGACATTTAGAAAACATTTTATTTGCCTCCGGATTTCTTGGTTTTTTTGCATGTTTGTCCCACTTGTTTCAGATCATCAAACAAATTGAAAATATTAGACCAAGATAACCCAAAGTAAACCAAAAATGCAGCGAAGTGAGGATTTTATTTATTAAGGAAAAAAACTATCGAATCCTACACTGCTCTATGTGAAAAAGAATTGCCCCTAAACGAATAACTGGTTGTGCCACCCAAGATTAAAGGGCAAGTCCAGCCCCAAAATGAAAACTTACATACAGGTAAATCACCCCCAAAACCCTAAACGGTAACAGTTTGAAATGTGAAATATATAAATCTAACCTGAAATCCTGCACAAAGTCCTGTTACCCCTGTTTCTGCTTCCTGGTTCTTCCAGTTAGTAACTGTCAGTTATGGATTTGACAGTTGACATCACAGCCATGACTGACTGTTAATCCCCTGTCTGCCTCTTCTGAGCATGCCCAGGCTCAGTACAGGCTCAGTGCAGGTTTCTAAATGGCTCAGTTTCCATGAGACATCCAGAAGCATAGCAGGCTACAGACATGAAAAATGACCATATGACAACTAATGATATATCAACATATTATAAAGAGGCCGTTCGTTCTAAAAGATGTTCTTATGAGGGTGGAGTTGTCCTTTAACAGTCTATGTTCAGAAGCCAACAGTCCTAGTGATTGTGGCCGACTCCGTATACTTTAGTACAGGGGGGACGGCCGCTTTAACCAGAAAGCATAATAATCCTTAGTTTGATTGGGGATATTATTCCAGAGTAATCTCTGATCCTTACCTCCAGGGCAGGCTAGCACCTCCACAAAGTGATAATGAAATTTCCCTTTCCGTAATTTTAGGACCATGTTTTGGATGTTCCGGAAGCCATACGCGGCAGCAAATCGCAGCACAGTCTCGCCATCTTTCTCAAGGCAAACCTCAAGGAAGTCTTTGTTCCTGTAAAAAAGTATAGACTTTACATTTCAAAAGCATTTCTGAGTGTTTGATTCATGTTGATTCAGTTCTGTGAATCATTATCGGATTGTTTTTGGTTTTTAAATCCTTGTGCCTCCACCAAATAACTCAAGATATTGTCTTGTATAAAGAGGGGAATAGATTCAAGGGAGAAAAATATTATTCTCCCTCTTCACAAGGCACTGGTAAGGCCTCATTTGGAATATGTGGTGCAATATGACACTTTTTACTTGCATATCTGGTAATGGCAAGTTCATTGGGTGGCTTCAAGAGTGGGATTGATACATTTATAACATTCAAAAATACTGAAAGTTACTGGTATTAATATATATTGTTCTGGATGATCCAGAGATACTTTGGAGTCCGGAAGGATCATTTCCCTTTCACATTGTTTTGTCTAATCAACTATTAGGCACAGATTATGGATAGACTATAAGGTGGGACTAGATGTATTTACAGAGATTACGGATAGACTATAAGGTGGGACTAGATGTATTTACAGAGATTATGGATAGACTATAAGGTGGGACTAGTTGAATGTGTTTATTAATTGATGTACCAGCAAGATACCCTAAAACCCACTTTATAGTCTTGTAGGATATTTCTTGTACGTCCATGTCGAACAGTTCTTTTGCTGCGTGGCGGAACACGTGTGCCAGATATCCGTCCGAACTGGTACTTTCATGCCGTGCAAAACCACAACTGGTTTCACCAAATCTGGAAAAAAGAAACAAAACGTGACTAAAAAAATAACACACATTTCAGTATTCCTAGTCATCCAGTTCATTACACAAGTCCTGGTTATTTTGTAAGATGGGGCCTCCATGGATCTTACTTGTTTTTCTTGGACAGATGTTTGGTTGGATTACGAGTATTAGGAGGTCAAGTTAACTTTGTTCTGTTTCTCAAACCATATTTGCAATGTAGGTAAGTTCAAGACAACAGCACACACCAGACTTAGTGTAAGATGTTTATTGGCACATAATCCACACGTAGAGAATAATTATGTGCCAATACCCATGGTAGTTACCTTTGATGTTTGATATGGGCACCCAAACTGATCTGCTGCTACACAGCTCCATAACCAACCGCAATGCACGGTGCAAAGTCATTCTAGCATTAATACGCATCAACAATGTGAGTTGGAACATGTACTTACACATTCTCTAATGAAGATTCTTCTATTTCTTTGACAGATATATTCCTCTGTTCCATGATTTGCATGATCTCTCCTAGGAGAAAGTAGACAATGAGATTAAAACCTTATTCTACAGAAGTCTTATACACAAAGCCTTGTCCATAGCACACAACAGGGCTCAGACCTATTGTCCAATAAAAACCTGCCATGTCAGACATACAAAATGGCCGCCTGTTCTTCATAGAACAATCAATAGTCTAAACAAATCTTTTGAAATATAGATACCTGATGTAAGCACACAATCCACATCCCGGCAATTATACAATTCTGTGTAATAGTCTTCCCGCAAAGCTTCCATTTTCCTGTCATAACATGGCGCAATTGTCAAGTGGAATATCTTGTCTGGGGACAGGTTCTAAAGAAGAATGTCCACAGACTTACCATTAATACAGTATCAAATTATAAAAGGAGTAAAATATTGAAAATGGCCTTTTATCTACATATCATCCATGTTAATTTGAATCAAAAAGCGTATACGTCTTCATGTTTAATTTGGTTCCCAAAATATTGCGGTAAGCAACAAGCTAAATATATACATCTATAATGTTAACATATTGGCAAAGGAACGTGACTGGTTCAAGAGAGGTGTTAAGGAGGCCATTTATGTGAAAATAAAGAAACCAAGCCTAAATAGAGGTGGGGGGGTTCGACACCATCTGTCTGCCATGTACAATGCTGTTTTGACACCTTACTCTGGGCGTTCCTATAACACCTCTTAGCCACTATCCAATCACGCCCTTAACACCTGGCTGTGATATGCTAATTGGGATTTTCCAGGGTACATAATTACACAGATTCTTGTACAAGTCATTCTGAATTGAGAGATCCAGTCGGATACCTAGCGAAACGTCTTCAAGAACTAAACTTCAAGTCCAGTTGATCTAATTGAATACAACAGATATATCTAGTCCAACTGCTGTTACAGTAACAACATTTCCACATTTGATAGGAAAGGCACATTTGATAGGAAAGGCAGAGAGACTGCCAACGTTTGATTGGTACATACATTTATAAGGAACTGCCGTTATGTCAGGTGATTTTAGTTTTTATTGAAAGGCTGCATGTGAACCAGACATAATATAAAGACATAATCAGTCTTTACTTCTCCATTAATATCACAGTTACATCCAAGGATCATACGGACCTTTTTAGAAGCAAAATATCCCTTCACTAGTGATCCCATAATCTGCTGTGGGGATTTAGCCGTGCAAATGTGCGGGGTGACTGTATTGCCCAAGACTCGTTCTACGTACTGTACCCACCCTAGATAAGGAAAGAGAGGGGAGAGAATGTTATTTCGGTATGAGAACATCATAATGTAGGATTTTGGTTGAAATAACAGATTTACAATATAACAGATTAACCTGTATAAACTTTATAACAAAGCAGGGAAGATTCTTACAAAAAGAAAATCCCATATTCTTCTTGGTGTAACTACAATGGAGCCAGAAAATAATAATCACACTGTCAGCGAATAAGCCAAGTAGATCACAGATGAAGCCAGAGGTTTATTCTTGTTATCCAATATCTTTAACATCCAGCAAGGTTTAGACAAAGTGGGTTTTCTTATGGCCAATACAATTCATCATACCGGACATTCAATAGAAATCCATATTTGTGAACTAGCCCATGTCAGCGGCTTTTTACCGCAGGTTGTTAAAGGGCAAAACAAAGCCCCCCAAACAACATAAAATCCAAAGATAGTGCAGTTTGTCTTCATCTGTGTATCACTTCTCATTTTACTGTTGAGAAAATTACCTTATTTACATGTCGGACATGCGCCTTATTTCTCAGCATTCCAGTATCCAGACACACCCACTATTTTAGTCACTGACTGTATGTTTCTTACACATGCCCAGTAGTAGGTACTGCAGGAAGTGGTTAAAGCAGACCACCACTAGAGAATTCGAGCAAATCATTTTACAATCCAGTACAGAAAAGACATTTAGAATCTTCACAATGGAGCATGTGACTGAGGTCAGGAGGTGGGGCCAAAACTTGCACAGAAGGCTGTTTGAATGGCTCTGGGTATACTGAAAAGCAATAAATATGGTGGCACTCACTATGCTATATACTACCGTTGAATGTTAATGAGGATGCTTTCAGAGTATGTCGATTTAAAAATTTGGTTACCTTTTCCTTTAAAATGTTCTCAAGTACCATTAAGGGTCAGAGCTCAGTAACATTACTGGATTCCCACAGGGAGTATGACTGCAGTGAGCAATGAAGTAGGAACTGTTTGCATCTAAAATATCCCCCTGGCACCTCTCAGCAGACTGCTAACACTAGACGTGTTTATTATTCCCATGTATAAAAAAAACAAAAGGTGTTCTGCAGCTTTAAGTGTAAAATTCAAGAGTTAACTCCTTAAGGTCCTTGGAACTGCAATTCCCGTAAAGACGTCACTTAACAAGGTGATAGAGCATTAATATGGGGGCTGGGCTTGTTAAATATCAACTTTGAGGCCTAATGATGACCATACACCAGTTAGATGGTAGATTAGACATTCGGCTGTCTAATCTAATCTAATGTCTAAATTTTTCCCGACAGCGGATCTTACAATGTTCCTACGACATTCCTGTCTGGCCCATTCATTTCACCTTTATGCTGCGATTGATATCCCCAATATCGATAATTAGTATGGTTAACGTGGTCCAGCCGGGACATGTCGGCAGGTAAAACTACTGCTCCACTTTACAATCGATTCAACTTTTATCTCAGATCGAATGTCTAATTGGTGTAATGTTGAAATTTTGGTTGATCGCCTTGAAATATCCCGGCTGATCACTGGCAAATGATTAGACCTGTTGGAAAACAATCGGTAATTAAGTGGTTTCCAATGGTTGCAATTGGTTGGGCGTCAACTATTTAATTCTGATCATCAGGCTACTGATTGGCTAATCGTCGGTAATATCGGGTTTCGTTGACCTGTGTGTGTCCAGTCTCACTCGTTATTACAATTAATATTTCAGTCTGATTTTCCTTAATGTTTTATTTACCTCCTTTCCCTTTTCTTGCACTAATTCTTCCCTGTTTGGTGTTTGTTTTGGTGGCCGTACACGTTGCGATATTACCAGGAGACGCCCGGTATCATTGTGTTTCTGCAGGTCTCCAACGGTTTCTAGTTTATAGACCTGTGCAGTTCATTCTCACCTGGGCAGGCGGAGGTGAACATAGGGAAGGCACGCTCATCCTGTGTCTGCCGTCGGAACCTGTGGATAAATTCCTTCTGTGTCTCCAGGATGCTAAAGTCTGCGGAGATTGTGGTGTCCAGTACATGGTGAGCACCTGGAAGATACAGATAAAAACAGACGGTGCTGTTAGGAGACATTTCAGGAACTAGCAGCAACTGCACAGAAAAGGGAAAGTATCTCAGTTAGATATAGAAACACTAGTACTGTAACTCAGTCCAAATTAATTAGTTAGGTCTGCAGCCCTACAGGAAACCATATGCCCCACTGTAGGCCAAGTCCAAGAAATACATGTCCCCACCGTAAGCCCGGTTCTAGAACTACTTTTCACCATAGGACAAGTTATAGTATTACACTTTTCCTATTGAAACTACACATGCTCAAGATAAGATAGGATATTACGCATCTCACCATAGGCCAGGTTATAGAGCTACACATCTCACCGTAGGCCAGCGTTTAAGAGCTACACATTCTCACCATGGCCAGGTTATAGACTACCACCATCTCACCATAGCCAGGTTATAGAAGCTAACACATCTCACCATAGGCCAGGTTAATAGAGCTACAACCTACGAGCCAGGTTAAGACTACACATTGCACCTAGGCCACGCAGGTTATAGAGTACAATTCACCAGGCACAGGTTATAGAATACACATCTAACATAGGCCAGGTTATAGAAGCTACACACCTCACCATAGGCCAGGTTATAGAGCTACACACTCACCATAGGCCAGGTTATAGAGCTACACATCTCACGCGGCCAGGTTATAGAGCTACACATCTCACCCCTAGCCAGGTTATTAGACTTACACATCTCACCATAGGCCAGGTTATACACGAACACATCTCACATAGGCCAGGTTATAGAGCTACACACCTCACCTAGGCCAGGTATAGAGCTACACATAATCATAAGGTTTCTATCTGGATCAGGTAAATATTCCCCTAAGGTTTCTATCTGGATCAGGTAAATATTCCCCTAAGGTTTCTATCGGAAGTTTGTCTTGTGTTAATTGGACCTTGGGGGCTTTTTTCTTTGAGTGAACCTTTTTTGGTGATTTCTCTACTAAATCGGTTGGAAATGTTATTGAACCTTTTGGCAATTTTTGGGTGATTGTGTCGCCTTCAATAGACTGTGTGATCAACTGCTCCGAAATCTCGGCAGTGCCACTGAATTTTTCAACCGTCAGACTATTGTCCAATAAATTGACTGGTAGTCTTTTGGTTGGGAGGATAGGGGGAAGTTTGTCTTGTGTTAATTGGACCTTGGGGGCTTTGGTGTGTGAAGGGTGAGTGTGTGTGTGTGAAGGGTGTGTGTGTGTGTGTGTGTGTGTTAAGGGTGTGTGTGTGTGTGTGTGTGTGTGTGTGTGTGTAAAGGGTGTCTGTGTGTGTAAAGGGTGAGTGAGTGTGTGTGAAGGGTGTCTGTGTGTGTAAAGGTTTTTGTCTTGTCTGTGTGTGTAAAGGGTGTATGTGTGTGTGTGAAGGGTGTATGTGTGTGTGTGAAGGGTGTATGTGTGTGTGTGAAGGGTGTGTGAGTGTGTGTGTGTGTGTGTGTGGGAAAAGGGTGTGAGGTGTGTGTAAAGGGTGTCTGTGTGTGTAAAGGGTGTGGTGTGTGTAGTGTGTAAAAGGCGTTTTGTCTGTGTGTGTTTGTAAAGGGTGAGGAGTGTGTGGGTAGTGTGTTTGAAGGGTGTATGGTGGGTAAAGCGGGGTATGTGGGTGTAAAGGGAGGTCTGTGGGTGTAAAGGGTGTCTGTGTGTGTAAAGGGTGTCTGTGTGTGTAAAGGGTGAGTGTGTGTGTGTGTGAAGGGTTGGATGTGTGTGTGTGAAGGGTGGATGTGTGTGTGTGAAGGGTGGAGTGTGTGTGTGAAGGGTGGAGTGTGTGTGTGAAGGGTGGATGTGTGTGTGTGAAGGGGTGGAGTGTGTTGTTGTGAAGGGTGGCGTGTGTGTGTGAAGGGTGTGGTGAAGGGTGTTGTGTGTGTGAAGGGTGCCGTGTGTGTGAAGGGTGTCTGTGTGTGTGAAGGGTGTCTGTGTGTGTGAAGGGTGTCTGTGTGTGTGAAGGGTGTCTGTGTGTGTAAAGGGTGTCTGTTGTGTGTGTAAAGGGTGTCTGTGTGTGTGAAGGGTGTCTGTGTGTGGTGAAGGGTGTCTGTGTGTGTGGAGGGGTTTGTCTGTGTGGTGAAGGGTGTCTGTGTGTTGTGAAAGGGTGCCTGTGTTGTGAAGGGTTGTCTGTGTGTGTGAAGGGGTCGGTGTGTGTGAAGGGTTCTTGTGGTGTGAGGGTGGTGTGTCAGTGTAAAGGGGTTTCGGTGTGTGTAAAGGGTGTCTGTGTGTGTAAAGGGTGTCTGGTGTGTGTGTGTGTGAAGGGTGTCTGTGTGTGTGAAGGGTGTCTGTGTGTGTGAAGGGTGTCTGTGTGTGTAAAGGGTGTCTGTGTGTGTAAAGGGTGTCTGTGTGTGGTGTGTGTGTGTGGAAGGGGTATGTCTGTGTGTGTAAAGGGTTGTCATGTGTGGGTGTGTGTGTGTGTGATTGTGAAGGGTTTTGTCTGTGTGTGGAAGGGGGTTGTGTGTGTGAAGGTTGTCGGTGTTGTGTGAAGGGAGATGTCTGTGTGTGTGTGAAGGGTTGTCTGTGTGTGTGGAAGGGTCTGTGTGCGTGAAGGGGTGAGTTGTGTGTGTGTGAAGGGTGGTCTTGTGCTTGTGGTGTGTGTGTGTGTGTAAAGGGTGTGTGTGTGTGTGTTGTGTGTGTAAAGGGTGTTTGTCTGTGTGTTGTAAGGGTAGTGAGTGTGTGTGAAGGGTGTTGGTGGGTAAAGGGTTGTCTGTGTGTGTAACGGGTGTATGTGTGGTGTGTAAGTGGTGTAATGTGTGTGTGTGAAGGGTGGAGGGTGTGTGAAAGGGTGTGGTGTGTGTGTGAAGTGTGTGTGTGTGTGTGTGTGTTGTAACGGTGGTGAGTGTGTTGTAAAGGGTGTCTCTGTGTGTAAAGGGTGTCTGGTGTGTAAAGGCTGTCTGGTGTGTAAAGGGTGTCTGTGGTGTAAAAGGGTTGCGTGAGGTGTGTGTGAGGGGGTCTTGTGTGTTTAAAGGGTGTCTGTATCGTGTTGTAAAGGGGTTGTGTCATGTGTTGTGTGGAAAGGGGTTTGTCTGGGTGTGTTAAAGGGTGTTCGTGTGTGTTAAAGGTGAGTGTTGTGTGTGTGTGAAGGTGGATGTGTGGGTGTGAAGGGTGGGGAATGTTGTGTGTGTGGAGGGGTGGATGTGTGTGGTGAAGGGGGGATGTGTGTGTGTGTGTGCGGGTGGGATGTGTGTGTGTTGAAGGGTGGATGTGTTGTGTGTGTGAAGGGTTTGTCTGTGTGGTGTGAAGGGTGTGTGACGGGTTGGATGTGTGTGGTGAAGGGTGGATGCGTGTGTGTGAAGGGTGGATGCGGTTTGTGTGAAGGGTGGAGGCGTTGTGTGTGAGGGTGGATCGCGTCGTGAAGGGTGGATGCGTTGGTGAAGGGTGGATGCTGTGTGAAGTATGTGTGGTAAAGGGGATGTGTGTGTGTGATGAAGGGTGGTGTGTGTGTGGGTGTGTGAAGGGTGGATGTGGTGTGTAAGGGTGTGTGTGTTTTGTGTGTATTTGTGAAGGGTGTGTGTGTGTGAATTGTGTGTAAGGGGGGATGTGTGTGTGTGTAGGAAAGGGTGGATGGGTGTGGTAAAGGGTGGGATGTGTGTGTAACGGGGGATGTGTGTGAAGTGTGTGTATTGTAAAGGGTGGATTGTGTGTGTGAAGGGTTGTTGTTGTGTGTAAGGGATGTGTGTGTTGTGTGTGTTGTGAAGGGGAGTGATGTAAAGGGTGTGGAAGTGTGAGTGTTGTTAAAGGGTTGTGTGTGTAAAGGGTGTGTGTGTACAGGGTGTGTGTGTACGGGTGCTGTGTGTGAGTAGGGGTGGATGTGTGTGTGTGTAAAGGGTGGAGTGGTGTGTGTGAAGGGTGTTTTGTGAGTGGGTTGTGTAAAGGGTGGAGGGGGTGTGTGTAAAGGAGGGGTGTGTGTGGTAAGTAAAAGGGTGGATGTGTGTGTGTGTGTAAAGGTGTGTGTGAAGGGTGGATGTGTGTGTTGAAGGGATGGTAACGGGTTGTGGTGTGGAAGGGTGGATGTGTGTAAAGGGTGGGGGGGGGGTTTGTGAAAGGGTTTGTGTTTGTGGTGAGTTGGTGTGTAAAGGTGGATGGGGTGTGTTGGAGGGTGTGTGTGTCAAGGGTGCGTGTATGTAAAGGTGTTGTGTGTGTGTGTGTGTGAAGTATGTGTTGTGTAAAGGGTGTATGTTTGAAGGGTTGGTGTAAAGGGGTGGATGTGTGTTAAGTGTGGATGTGTGCAAAGGGTGATGTAGTGTGTAAAGAGTGGCATGTATGTAAATGTGTGTAAAGGTTGATCGGTTGCGTGTGTAAAGGGTGGATGTGTGTGTGTGTGAAGGGTGTGTCTGAAGTGTAAAGGGTGGATGGATGTGTGTGTAGGGTGGTGTTGTGGTGAAGGGTGGATGTGGTTTGTAAAAGGGTTGTACGTGTTGCGTAAAGGGTGGATGTGTGTGTGTTAAGTGTGGATGTGTGTGTAAAGTGGATGTGAGTGCCGAAAGGTGGAAGTGGGTAAAGAGTGGACGTGTCTGTAAATGTGTGGTAAAGTTGTTATCGTGTGCGTGTGTAAAGGTTGGTGTGTGTGTAAAGGTGCATGTGTTGTGTTTAATAAGAATATAAATTCATAATCCAGACGCACAACCTTTTCTGGGCAGGGATTACATATGAACGTCAGGCCCCCCAAGTCACGACCACAGGATTACCGGAACGTGTCAGACATTAAAACCCCTGGGGTAAACACCTGTCAGGCATTAGACCCCCTGGGGGTAAACCTGTCAAACATTAGGGAAACCCCCTGGGTAAGCCTGTCAGACATTAGGACCCCCTGGGGAACACCTGTCAGACATTAGACCCCTGGGTTAAACCGGGTCAAACATTAGACCCCCATGGGGTAAACCTGTCAGACATTAGACCCCCTGGCGGTAAACCTGTCAGCATTTAGACCCCATGAGATGAACATGGTATAGAGCAATTTCACATGGGGTGAAACACGATATAGAATAACCACCCTGAGGCAGCATGGAATAGAATAAAATAACCTCTGCAAGGAAAGTGTCTTTCCCATTGGTCCGCATGCAAGAGCTCACGAAACCGAATTTGTATGGCTTCGTTTTTGGGGAAAAGGTAGACCACAGGGCCAGGGTGACCTGCAGGTTAGGTCCTCAAACAACCCCCCCCCTGGACCTGGGGAAAGGGTATAATTGCCCTTAAGGGGAGGGAGCGAGTTAGAGAGGGGGTATGGGGACACCATAAGATTTGAGGTGCCCCTGGGCTCTGTCTGATAAGCAAGAGTACAATGTGTATCAGTCCAGCAGAACTACTTCTCTTTCAATTATATATGGGACATTACTATAATACACTCCATAACAGAGATATGTTAAGGGGATGCGACATCCCTTTACAAATAGGCGCAGGCAGGGGGCGTAACTACCGGGGAGCCCCAGTCTTGTTTCTTTTCCTATGACAGTATAGCCTTCTCCCAGAAAACCACTGAAGTCTTCGGGGTGCTCAGCGATTCCTCGTTATGCCACTGTGCTGGCAGTTCCCTTACTCCAATCATGTCTGGGTAATGAAAACCCCCCTCATGACAGAACTTGCCCCAACCTGACCTTTACCAACAGCATATTCATTTCCACTTCCTCACTGTCATTTGGTGGATTGATAATGTAAAACAGACACCAACAATTAAATTTACGCATCTTCTTGCTCCTGTGCAAAGCTTCCACCAAATTGTTTAGCATTATCGTTAATACCCACAGTATTCACTTTTAGATTTTTGGCTTTAATTCTTGTTAAAACAAACCATACATACCACCTACTGTCTTATCTTCCATATTTAATGCCAAGTCATATAAGTTCATTTAGCCATGTTCCAGCTATTCTGATTACATTAACTTTTCTGTTAAAGCTTATCGTTCTAGTTTTCCAGTTTCTCCAGCCAGAACCTTGCCTTCGTAACATCCCATTTGAAATTCTTGAATTCCGCTTGATTCCTTACTCCTCTATAAACCCCAGTATATCCACTATTCCCCCCCCTCCACACACTAGTTGAACTTCCTTCTTCCCAAAACAGCCGCACCACTAGCAAGAGTGCAACATAGAGCCTGGCACACAGAAAAAACCCCTCCCCAGTTTGTTTTTCTCTTAAACCCAAACCACAGTTCTTTTACATTCAAACTCTTAGCCAATGCATTAAAACTCTCACAAGCTCCCGCGCAATAGTATTTCGAAAATACAAACCCTGGCCGGTCCGTGGTAAATTAGCCCCTAAAGGTTCTAACACGCATAATCTGTGAGCGAGAACACCCCCGACGGATGAGCGCGACCACACAACGATGGCAGTTTCAGCGAGAATCATCCATCGATGGTTCAGTTGGAGATTGTTTATTGATGCCGCCTGGCGGATAATTGAGGTGTGACGAACACCTTAAACTCTCAGAGGTATTTTTAAGGGCCCTTCTTTCTCACATCCCCACCCATGTATGTAGGGTCAGTGTAACCTTATCCACCTTTTCTAATAATGAGGGGGGGGAATGAGTCCTGGTAAGTATAATTAGGAGCCTTGGCGAAACATTTTAAACCTAGATGGAGAAAATTGGGGAAAATTAGCCCACGGTAAGTTTTTAATTGGGGGGTTGGACATGCCTTTTTAATACATTTAAAATCACCAAATGTATTCCGCCAATTTCTTTATATTAACTAAATGGGGAAAAAAAACACACAATACGCACTCCCCCCCCCCAAATAAGTAACAATTCATACTAATATATTATAAATAAAATGGTGTCTTGGAGACACAGGGTGAAAGTGAGGTGAACAGAAACACAGTTTATTTGAAAAAAGCATTTAATACCAAGGCCTTTTAAATGAACAAGGAAGCAACATTTACAACAGACATAGGAGGCTTTATTTATCTCAGGAAGAATTAGGACTTACTTGTAAAATCAAAAAGGTGTTAACGTGGGTCACAAAATAGCAACGTTTGTGATGCAGAGTCACATTAGAAATAAAGAAAACCTTTTTAAACCAATGTGCAAAAACCAGGCGTCTTATGTCAATTACAGGACAGTCCCGAGAGTTAGAGGACAGGACGACAGAGGAGGAAAGACATTGCACAAATCACTAACTGTTAACATCAGGTCTGAACTCAATTGTTTAAAAACATTAATGAACTTTTCAATACAGGTTCGGGTCACCTCATTTAAGAGTGGTCTTCAATTGGATTGGATCGCTGATCTGGGTGGACATTCTGAAGCCCCGCAATGTTCCAAATACAAAAAAGGCAAAACTATTACTTAGGAAGCCATTTCATGGATCTGAATTAATTAACTAAAAACAAACTTCCCACTTTATCAAAAAACTAATGCAGAAGACAACCAACCCTAAAAAGGTATTAGCAAATTCAGTCAATCTAAGCAACACACTCGGCTGTGTGTTAAACACGATTTCTCCCATAACTGTCACTGAACTACATTAAAGGATGGATCCACACATTGCAGATTTTGTAGCAGATGGGAACTGTCATCTAGTACAAAAATGCACTCAATTTACCCAATCTGCTCTGCTATACTTTGTGTAAGGAAATTGTCTGCTGGCAGCACACATACACAATCACTTTTAGCTTCCTATACGATACAGGAAGCAGACAGTGGCCAGTAGAATAGAAATCCCCTGTCAAAAACTGTAACAAGCCTTGATGGTTATGCTGTTTTGCTACCCAAAACCCCCTGGGATGTCTTTACCAGCCAGGTGTGTTACCCAGCTTAAGGTGCTGATAGTCTCACTATTGTAGGAAAGATTTAAAAAGAACACAGACCTCTTAAAATCTGGAATGAGTGTAACATGGCAATTAGATCGAGTTATATATATTGCATTTATACTTAAAAATCAAGAATGGGCAGCATTGCATCCCTACACGGGAAAATTCCCAAACTGTAAAACAGTCATTACAGACTATGTGCTATAAATAAAAAATACAAGCCATTTTGGCAGCTCTGTTGCAGACAAACACCATATATGGCCAGAAAATGACACAACGGGAGGCTACTAAGTACACAGGTAACATCATTACAAAACCATGGATTGGTTTAGAGAAAGAAAGGAGATAGTACCTTTGCCTTGAGTACTGATAGTTTGCCTGAATCCTTGATTTTAATTTGGCCATTTCATGGGCGGGCTACAACACCAACGTTGAGTGAGGTTGGCAGACAGGGTGCAATTAAAACCTGACACTTCAATCAATCCAATGCTTACTGGTTCTCGAAGTACAGAACAAAGCTTATAGAGTGCAAGGAACAAAGCAAAGCTTACAACACATCTGCACAAAAAAGCAATAGCGAATTAATTTGTTTTATAAAAAAAAAAGCCTAGGGATTTGGGAAGGAGTGTGTTTATAAGGATGGTACTGCCAATGAATACAAAGACAATATCTTTTCAGGTGTAGATTCATTATGACAAATAACAAGCAACTCAAAAAAAGGAAAACAAAAATTCCCCAATCGAATTTAAGTTTAGAGGGGTGTGTGGCTACACGTTGGCAGGGAGGAAAGGAAAAAAGGGAGGGAAGAGACTTGAATGATATGTGTTCCTACGAATATAAAGAAAACTAAACAAAATAAGGAGAAGAAAAACAGTATACCTCCAACATATTTTGCAGGCTACCTTGCTTTTTCCACTGGAGGCTGTTACTGTCTTCTAAATATAGTGCCCAATCTTCATTGTGCATATTACTCTGCACCGTAATTCTAGCAACAAAAATCAAAGACCAGCAAGAATAAAATGGCTCCACTTACCTCTGACTGATAAGAGGTCAAATCAGATCAGTTGTAATTGGATGAGGTTACCTTCACATTTAATGCCTTCATATGCCCCATGATTTCGACATGTGGAACGGTTCCTAGATTCAGTTTTTCTGGATTCCCGACTGCTGGGACTCTATATGCTTTTCATCCGAGCTTCTCTTCTGAAAGTGGGGGGGGAAATTTCAAGACTTTACACACCCTGGATTTGTACCATAAGGTCGGAGGAACATGTACAAGTGACTGCAGGGAGAAGATAAGAAAAGTTCTAAAATGATGCTAGTTTGCCCAACCAATTCAGATGTTAGCTTTTAAATGTGAATAAGATCTCATTGGTTGGGCAAAATTAGCACCATTGTAAAGATAAGAATTTATTGAAAACCCTGGTGTTGTTTTTAAGTGGATTCCTGGAAACGCCAGCAACGATCAGAAAAACCCAGTTGAAGGGAAGGAAGGAGGTTTCAGAGAAACAAGTCTCACCCAACAGGAAGTGCTGCTTCACACACATATAATAGTAACACATATTATTAGTGTAATAGATGGAGAAACAGTGAAACTTCATCTTATAGTAGGAGATATAAACTGAAGATAGGTACACACAGTCAGATTCGAAAGATGACAGACAGGATCTGCAAGATCCGGTCTCTGCCATTCTTTTTTTTCCAAAGATCTGGCATAAAACCAGTCCCGAGCGTTCTCCCTATTTTAATTATAAGGAGAACGCTCGGGACTGTGTGTTTCCATCGGCCGCGCTTAGACTCCTTATAGTTCCTGCCAAATCTATAGGGAGTCTAGCGCGGCGAACGGAAATTTTTTGTCCTTTCCCGAACGAGCGTTCGGCCAACCCGATCGTTTGGCGGCCGCCGCTCGTTCGGGAAGGAAACGAAGCGTTACACACACGATAAAAGCCCGATACCGTCGGATCAACCACAAACAAGGATACTTTGAACGATTCATATTTTCTCATTAATGCAGACACCGAACAGATTGCAGGAACTTTTGCACAGATCTGATTTTGTGGAGTTAAGAGTTTCCACCTTTATATAGAGTAACACGGATTAATAAAACAATTTCTTAGTGCCCATCATTAGAACTTAACCGACGACTGATCCAACGACATTCAATCATTTAAGAACCGCCTTTCGAAGGACCAGCAGGACCCCTCGCGATCGAAAGCTTGGGTCGCGAAAAAACAGAAAGGCGGGGTTCCAGAAGGAATAGATTGAATTCCGCTGGATCAGTAGGAAGGGAAGTTTAATGTTCTGGGCACCTTAAACTCCGCTAGAAACCTAGAAAATGGGATTGCATGACCCAATCGTTGGGAAAAAGTATTTGTGTTGATTATATTTCAAATATTATTTATTGTATTATATATTCCTCTTCCATAAATAATGTTACCATTGATTCCCAGGTCAATAGTGTTTTTATTTAGCAATGCCTTACATGTTTAATCCACAAGTTAAGATAGCCCTAATGTCAAAAACAAAGGGAGCTTAGGTTTCCACTAAGCATGAAGTGTTAAAGGGAAGTTCGTTGCAAAACACATATGCTTTTAAGACAAATAGCAGTCAGTATTTCCAATCCTAATGTCCTTAACCTGTCCATGCCAGCATTTTGTCTCTATAAAATATTCCGAAATACTGGCACTTCTGTATGGCACGGACCCCCATAGTAGAGACCGTTATGGTCTTGCCCTTGACCCAGGCCTGGGTTAATTTGTTGCCAGTAGAGATCTGCCATCAGTAGAAATACTGCTTATGAACATTCAAGCGATGTGGTGCATTCTGGGAAGAAGGACTGCTAGAACCTGAATGTAGCTCACTACTAATGTAAACAGCAGGGTATATTTTCAACTGAACTTTCCCTTTAACTGCAGACCAAGACCATGCTTGAACACTAGCTTATCATATGGCTGCCGAGAAAAAAAAGACATAGAAACCTTTTTCGTTAGATTGTTCTGTTCCCGCTACCCCTCTCGGGCTTCTGCTTGGGTTTGTAGGATCTACGCTCTCTGATCTTAGGACCCTTTTCTTGTCTCTGCTTCGTGATCTATGCTTTCTTCTGTTTGTGTCAGAACGGTTCCTTGATGGTCTCTACTCCTACACACCACAAGTCAAAACATTAGATACATTTTTAAGCAAGGAACAAATACAAGTCCATTAAAGTGAGATATCAGGAAGTAAGGGGGTTGACTTCAAATTAGCAGGTGGCAATAAACGTGATCTTTCTAGTCCACAGTCTCCCAGTAGTGGAGCGGTATTCATGGCTTAATTAGAGAATGTAACCTGTCCGATTGTGTGCGTGTGCTATGTATCATAAGGGTAACGCGCCCCATGTAAGGATATTACATTCACGAGGCACATTGAACTCCGATTTATTCCAATATTTATACGTGAGAGGGCCGCTAATTAACACACAAGGTTTATATGCATGTTAAATTGATCACAAGATACAGAGGAATAATCCTGGTTGACCCGAGGTTGGAGAAAAGTAAATCATTTCTCACTTCTCTACAGGTATGTTTCATGGTTTTGGATTGGGTTGGAAAGGTGGATGGACAACGTGTATGGGAGCTGCAGTGAACATTTTTCTTATAATCATCACTCGGTGCATAAGCGATATTCTAATAAAAGTATTCGACTGCTGTTATTATAATTTGAGCCTCTAAGTTATGTATCTACAATCATGTTCAAACATGCGAAAGCCGCTCACCACGAGTGGTTATGAACTACCTGCTTCTCTTCACGCTCTACTGCTCTTGACCTTATTGTGGTCCCGCACACTGCTACTTACGTCCCTGTCTGGTTGTTCTGTGGAGTTTCGGACTGCACAGAACGACTTCGTTTGCGTTCTTCCTCTCTCTAATTTCTTTTCCTTATCTTTTCTTACTATATTCTACTACGCACTCTTACTACTCTTTATCTACTTTTTCAACGCCTCTTTTTCGTCTTCTCACTTATCACGGGTCTTTACGCGCTCCTTATCACGGTCTTTATGCGCTCCTTATCACGTCCTTATCACACGCTACTTGCGCGGTCCCTTTCTAGACCGATCTTCTTTATCTGGGTCTGAAGATTTTTTCCTTAATTGTTTCTGAGGAGATATAAAAATAGCAGTTACACCACCCGGGACGTAAAAACATGATTAAAAAGCACACACATGCGATGAGGTGGGTGTTAATGGTAGCTTACATCTATGTGGGCTAAAAGTTAAGCGAGGCCTCAGGGCTTGTACTGGGGCCATTCTGTTTTAATTGTTATAAATGACTTAGAAGAGGGCATTAGAGCAAGGTCTCTGTGGTGCTGATGACACTAAAATCGGCAGAGCTTTGGAACTTCCAATGAGTGCAAGTGCTGCAAGCAGACCTAGTATAGATTATCACAATGGGCAAGCGAGAATGGCAGATGGATACAATGGTTGATAATGTAAGGTTATGCATTTGGGATTTATAATCCCTGTCCCCTACACCTAAATAACTCGTGTTAGTGCATCTGTAATGGAACAAGATTTGGGGGTTTGTCCTGGTTTGGATAACAAGCTAGCTATATCAACAATGCCAGTTAGCAAACGGCTAGGCTAGCAAGATATATGTCTTGTATAAAGAGGGGGAAGGATTCATCAGGGAGAAAATATTATTCTCCCTCTTTACAAGCCCACTGGTAAGGCCTCATTTGGACAATATGCGGTGCAGTTTTTGGAATCCCACTATACAAAAGGACATCTTGGAATTGAGGCAGTTCAGAGAAGGGGAATGGAGGGGCTCGATATCAGGCCAGATTAGACAGTTAGGGCTGTTTTAAATTGGAGAAGTGGCGGTGCGTGGGGGGGACATGATAACCTTGTAAAATAATATTGCATGGCCCTACAATGAGCTCTCTGTGCATTGTTCACTAATAGGTCATATACAGAGGACACGTGGAATCGCTTTAAGGTTGGAAGAAAGAAGTTTCATGCTTGCAAGTTAGGAGAGGGTTTCTTTACAAAGTGAGAAACGTGTGGAAATGTGGAACTGTTCTCCAGAGAGGTGGTAATGGCAAGGGGTGTCATGTGAATAAGGCTGTAGGGAAATAGAGGCCTGGTGGTGTTCAAAACTAAAAAATTGAGAATTACTGTATTAGATGCACTAGTGATCTTGGTTGATCCCGGGATGCTGCTGTTCCAATTGCCGTTTGGAGTCAGGAAGGAATTTTTTTTTTTCCCTTTTTGAGCTGGGGTTTTTTTGCCTTCCTCTGTCAACTGTTATCGGGTTTAAAAAAAAAAAAAAAGTGAATAGGTTGGACTTGATGGACGTATGTTTATTTAAACCTTAAGTACTAGTGTACTATGATTGCAGGGGGGCAGGACCATGACGCACGATATATGTACGTGCCGTTCAGCCACCCCCCCCGAAATAGTTGCCGTGTATAGGCACTTGTTGGACAAAACAGACTGTTCAGTTGGGAACCTGATAATCCCCCAATTACGTCCGTGCATACACAATGCTTTAAGTCGGCAACCGTAACGCAACGTGGACATTTACACCTGCTGCTAACCAGTCATATTATTCACGTTGGTTGGTGGCTGTGCGGGTGTATAAGACATCCATGCAGACACACGAAACCAATATAACAGATCGGACACACTTGAACACAATGTTTTTACGTTTTGCAAGCTCAGCGCCACGGTAACTAATGCCAACCTCAGGTTATTTTTCATAACAACTTGGTTATATAGCCAGGCGTTTGTAAGCCCTCCGTTCATTAGCCAGTGTTAGAGAAACAGCCCTCCTCAGTTCATTAGTCTGTTACCTGTTAATTAACCTACCCATCATACCTGGATGAATATAGTGGTCTCAAAAACTTTTTTCTTTAACTAAAATAAGTGGGTGTTGGGCCTTAAACGGGAAATGGTCAAAACAAATATTACCGTGAAAGGGCCACTTGTGTTTGTTTTCCCCCACGGCATCTCCCTGGCATCAGCATAGCAATAGGTTGGTGACTCTTAAACAACTTCATATGGCAGTGTAACTTATTAGAGGGTCCAAAGTGGAATTACTTAGGCCAGTATTAAAAGGGCAACTATCACCTAACTACAACTCCCCCGTCCCTCGGAACCTTAATTTATAAAGGTCGGAACAAGAATTCCCACCTTCCTTTCTGCTTTCGTTTAAAAGACAAGAAAATATTCTACAACTTCTATAATATATAAACAGAACTCACAGGTATCGAATAACTCCTGCCAATTGTTCCTCTGTCCTTCCCACTGGGCTCTCCACTGTCCAATAATCACAAAAAACAAACTACTGCAGTAGAGTACAGTAGACTTTGTTTATCCTAATGCAGTTTTGTTTTTTTTGTAAAATTCTATAATTCAGGAGACACAAACTTCTACTTCCAGGAAAGAAAAAAAAAAATCAAGCCACACAATCCCGTCCCAGGGAAAAGCAAAAAAAACGAAAAATACAGAGAAAAAAAAAAAAAAAAAAAAAAGAACCAAAAAAAAAAAAAAAAAAAAAAAAACACCCCCAAAAAAAAAGTAACTTCATTCTTCCTGGGGCTATATACAAGGGTCATCATGGCCCCCATAAACATGTATAATAACAAAGGGGTGTGTATACTTATCAAACACAGCCCCTCCCCCTCCACCAGAACTCAAGCAGAGCGAACAGGAATGGTAACCGGAGCTTATGTGAGCATGATCTCTTTAGTTCTAGGAATCCAGTTGGGAATAATATTTTAAAGTAAATCCTAGGAAACGAGATACTTTAGATTACAAATAGAGGTGTCACATTGAACCCTTATCTAGCGTTGCTTGTTTGCTACAGATCACATTGTGACACCAATGTACCTTTATTCTTCCCCACCGTGCTTTTAATTTTGCGAGCCATATTGCTGTTTCCCCATAGGTGATCATCTACTCTTGACTGAGAGTCTCCCACTATGCAGGAAAGCACCGCAGACTTCACAGCTTCCTTTGCTTCTCCTGGGGCTGCAAACTTTCAATGGTCTGAAAGGAAAAAACAACACATTATCACTAATAAAATAATGTAGCAAGGCATAATAGTAGTAACAATTTTAGTAAAATAAGCCTCATTTTAACGCAGGGTTATATTCTATTCGTCTTTCTCTTGACCGTAGTCAAGTGATCAGAACCACACTGACCATATCCCATGCCATATTCTCGCTGGAAAAACATTTTATTCCAGGAACAAAACGCGCCCATTGGCGAATTCACAGGATTAAAAAAAAATTTATTGTTAAAAAAAGGTTGCAAATTGTGCCCCAAATAAAATTGAATTGGTTGGGTCAAACATATAGCATCATTTTTAAATAAGAACTTTTAACTGAATCTCCCTGTAAATGCTTTCAGGACCTGGAAATAGGGGCACCCAGCATTTCTTACGCCAACCATCGCATGAATATTAACAACAAACACTTTGGTGTAACTTACCCGACGTACTCACCAATTTAAGTGTCTGTAAACAGCCGTTCCTCTACCTTGCACAGGTGAGACAATCAATCCAGTTCTTGAAATTAAACACAATAACACGCAAGCCTTTTTTTCCAATACCAATGTGATGTCACAAGTAATCCGCCCAGTGTCTTATCACAACCGTTTATAACAAACGTCCACACATGGCACCGAGTCATCCAGAAAAGCACGTCCTATAATAAAAAATATATAGTGATAATAATCATCTTAATCAGAAAACACAAATGGAAGCATGATCCAATAGGTGCACTCAGCTTACTCTGTGTCTTTTCCCCCGCACTTGTCTGGTATTCCTGTACACACTACTCTCCTAAAACAGTCACAGCAAACCTGAGTAGGTGTGGGTGCGATGTTAGCTCAGTGTATGCGGTCTGCAGTGGCCGGCCCGATGTGGAATGGATTAATTCCAATGCTGCACGGGAGGAGAAAAACGTTAGTTTCTGCAAGTTATGAAACCAAATTTCTCTAAAGGGTTAAGTTTCATCATAAAAGTAAACTTTGCTTTTAAAGCATTAATGAGGTACGGAGTTAAAGCAGCTATGTCTTACCTCCCGCCATTCCCTTAATGTACCTGGGAAGAAGACAGAAATTACCTGCAGCACTGTCCACCCGCTGGATCCTCCGACATGCATTCGCGCTAGTTTACTTCTCCTGCGGAAGCAGCTTGCCCTCATAGTGATTACTGAGTGACAATAAAACTCTTGGTAGGGCGAAGAAGGACTTAGTTATATTAGTTATATACTGTATATACTCGAGTAAACACGAGGTTTTCAGCTTTAAAAAAAAGCCTGAAAATCTTACCTCGGTTTATAATCAAGTCAACATGTCTAGTACCTTGTCCGGTGCGTCCGCGATCCGCATCCTCAAGGCACATCCGATGATGTTCACTACCCAGTCACCTCTCACTTTGGCAGCGCCGAGTAGGTGACATCACCCGGATGCCGCACTGAGGATGTGGGAGCGGCGGCCGCCGACAAGTCGGAGAATAATACGGACACCAGGGAGGGCAATATTTACAAATCACGAGTAAAACCTTCCTTTATTTGTTTTTTTTTTTTTTTTTTTTTTTGCATACTGTTGCACTAAGAGGATTTCCCCTATTGCAGTATTGCCCACTTAAGATGTTTGAAAACTACAAGACCCAACACTAAACATGGCTGGAGTTGTAGTTTCCAACATTCTTAAGTGGCAATACTAACCACCCTGGTTTTAACTCGAGTCATGTTTTTGATCCTTTTTTAGCTAAACTAGATCCCTCGGTTTATAACTAGGCGGTTATTAATCTCCGGTATATACGGTAGACATGTAAGAGTGGTCATGCACACCTCTATTATATCACCAAATAATGTCAGTATGATACCGAGGTGATCCCAGAATACAGGCACGTAGCGGGTCACAACTGAAATAAAAACCAGTTATAGTTGACCCTTTTACTAATAATTATTTCCCCGATGGGAAAATATTTATATTTGGGGGTCTTACAATCCTCCGCTTTTCCCATTAAACATGTCACATCTCAAACAAATGAACCGACTAACTTGCCGACTGTTATGTTAGATAGATTCAGCAGTTCCCTTCCTCTTTCAGCCTGTTCAACAACTTTCATCAGTCCCTGGGCTTCCTCCATTTGCCTTCTGAGCAACGTTCTCGATCTGTTGGAAACGAGTGTAAGAATAAATTTTGTGCAAAATATAAAATGACTCTTCACTCTGCCTCACTAAGGATAAGAGCCACAGAGTGGTTAAACTACAAACCTTAATTCCAGGCCCAAATGTCTGTCATTAAAGGAAAAACTTAAAAGGGGGGATATAAATGTCCTAACCAAATGTCATTACCCAGTGGGCACCTGTTAACCCCCCCTATTTTATTGCAATTCCGTTTCCCCTCCAATATGAACGGTCAGAACCTGTCATAATTGTGGGCCCTAACCTCCTTTCTGGTCTTTTACAGCACACGAGCAGTTGATTGACTGGCCTACTCTTCACTTTAAGTCAGCACAGTGAGGGATAGGAGGAGAAAATTAGGGGCTGTGGAGTGGTATTAATCCGATTTGTTGTGGTGTAAGAAAAGGCCATTTATTGTAAACCTGAGTTCACTTTAATAACACTTTAGGTTGTGTCCCAACAAAGGTCCATCTTCAGCTGTTCCTCATTCAGATGTGCATTTTGCGTAAAGCAAGATGCCTACTAACACCTTTCATTCAGTTGACCTTAAATAGTATGGTTGCCATTAGAATTTCAAAGCCCCATTCATTCTCCTCACTCAGGATCGAATTTCCAGCAGTCAGGTGAAAGGTTCGTTTTTACTCTACACAACCATCACCAAACATTCTACTGTTCTCCTAGACCACAGATACTTCTTTAATGGTTCAAGCAATTCCTTCATGGGATGACCCAGTACAGTCCACCATAAACTGAAATCCACGCTCATTCCAGTTAATATTACCAACCACGTAACTACCCAACCTCAGACTCCCCCCTAATTCAATTATACAATCACCCCTAGATGTCTCCTATACACTCCCCCCTAATTGTCTCCTATTACATCTCCCCCTAATGTCTCTCTACACTCCCCCTAATGTCTCCTATACACCCCCCTACTGTCTCCTATACACTCCCCCTAATGTCCCTGACTTTCCGGCATTCTGATATGGGCATGGCCAGTTGTTACACATTTCTGGAACAGCAATTAACTTACTACAACTATCTCGAATTTCTTAGAAAAATTTTATGGGGAGAAAGTTTATTTTACCTAGATGGGCTCATACCCCCAAAACTTTTAGACAGTGTGGAGCGACAATGTTCAGCTCAGCGCTTGTGTTACTATGAGTGATCTATAAAGGAAACCCGCCCCCCCCTCACCCGATATACTTTTAAAAAAAAGATCTGAGAGCTTCCTGGCAATTTATACACACTAACCTTTAAAACATTTAATCTACTAATTATTTTTTTTTTTTTGCAATTTCCCTCCTCCTCCTTTTACTAGTAAATTTCTAGACTCAAATGTTTAAGATACACGGCGATGCAATGGAAGCTCTGTGAAGATCTTTGCTTGCGACAATTTATTAAGGTAAAATAAGATAAATAAATAATTAGCAATATCCTACATACGCTACAGCTATACATTTTTTTATTACTCAGTGGCTATTTCAATTGCATACCTCTGATTTATCAGCTGACATTAAGATTGGAAAAAAAAAAAAAAACACATTTTGCTTACTTGCTGTAACAATCCATCGATTTTATCAGTTAACATCCTGAACCGTCTCTTCATTTTCCAGTTGGTCCAACAGACTGATAGAAGGTTACAAGGCCCAAATTTAACATGTATTGTACCCAAACATAGAACAACATTTAACTGCAAATTAACAGAACAGGGTCTAATGCACCCAAGCATTTAAACTGGCCAAGTGACAAGTGGAATCTGGAATTAATACAACACAGGTTTTTTTTGCCTGATTATGCTTTTTTTCTCTCAATTGTTGCAATTGTCTACCATCATTTTAACACTTATTGTGTGAACTATTAGAGCATAAAAGTGCACCAATCTACATTCACTTCCCATAAAGCAGACCCATGCTTACATCCTACGACGACAATCTTCTTTACCGTAAAACTTGTGGACTCCTTTTAAAAAACACTTTAAAGCCCTTACTCCTGATGCCTGCTTGGTCTGAGACAAGGCCAAACGCGCGTGACCTCTTCGAAATCCTGCGCTCTACTTCTGCGAGCAGGCCTTGCAAATGCGCAAAAAGTCCTTCTAGCGCCCAGCATTCCAGGTGACGGCGAGCTCTCTCTACCTAAACGACAACCCGATTTTCCCCTTACAGAAAATCACGCTGGATCAGGGCAGCAGGAAATATTTTAACTTACTGTTTACGTAGATGTTTCATCGTGGATTTTTCACATGGACCTGATACGGAAAATAAATAATAAAAATAAACCACGTCTACAGCTTATTGTGCACATGTCAGATTTAAAACTTGTAATACAGTCAGTACAGCTTACAGTCACGTTGGTGTATAATGGGTGTTAATTGACTTATATATTTAAGAAATTTTATTTATACACACCAATCATCTACATTTTTTCTTGGGTTATAATTATTTTCCCTAATTCAGTTCTTGAATGAAGTGTGTGAGAATGGGTCTCTATAGAATCTCTCTAGGGAGTTCGAAGGTTAAAATGTCATGTCCCCCCCAAATAATAGATGTAGAACCCTGAAACTGTGACACTGTCAGGTTCGCTAGAAGGAGCAATTTACCCAATGCCCCTAACCCCTTGCTTTTTTCAAAGGCCATGAAGATGATTTTCACAGCCAATGACTGCAGGTCACTTGAGATTGCTCCACTGAGCCTTTTGCAGTGCTTCGTAGATCCGGAGATCTGTGTAGGGGTTGTAAAAGATTGGGCAGAGTTTAAGCAAGCAGTTTTAGGGCTTGGGAGGGGGGTCCTATGCATGGTAATTATATCTACAGAATAGTTGTCATATATATTTTAAGGGGAATTGACACTCCAATTTCATACTGGGAAAGAAATGGTCCGATTTTATTGAAGCATATTTAATTCTTTCTAACAGATATGTAAAAGGCATGTCTGAAGCCCTCCTAACTGTCACTTACCCAAATCAGATCTTGTATTGTGACATTCATGGGCAACATTCACATAGATAGTATCTTTGCATAAACCTAAACAGAAAGGTTTGATTTAACGGGAATCTAAAGAATCATTGTTTTTTTAACTGCCCATACTGGAAACTATAATATCACCTATCACTGTACCATATTTTTTGGGTGTGAATAACAACGTTCATTCTTAAAGGACCAATATAATTATCTACCATGCCCCCCTCCTCCTCTGTCTATTAACCTACCAGGGTGAAGGACTTAACTTCAGTCCTCACCGTGGGTAGTCTACTCTCGCTGTCTCATGGCCTTCTTTGCAGCGAGTCTTCCCAATTGGTACTTTGTCACTGACATGGGCAAGGGAAAGTACAGGCAAGTCTATCTGAGCGGGTGGATTAAAAAAACCATGATTTTTTTTTAAAACATCCCGGATTTTTAGGATTAAAATCAGGTGTTTTTTTTAATAACAAATATATTACCATCCAAAAGTTTATCCATAATGAAATAAAATTATTTGTTTTAAATTCCATTAATCCATTCACATTGGCTCTTTCCAGAGTTTTTTTGTAAGATATTGGGGCACGTTTTCTGCATACAAATATTATCAACGGATGCTTGGTATACTTTTGGCAGTTCTCAAAACTGAATTTGACTCAAAGATACCTGCCTCAGCAAAAAATGTTATACATGAACAGAGTGGAGAATAAGGACGTAAAGGTTATGTCCAACACCCCCAAAACGAAATTTTAGTATGTGGCAGGAAAAGGCTGTAAACCTCGAACCGCGCAAAAGTTAACAGCTGCCAAAGATGCCCCAAAATGTACTTACCAGCCTTCGTTCGCTCCGCTGCCTTCTGCTTTACCTTGCTGTGCCTTTTCCGAGCATGAAAAGTCAAGTCAGGAGGAGTTCCGACCGACATCCCGCTCCTTGTGATTGGCTAAGGCCCGATGCTGAGGCCATACCCTTTAATCCTATTGTTCTACAAACCTATGATACAGAATAAACCCCTTCAGTTCCCAAGTTTCAAGATGTGCAGTGATAGAATTGAAATAATATTTTTCTTATTGTTTGTAGTGGATAGATCTAGAGGTTTGATAATGGTTTTAACTGAGGTCTCAAATTCTTTCAAACTAGTAACGAATGATTATAAAAATCCTTCCATCATACCTTCAAATAATAAAACCTAATCACATCTCTCTAGATAAAATTGTGAGAATTATTGCTGCAACAGTTCAGCAATGTAACTTCCTGGTTTGAACACCTTCCTGTTTTTAGGCCATGTGAACCGCCTCAGCCTGCAATTAAAGGGCTTCTCCCCTTCACCAACTGTCATTTTTTCCTCAGGTACTTTCCTGTTTCCCCAGCAACAAGTCTTCAATGAGCATGCTTCTCCCCGGAGGAAAAGGCAGCGGCAGAGGTCAGGTGATGTTACTCAACCTACTGGAAGCAGAAAGTTGAACTTCACCCCAGTGAATTTCTCACAGGCTCCGCCAGAGGATGTATTGTTGGCTCAGTTGTAAGGAAATACTACAGGCTTCATTTAACCCGTAACTGTTTGAACCACAGTTGCCCTTTAGCAAATAGAATATGCTGTGATGTTTTGACTGTTTCAGTTGAGTTAAATCTATTTAAAAATTTTTAATCCTTAAAAAAAATTACAGAAGTGCAGAGTTTTCTTCGGTGGGGCAGAAGATGAGAAAATGGTAAAACGTTTCTCCTTACATTTCACCTCAGTCACTTGTTTGTCTGATGTTCTGAAGGTACAAGACACACTTTTCCTGATGTCTGTATTGTAATTAGTAATAAAAAAGAAAGGTGTCAAATGATGGAAGAAACACCGAGTAAATGGTACAAAAAAGCATCATTGTCAAAAGCCGCTCTTGCGTGAAACCCAAGCTTACATCCCTACAAAGGAAAGTTTTAGAAAATAACCCGCCCTCTTGTAACTATCCAATGAAACGTTGCCATTACCCACATCTGCTGGAAGGCGGTTCAGTTTCACTGCAAAAGAAGCATGCCTGATAAAATCCTTCTAATCTTAAAAGGATTTCCGCATTGTCTTTGAAATTGTTGGCAAGCAAGTGTTCAAGAAAGTTGATTGTATCATCCCATGAATCCCAGGGTCCAGAGCCCAATAATTAGTTCCTGGCAACCAAACTTTTTGAAGAGGGTTTTCTATTAAAGGGCATCCTCCCCTTCAAAACAAAAAACTAGTCAAGTGTCGTTTAACGCCGACCCAAATCACCGATATATTTTGGCACTATTTAACTGCAATTACTAACCAGATATGTAAGGATAATTAATTGGCCCTATTCGGTAGAGTAAAGCTGGCTCCTCCTCCATGCAGTCATCAGGCTGTCACTGCTGACATCACAACCATGACTGACTGCTGTTTCCCCTGCTGATTCCTCTGCACATGTCAGCTTATAAATACTCATGACAGAGGAAGGAGGCAGACATTCGAGAAAGGAATAGAAACTTACTATAATATTATTTTATATGGAAAAAATAAAGGGTATTTTTTCCGACTTTCCGTTAATCACACAAACCCCATCCAACGGCAGGGAAAAAAATAAGTCTGGCCAACATCAGTCTTGAAAATGAAACAATAGTGTTATTTATTGTGACGTTTCAGCACTGACATGTGCCGTTCTTCAGACGACAATATTACAAAGGCTTGGTGGCTACAACTTTTAATAAAGAGAGAACAAAGTAAAGATGTCTCCTAGTGGTTCAAAACAGAAGTATGCATTGTATTATCGTTTAAGTGCATATATATAGCCTATATATAGATAAATAAAAAACATTTTGATAACAAATTATATTATTATATTCATTGAGGCAGTGTTAAACTACTTACAAACATGCAAGATAAAAATAGCATATACTCGTCTCTGCATAACCATGTTTTAGTTCAACTAGAGATTCACCATTAAACCAATACAATGCTAGATATCGAAAAATCTCTATTGCTATATGGTTCAAACCGTTACATGGTACTTTCGCACCTAGCATACATTTAAAGGAACACTAAACACCCCAAAAAATAGATATTTGGCCATTTGTTTGTTATTTTTCACAGGGAGGGAGAGAACGCTAGCCGTCACCTCCCTGTGAATTAATTACTATGCTCGGGGGAACCTTTGAACTTACCTTACCGCGATCCACTTGCAGGTCTTTAAAACAACTTTTAATGTTACCAGAATTTAGATTAGCTACCAAAGCTTAAAGGGACACTTAGTGGAAATTCTGAATATTTTTAAGTGGTTAGTTGTGTATGCCGTCTAGTTATTCCTAACTATATTCTCTACCATTGTTGAAAAATCTGTTGATTTTTACCTTTGCTGTTCCTGCTTTACACATTGGTTGGGAGGTTGCCATTCCGTTCTATGGGTCTTTCTTCTTCCCAGGATGCACCAATCCATGGAATGTTCCTAACAAAATTCTAATGATTGGCTGGTTGGATGGGTTCCAAGATGTTAGATCTCCTAACATAATGGTTCTCTACTAGGGGCCTGCAACAGGAAAGTAAGTATTTGTTTCGGATTGTATATAACTACCTACAAATGGAATTTGGCAGATATTAAAGGGCAAATCCAGTCCTAAATGAAAACTTACAAGACAGTAAATACATTACCCCCAAAACCCTACACGGTACTAGTTTGAAATGTGAATATTATAATCTAACCGAAACCTGCAACAATGGTCCCATCTTCCCGTTTTTTGCTTCCTGGTTCTTCCTGTTAGCAAACTGCATATGGATTGACCAGTGACATCCGCCAATGACTGAATGCGAATCCCTAGCTGCCTCTTCTGAGTATGCCCAGGCTCAGTACAGGTTTCTAAATGGCTCAGTTTCACGTAGGGCCTCCAGAACTCATGCATGCATACAATAATGAATGCATAGGACAAAACGAGGATATACAAACACTATTTTAAAGAGGCATTCTTTCTAAAGATGTTCTTAGTGAGGGGTGAGTTGCCCTTTAAGTCATCTGGATGAAAAATAATGACTTCCTCTGTATAGTACTTTGCCACTTAACTTTCCCCTTTAAGACAATTTCCATTGTAGATTGTATTGGGCTTGGTCAGATGACCGGTCCATTCACGGTGTTAACAAAGCAAGTTAAGATATTTAGACTGGGAAAAAAAGTTTGTTTGTTTTTTATAATTGCCCGTATTTACTGCAAACTATATTCTCCCATATATCATGTACCATTTTTGGTTGATCTGTGCCTATTTAACTAGATATCCATTGTTTTTATGATTTGGTACATTTCATTAAAGGGTGTTTAGTCCTTATTCAGATGTTGCTTCTTGCTGATCCATCTGGATCAGGTAATATTCCCCTTAAGGTTTCTATCTGGATCGTTTAGGTAAATATTCCCCTATAGTTCGATCTGGAATAGGTAAATATTCCCCTAAGGTTCTATCGATCAGGTTAAAATATCCTAAGGTTTCTATCTGGATCAAGTAAAGTATTCCCCTAAGGTTTCTATCTGGATACGGTAAATATTCCTAAGGTTTCTATCTGGATCAGGTAATAATTCCCCTAAGGTGTTCTTCTGGATCAAGAAATATTCCCCAAGGCTTTCTATCGGATCAGGTAAAATATTCCCCTGTTTCTATCTGGATCAAGTAAAATTTCCCTAAGGTTCCTATCGGATCAGGAAATATTCCCAAGTTTCTATCTGGATCAGGTAAATATTCCCTAAGGTTTCTATCTGGATCAGGTAAATATTCCCCTAAGGTTTCTATCTCGGATCAGGTAAATATGATATTTTATCTCTCTCTATATGGGGGCCTAGGGGAGGTTTAGTCCTCGTGTTGTTTCCCAGCCCACCTGCCCAGGTCCCTAGATCCCATTGGCTTGGTCAACTCACACTCGTCGGTCCCAGTGGCACGTTGTCCTCTTCTCGTGCCCGGGGCCAGGTTCCGGTCCATCCCACCCTTAACTCGTCCAGCAGGCTGGCGCCGCCCGATACAACATCGTGCTGCCGAAGTCGCTCTCGTCCCACACGGAACTACGCGGTAGGAAAAAAAAATATTAAAAAAATAAATGCGGCGGAGCAGAACATGTACCAGTCCACAATGCACGCGGAGAGCCGAACAGTTAGAGAAGGCCACGCCTCCTTATGGGAGGGTTCCGTGGGCGGTGGAGGAAGGGAAAGTCAAGTCCCTTAGTTACCTCATGGTTGAATTGGCGATTTGCAGTGGCGGGGAACACATAGTTACGCTGGGCACGTTCGATCCTTATCCACTGTATAGATACAACTCCCAGCCTCGCTAAAATTACTTTTTCGCGTTTGTTTCCCGTCCGAACTAAGGCGTCAACGCTCTTGGTGTTTACACGGATTCCGTTCCCCCAGCTGAGCGTTTTGGGAAAGATGTAACCCGCACAGACTCGTCTCCTCCATCAGAATCCTTCCCAGACCGTTCCATTGGGAGATTGATAAATTTGTTGCCACTTTGTTTCCCTCTTCACATTCTATTTCTGCTTGGGAAGAGGGGCAGTGCATGTATTTTATGAATGAGTCAACTCCCCATTGTCCCATAACTACAGCCAGTTACCAACCAGCCACTGGGAATTGGGACTTATGGAGGACTTGTCCTGATGACCAAATAGGACTAACTATACCAATTATATATAATATATATACAAATACCTGATCAGCCACAGGATGACCAATAATAACTCGATGCATGGAATAATAATTATATAATATCTCTATGCAACTATTTCCCCCTATACTGGAAGAGGGACGGGGGAAGCTGCTGCCTTGGGGTACCTGGAGGAGGTTGAGAATTGCTGAGATGTGGGGTGAATGTGGAACTCCCAGAATGAGATCAATGGCTGGTAAGTTAAAGTCTTAGCCTCGTACGTACATTTTTCCATCGGATGATAATCACAGGTTGTGTAATGAGTTCGGTTGGGACCGTTGTTGATTCTGCCATGGCTGTACGATCTTATGCCAACAACGAGTGCGTGTATTAACGTGCTCAAACCGATGTTTCTGCTGATAATCACACAATGTGTATGCGGTTCATGGGTGCCGTTTGTTGATCGCACCATGGCCCGTACGAATCTTACTGGACAAACGAGACGTTGTGTGTATGTTGCGAACTGACGTTCTGCTGATAATCACACGTGTATATGTGTTCAACTGTTCGGCAGATCAACACATGACGCACAGACCAACGCATATCTAGATTTATCACGAAAATACCTTGTTAAGCGGTGTGTGACCTGCTCATCATCGACAATAAGATCATAACGCCCAACTGACGCTTACCCTTGTTGATTATCGACGCAAACAGAACTTTCGTGTCGTGTGTGGCACGCACGAGGGTCGTTCATCGGCAGTTAAAATCATACGTGTGTTTTTTTAATTTACTTTTGCTTTAATTTACCCTCCAGCTTGTGTTTTTTTGTAGAGGGGGGGCAAGGGATTGTTTACTATTTTGCTGTGTGGGTAAAAACGACATTTTGGTTATTTGTTAATATAGTTCAATGTAAAATCCTATCAATTAAATTAAAAACTGGTTGTCGTTACAAGCTGCTGAACTTTTCTTAAATTAATTAGTCTAATTGGCTTATTCAATAGGGTGCGTTCCAGGGGGTTTCAGGACATGAAATCAATACCCCCTATAAGTTTAGGCCTATGGGAATATTGGTGTGTCCTATGTTGTCGTTTTTATTAAGTACGGGCAAAAATATATATACGGAGATTGCAGAATACAGGCTCCCCCTTTGCTGCGTCTTAAAATTGGACTGTGGGTTTCCCGATCTGGATTCCCCAGTCTATAATAGTACCATTCTTGATGTTGTGTGTGTAAGAGAACACAAATCTGCAGTATTTCTGTCTGTGCAAAACCCCACTAAATAAATACTAGAGCGAGAAAAGTTGCATACAGTTGCCATAACCTTGAACGTTATTTTCACATCTACGTATGTGATTCATAATCACGTGTGTCTGTTTGTAAATAACCCAAACAGGCCTTGACCAGAATGTGGCTTAAGACGCGACTTTAGTCCGCTGAGCCAGCTGGTTCTTTTGCGATTCCCTGTACGCTGGGCACAAACGGGGGTTAAGTTGTCTAACAATTTGAAAAAAAAGCGTGCTCTTGCTCGTGGTAAATCCAACTCTAAAGAAAGGAGGCACAGGGCATCAGAACTTGCATTGTGCTCTCCCTAGAAGCAAGTTAGGAAAGCTGGACGGCACTGTGGCCAACATAAAAAGGTCTAAATAAGTCCAGCACTCCATATAGCATCTCTCTGAAAATGGGTAGATTGGAACACCCTCATTCATTCTTCTCCTTGCCCTCCCCCACTTTCCATCCCATCACCGGTTTTAAATATTCATTCAGCAACGGGAGTGGAGAGTCGCACACATTTTACTTTTTTGTTTTCTATATGTATAATTTCTATCAGGACCCTGTCGGCACCTGGGCCGTTGGCAACGGAATTCATCTTCATGTTGTGTCCTTCTTGTTAGAAGCCGGGAGCTGACAAAGAAATATTACTAAAAACAAAGGGAAACACCAGTGCATCTGAATCTAAGAGGGACATTAGAAACTTTTTGGGGGTGAGATTGACGGATATGTACACAGTATTTAGGTGATATAAAACAATGTACTGGCCCTGGATGGTATAACCATTTCATGGTTTTTTTTTTTAAACAGTGGAAGAACCGGAATAGAGGAATCAACCCAGTAGTCAGAGTTGGCCCTCTCTCCCAATTATTTAGCAAATCCACCTTTCCCCTACAGTTTTCTCCGGGGGAACCAGCAGCACTGTGAGGGACCCACCATCAGTAGGGTTGTGCGCTATGAAACATGGAAGAACCAGCAGCCCGACCACAGAGCACTGTATGTCAATCCTTCGTTGGCCAACGTAATGGAAATGTAAGAATTATAATCCCACTTGCAAAAGAAGGAAGATGCGTTCCCTCCACTAATATTTAATGGAGACATGACCATACCGCCGGAATGTGCACTTTCTCCGTACAAATGGTCCTGTCTGTTCCCCTGCTGTCCTCCAAATCGTGGAAGTCTCTCCTCCTGTCCCCAAAAAGTTTGCCTCATGGGCATTTCAATCTGGACCTATGCAAGTGTTTCAGCCATTCTTTGTGTCACATGGAGCATTCATCAACATGAAAGGTAGATAGCAGCAAATAAATTCTCACCGGGATTGTTATTATATATGTATTATATTATAAGGCAAGTCCATTATTACATTAGCCTGAATGTGCAAAACAGTGAAAGAGTCCGTGCACTACTAAAACATTAAATTGAAATCCTTAATGTTACTGGTAAATAGCAAATATAAAGAACATATTAAAAGCGAGATAGACAAACGAGGCGTAAAGCAGTTATTTCAATGATGACCAGCAGTGATTGACTGCTCTGTGTTGCAGGGATCTAGCGTCCAGCTCTGCACTGACAGGTTCCGACCACGCAGCTTCATTTAACTATAGCGCGCATTATCGTGCTACAAAACCAAAATGGAGTTGTTTGGGCCTGATCGCATGAAGGTTAACATTTTCTCTAGTGCGGGTGGACATTTCCCTTTAAATATTTGGCTGAATTAGTATTGCCTTAATTAAAGGTCTTGGGGTAATTCCCTATAATACGTCACATTTCATGAGACGTCCGAGGTGACATTATATATTTATATTATATATATTATATATCTAGCACAATTTTATAAGATTTTAAAAAGGTATCTGTAGCTCGTGACAATTAGACGGTTCATATAGTGTAGCATACAACCAGTAGTGTACGGAACTGATGTGTGGGTGTGACTTAACGCTGGCCTTGTGTTTACCACTGTAACAGGAACTGGTCCTTAAAGTGCGAGTTCAGAACTGGTGCCTGGAGGAACGACTTCATTGAAGTGGGAAATGGACAGACGAGAACTTGACGGACCGAGACTGCTGCGAGTGTCTGTGTGTATGGAGTTGAACGTTAGTCCAAAAATTAAGAAATTAGAAAAGTTACCAAATACTATTATTAGAAAGGTAAGAACAAAAATGTCCAGGACAGCCAACAGATGGCCTGCGTTCTTTATGTGGTTAATGACTGCCATTCCGAACCATTCCTCACTCCACTCCGGCTCCTCAAGACACCAAAAGAACAGAGCAGCCACGTGGGATGGAGAAGAAAACCCGGAAGGGCGGTGGAGCGAGGAGCCTAAGTTGTGAGTATACCAGTCTCTGCGTGGGAAGCGATTTCTATAGAAATAGTGTCAATATACATACTTTTTTTCCACTGAACTTTCCCTTATGACATATTTTATAGTTAGAACTAGAATTTATAATAATAATAATTTTTAATTATATTATTCTCTGTTTAAGGATAAAGAGGTTGAGATTACAAAGATTTCCAGGAGCTTGAACTGGTTGTAACAGATTGGCACAGATCGATTACGGACATGTCGGCTTGACAACAGCCTTGTTTCAACACAAACGCTTCAAAACTAACCTACTGATCCACTTGCACAAAACTGAATCGATGTGAACTCATTTTTACACAAAATATAATTGGTAATAACAAACCCCCAATTTGCATTGTAGTGACTCTATATCTTTACGTCTGGTACTTTTAAAAAGCACAAAACTGAAAAGGAAATGGTTCTTTTATTTCCTCCATGACATCAAATATGGTAGGCAGTTATTTTCCTAGTGCAAGTAGGAGTTACGGGGAATTCTAATTTGTGATCTTCCAGTGTCCCCACCACAGCCATGATTTTAAAACAGTCGGGAGCTGCAGTTGTTCTTTTCAAAGTTAGTCAGGGGTTGGGGGGGGGGGGGGGGGGGGGGGGTGCGGGTGGGGTTGGGGGGGGTTGAAGTTCATTGAAACGTAGTAGGTAGGGGAAAGTGGGGCGGGGGTGGGGGACTTAAGCAGGAGGTTGACCCTGTGAGGTAGCCTGTTCTAGCTGGGTGATGGGAAGGAGTGCGGATGAAGAAGCTTTGGTGTGCTTAGTTGGGTTTGTGTAATGGAACACGGGTGAAGTGCATAGGTATAAGAGAATGGCACTCCAAGTTTAAAAATCGAAGGATTGAGCCGAGGAGACGGCGAGCTGGCGGACATCTGATTGAAGATTGCCGTAGTCACAGACCGGATCATAGCGGCGTGCACATGTAGAGGGATGCAGCCTGCGGAGAGAGTCTTCGGAGAGGGATGGACGGGGCACGAGGAAAGTGAGCGGATGCCAAAATAGTTTGACTCATATGGTCCTTAAGAAAAGGACTAAGGTTGGGAGGAAGAAGAGGATTACGGAAGGGTAGAGACTCCGTGATGCAGCATAGAAGGATTTCATGAGATTGTAATGTTTTTTTCGGGTTGTATGTGGTGGATGCGGACGTAGTTCCTGGAACGAGTTCGTGACCTAGGAGCCGTACAGATCATTGGTCTCCACAGTACAAGCTGTATGTGTCTATAAGGTCGATAGTATAAGCCATACTTGCTTGTTGCCAGGAAAGTCGACTCAACGAAACAGGTGAAGTAGCGATGGGGGACGCATAGAACGGTCCTGCTCCAGAACGTGTTCGAAATGTTGGTGTGTGTGAGTATACAGGCTAACGTTGAAAGCCGTACGACCAGGGGCTCTGCTGGGCAGTTGGTACCCGGCTTGCTAAAGAAGCAAGCGCCGAAGCCTATATGACCAGTATGGGAGCAGATATGGTAGTGGGGTGGCGCTGAGTTGGGCGCGTCCGGGATAGAGAGGAACAATGGCTACTCACCTCCCCGCCTTCTTCGGGGCAGTACCTACCGTACCCAGGGAGGACCTGATAGCGCTAGGTCGCGTAACTCAGCCACGCCTTACTTGAAACAGCTCTCCTGGCAGGCTCCGCCCCTACTCTCCTTGCACGACGAGGCCAATAGGAAAGCACGCTCGTTGCAGAGCGTGCCTTCCTCATTGGCCTCGCGCCGACGAAGGAGGGGCGGAGCTTGCCAGAGCAAGTTTCAGTAAGGCTGTGCTGCAGTTAACGCGAACCTCGGGGTTCAGGTTCTCCCCTGGGTAAAAGGTTATGACAAAGAAGAGGAGCGGAAGGGAGGAGTAGAATTGTCCTTTAAGGGAACTACAAATCAACATCAAAATGCATTATACCATTACACAATGTAAATTCGATTTGTGTTCAGAATTTGATCACACGATTGCCTTTTGGAAAGGCTTTTAATTAAGAGATTAAATGTACCACCTTCCATTTTATTTTCACTTAATTATCCCGCTTACTTTTACACGTCACGTCTCCTGTCTAATAGAGCACGCAGAGGGCACCTCCAGGAAATCTTTCTCCTTCAGTTGTTCAGAACTGAACTTCTATCTGCAAACCTCGTGATTCAAAACGCATATGTGGTTCTGCGGGAGCTATAGGGACTAAGCGTTGCCTGTTACTGGGAGTATGGGAACGGAGGGGTAATACAGAGTATGTGGGGTTAGTGATAATATTACTCTCTTATAGCTCTTGGTTGCACCAAGCCCAGATAAAAGTACTCAGTCCAAAAATTTGTAATAAAAAGCCGGTTACGCAGATAACTTGAGTAGTAGTAGAAACATATAAATAAGGGAAAAAAGCCTCTAATTAAAGTCAAGGATCATACCTGTTGGTTACACACACGTGCTCTTATGCACAAATATACAGGTTCCCTCAAGCACACTGACATTGGCAAAGCCCTATATTCTGTAGGTGTAATCCTCCTTACCTCATACCCTTGGAGCCACAGTAATCCAGCAGTAAGAAGAGCAGAGGAGCACACTATTTCAGGGCATGTAATTTATACATATATACATATATCTGCTATGTTTGGTACACAATAAATGATATGCACTGAGGTGGCGTGCTCTTCTTTCTAAGCTCTTAATACCAAGTATACACAAATCACTTTATTTACTACTCTAAGATACTCGTTACAAACCACCACTACTCGTATACACACATTCATTCAATAAAACTAAATGGGCAGTGGAGATACCCTTAAAATGAAAACTACCTGGAGCAAGGAGGTAGAATTTGTACTTTTAACCTCCGAATATCATTTCTATGAGGAGTGGCAGCACAAAGAAAACTGCTTCTGCCAGGCTTGCGGAGTGCTTCAGCCCCATCTTTAATACAGGAAGGCCCAGAGCCATAACCTGGCAGATGAAAACTGTACGTGCTGTGATTCCTAACCACAAACAATATTGGGAGGTGGGAATAATAATCCCTACCTCCCTGTGCCAGGTTCTTTTTATTTCTAAAAGTTAATTTTTACAGGTTTACGGGTGGTGGTCCTTTAAAGACAAACTCCACCCTCAGTAATAACATCTTTTAGAAAGAAGGCTCTTTAATAATATGGTTGATATATCATAGTGTCCTATGAATTGCATTACTGTATGCCTGCGAGCTTTCTGGGATGCCTCATGGAAAACTGAGCCATTTAAGAAACCTGTTACTGAGCCTGTATGAGCCTGGGCATGCTCAAAAGAGGCAGACAGGGGATTAAACATTCAGTCATTGGCTGTGATGTTCACTGTCAATCATAACTGGACAGTTACTAACTGGAAGAACAGCAGGAAATAGTAGAAACAGATGGGAAACAGGACATTGTGGTCAGGATTCAGGTGATACTATATATTTCACATTTCAAACTATTACCTTTAGGGTTTTGGGCGAAGATTTACCTGTATGTAAGTTTTATTTCAGGGTTGGACTTGCCCTTTAGTTCCTTCCCCCAGGTTGTGTAATCTGGTGATTTCCTCTATTTATCTCCCTCTCCTACAGATCTTGGATTGGGTTGTTTTCTAAGATTTTTGAAAATGTTTGACTTTTAATTGCTGTGGAAAATAAAGACCAAAAAAAAAAATCCATTTATACAAATTCAACCAATTATAAATGATTTAGCACCAAAACATTCAAGGGCTTATTCAATAAGAGGTGGAAAATGTTGCTTGTGATGTTAATCTGCAGCAACCAATCGGATGATCCCTTGTTTACTGGTCTCTACAGTTAAAAAACACTGATGTTTCGCCCTTTTTTAAAATAAACCCTTAATGCTTTACAATCAGAGGGCACTTACTAGGGTCTCTGCTGCCTGAGCCAACTTTCATGCCGCCTTGATTATTTCCAGAGCGAGCTGCCAAAACTGTGGTTGAAATGGTGACCTCTTTCAGCGGGGCTTAACTAACGCACTAGTCTAACAACTTTCCTAACAAAACTACTAAAGCTAACCTAAATATATAAATGATTTTAATAAACTCATATCTTTCTAAGGAAATCCCTTTTTTTTCTTGAACCGGCAGGGGTAAAAATTTTTTTTCTCCACGTGCCGTTGCGCCTTTCTTCTTAAGTGGCAGGGGAACTGCCTGAGGACAAAGGTCTCACTCTGCCTAATGGTAGAATGGCCCTGACTCACACACATTTCTTATACTCTCAGACATGCAGAATTCACCTGACACAAATCAGTAATAATTTATTTTCATTGATTAATATTTTATCATTTGTAGATTATTGTTGGTCCAGAGGAAGGTGAACGAAACTGTGAGGAGACAACTGGCCTCAGAGGGAAAAAAAATCCCTTCCTGACCCCAACTGGCGATCAGATTAATTATCCGGACCAAACTTGGAAGTCAATTCTGGGAAATACATTGCATGTTAGTCTGTAGTTTCTCCTAGAACAAACGTAAGCATGGGGGTCTTTACCACTTTACAGTGGAGGAAACAAGGCGGAAATTGAAAGTGGATCTGTCCGATCGGCTCCTTGTTTCCATCTTCACACCCCATCCAGTATGAAGGCATCTTCTCCAGTTTATTTTTCCCTTCCTTTATTGTGGGCGCGGGGAACGTTGCTAGTTGATCCAGCCTTTTATGTGATGTGCTTCCCTAGATGGTCTTTATTTTTTTATAAGGCCAAAGGTGGCCGTATAGGGGAATCCCCCCCCTAACCAGATCTTGGCCTTTTGTACATTGCTGGCCACCCCCATCTAGTAGGAGTCTTATTGCTTCCTTCCCGAACTACTGTTCGTAATTACCGGCTGGTGGTCTGGGGGATTGTGGTGAAACGCTTGCTTCCCCAGCTTAGTCCAGCTCATGGATCGCGTCCGAATGACCAGGCAAGTGAATTTTTTTTGGTTCATTAAGCTTCTCAATCATTGTGTGCCTAGCCTAAACTTTACCACCAGTTTTTGTTTTTGGCTGGCGAAGTATCATTTATTAACTACATAGGGAGTCTGGCAAGTCGGGGTGTTGTAGGGTGAGGCACTAACTCTGTGCTTAATGGGGCCTTAGGGCGCGTACCAAACATTTTTGGACAATTCCTTTGTTTTTTTCAATCCAACAGGATATTGTCCGGTAAAGTTTTCCGGTATATTGTCAGTCGTAAGATAGGGTCGAGAATTGACGGTGGTTAACGCCTGTAGCCATTGTGGGGAGGACACCCAACATTTTTAGCTGAATTTTCAACCAGATTGTCAGAAAATGTGACCGGTTAGTCTGCGCAGTCCTTAAGGACAGGGTCGCAGTTTGTTGGATAATGTGCACTGAGCCTGAACATTGTCAAATTGGAATTTTCAACCCAAAGTTAGTTCTGAATTTCAATTAAACACTGCTGGCCACATTTGGGCGATCGTGGTGCCTTCAATTGGCTCTTGGTCAGTGCCTCCACAAATATGCATGCCAGAGGTTTTTTTTCACCAACAAAAATATATGTCTGGAAAATTTGACCGTGGTAGTTTTGTCGTTGTATGGACAGGTCAATGTATGTTGTTGACCACGGTGGCACTGAGCCTGAATATTTTGCGATGGAACCGGCTGGCAACATTTGGGTGATCGTGGCCGAATTCAATAGCTGTTGATCATTGCTCCAAAAAGATTGCCAAATCTTGTCAGGTTTTTATTCAACCATCAGAATGTCCGATAAATTGACTGGTAATATTTTGGTTGAAGGCTAGGGGGAAGGAACGTTTGTCTTGTGTTAATTGGACCTTGGGGTTTTTTTCTTTGATCGAACTCTTTTTTGGACTGATTTCTCTACCAAAATCGGTTTGGAAATGGTTTTTGAACCTTTGCCGTTTTTGGGCGATCGTTGCCGCCTTCCAATTAGTATGTTGATCAACTGCTCCAGAATCTCGGCAGTGCCCACCGAATTTTTTCCAACGTCAGACTATTGTCCGATAAATTGACTGGTAATATTTGGTTGGGAGGATAGGGGGAAAGTTTGTCTGTGTTTAGTTGGGACCTTGGGGGCTTTTTTTTCTTTGATCGACCTTTTTGGCTGATTCTCTACCAAATCGGTTTGGAAATGTTTTTGAACCTTTTGCAGTTTTTGGGCCAGTCGTGCGCCTTCAATAGTCTGTGTGATAAACTGCTCCGGAATCTCCGGCAGTGCCACCGATTTTTTCCAACCGTGCAGACATTGTCCGAAAATTGACTGGTAATATTTTGGTTTGAGATAGGGGGACGTTGTCTTGTGATAATGGACCTTGGTGGCTTTTTCTTTGAGTGAACTTTTTTGGTGATTCTCTACTAAATCGGTTGGAAATTTATTGAACCTTTGGCATTTTTTGGGTGATGTGTACGCATTCAATAGGCTGTGTGACAACTCCTCCGATTATCCGGCAGTGCCACAGATTTTTTCACCGTCAGACTATTGTCCGATAAAATTGACTGGTAGTCTTTTGTTGGTGAGGCATAGGGGGAAGTTTTGTCTAGTGTGTTAATTGTGACCTTGGTGGCTTTTTTTCTTTGAGTCATTACAGGACTAGATTGTCCGATAAATGACTGGTGTAATATTTGGTGGGAGATAGGGGGAGTTTGTCCTTGTGTGAGTTGGACCTTGGGGGCTTTTTTCTTGAGTGAACCTTTTGGCTGATTTCTCTACAAAACAAAAAAAAACAAAACAACCGGTTGGAAATGTTATTGAACCTTTTGGCAATTTGGACGATCGTGCCCGCATTAACTAGCCTGCGTGATCAAGCTGCTCCGAAATCTCGTCATTCCATGCTTTTTTCCACCAACAGACTATGTGTCAGAGATTAGATTGGAGGTAATCTTTTGGTTGGAGGATAGGGGGAAGTGTGTTCTTGTTAATTGGACTTAGGGGCTTTTTTCTGGTTGAGTCTATTACAGGACTATTGTCCGATAAATTGGCTGGTAATCATGATCGTGCGGTATTGGGGCATGGTACAGGTGGGAAGTTTGTCTCGTGGTTAATTGACCTTTGGGCGTTTTTCTGATCTTTCGCTCTATTACAGGAACTATTGCCAGTAAAATTGAACTGCTAGGGGCTGCGGTTGGGACGATAGGTTTCAAATTGACCGTGTTTGATAGGCCATTGGCACTGTGCACTGTGTCCTGAACATTTTCTCTGTGAAATTGATCACCAAAATCAAGTTGTAATTCTGTAGAACCTGTTGGCGATATTGGAATGCTCGTGTTTCATCAAAAGACTGCGTGATCAGTTTCCCTGCAATATTGGCAGTCCACAGGTATTTCCAAACCGACAGGACTATTGTCCAGTAAATTGACTGGGGTATCTTGGCTCGTCTGATAGGGGTCAAGATTGGCATGTGTTAAAGGCCATTGGCACTCCCGTGAACTTGCTGTTAATTGGACCTTGGGGGCTTTTTTCTTTGAGTCTATTACAGGACTATTGTCCGATAAATTGGCTGGTAATCTGTCGGTTGGGAGGATAGGGGGAAGTTTGTCTCGTGTTAATTGGACCTTAGGGGCTTTTTTCTTTGAGTCTATTACATGACTATTGTCCAGTAAATTGACTGGTAGTCTGTCGGTTGGGACGATAGGTTCAAGATTGACCGGTGTTGATTGGCCATTGGGCACTGTGCACTGTGTCTGAACATTTTCCGTTGAATTGTCAACCAAATGGTGTGTGAAGGGTGAGTGTGTGTGTGTGAAGGGGGTGTGTGTGTGTGTGTGTGTGTAAAGGGTGTGTGTGTGTGTGTGTGTGTGTGTGTGTGTGTAACGGGTGTGATGTCGTGTGTGTAAAGGGTGAGTGAGTGTGTGTGAAGGGTTGTATGTGTGTGTAAAGGTTTTTGTCTTGTCTGTGTGTGTAAAGGGTGTATGGTGTGTGTGAAGTGTATGTGTGTGTGTGAAGGGTTGTATGTGTGTTGTGTGAAGGGTGTGTGAGTGTGTGTGTGTGTGTGTGTGGGAAAAGGGTGTGAGGTGTGTGTAAAGGGTGTCTGTGTGTGTAAAGGGTGTGGTGTGTGTAGTGTGTAAAAGGCGTTTTGTCTGTGTGTGTTTGTAAAGGGTGAGGAGTGTGTGGGTAGTGTGTTTGAAGGGTGTATGGTGGGTAAAGCGGGGTATGTGGGTGTAAAGGGAGGTCTGTGGGTGTAAAGGGTGTCTGTGTGTGTAAAAGGGTGTCTGTCTGTGTGTTGTAAAGGGTGAGTGTTGGCATGTGTGTGTTTGTGAAGGGTTGGATGTGTGTGTGTGAAGGGTGGATGTGTGTGTGTGAAGGGTGGAGTGTGTGTGTGAAGGGTGGAGTGTGTGTGTGAAGGGTGGATGTGTGTGATGTGAAGGGGTGGAGTGTGTTGTTGTGAAGGGTGGCGTGTGTGTGTGAAGGGTGTGTGAAGGGTGTCTGTGTGTGTGAAGGGTGCCGTGTGTGTGAAGGGTGTCTGTGTGTGTGAAGGGTGTCTGTGTGTGTGAAGGGTGTCTGTGTGTGTGAAGGGTGTCTGTGTGTGTAAAGGGTGTCTGTTGTGTGTGTAAAGGGTTGCTGTGTGTGTGAAGGGTGTCTGTGTGTGTGAAGGGTTGGTCGTGTGTGTGGAGGGGTTTGTCTGTGTGGTGAAGGGTGTCTGTGTGTTGTGAAAGGGTGCCTGTGTTGTGAAGGGTTGTCTGTGTGTGTGAAGGGGTCGGTGTGTGTGAAGGGTTCTTGTGGTGTGAGGGTGGTGTGTCAGTGTAAAGGGGTTTCGGTGTGTGTAAAGGGTGTCTGTGTGTGGTAAAGGGTGTCTGGTGTGTGTGTGTGTGAAGGGTGTCTGTGTGTGTGAAGAGGTGTATGTGTGTGTGAAGGGTGTCTGTGTGTGTAAAGGGTGTCGTTGTGTAAAGGGTGTCTGTGTGTGGTGTGTGTGTGTGGAAGGGGTATGTCTGTGTGTGTAAAGGGTTGTCATGTGTGGGTGTGTGTGTGTGTGATTGTGAAGGGTTTTGTCTGTGTGTGGAAGGGGGTTGTGTGTGTGAAGGTTGTCGGTGTTGTGTGAAGGGAGATGTCTGTGTGTGTGTGAAGGGTTGTCTGTGTGTGTGGAAGGGTCTGTGTGCGTGAAGGGGTGAGTTGTGTGTGTGTGAAGGGTGGTCTTGTGCTTGTGGTGTGTGTGTGTGTGTAAAGGGTGTGGGTGTGTGTGTTGTGTGTGTAAAGGGTGTTTGTCTGTGTGTTGTAAGGGTAGTGAGTGTGTGTGAAGGGTGTTGGTGGGTAAAGGGTTGTCTGTGTGTGTAACGGGTGTATGTGTGGTGTGTAAGTGGTGTAATGTGTGTGTGTGAAGGGTGGAGGGTGTGTGAAAGGGTGTGGTGTGTGTGTGAAGTGTGTGTGTGTGTGTGTGTGTTGTAACGGTGGTGAGTGTGTTGTAAAGGGTGTCTCTGTGTGTAAAGGGTGTCTGGTGTGTAAAGGCTGTCTGGTGTGTAAAGGGTGTCTGTGGTGTAAAAGGGTTGCGTGAGGTGTGTGTGAGGGGGTCTTGTGTGTTTAAAGGGTGTCTGTATCGTGTTGTAAAGGGGTTGTGTCATGTGTTGTGTGGAAAGGGGTTTGTCTGGGTGTGTTAAAGGGTGTTCGTGTGTGTTAAAGGTGAGTGTTGTGTGTGTGTGAAGGTGGATGTGTGGGTGTGAAGGGTGGGGAATGTTGTGTGTGTGGAGGGGTGGATGTGTGTGGTGAAGGGGGGATGTGTGTGTGTGTGTGCGGGTGGGATGTGTGTGTGTTGAAGGGTGGATGTGTTGTGTGTGTGAAGGGTTTGTCTGTGTGGTGTGAAGGGTGTGTGACGGGTTGGATGTGTGTGGTGAAGGGTGGATGCGTGTGTGTGAAGGGTGGATGCGGTTTGTGTGAAGGGTGGAGGCGTTGTGTGTGAGGGTGGATCGCGTCGTGAAGGGTGGATGCGTTGGTGAAGGGTGGATGCTGTGTGAAGTATGTGTGGTAAAGGGGATGTGTGTGTGTGATGAAGGGTGGTGTGTGTGTGGGTGTGTGAAGGGTGGATGTGGTGTGTAAGGGTGTGTGTGTTTTGTGTGTATTTGTGAAGGGTGTGTGTGTGTGAATTGTGTGTAAGGGGGGATGTGTGTGTGTGTAGGAAAGGGTGGATGGGTGTGGTAAAGGGTGGGATGTGTGTGTAACGGGGGATGTGTGTGAAGTGTGTGTATTGTAAAGGGTGGATTGTGTGTGTGAAGGGTTGTTGTTGTGTGTAAGGGATGTGTGTGTTGTGTGTGTTGTGAAGGGGAGTGATGTAAAGGGTGTGGAAGTGTGAGTGTTGTTAAAGGGTTGTGTGTGTAAAGGGTGTGTGTGTACAGGGTGTGTGTGTACGGGTGCTGTGTGTGAGTAGGGGTGGATGTGTGTGTGTGTAAAGGGTGGAGTGGTGTGTGTGAAGGGTGTTTTGTGAGTGGGTTGTGTAAAGGGTGGAGGGGGTGTGTGTAAAGGAGGGGTGTGTGTGGTAAGTAAAAGGGTGGATGTGTGTGTGTGTGTAAAGGTGTGTGTGAAGGGTGGATGTGTGTGTTGAAGGGATGGTAACGGGTTGTGGTGTGGAAGGGTGGATGTGTGTAAAGGGTGGGGGGGGGGTTTGTGAAAGGGTTTGTGTTTGTGGTGAGTTGGTGTGTAAAGGTGGATGGGGTGTGTTGGAGGGTGTGTGTGTCAAGGGTGCGTGTATGTAAAGGTGTTGTGTGTGTGTGTGTGTGAAGTATGTGTTGTGTAAAGGGTGTATGTTTGAAGGGTTGGTGTAAAGGGGTGGATGTGTGTTAAGTGTGGATGTGTGCAAAGGGTGATGTAGTGTGTAAAGAGTGGCATGTATGTAAATGTGTGTAAAGGTTGATCGGTTGCGTGTGTAAAGGGTGGATGTGTGTGTGTGTGAAGGGTGTGTCTGAAGTGTAAAGGGTGGATGGATGTGTGTGTAGGGTGGTGTTGTGGTGAAGGGTGGATGTGGTTTGTAAAAGGGTTGTACGTGTTGCGTAAAGGGTGGATGTGTGTGTGTTAAGTGTGGATGTGTGTGTAAAGTGGATGTGAGTGCCGAAAGGTGGAAGTGGGTAAAGAGTGGACGTGTCTGTAAATGTGTGGTAAAGTTGTTATCGTGTGCGTGTGTAAAGGTTGGTGTGTGTGTAAAGGTGCATGTGTTGTGTTTAATAAGAATATAAATTCATAATCCAGACGCACAACCTTTTCTGGGCAGGGATTACATATGAACGTCAGGCCCCCCAAGTCACGACCACAGGATTACCGGAACGTGTCAGACATTAAAACCCCTGGGGTAAACACCTGTCAGGCATTAGACCCCCTGGGGGTAAACCTGTCAAACATTAGGGAAACCCCCTGGGTAAGCCTGTCAGACATTAGGACCCCCTGGGGAACACCTGTCAGACATTAGACCCCTGGGTTAAACCGGGTCAAACATTAGACCCCCATGGGGTAAACCTGTCAGACATTAGACCCCCTGGCGGTAAACCTGTCAGCATTTAGACCCCATGAGATGAACATGGTATAGAGCAATTTCACATGGGGTGAAACACGATATAGAATAACCACCCTGAGGCAGCATGGAATAGAATAAAATAACCTCTGCAAGGAAAGTGTCTTTCCCATTGGTCCGCATGCAAGAGCTCACGAAACCGAATTTGTATGGCTTCGTTTTTGGGGAAAAGGTAGACCACAGGGCCAGGGTGACCTGCAGGTTAGGTCCTCAAACAACCCCCCCCCTGGACCTGGGGAAAGGGTATAATTGCCCTTAAGGGGAGGGAGCGAGTTAGAGAGGGGGTATGGGGACACCATAAGATTTGAGGTGCCCCTGGGCTCTGTCTGATAAGCAAGAGTACAATGTGTATCAGTCCAGCAGAACTACTTCTCTTTCAATTATATATGGGACATTACTATAATACACTCCATAACAGAGATATGTTAAGGGGATGCGACATCCCTTTACAAATAGGCGCAGGCAGGGGGCGTAACTACCGGGGAGCCCCAGTCTTGTTTCTTTTCCTATGACAGTATAGCCTTCTCCCAGAAAACCACTGAAGTCTTCGGGGTGCTCAGCGATTCCTCGTTATGCCACTGTGCTGGCAGTTCCCTTACTCCAATCATGTCTGGGTAATGAAAACCCCCCTCATGACAGAACTTGCCCCAACCTGACCTTTACCAACAGCATATTCATTTCCACTTCCTCACTGTCATTTGGTGGATTGATAATGTAAAACAGACACCAACAATTAAATTTACGCATCTTCTTGCTCCTGTGCAAAGCTTCCACCAAATTGTTTAGCATTATCGTTAATACCCACAGTATTCACTTTTAGATTTTTGGCTTTAATTCTTGTTAAAACAAACCATACATACCACCTACTGTCTTATCTTCCATATTTAATGCCAAGTCATATAAGTTCATTTAGCCATGTTCCAGCTATTCTGATTACATTAACTTTTCTGTTAAAGCTTATCGTTCTAGTTTTCCAGTTTCTCCAGCCAGAACCTTGCCTTCGTAACATCCCATTTGAAATTCTTGAATTCCGCTTGATTCCTTACTCCTCTATAAACCCCAGTATATCCACTATTCCCCCCCCTCCACACACTAGTTGAACTTCCTTCTTCCCAAAACAGCCGCACCACTAGCAAGAGTGCAACATAGAGCCTGGCACACAGAAAAAACCCCTCCCCAGTTTGTTTTTCTCTTAAACCCAAACCACAGTTCTTTTACATTCAAACTCTTAGCCAATGCATTAAAACTCTCACAAGCTCCCGCGCAATAGTATTTCGAAAATACAAACCCTGGCCGGTCCGTGGTAAATTAGCCCCTAAAGGTTCTAACACGCATAATCTGTGAGCGAGAACACCCCCGACGGATGAGCGCGACCACACAACGATGGCAGTTTCAGCGAGAATCATCCATCGATGGTTCAGTTGGAGATTGTTTATTGATGCCGCCTGGCGGATAATTGAGGTGTGACGAACACCTTAAACTCTCAGAGGTATTTTTAAGGGCCCTTCTTTCTCACATCCCCACCCATGTATGTAGGGTCAGTGTAACCTTATCCACCTTTTCTAATAATGAGGGGGGGGAATGAGTCCTGGTAAGTATAATTAGGAGCCTTGGCGAAACATTTTAAACCTAGATGGAGAAAATTGGGGAAAATTAGCCCACGGTAAGTTTTTAATTGGGGGGTTGGACATGCCTTTTTAATACATTTAAAATCACCAAATGTATTCCGCCAATTTCTTTATATTAACTAAATGGGGAAAAAAAACACACAATACGCACTCCCCCCCCCCAAATAAGTAACAATTCATACTAATATATTATAAATAAAATGGTGTCTTGGAGACACAGGGTGAAAGTGAGGTGAACAGAAACACAGTTTATTTGAAAAAAGCATTTAATACCAAGGCCTTTTAAATGAACAAGGAAGCAACATTTACAACAGACATAGGAGGCTTTATTTATCTCAGGAAGAATTAGGACTTACTTGTAAAATCAAAAAGGTGTTAACGTGGGTCACAAAATAGCAACGTTTGTGATGCAGAGTCACATTAGAAATAAAGAAAACCTTTTTAAACCAATGTGCAAAAACCAGGCGTCTTATGTCAATTACAGGACAGTCCCGAGAGTTAGAGGACAGGACGACAGAGGAGGAAAGACATTGCACAAATCACTAACTGTTAACATCAGGTCTGAACTCAATTGTTTAAAAACATTAATGAACTTTTCAATACAGGTTCGGGTCACCTCATTTAAGAGTGGTCTTCAATTGGATTGGATCGCTGATCTGGGTGGACATTCTGAAGCCCCGCAATGTTCCAAATACAAAAAAGGCAAAACTATTACTTAGGAAGCCATTTCATGGATCTGAATTAATTAACTAAAAACAAACTTCCCACTTTATCAAAAAACTAATGCAGAAGACAACCAACCCTAAAAAGGTATTAGCAAATTCAGTCAATCTAAGCAACACACTCGGCTGTGTGTTAAACACGATTTCTCCCATAACTGTCACTGAACTACATTAAAGGATGGATCCACACATTGCAGATTTTGTAGCAGATGGGAACTGTCATCTAGTACAAAAATGCACTCAATTTACCCAATCTGCTCTGCTATACTTTGTGTAAGGAAATTGTCTGCTGGCAGCACACATACACAATCACTTTTAGCTTCCTATACGATACAGGAAGCAGACAGTGGCCAGTAGAATAGAAATCCCCTGTCAAAAACTGTAACAAGCCTTGATGGTTATGCTGTTTTGCTACCCAAAACCCCCTGGGATGTCTTTACCAGCCAGGTGTGTTACCCAGCTTAAGGTGCTGATAGTCTCACTATTGTAGGAAAGATTTAAAAAGAACACAGACCTCTTAAAATCTGGAATGAGTGTAACATGGCAATTAGATCGAGTTATATATATTGCATTTATACTTAAAAATCAAGAATGGGCAGCATTGCATCCCTACACGGGAAAATTCCCAAACTGTAAAACAGTCATTACAGACTATGTGCTATAAATAAAAAATACAAGCCATTTTGGCAGCTCTGTTGCAGACAAACACCATATATGGCCAGAAAATGACACAACGGGAGGCTACTAAGTACACAGGTAACATCATTACAAAACCATGGATTGGTTTAGAGAAAGAAAGGAGATAGTACCTTTGCCTTGAGTACTGATAGTTTGCCTGAATCCTTGATTTTAATTTGGCCATTTCATGGGCGGGCTACAACACCAACGTTGAGTGAGGTTGGCAGACAGGGTGCAATTAAAACCTGACACTTCAATCAATCCAATGCTTACTGGTTCTCGAAGTACAGAACAAAGCTTATAGAGTGCAAGGAACAAAGCAAAGCTTACAACACATCTGCACAAAAAAGCAATAGCGAATTAATTTGTTTTATAAAAAAAAAAGCCTAGGGATTTGGGAAGGAGTGTGTTTATAAGGATGGTACTGCCAATGAATACAAAGACAATATCTTTTCAGGTGTAGATTCATTATGACAAATAACAAGCAACTCAAAAAAAGGAAAACAAAAATTCCCCAATCGAATTTAAGTTTAGAGGGGTGTGTGGCTACACGTTGGCAGGGAGGAAAGGAAAAAAGGGAGGGAAGAGACTTGAATGATATGTGTTCCTACGAATATAAAGAAAACTAAACAAAATAAGGAGAAGAAAAACAGTATACCTCCAACATATTTTGCAGGCTACCTTGCTTTTTCCACTGGAGGCTGTTACTGTCTTCTAAATATAGTGCCCAATCTTCATTGTGCATATTACTCTGCACCGTAATTCTAGCAACAAAAATCAAAGACCAGCAAGAATAAAATGGCTCCACTTACCTCTGACTGATAAGAGGTCAAATCAGATCAGTTGTAATTGGATGAGGTTACCTTCACATTTAATGCCTTCATATGCCCCATGATTTCGACATGTGGAACGGTTCCTAGATTCAGTTTTTCTGGATTCCCGACTGCTGGGACTCTATATGCTTTTCATCCGAGCTTCTCTTCTGAAAGTGGGGGGGGGGGTATTTGCAACTTACAACCCTGGATTGTTGGCAAAGTAACCATTAAGGTCGGAGTGATCACATTAAAGTCTGCAGGGAGATTCGATAAAAAAGTTCTTCTTAAAATGGTGCTATGTTTGCCCAACCAATCAGCATGTTTAGCTTCAAATGTAATAAGATCTGATTGGTTGGGCAAAATTAGCACCATTTAAAATAAGAATTTATTGAAAACCCTGGTGTTGTTTTTAAGTGGATTCCTGGAAACGCCAGCAACGATCAGAAAAACCCAGTTGAAGGGAAGGAAGGAGGTTTCAGAGAAACAAGTCTCACCCAACAGGAAGTGCTGCTTCACACACATATAATAGTAACACATATTATTAGTGTAATAGATGGAGAAACAGTGAAACTTCATCTTATAGTAGGAGATATAAACTGAAGATAGGTACACACAGTCAGATTCGAAAGATGACAGACAGGATCTGCAAGATCCGGTCTCTGCCATTCTTTTTTTTCCAAAGATCTGGCATAAAACCAGTCCCGAGCGTTCTCCCTATTTTAATTATAAGGAGAACGCTCGGGACTGTGTGTTTCCATCGGCCGCGCTTAGACTCCTTATAGTTCCTGCCAAATCTATAGGGAGTCTAGCGCGGCGAACGGAAATTTTTTGTCCTTTCCCGAACGAGCGTTCGGCCAACCCGATCGTTTGGCGGCCGCCGCTCGTTCGGGAAGGAAACGAAGCGTTACACACACGATAAAAGCCCGATACCGTCGGATCAACCACAAACAAGGATACTTTGAACGATTCATATTTTCTCATTAATGCAGACACCGAACAGATTGCAGGAACTTTTGCACAGATCTGATTTTGTGGAGTTAAGAGTTTCCACCTTTATATAGAGTAACACGGATTAATAAAACAATTTCTTAGTGCCCATCATTAGAACTTAACCGACGACTGATCCAACGACATTCAATCATTTAAGAACCGCCTTTCGAAGGACCAGCAGGACCCCTCGCGATCGAAAGCTTGGGTCGCGAAAAAACAGAAAGGCGGGGTTCCAGAAGGAATAGATTGAATTCCGCTGGATCAGTAGGAAGGGAAGTTTAATGTTCTGGGCACCTTAAACTCCGCTAGAAACCTAGAAAATGGGATTGCATGACCCAATCGTTGGGAAAAAGTATTTGTGTTGATTATATTTCAAATATTATTTATTGTATTATATATTCCTCTTCCATAAATAATGTTACCATTGATTCCCAGGTCAATAGTGTTTTTATTTAGCAATGCCTTACATGTTTAATCCACAAGTTAAGATAGCCCTAATGTCAAAAACAAAGGGAGCTTAGGTTTCCACTAAGCATGAAGTGTTAAAGGGAAGTTCGTTGCAAAACACATATGCTTTTAAGACAAATAGCAGTCAGTATTTCCAATCCTAATGTCCTTAACCTGTCCATGCCAGCATTTTGTCTCTATAAAATATTCCGAAATACTGGCACTTCTGTATGGCACGGACCCCCATAGTAGAGACCGTTATGGTCTTGCCCTTGACCCAGGCCTGGGTTAATTTGTTGCCAGTAGAGATCTGCCATCAGTAGAAATACTGCTTATGAACATTCAAGCGATGTGGTGCATTCTGGGAAGAAGGACTGCTAGAACCTGAATGTAGCTCACTACTAATGTAAACAGCAGGGTATATTTTCAACTGAACTTTCCCTTTAACTGCAGACCAAGACCATGCTTGAACACTAGCTTATCATATGGCTGCCGAGAAAAAAAAGACATAGAAACCTTTTTCGTTAGATTGTTCTGTTCCCGCTACCCCTCTCGGGCTTCTGCTTGGGTTTGTAGGATCTACGCTCTCTGATCTTAGGACCCTTTTCTTGTCTCTGCTTCGTGATCTATGCTTTCTTCTGTTTGTGTCAGAACGGTTCCTTGATGGTCTCTACTCCTACACACCACAAGTCAAAACATTAGATACATTTTTAAGCAAGGAACAAATACAAGTCCATTAAAGTGAGATATCAGGAAGTAAGGGGGTTGACTTCAAATTAGCAGGTGGCAATAAACGTGATCTTTCTAGTCCACAGTCTCCCAGTAGTGGAGCGGTATTCATGGCTTAATTAGAGAATGTAACCTGTCCGATTGTGTGCGTGTGCTATGTATCATAAGGGTAACGCGCCCCATGTAAGGATATTACATTCAGAGGCACATTGAAACTCCGATTAATATCCAATATTTTACGTGAGAGGGCGTCTAATTATACACACAAGGTTTATTATGCATGTTAAAATTGATCACAAGATACAGAGGAATATCTGGTTGACCCGAGGTTGGAAGAGAAAATAAATCATGTTCTCACTTCCTACAGGTATGTTTCAATGGTTTTGGATTGGGTTGGAAAGGTGGATGGACAAGTGTATGGGAGCTGCAGTGGAACATTTTCTTATAATCATCACTCGGTGCATAAGCGATTATTCTAATAAAAGTATTCGACTGCTGTTATTAAATTGAGCCTCTAAGTTTATGTATCTACAATCATGTCAAACATGGCGAACGCCGCACACCACAGAGCTGGTTTATGAAACTACCTGCTTCTCTTTCAGCTCTACGTCTCTTGACCTTTGTGGTCCCGTACACTGCTACTTATCTCGCTGTCTGGTTGTTCTGCTGGATTTCGATGCAGAACCGACTTCGTTTGGCGTTTCTTCCTCTCTCTAATTTCTTTTCTTCTACTTTTCTTACTTACTCTTACCTACGCCTCTTACCTTCTTTTCTATTTTTCAACGCTCTTTTTCTTTCTCACTTATCACGCCGTCTTTAGCAGCGAGCTCCTTATACGGTCTTTATGCCCTCCTTATCACGGTCCTTATACACGCTCCTTTCGCGGTCCTTTCTAGACCGACTTCTTTATCGGGTCTGAAGATTTTTTCCTTAATTTTCATGAGGAGATATAAAAATGGATCAGATTACAACCGGGGAGTAAAACATGATTAAAAAGCACACACATGCGATTGAGAGTGGTGTTAATGGAGCTACATCTTGTGGGCTAAAAGTTTAAGCGGAGTGCCTCAGGGCTCTGTTACTGGGGCCATTCTTGTTTTAATCTGTTTAAATGACTTGAAGAGGGCATTAGAGCAAGGTCTCTGTGTTGCCTGATGACACTAAATACTGCAGAGCTTGGCAACTTTCCAATGAGTGCAAGTGCTGCAAGCAGGACTAGTATAGGATTATCACAATGGTCCGAGAATGGCAGATTGGATACAATGTTGATAAATGTAAGGTATGCATTTGGGTTTATAATCCCTGTGCCCCTCACACCATAAATAACTTCTGTAAGTGCATCTGTAATGGAAAAAGATTTGGGGGTTCGTTGGTTAGCGATAACAGAGCTTGCTATACAAACAATGCCAGTAGCAAACGGCTAGCAGCTAGCAAGATATTGTCTTGTATAAAGAGGGGGAATGGATTCACAGGGGAGAAAATATTATTCCCCTCTTTACACAGCCACTGGTAAGGCCTCATTGGACAATATGCGTGCAGTTTTGGAATCCTCACTCATACAAAAGGGACATCTTGGAAATTGAGGCAGTCAGAAGAAGGGGAATGGAGGGCTCGGATATCAGGCCAGATTAGACAAGTTAGGGCTGTTTAATTGGAGAAGTGGCGGTTGCGTGGGGACATGATAACCTTGTCAAAATATATAATTGCGGCCCTACAATGAGCTCTCTGGTGCATGTGTTCACTAATAGGTCATATCAGAGGACACTGTGGAACATCCTTTAAGGGTTGGAAGAAAAGAAGTTTCATGCTTCAGGTTAGGAGAGGTTTCTTACAAGTGAGAAACGTGTGAATGTGGACTGTCTTCCAGAGAGGTGGTAATGGCAAGGGTGGGTCAGTGAATCAGCTGTAGGGGTAAAGGAGGGAGGCCTGGATAGGTGTGGTTCTAAAAGCTAAAAATATTGAGAATACTGGTTAATGCCTAGGTAGATCTTGGTTGTATCCCGGGATACGGCTCTGTTCCAATTGCCGTTTGGAGTCAGGAAGGACATTTTTATTTTTTTCCCCTTTTTGAGCTGGGGTTTTTTTGCTTCCTTCTGGTCAACTGTTATTAGGGGTTTAAAAAAAAAAAAAAAAGTGAAGAGGTTGGACTTGATGGACGTATGTTTATTTAAACCTTAATACTATTGTACTATGATTGCAGGGGGGCAGACCATACGCACGATAGTTATGTACGGCCGTTTCAGCACCCCCCGAATAGTGCCGGTATAGGCACGTTGGTTGGACAAACAGACTGTTCAGTTGGGACCTGATAATCCCCCAAATTATCGGCCGTTGCATACACAATGCTTTAGGTCGAGCAACCGTAAACGCAACTGGACATTTAGCACCTGCTGCTAACCACATATTCTCACGTTGTGGTGGCTGTGCGGTTGTCATAAGACATCCATGCAACACACGAAACCAATATAACAGATTCGTGACACAACTTGAACACAATGTTTTACTTTGCAAGCTCAGCGCCACGTAAACTATGCAGACCTGTCAGGTTATTTTCATACAACTTGGTTTATAGCCAGGCGTTTGTAAGCCCTCCGTTCATAGCCCAGTGTTAAGAAACAGCCCTCCCGTTCATTAGTCTGTTACCTGGTTATATTACCCCCATCATACACTGGAGAAATAGTGGATCTCAAAAACTTTTTTTTTAACTTAAAACTAAGTGGGTTGGCCTTAACGTGGAAATGGTCAAAAAAATATTACCGGAAAGGGCCATTGTGTTTGTTTTCCCCCCGGCACCCCTGGCCATCAGCATAGCATAGGTTGTGACTCTTAAACAACTTCATGGCAAGTGTAACTTATTAGAGGGTCAAAGGATACTTAGCCAGTATTAAAAGGGCAACTATAACCTAATACAACTCCCCCGTCCTCTCGACCTCTAATTCTATAGAGGTCGGACAGAAGAATTTCCCACTTCCTGTTCTGCTTTCTTTTAAAAGTGACCAAGAAAATATTCTACAACTTCTTAATATATAATACCAGAAACTCACAGGTATCGAATAACTCCTGCCAAATTGTTCCTCTGCTTCCCACTGGGCTCTCACTGTCAATAATCACAAAAAACAAACACTGCAGTAGAGCTACAGTAGACTTTGGTTTATCCTAATGCAGTTTTTGTTTTTTTTGTAAAATTCTATAGATATCAGGAGACACAATTACTTCTACCTGTCCAGGAAAAAAAAAAAAATAAGACCACTAAAGTTCCCAGTGGAAAGAGCAACGAAAAAAGAGAAAAAAAAAAAAAAAAAAGAACAAAAAAAAAAAAAAAAAAAAAAAAAACCCCCCCCCAAAAAAAAAAGTAACCTTCAGTCTTCCCGGGACTTATGGATATGCAATGGCCACCCATAAACATGTAAATAATACAAAGGGGTGTGTATACTAGTTCAAACACTAGCCCCTCCCCCTCCACCAGAACTCAAGCAGGAGCGAACAGGAATGGTAACCGGACTGTATGTGAGCCACTGATCTCTTATAGTTCTAGGAATCCAGGTTGGGAAAATATTTTAAAGAAATCCTAGGAAAAGAGATTATTTAGATTACAAATAGAGGTGTTCACATTGAACCCTTATCTACGTTGCTGTTTGATACGATTCACATTGTGACAGCCAATGTACCTTTATTCTTCACACCGTGCTTTTATTTTGGCGAGCCACTATTGCTGTTTCCCCATAGGTGATCATCACTCTTGAACTGAGAGTCTCCCACTATCAGGAAAGCACCGCAGACTTCACAGCCTTCCACTTTGCTTCTCCTGCGGCTGCCAAACTTTCAATGGTCTGAAAGGAAAAAACAACCACATTCACTAGATAATAATTATGTAGCAAGTGCATTAATAGTAGAACAATTTTAGTAAAATAAGCTCGATTTTTAACGCAGGGTTGTATATTCTATTCTCTTTCTCTTGACCGTAGTCACAGTGATCAGAAACCAACACTGACCATATCCCATGCCATATTTACTCGCGTGGAAAAACATTTTATTCCGGAACAAAACGCGCCCATTGCGAATTAACAGGATTAAAAAAAAATCTCTATTGTTAAAAAAAGGTCTGCAAATTGTGCCCCAAATAAAATTGATTGGTGGGTCAAACATAGCATCATTTTTAACATAAGAACTTTTATGAATCTCCCTGTAAATGCTTTCAGACCTGGAATAGGGGCACCCAGCATTTCTTAACGCACAACCATCGCATGTATTAAACAAACACTTTGGTGTAACTTACCCACGTACTCAACACAATTAAAGTGTCTGTAAACAGCCGTCCTCTACCTTGCACAGTGAGAACAATAAACCAGTTCTTGATAATTAAAACAATCACGCAAGCCTTTTTTTCCAATACCAATGTGATGTCACAAGAATCGCCCAGTGTCTTATCACAACCGTTATAACAAACGTCCACACATGGAACCGAGTGCATCTCAGAAAACACGTCCATTAATAAAAAATATATAGTGATAATAATCCACTTAATCAGACAAACACAAATGAGAGCCATGAATCCATAGTGTGCACTCAGCTACCTCTGTTGTCTTTTCCCCGGCACTTGTCTTGGGTAATTCCTTACACACTAGCATCTCCTAAAACAGTCACAGCAAACCACTGAGTAGGTTGTGGGTGCAGTGTAGCTATAGTGTATGCGTCCTAGCAGGGCGGGCCCGATGTGAATGGATTAATTCCAATGCCGCACGGGAGGAGAAAAACGTTAGTTTCGTGCAAGTTATGAAACCAAATGTTCTCTAAAGGGTTAAGTTCATCATAAAAGTAAACTTTGCTTTTAAAGCATTAAGTAGGTACAGGAGTTAAGAGCAAGCTTGTCTTACCTCCCGCCACTTCCCTTAATGTACCTGGAAGAAGACAGAACTTACCTGCAGCACGTTCCACCCGCTGGATCCTCCGACATGCATTCCGCGCTAGTTTACTATCTCCTGCGGAAGCAGCTGCCCTCATAAGTGATTACTGAGTACAATAAAACTCTGAGGGCGAAAGGAAGGACTTAGTTATATTAGTTATATCACTGTATATACTCGAGTAAACCCGACGGTTTTCAGCTTTAAAAAAAGCCTGAAAAATCTTACCTCGGTTGATAATCAAGTCAACAATGTCTAGACCTGTCCGGTGCGTCGTCGTCCGCATCCTCAAAGGCACATCCGATGATGTACTACCCGGTCACCTCTCCTTTGCAGCGCCGAGTAGGTGACATACCCGGAATGCGCCTGAGGATGTGGGAGCGGCGGCGCCGACAGTGGAGAATAACTACGGACACCAGGGAGGGCAATTATTTACAAATCCAGAGTAAAACCTTCTTTATTTGTTTTTTTTTTTTTTTTTTTTGCTACTGTTGCCAAACTAAAGAGGATTTACCCTATTGCAAGTATTGCCCACTTAAGATGTTTGAAAACTACAAGCACTCCAACAACTAAAGCATGGCTGAGTTGTAGTTTCCAAACCATCTAAGTGGCACAATACACCCCCTTGGTTTTTAATCGAGTCATGTTTTTATCCTCTTTTTAGCTAATACTAATACCCTCGGTTTAGTACTAGGCGGTTTTATCTCGAGTATATACGGTAGACATGAAGAGTGGTCATGCACACCTCTTATATCACCAAATAAATGTCAGTATGATATCCAGGTGCCCAGTTGAATAACAGGCGTAGCGGTCCACACTGAATAAAAACCCAGTATAGTTGACCTTTACTAATAATTATTCCCCGGTTATGGGAAAATATTTATATATTGGGGGTCTAAATCTCCGCTTCCCATTAAACATGTCACATCTCAAAACAAATGAACCGACTAACTTGCCGACTGTATGTTAGTCAGATTCAGCAGTTCCCGTTCCTCTTTCAGCCTGTTCAACAAGCTTCATCAGTCCCTGGGGCTTCCCCAGCTTGCCTTCTGAGCCAACGTTCTCGATCTGTTGGAAACCGAGTGTAAAGAATAAGATTTTCGTGTGCAAAATAAAATGACTCTTCATGCTGCCTCACTAGGATAAGGACCACAGAGTGGTAAACTACAAACCTTAATTCCAGGCCCCAAAGTCTGTCATTAAGGAAATTAAAAAGGGGGGATATAAAGTCCTAACAAATGTCATTACCCGTGGGCATCCTGTTACCCCTACCCTATTTTATTGCAATTCCTTTCCCCCCAATATGAACGGTCAGAAACCTGTCATAACTTGTGGGCCCTGAACCTCCTTCTGTTCTTTTTACAGCACAAACGAGCAGTTGATTGACTGGCCTACTCTTCACTTTAAGTCAGCACAGTGAGGGATAGGAGGAGAAAATTAGGGGCTGGGAGTGGGTATTAATCCGATTTGTTTGGTAAAGAAAGAAGCCATTTATTTAAACCTGAGTTCACCTTTAATACACCTTTAGTTGTGTCCCAACAAAGGTCCATCTTCATCTGTCCTCATTCAGATGTGCATTTTTGCGTCAAAGCAAGATGCCTACTAACACCTTTCATTCAGTGACCTTAAATAGTATGGTGTGCCATTAGAATTTCAAAGCCCCATCCTTCTCCTCACTCAGGATACGGCATTATCCAGCAGTCAGTGAAAGGTTCGGTTTTTACTCTACACACCATCCCAGACATTCTACTGTTCTCCTAGACCAGAATACTTCTTTAATGGTCAAGCAATTCCTTCACTGGGGAGTGACCCGTCACAGTCCACCATAAACTGAAATCCACGCTCTTCCAGTTTAATATTCAAACCACGGATAACTACCAACTCAGATCCCCCCCTAATGTCAATTATTCATCCCCCTAATGTCTCCTATACACTCCCCCTAATGTCTCCTATCACTCTCCCCCTAATGTCTCTCTATACACTCCCCCAATGTCTCCTATAACACCCCCCTAATGTCTCCTATTACACTCCCCCTAATGTCCCTGATCTTCGGCATTCTGATATGGGCATGGCCAGTTGTTTACCATTCTGGAACAGCAATTACTTACTACCACTATCAAACTTTCTTTAGAAAAATTTGTATGGGAGAAAGTTTATTTTACATAGATGGCTCATACCCCCAAAACTTTAGGACATGTGAGGCAATGTCAGCTCAGCGCTTGTGTACTATGAGTGATCTATAAAGGAACCCGCCCCCCCCCCCCTCACCCCGATATACTTTTAAAAAAAAAGATCTGAGAGCTTCTGGCAATTTACACACATAACTTTAAACCATTTTCTATATTATTTTTTTTTTTTTGCAATTTCCCTCCTCTCCTTTAACCTAGTAAATTTCTAGACTCAAAATGGTTTCAGAGTACACGGCGATGCAACTGGAAGCTCTGTGAAGATTCTTTGCTTTGTGACATTTATTAAAGGTAAATAAGAAAATAAATAATTGATGCAATATCCTACGACACGCTAACCAGCTTACATTTATTTATTATCGAGTGGCTATTTCAATTTGCAACCTTTGATTTATCAGCTGCAATTAGATTGGAAAAAAAAAAAAAACACATATTTGCTTACTTGCTGTAAAAATCCATCGATTTTATCAGTTAACAGCCTGAACCTTCCTTCTTCATTCTTCCATTGGTCCAACAGACTGATAAAGGTTACATGGCCCAAATTTTAAATGTATTGTACCAAACATAGGAACCACATTTAACTGCAAATTACAGAACAGGGTCAATCACAGCATTGTTAAACTGCCAAGTGACAATGGAATATGGATTAATACACAAGGTTTGTTTGCCTGATTATGCATGTTTTTTTCTCTCATTGTTGCAATTGTCTACAAATCATTTTAACACTATTGACTGTGAACTATTAGAGCATAAAAAGTGCACAATCTACTTCACTTCCCATAAAGCAGACCCATGCTACATCCCTACAGACGACAATCTTATCTTACCGTAAAACTTGTGGGACTCCTTTTAAACAAACACACTTAAACCCTTCTCCTGAATGCTGCTGTGGTCTGAGGACCAAGGCCAAACGCGCGTGACCTCTTCGAAATCCCTGCGTCTACTTCTGCGAGCAGGCCTTGCCAATTCGCAAAAAGTCCTTCATAGCAGCCCGCATTTCAGGTGACGGCGAGCTCGTTCTCATAACCTAAAAACCGACAACCCGATTTTTCCCCTTACAGGAAAAATCACGGCTGGATCAGGCAGCAGGAAAATATTTAACTTACTGTTTACGTAGATTTTTCATCGTGGATTTTTTCACATGGACCTGATACGGGAAAATAAATAACTAAAAAATAAACCACGTCTACAGCTTATTTGTGCACATGTCAGATTTAAAATTGTAAATACAGTCAGTACAGCTTACAGTCACGTTGGTGTATAAATGGGTGGTTAATTGACTTATAATTTAAAAATTTTATTTACACACACCAACTCTACATTTTTCTTGGGTTTATAATTTATTTTCCCTAATTCAGTTACTTGAATGAAGTGTGTTGAGAATGGGTCTCATAGAATCCTCTAGGAGAGTTCGAAGGTTGAAAATGCATGTCCACCCCTCATAATAATAGATGTAGAACCCCTGAAACTGTGACACTGTCAGGTTCAGCTAGAAGGAGCAATTTTAACCCAATGCCCCTAACCCTGCTTTTATTCAAGGCCATGAAGATGGATTTTCACAGCCAATGACTACAGGTCACTTAGAGATTGCTCCACTGAGCCTTTGCAAGTGCTCAGTAGACCAGGAGATCCTGTGTAGGGGTTGTAAAGATTGGGCAGAGTTTAAAGCAAACAGTTTTAGGGCTTGGGAGGGGGGTCCTCTGCATGGTAATTATATCTACAGAATAGTTGTCATATAATATTCTTAAGGGGAATTGACACTCTCAAATTATCAGACTGGTAAAGAAATGGTCGATTTTATTGAAGCATACTTTAATTCTTTCTAACAGATATGTAAAAGGCATGTCTGAAGCCCACTCCTACTGTCACTTACCCAAATCAGATCTTGTATTGTGACACATTCAGACTGGGCAAACATTTCACATAGATAGTAATATTGCATAAACTTAACAGAAAGGTTTGATTTAACGGGAATCAAAGTGAATCATTGTTTTTTTAACTGCCCAATACGGAAACTATAACCATCCCTATCACTGTACCATGTATTTTTTGGGTTGAATAACAACGTTCATTCTTAAGGACCAAATTATAATTATCTTCCATGCCCCCCTCCCTCCTCTGTCTATTAACCTACCAGGGTGAAGGACGTTAACTGTTCATTCCTTCACCAGTGGGTAAAGTCTACTCTCGCTGTCTCAATTGGCACTTCTTTGCAGCGAGTCTTCCCATTGGTACTTGTCACTGACATGGGCAAGGGAAAGTACCAGGCAAGTCTATCTGGAGTCGGGTGGATTAAAAAAAACCATGATTTTTTTTTAAAACATCCCGGATTTTTAGGATTAAAATCAGGTGTTTTTTTTAATAAAAATATATTCCATCCAAAAGTATCTCATAATGAAATAAAATTATTTGTTTTAAATTCCATTAATCCATTCCACATGCTCTTTTCCAGTATTTTTGTAAGATATTGGGCAGTTTTCTGCATACAAAATTATACACGGATGCTTGGTATATTTTGGCAGTTCTCAAAACTGAATTTTGACTCAAAGATACAGCTGCCTCAGCAAAAAATGTTTATACATGAACAGAGTGGAGAAAAGGACCGTAAAGGTTATGTCCACCCCCAAAACGAAATTTTAGTATGTGGCAGGAAAAGCTGTAAACCTCGACCGCGCAAAAGTAACAGCTGCCAAACGAATGCCCCAAAATGTACTTACCAGCCTTCGTTCCCTCCGCTGCCTTCTGCTGTTAACTTCCTGTGCCTTTTCCGAGCATGAAAAGTCAATCAGGAGGAGTTCCGACCGACATCCCGCTCCTGTGATTGGCTACGCTGCGATGCAGAGGACATACCCTTTAATCCTTTGTCTACAAACTATGATACAGAAACAACCCCTTCAGTTCCCAAGTTTCAAGACTGTTGCAGTGATAGAATGAAATATATTTTTCTTATTGTTTGGTAGTGGATATATCTCAGAGGTTGTGATAATGGTTTTAACTGAGGTCTCAAATTCTTTCAAACTAGTAACGAATGATATAAAATGTCCTTCCATCATACCTTCAATAATAAAACCTAAATCACATCTCTCTAGATAAAATTTGTGAGATTATTGCTGCAACAGTTCAGCAATGTAACTTCCTGGTTTGAACACTTCCTGTTTTTAGCCATGTGAACCAGCCTCAGCCTCATTATAGCGGCTCCCCTTCACAACTGTCAACTTTTTTCCTCAGGTACTTTCCTGTTTCCCCAGCAACAAGTCCTTAATGAGCATGCTTCTCCCCCGGAGGAAAGCCGCGGCAGATGGTCAGGTGATGTCACTCAACCTACTGAAGCAGAAAGTTTGAACTTCACCCCAGTGAATTTCTCACAGGCTCCAGCCAGAGGATGTGATGTTGGGTCAGTGTAAAGGAAATACTACAGGCTTTCATTTAACCCGAACTTGTTTGAACCACAGTTGCCCTTTAGCAATAGATATGCGTGATGTTTATGCACTGTTTCAGTTGAGTTAAATCTATTTAAAAGTATTTTTATTTAAAAAATATAGAGTGCAGAGTTTCTTCGGTGCAGAGACAGAAGATGAGAAAATGGTAAAACGTTTCCTCCTTACAATTTCAACCTCAGTCACTTTTTGTCTGATGTTCTGAGGTACAAGACACACTTTTCCTGATGTCTGTATGTAATTAAGTATAAAAAAGAAAGGTGTCAATGATGGAATGAAACACCGAGTACAATGGTACAAAATGCTCATTGTCAAAAAGCCGCTTGCGTGAAACCCAGCTACATCCCTACAAAGGAAAGTTTCTAGAAAATACCCAGCCCCTCTTGTAACTATCCAATGAAACGTGCCATTACCCACATCTGCTGGAAGGCGGTTCAGTTTCACTGCAAAAGAAGCATTCCTAGATAAAACTCCTTCTAATCTTAAAAAGGATTCCGCATTTCCTTTGAAATTGTTGGAAGCAAGTGTTCAAGAAAGTGATTGTACATCCCAGGAATCCCAGGGCTCCAGAGCCCAATAATTAGTTCCTGGCAACCAAACTTTTTTGAGAGGGTTTTTCTATTAAAGGGGCATCCTCCAGCCCTTCAAAACAAAAAACTAGTCAAGTGTCGTTAACCCGACCCAAATCACACGATATATTTTGGCACTATACTTAACTGCAATTACTAACCAGATATGTAAGGATAATTATTGGCCCTATTCTGGTAGAGTAAAGCTGGCTCCTCCCGCCATGCAGTCAATCAGGCTGTCACTGCTGACATCACAACCAATGACGAACTGCTGTTTCCCCTGCTGATTCTCTGCACATGCTCAAGCTTATAAATAGCTCATGATCAGAGGAAGGAGGCAGACTTTTCGAGAAAGGAATAGAAACTACTAATATATTAGTTTTAATGGAAAAAATAAAGGTCATTTTTTCGACTTTCCGTTAATCACACAACCCCATCCACACGGCGGGAAAAAAATAAAGCTGGCCCAAATCAGTCTTGAAATAATTGAAACATAGTGTTTATTTATTGTGACGTTTCAGCACTGAACATGTGCCGTCTTCAGACGACAATCTTACAAAGTGCTTGGGCTACAACTTTTAATAAAGAGAGAACAAAGTAAAGATGGTCCTCTCTGTGGTCAAAAACAGAAGTATGCTTGTATTATACGTGTTAAGTGCACTATATATAGCATATATAGATAAATAAAAAACATTTGATAACAAATCATATATAATTATATTTCTTGAGGCAGTGTTAAATACTTACAAACATGCAAGATAAAAATAGCATAACTCGTCTCTGCATAACCATGTTTAGTTCAACTATAGACTCAAATTAAACCAATACAAAATGCTAGATATCAAAAATCTCTATGCTATATGTGTATCAACACCGTTACATGGTACTTTCGCACCTAGATGAACATTAAGGAACACTAAACACCCCAAAAAATAGATATTTGCCATTTGTTGTTTTTTCACAGGGAGGTGGAGAACGCTTGCCTCACCTCCCTGTGAATTTATATACTATGCTCGGGGGAACCTTTGAACTTACCTTACCGCGATCCACTTGCAGGTCTTAAAACAACTTTTAAGTACCAGGAATTTAGATTTGCTACCCAAAGCTTAAAGGGACACTTAGGTGGAAATTCTGAATATTCTTTAATTGTTAGTTGTGTATGCCTCTAGTTATTCCTAACCTATATCTTACCATTGTTGAAAAATCTGTTGATTTTTACCCTTTGCTGTTCCCTGCTTTACACACTTGGTTGGAGGTTTGCCATTCGCGTGTCTATGGGTCTTTCTTCTTCCCAGGATGCACCAATCCATGGAATGTTCGCTAAACAAAAATTTCTATGATTGGCTGTGGATTGGGTCCAAGATGTTCAGATCTCTAACATAATGGTTCTCTACTAGGGGTCCTGCAAACAGGAAGTAGTATTTGTTTGGATTGTATTCACTACAAATGCGAATTGGCAGTATTAAAGGGCAATCCAGTCCTCAAATGAAAACTTACAACTACAGGTAATACCATTACCCCCAAACCCCTAACGGTAACTAGTTTGAAATGTGAAATTATAGTCTAACCTGAAACCTGCACAATGTCCCATCTTCCCGTTTTTGCTTCCTGGTTCTTCTGTTAGCAATGCAGTATCTGGATTGACAGTGACATCCCCAATGACTGAATGCGTAATCCCTAGCTGCCTCTTCTGAGTATGCCCAGGCTCAGTACCAGGTTTCTAAATGGCTCAGTTTCATCTAGGGCCTCCAGAATCATAGCAGTGCATACAATAATGAATGCATAGGACAAACGTAGATATACAACATATTTAAAAAGAGGCATTCTTTCTAAAGATGTTCTTAGTGAGGGGTGAGTGCCCTTTAAGTCATCTGGATGAAAAATAATCTGCCTCTGTACAGTACTTTGCACTGAACTTCCCCTTTAAGACAATTCCATGTAGATTGTATGGGGCTTGGTCAGATGACACGTCATTGCCTGGGCTGTAATAATAAAGCAAGTAAGATATTTAGACTGGGAAAAAAAGTTTCCGTTTGTTTTTTATAATTGCCCGTTACTACTGCAAACTATAATTCTCCCATATATCATGTACCATTTTGGTTTGATCTGTGTCCCTATTTTAAACTAGATATCCCTTGTTTTTAGATGTTTAGTACATTTATTAAAGGGTGTTTAGTCTCTTATTCAGATGTTGCATTCTGCTGATCCTATCTTGGATCAGGTTAATATTCCCCTTAAGGTTTCTATCTGGATCAGTTTCAGGTAAATATTCCCCTATAGTTTCTATCTGGAATAGGTCAAATATTCCCCTAAGGTTCTATCGATCAGGTAAAATAATCCTAAGGTTTCTATCTGGATCAAGTCCAAGGATTCCCTAAGGTTTCTATCTGGATACAGGTAAATATTCCCTAAGGTTTTCTATCTGGATCAGGTAAATAATTCCCCTAAGGTTTTCTATCTGGATCAGTAAATATTCCCCTAAGGCTTTCTATCGGATCAGGTAAATATTCCCCTCAAGTTCTATCTGGATCAAGTAAAATTTCCCCTAAGGTTTCCTATCTGGATAGGTAAATATTCCCTAAAGTGTTCTATCTGGATCAGGTAATATTTCCCTAAGGTTTCTATCTGGATCAGGTAAATATTCCCCTAAGGTTTTCTATCTCGGATCAGTAAATATGTATTTTTATTCTCTCTATATTGGGGCCTAGGGGAGGTTAGTCTCGTGTCTGTTTCCCAGCCCACCTGCCCAGGTCCCTAGATCCCATTGTGGGTCATCACAATCAGTCTGGTCCCAGTGGCACGTTTCTCTCTTCTTCGTTGCCGGGTGCCAGGTTCCGGGTCCACCCCCCTTAACTCGTCCAGCAGGCTGGGCCGCCGACCGATAAACATCGGCTGCCGAAGTCGCTCTCGTCCACACGGAAACTACGGGTAGAAAAAAAAAATTACAAAAAATCAATCGGCGGAGCAGAACAGTGTCCAGTCCCACAATGCACGGAGACCGAACCAGTTAGAGAAGGCCACGCCTCCTATGGGAGGGTTCCGTGGGCGGTGGCAGGAAGGGAAGTCAAGTCCTTAGTACTCATGGTTGAATTGGCGCTTTGCATGGCGGGGAACACATAGTTACGCTGGGCACGTTCGATCCTTATCACTGACTAGACTACAACTCCCACCCCGCATCCCAAAATTCTTATTTCCGGTTTGTTTCCCGTCCGAAACTAAGGCGGTCAACTCTTGGTGGTTACACGGAATTCCGTTCCCCCAGCTGAGCGTTTTGGGAAAGAGTAACCCGCACAGACTCGTCTCCTCATCAGAATCTTCCCAGACCGTCCATTGGGAGATTGATAAATTTGTTGCCACTTTGTTTACTCTCTTCATCATTCTATTTCTGTTGGGAAGAGGGCAGTGCATGTATTTTATGAATTAGTTAACTCCCCATTGTCCCATACTGACAGCCAGTTACCAACCAGCCACTGGGAATTGGGACTTTCATGGAGGACCTTGTCCTGATTGACCAAATAAGACTAACTATACCAATAATTATATAATATATATACAAAATACCTGATCAGCCACAGATGACCAATAATAACTCGATGCATGGAAATATAATTTATAATATCTCTACGCAACTATTTCCCCCATACTGGAAGAGGGACGTGAGGGAAGCTGCTGCCTTGGGGGTACCTGGAGGAGGTTTGAGAAGTGCCTGAGATGTGGGGTGAATGTCAACTCCCAAGAATGAGATCAATTGGCTGGTAAGTAAAGTCTTAAGCCTCGTACGTACTGATTTTTCCATCGGATATAATCACAGGTTGGTGTAATGGGTTGGTTGGGGCCGTTGTTGATTCTTGCCATGGCTGTACGATCTATGCCAACAACGAGTGCGTGATTACGTGCTCAAACCGATGTTTCTGCTGATAATCACCACATGTGTATGCGGTTCAGGGGTGCCGTTTGTTTGATCGCACCATGGCCCGTACAATCTTACTGGACAAACGAGAGTGTGTGTATGTTTGCGAACTGACGTTTTCTGCTGATATCACACGTGTAATGTGTTCAACTGTTCGGCAGATCAACAATGACGCCCAGACCAAACCATATGTTAGATTTATCATCGAAAATACCTTGTTAGCGGTTGTGCACCTGACTCATCATCGACAATAAGATTCATACGCCCAACTGAACGCTTACACTTGTTGGTGATTATCGACGCAACAGACTTTCGTGCGTGTGTGGCACGCACGAGGGGTCGTTCACGGCAGTTAAAATCATAGTGTGTTTTTAATTTACTTTGTGCTTTAATTTACCCTCCAGCTTGTGTTTTTTTGTAAGAGGGGGAGGGATTGTTTACTATTTTGCTTGTGTGGGTAAAAACGCATTTTGTTATTTGTTAATATATTCAATGTAAAATCCTATCAATTAAATTAAAAACTGGTTGTCGTTAAGCTGCTGACTTTTCTGTTAATTAATTATTCTAATTGGCTTATCCAATAGGGGTGCGTTCCAGGGGGTTTCAGGACATGAATCAACCCCCTATAAGTTTAGTGCTATGGGGAATCTGGGTGTGTCCTTGTTGTCGTTTTTATAAGTAGGGGCAAAAATATACTATACGGAGATGTGCAGATACAGGCTCCCCTTTGCTGCGTCTTAAAATTGGCTGTGGGTGTTCCCGATCTGGATTCCCCAGTCATATAAAGTACATTCTGATTGTTGTGTGTGTAGAGAGAACACAAATCTGCAGTAATTTTCTGTCTGTGCAAAACCCCCACTAAATAAATACTAGGCGAGAAAAGTTGCACTACAGTTGCCCATACACCTTGAACGTTAATTTTCACATCTACGTATGTGATTCAAATACAGTGTGTCGTGTGTAAAATAACCCAACAGGCTTGATACCCAGAATGTGGCTTAAGACGCGACATTTTAGTCGCTTGAGCCAGTGGTCTCTTTTGCGATTTCCCATGTAGCTGGCACAACGGGGTTAAGTTTGTGCTAACACAATTTGAAAAAAAAAGCGTGCTCTTGCTCGGGTAACTCCAACTCTAAAGAAAGAGCACAGGGCATCAGAACTTGCATTGTGCTCTCCCTAGAACATAGAGTTGAAAGCTGGACGCACTGTGCAACATAAAAAGGTCAATAAGTCCAGCACTCCATATAGCATCTCTCTGAAAATGGGTAGATTGGAAACACCCTCATTCATTCATTCTCGCCTGCCCTCCCCCATTTCCTCATCATCACCGTTTTAAATATTCATTCAGCAACGGGAGTGTGAGAGTCGCACACATTTTAACTTTTTGTTTTCTATATGTATTAATTTCTATCAAGGACCCTGTCGGCACGGGCCGTTGGCAACAGGAATCATCTCATGTTGTGTCCCTTTTGTTAGAAGCCGGGAGCTGACAAAGAAATATAACAAAAACAAAGGGAAAACACCAGTGCCATCTGACATCTAAGAGGGACATTAAGAAACTTTTTGGGGGTGAGATTGACGGATATGTACACAGTATTTTAGGTTGACTATAAACAATGTACTGCCCTGAGACTGGTATCACCATTCATGTTGTTTTTTTAAACAGTGGAAGAACCGGAAATAGAGGAATCAAACCCAGTAGTCAGAGTTGCCCTCTCCCAAATTATTAGCAAATCACCTTTCCCCTCAGTTTTTCTCCAGGGGAACCGGCAGCCTGGTGAGGACCCACCATCAGTGGTGTGCGCTATGAAAATGGAAAACCAGCAGCCCGACACAGAGCACTGTAGAGTCATCCTTCGTTGGCCAACGTAATGGAAATGTAGAATTTACCCCACTTGCAAAGAAGGAAGATGCGTTCCCTCCTACTAATACTTTAATGGAGACATGACACATACCGCCGGAATGTGCACTTTCTCCGTGACAGAATGGTCCTTTCCTGTTCCCCTGCTGTTCCTCCAAATCGTGGAAGTCTCTCCCTCCTGTCCCCAAAACAGTTGCCATCATGGGCCAATCTCAATTCTGGACCTATGCAAGTGTTCTCAGCCATTCTTTTGTCACATGGAGCATGTCCATCCAACATGAAGGTAAGATAGACAAATAAATCTCACCGGATTGTTATTATAATAGTATCATGTTTATCTTATATAAAGCAATCCATTATTACATTAGCCGATATGTGCAAACAGTGGAAAAGGTTCCAGTGCCATATAAAACATTAAATTAGAAATCCTTAATTGTTACTGGGTAAATAGCAAAATATAAAGAACATTAAAAGAGAGATAGTACAAAACGAGGCAGTGAGCAGTTATTTACAATGATGTACCAGCAGTGATTGACTGCTCTGTGTTGCAGGGATCTACCGTCCAGCTCTGCCTGAACAGGTTCGACCACTTGCAGCTTCATTGTAACTATAGCGCGCATTATCGTGCTCAAAACCAAAATGGAGTTGTTGGGCTGATCGCAGAAGTTAACATTTTCTTAGTGGGGTGGAAATTCCCTTTAAATATTTGGCTGAATTAGATTGCCTTAATTAAAGGTCTTGGGGTAATTCCCATAATACGCACATTTCATAGACGTGAGGTGACATTAATTATTTATAATATATATTATATATAGCACAAATTTTATAAGATTTTAAAAAGGTAATCTGTAGCTCGTGTACAATTAGACCGTTCATATAGTGTAGCATACCACCCAGTAGTGTAACGGAACTGATGTGTGGGCTGTGACTTAAACGCTGGCCTTGTGTTTACCACTGTACAGGTAACTGGTCCTTAACAGTGCGAGTTCAGGAACTGGTGCCTGGAGGAACGCTTCATTGAAGTGAAATGGACAGACGAGAACTTGACGTGACCGAGAGCTGCTGCGAGTGTGCTGTTGTATGGAGTTTGAACGTTAGTCCAGAAAATTAGAGAAATTAGAAAATTACCAAATACTATTATTAGAAAGGTAAGAACAAAAGTCCAGGACAGCCAACAGAGTGCCTGGTTTCTTATGTGGTTAATGACGCCATTTCCGAACCATTCCTCCACTTCCACTCCGGCTCCTCAAGAACCAAAAGAACAGAGCAGCCACTGGAGGATGGGAGAAGAAACCCGGAAGTGGCGGTGGAGCGAGAGCCTAAGTTGTGAGTATACCATCTATGCGTGGGAGCTGATTTCTACCAGAATAGTGTCATATACAATACTTTTTTCCACTGAACTTTCCCTTAATGACATATTATTATAGTTAGAACTAAATTTATAATAATAATAATTTATATAATTATTATTATTTCTCTGTTAAGGAATAAAGAGGTTGCAGATACAAAGATTTCCAGGAGCTTGACTGGTTGTAACGATTGGCACAGATCGTTCGGACATGTCCGCTACTGACAGACAGCCTTGTTTCAACACAAAACGCTTCAAAACTAACCTACTGATCCACTTGCACAAAATCTGAACGTGTGAACTCATTTTTAACACAAAATATAAATTGGTAATAACACCCCCAATTTGCATTGTAGTGACTCTAATATCTTTACGTTCTGGTACTTTTAAAAAGCACAAAACTGAAAGGAAATGTTTTTCTTTTTATTTCCTCCACTGACCTCACATTGTAGGCAGTTATTTTCCTAGTGAAGTAGGAGTTACGGGGAATTCTAATTTGGATCTTCCAGTGGTCCCACCACAGTCCATGATTTTAAACAGTCGGTGAGCGGGCATTTTTAGTTGCAGGGGTCGGGGGGGGGGGGGGGGGGGGGGGTGCAGGGTCGAGGGGTTGGGGGGGGGGGTACGGTGAAGTTATGAAGCTACGTAAGGTAGGGGGAAAAGGGGGGGGTGCGGGACTCAAGAGGGAGGTTCGAACTTGCGGTCTCTGTCTAGTGGGTGCCCATGGGAAAAGGCGGTGCAGAGACTTTGTTGATTCAGTTGGTTTGTGGTATGGAACCTAATGTGCAGTTATAGTAGTGGAACTCCAAGTTTAAGTCGAAAGGATTAGCCTAGGGAGGGAGTGGCGGCGACTCTGATCGATAGTTCTAGTCCGAGGATTATAGCGGGCGGCACAACTGTGGGTCCAGCCGTCCGAGAGCAGTCTTGTTGAAGGGGACTGGACGGGCAACTAGGAAAAGTGAAGATGCAAAATAGTGTTCTACATATGGTCCTCTTAAGAAGACTAAGTGGAACAGAGGAGAAGAGATTCGAATGGGTAGGAGACCCCTGTGGCTAGCTAGAAGGATGGTTCATGAGGTTGTGAAGTTTTTGCGGGTTGATGGTGGATTGGGATAGTTCCATGAAGAGTTATACTTAGGACCTACAATCATTGGGTCTGCCACAGTATTCTGAAGTGATATGGGGTGTCTAATGGTGATAGTCTAACGCCATACTATTGCTGTTGTATCGTCGAGCAAAGTGACCTGCAACGAAACAGGTGCGAGTAGCTGGGGACGCATAAACGTGCCTGCTCAGAGTGTGAAATGTGGGGGTTGTGGGTAGTATAGCCTAAGTTACATCGTACGAAAGGCGTCTGAGCTGAGAAGCGGATTGTACCCGGGGCGTTGCAAGAAAAGCTAGGCGACAGGCCTAGAATCCATGATGGGAAGATAGTGGGTGATGGGTGGGGCTGATTGGGTCGCGGATAGAGAGGAAAGCAATTCTACTCACCTGCCCCCGCGCTCTCTTCGGTCAGTAACCAAGGTACCCAGGGAGGACCGAACGCTAGGTTCGCGTAACTGCAGCCCAGCCTTACTGAAACGACGCTCTCTGGCAGGCCCGCCCCTACTGCTCCTTGCCGACGAGGCCAATAGGAAAGGCACGCTCGTTGCAGAGCGTGCCTTCCTATTGGCCTCGCGCCGACGAAGGAGGGGACGGAGCTTGCCAGAGCAGTTTCAGTAAGGCTGCTGCTGCAAGTTAACGCGAACCTCGGGGTTCAGTTCCGCATCCCCTGGGTAGAAAGGTTAACTGACCAAAGAAGAGGAGCGGAGGACGGTAGTAGAATTGTCCTTTAAGGCAACTAGCAAATCAACATCAAAATGCATTAAGTACCATTAACAGATGTTAAAATCAATTTGTGTTCAGAATTTGATCCACTATTTGCCTTTTGGAAAAGGCTTTTAATTAGAGATTAAATGTAACCACCTTCTTTTATTTCACTTAATTTCTCACTTTTTTACCACGTCCCGTCCTCCTGTCTATAGAGCAGCAGAGGGACCTCCAGGGAAATCTTTCTCCTTCTAGTTGTTTCAGAACTAGAACTTCTATCTGCAAACCTAGTGATTACAAGCATATGTGGTTCTGCGGGAGCTATAGGGACTAAGCGTTGCCTGTTACTGGGAGTATGGGAACGGAGGGGTAATACAGAGTATGTGGGGTTAGTGATAATATTACTCTCTATATAGTCTTGTTGCCCAAGCCCAGTAAAGTACTCAGCCAAAAATTGTAATAAAAAGCGCGGTTACGCCAGATAGATCCTGGTGAGTAGTAGTAAAACATAAAATAAGGGAAAAAAGCCTCTAATTAAAGTCAAGGATCATACCTGTTGGTTACACACACGTGCTCTTATGCACAAATATACAGGTTCCCTCAAGCACACTGACATTGGCAAAGCCCTATATTCTGTAGGTGTAATCCTCCTTACCTCATACCCTTGGAGCCACCCCAGTAATCCCCAAGCAGTCAAGAGAGCGAGTGAGCACAGCTATTCAGGGCATGTAATTTATACATATAACTATATTGCTATGTTTGGTACACAATAAATGATATGCACTGAGGTGGCGTGCTCTTCTTTCTAATGCTCTTATACACATATACACACATACTCACTTATTTACTCCTACAGATACTCGTACAAACACACATACTCGTATACACACATTCATTCAATAAAACTAAAGGGCATTGGAGATAGATCCCTAAAATGAAAAACTAACTGAGCAAGGAGGGTAGAATTTGTACTTTAACCTCCGAATATCATTTCTATGAGGAGTTGCAGCACCAAAGAAAACTGCTTCTGCCGGCTTGCGGAGTGCATTCAGCCCCATCTTTAATACGGAACGGCCCAGAGCCATAAACCTGGCAGATGAAAAATTTACGTGCTGTGGTCCTACCACGAAACAATATTGGGAGGTGGGAATAATAATCCCCTACCTCCCTGTGGCAGGTTCTTTTTATTTCTAAACAGTTAATTTTACGTTTACCGGGTTGGTCCTTTAAAGGACAAAATCTCACCCTCAAATAACATCTTTTAGAAGAAGGACTCCTTTAATAATATGTTGATATATCATAGTTGTCCATGAATTCATTACTGTATGCCTGCTAGCTTTCTGGATGCTCATGGAAACTGAGCCATTTAAGAAAACCTGTTACTGAGCCTGTACTGAGCCTGGGCATGCTCAAAGAGGCAGACAGGGGCATTAAAACATTCAGTCATTGGCTGTGATGTTCAACTGTCAATCCATAACTGGACAGTTACTAACGGAAGAACCAGGATATAGAAACAGATGGGAAACAGGACATTGTGCAGGTATTCAGGTGTAGACTATATATTTCCATTTCAAACTATTACCTTTAGGGTTTTGGGCGAAGATTTTACCTGTATGTAAGTTTTCATTTCAGGGTTGGACTTGCCCTTTAAGTTTCCCCAAGGTTTGTTGTATCTGGTGATTTCCTCTATTTATCTCCCTCTCCTACAGATCTTGGATTGGGTTGTTTTCTAATGAATTTGAAAATGTTTGACTTTTAATTGCTGTGGAAAATAAAGACCAAAAAAAAAAATCCATTTATACAAATTCAACCAATTATAAGATTTTTAGCAACCAAAATTCAAGGGCTATTCAATAAGGAGGTTGAAATGTTGCTTGTGATGTTAATCTGCAGCAACCAATCGGATGATCCCTTTTTACTGGTCTACTACAGTTAAAAAACATCTGATTGGTTTCTGCACCTTTTTTAAAATAAACCCTTAAATGCTTTACAATCAGGGGCACTTCTAGGGTCTCTGCTGCCTGAGCCAACTTTCATGCCGCCTTGATTATTCCAGAGCGAGCTGCAAACTGATGGTTAAATTGGTGCTCTTTCAGCAGGAGGCCTTAACTAACGCAAACCTATCTACAACTTCCTAACAAACTACTAAGCTAACCTAAATATATAAATGATTTTAATAACTCATATCGGTTTCTGTTACTAAGGAAAATCCCTTTTTTTCTTGACCGGTCAAGGGTAAAAAAAATTTTCACCACTGCCTGTCTGCCACCTTTCTTCTTAAGTGCAGGGGTACTGCCTGAGACAAATGTCTCACTCTGCCTAATGGTAGAAGTGGCCCTGTTTACAATGTGTAGATATATACCGCAACATGTCTATAAGGACCCTGTTTGTAAACGCGCGGTATCGATAATGTACGACCGCAGCCTTAAATGTACAGTCACAGTTGTACATTTACGCTGAACCCTTGTTAATTAACGAACGTTTACTCGTAGAATACCATGTGATAGTAAACTACTGCAATGGTATTCTACGGGGATCGTAAATCTACAATCGCGTTATCGCAGGTTTACGATCGTTAATGAATCATTTATTGTTAAACTGATTGTTAAAGACGCAGTATCGCTAAAAAGGGACACCACTCCTTTACAAAGACGGCCCCTAAGTCACTTGTTATCTTTGGGGATGGATAAGAAAAAGGGAGAAAATAACCCATGGATTTATCTGTGTAACCAGACGCTATAAACGTCCATTGTGATTCTCTACAAACCCCTTGATAGATTAGCTCCAAGTTCTTTTTCCTGTGACCTCCTGTAATGGGGAATTAGGAGTCAGTATATTGGGTCATTTCTACTTGATTTGTTAGACAAGAGATTTTGTGACATCCTGCACATTTTGTCGCCACCTGCATCCTAGTAATGGCCCCAGTAACATATTGGTGAACTGTCAGTGTTGTCCTGTAGTAATTTGGCTAAATAGTTTGTACATGTCAGTAATTGGATGGGCAATGATAGTAACATTAATTCAAAACCCCATTACGCGGCTCTGTGTGAGCCCTTATGTTTTATAATATGTGAACCTCTCCATTTACATTCATAACAGCCCAAAGCCTTCATGTATGTTACAATGTATTTATTAACCATGTAAAAGTCACCGCTATCCTTGCAGAGATCCGACCGCTCTCACATTTCATGCTGTAAATATTCCATGATTAATTCTGGGATCTTGAGCTGATGAATGAGGTTCATTTTTTTAACTTGTCTTAGATGGTTTCTTATGGCCAAACGACACTGAGTCATTAAGGTCCTTGGATGAGCTGCAGAGGAGAATATAAAACAAAGTGTTTGCAGTACTAGAATTGCAAGTCTTATTACAGGGTAATACTATTGGGATAAAACCAAGCAAATCTGATCTGGCGCCCCTATGGATACTTTCTTCCTACCGAAGCGCCTCCTTCTGGCGTGTGAGCTCGTAACCAGCTTATAACATCAGCAGACCAGGCCAAACTTGCCAGCAAGGGATTGGGGTCTGTAATTCACCCCCACTAATATTTCTCTATGGGGCCAAAATGTAACAAAATAACGTTATAATAGCAGTGCGCCGATTATAACGCGAAATAATCCCCTCCATTGCACTCAGCTGTTCACCGGTCAACGGCGGAATTTGTACATCTACGTGAACCGGAGGGAAGTGGTGTGGAAAATATTTAAGGTAAAAGAGGGGGTGGGCGACTAGGATGCAGGTATCTGTACAGCTAGTGGGGCTGTTTTTACTGCTGTTTGCTTTATGGAATTTGTTTGTTGTATGGGGCTGTTGAAACTGAAGGAAATCAGATGGGGAAGACAGTAAAAAAAAAAGGTTGGGGGGATCAGTGTGGAATCTGTGGATTACAATGGATAAAGTTTCCCCTGCCATAAATGAATAGGACATTAGAAGTCACCTTGGAGTTCAGTGAACTTTAGTAGTCACAGGACTACTGGGTGATTTCTAATATTCGTATAAAGGAGGAATTTTATCCACTGTATCGTTTTTTATTTTGAGGCTGGACTTTCCCTTTAAGGAATCATTTTTTTATTAATTTTGTTGTTTTATGTTAATAGTGTTTCCCTGTAAGTAGACTGGCTAATATGTGGATCAGGTTGGCTGCCAGAGGAAGCAGCGGAGGATCACAGGTAAGTTATCTGGTTTCTCTACTGATGGTTTTTATTGACGATCGGCAGGTACGACATCTATTTAGCAATGATTTTCAATTAAGGGTTTTAAAGCCCTGCACAAGATTGCAACTTACTGCTCACAGTGGTTGATACATCACAGGGAAAAGTGCAAGTAAGTTGCAAAGGGGAAATTTATTGCACCCCCTAAAATCTTTACATGTGTGGATAGGATACAGACCAGTTTCGGCTTTATTGAGCCATCATCAGTTCCTCGGTCTATAGGCGCTTTACACTGCCAGAGGCCTGCGCTACACTGATTCTTGTGGAATGCTGTAAAAGTCTTTTTAAAGATATAGCTTTCCTAAAAGCATGGTAAATACCCAGAAGGCTCCATATCCATAAAGGAAAATGGCAAAAATCCCATGCGCTAAACGCAAAAAACGTGTGCGATAACGCTTGCGGTTTTGTGAGCGATTCCTGTACGTTGCAGTGTGGCCTCAGCCTTACAGGGAGATTCAATAAAAGTTCTTATCGTTTTAAAATGGTGCTAATTTTGCCCCAACCAATCAGATCTTATTTAACATTTGAAAGCTAACATCTGATTGGTTGGGGCAAAATTAGCACCATTTTAAAGGATGAGAACTTTTATTGATCTCCCTGCGAACTTTTATTGAATAACAACCCTTGTTAAAAAATGGTGCTACTTGTGCCCCCAACCATCAGATGTTGCTTTCTAATTGTACTAAAATCTGATTGGTTGGGCAAAGTTAGCACCATTTTTTAACAAAGGAGTGTTATTCATAAAAGTTCTGCAGGGAGATCAATAAAAGTCTCATCCTTTAAAATGGTGCTAATTTTGCCCTCAAAACCAATCAGATGTTATCTTTCAATGTTAAATAAGATCTGATTGTTTTGGGCAAATTAGCACCATTTTTACAATAAGACCTTTTATTGAATCTCCTGAATTCGCTCTCCTGATTGATACCGCGATCAGCTGTTTTAATACACGAATGGCGATATCTAGCAGGCAGATCTAAAGTTCCAACACTGATTGTGACTGCACACATGGGATAGCATTGTAGTAAGGCTTGGATGCTGTCATCGCTGTAACAGCTGATCGTGTATCTAGCATGGGGCTGGGGGAGGGAGGTGTGACAAAGAGCCTGCCATCGGAGTTGGTCTTCCATTCCTGCCCAGGAGAGTAAGTGGGCGTTACCATTAGCACATGGTCCCGCCATAGGCAGAGGACCCAGCCCATAACATTCATTCCTGCGCCAGAGAGATAAAGTGGGCGGTACACATTAGCACATGACCCGCCATAGGCAGAGGACCCGCCCATAACATTCCATTACTGCGCCAGGAGAGTAATGGGGCGTTAACCCATTAGCACAAGGTCCCGCCATAGGCAAGAGCGACCCAGCCCATACATTCCATTACTACTGCGCCCAGGAGAGTAAAGTGGCGTTACCATGAGCACATTGTCCCGCCATAGGCAGAGGACCCAGCCCATAACATTCCATTACTGCGCCAGGAGAGGAAAGTGGTCGTTACACATTAGCACCGATTCCCGCCATAGCAGAGTACCCGCCCATAACATTCCATTCTACTGCGCCAGGAGAGTAAAGTGGCGTTACCATTAGCCACATGGTCCCGCCATAGGCAGAGTACCCAGCCCATAACATTCCATTACTGCGGCCAGGAGAGTAAAGTGGTTTTGACCATGTACACTGGTCGCCCATAACATTCCATTACTGCGCCAGGAGAGTAAAGTGGGCGTTACACATTAGCACATGATCCCGCCATAGGCAGAGGACCCAGCCCATAACATTCCATTACTGCGCGCCCATAACATTCCATTACTGCGCCAGGAGAGTAAAGTGGGCGTTACCATTAGCACATGGTCCCGCCATAGGCAGAGGACCCAGCCCATCACATCTCACCGTAGGCCAGGTTATAGAGCTACACATCTCACCGTAGACCAGGTTATAGAACTACACATCTCATCGTAGGCCAGGTTATAGAGCTACACATCTCATCACAGGCCAGGTTATAGAGCTACACATCTCATAGTAGGCCAGGTTATCGAACTACACATTTGACCGTAGGCCAGGTTATAGAGCTACGCATCTCACCATAGGTCAGGTTATGGAGCTACACATCTCACCGTAGGCCAGGTTATAGAGCTACACATCTCATTGTAGGCCAGGTTATAAAGCTACACATCTCACCATAAGCCAGGTTATAGAGCTACACATCTCACCGTAGGCCAGGTTATAGAGCTACACATCTCACCATAGGCCAGGTTATAGAGCTACACATCTCACCATAGGCCAGGTTATAGAACTACACTACACCTCACATAGCCCCAGTTTATTAGAACGTACACATCCCACCATAGGCCAGGTTTTAGAGCTCCACATCTCCACCATGGCCAGGTTATAGAGGCTACATGAACAACCATACATAGGCCAGGTTATAGAACTACACATTTGACCGTAGGCCAGGTTATAGAACTACACATTTGACCGTAGGCCAGATTATAGAGCTACACATCTCACTGTAGACCAGGTTATTGAGCTACACATCTCACCATAGGCCAGGTTATAGAGCTACACATCTCACTGTAGACCAGGTTATTGAGCTACACATCTCACCATAGGCCAGGTTATAGAACTACACATCTCAAGCTACACATCTCACTGTAGACCAGGTTATTGAGCTACACATCTCACTGTAGACCAGGTTATTGAGCTACACATCTCAACTGTCCTTAAGTCATGCACGGGTCTAGTCACATGAATTCTGACATCAGGGTCATACACCGTAGGCCAGGTTTATGAGCTAAATCTCACCATAGACCCCAACACACCAGGTTATAGAGCTACACATCTCACCATAGGCCACAGGTTCAGGTTGATAGAGCTACACACCTCACCAGAGGCCCAGGTTTAGAGATACCACATCTCACCGTAGCCAGGTATAGAGCTACAACATCTCACATAGGACCAGGTATAGAACTAACCATCCTACCAATAGGCCAGGTATAGAGCTACACACCTCCCCATAGGCCAGGTCTATACGCTACACACCTCACAACTAGGGCAAGGTTATAGAGCTACACATCTCACCGCAGGCCAGGTTATAGAGCTACACATCTCACCATTAGACAAGGTTTATAGCACTACACATCTCACCATGGCCAGGTATAGAAACTACACATCTCACCGTAGGCCAGGATTATAGAGCCTACACACCTCACCGTAGGCAAGTTATAGAGCTACACATATCACCGTAGGCCAGGTTATAGAGCTACACATCTCACGTAGACCAGGTTATAGAACTACACATTCATCGTAGGGCCAGGTTATAGAGCTACACATCTCATCACAGCCAGGGTTATAGAGCTTTACACATCTCATAGTAGGCCAGGCAGGTTCTCGAATACCCCTTTGACCGTTAGGCCAGTTATAGAGCTACGCATCTCACCATAGGGTCAGGTTATGGAGCTACACATCTCACCGTAGGCCAGGTTTTATAGAGCTAGACATCTCATGTGGCAAGGTATAAAGCACACATTCACCATAAGCGTTATAGAGCTACACATACTAACCGGAGGCCAGGTTTCGAGCTACACCATCTCACCATTAGGCCAGGTTATAGAGCTTAAACATCTCACCATAGGACCAGGTTATAGAATACACATATACCATAGGCCAGGTTATAGAACTAAACATCTCACCATAGGGCAGGTTATAGAAACTACAACATATCACCATAGGCCAGGTTATAGAACTACACATCTAACCATAGGCCAGGCTCGAGCCTACAACATTGACCGTGAGGCCAGGTTTATAAAACTACACATTTGACCGTAGGCCAAGGTTATAGAACTACACATTTGACGTAGGCCAGGTTTCTTAGAAAACTACACATTTGACCGTAGGCCCGGATTATAGAGCTACACCTTCTCACTGTTAGACAGTTATTGAGCACAATCTCACCATAGGCCAGGTTATAGAGCTACAAATATCACTGTAGACTAGGTATTGAGCTACACATCTCACCATAGGCCAGGTATAGAAAAACTACAATCTTCACCATAGGCCAGGTTATAGAACTACACACTCACCATAGGACCAGGTTTATAGAACTGCACATCTCATCGTCTAGGCCAGGTTGGTTATAGAGTAAACATCTCATCATTAGCTCTCATAGTAGGCCGGTTATAGAAAACTACACATTTGACCAGTAGGCCATGTTATAGAGCTAGCAATCTCACTGTAGACCGGTTATTTGATGAGCTACAAATCTCACTGTAGACCAGGTATTGAGCTACACATCTCACCATAGGCCGGGTCTTATAGAACTACACATCTTCCCATAGGCCAGGTTATTTATAGAGACCTGCAATCTTCATCGTAGGCCAGGTATAGACTACACATCTGATCGTAGGGCCAGGTTATAGAACTTACACATTGACCCTAGGCCAGGTTATTTTTAAGGGGGGGGGGGGGGGTTCTTTTTTTTGGCTTTACCGGGGCAAAATCCTCAACCATAGGCCAGGTTATAGAGTACACATCTCATATAGGCCAGGTTATTAGAGCTACGCATTTCATCATAGGCCCGGTTATAGGCTAAGCATCTCATCATAGGAAAGGTTATCGAGCTACACATCCTCACAATAGGCAAGGTTTATAGAAACTGACACATTTCTCATCGTAGGCCAGGTTATAGAGCACACATCTCATTCATAGCATTCATCGTAGGCCAGGTTATAGAAACTACACATTTGACAGTAGGCCAGGTTTTATAGAGGCTACGCATTATCACTGTAGACCCAGGTTATTGAGCTAACATCTCACTTGTAGACCAGGTTATAGAGCTACACATCTCACCATAGGCCAGGTTATAGAGCTACACATCTCATCATAGGCCAGGTTATAGAACTACACATCTCACCATAGGCCAGGTTATAGAACTACATATCTCACCATAAGCCAGGTTTTCAGAATTACACATCTGATCGTAGGCCAGGTTATAGAACTACACATTTGACCCTTACACATCTGATCGTAGGCCAGGTTATAGAACTACACATTTGACCCTAGGCCAGGTTATAGAGCTACGCATCTCACCATAGGCCAGGTTATAGAGCTACACATCTACTGTCCTTAAGTCATGCACGGGTCTAGTCACATGAATTCTGACATCAGGGTCATACACCGTAGGCCAGGTTTATGAGCTAAATCTCACCATAGACCCCAACACACCAGGTTATAGAGCTACACATCTCACCATAGGCCACAGGTTCAGGTTGATAGAGCTACACACCTCACCAGAGGCCCAGGTTTAGAGATACCACATCTCACCGTAGCCAGGTATAGAGCTACAACATCTCACATAGGACCAGGTATAGAACTAACCATCCTACCAATAGGCCAGGTATAGAGCTACACACCTCCCCATAGGCCAGGTCTATACGCTACACACCTCACAACTAGGGCAAGGTTATAGAGCTACACATCTCACCGCAGGCCAGGTTATAGAGCTACACATCTCACCATTAGACAAGGTTTATAGCACTACACATCTCACCATGGCCAGGTATAGAAACTACACATCTCACCGTAGGCCAGGATTATAGAGCCTACACACCTCACCGTAGGCAAGTTATAGAGCTACACATATCACCGTAGGCCAGGTTATAGAGCTACACATCTCACGTAGACCAGGTTATAGAACTACACATTCATCGTAGGGCCAGGTTATAGAGCTACACATCTCATCACAGCCAGGGTTATAGAGCTTTACACATCTCATAGTAGGCCAGGCAGGTTCTCGAATACCCCTTTGACCGTTAGGCCAGTTATAGAGCTACGCATCTCACCATAGGGTCAGGTTATGGAGCTACACATCTCACCGTAGGCCAGGTTTTATAGAGCTAGACATCTCATGTGGCAAGGTATAAAGCACACATTCACCATAAGCGTTATAGAGCTACACATACTAACCGGAGGCCAGGTTTCGAGCTACACCATCTCACCATTAGGCCAGGTTATAGAGCTTAAACATCTCACCATAGGACCAGGTTATAGAATACACATATACCATAGGCCAGGTTATAGAACTAAACATCTCACCATAGGGCAGGTTATAGAAACTACAACATATCACCATAGGCCAGGTTATAGAACTACACATCTAACCATAGGCCAGGCTCGAGCCTACAACATTGACCGTGAGGCCAGGTTTATAAAACTACACATTTGACCGTAGGCCAAGGTTATAGAACTACACATTTGACGTAGGCCAGGTTTCTTAGAAAACTACACATTTGACCGTAGGCCCGGATTATAGAGCTACACCTTCTCACTGTTAGACAGTTATTGAGCACAATCTCACCATAGGCCAGGTTATAGAGCTACAAATATCACTGTAGACTAGGTATTGAGCTACACATCTCACCATAGGCCAGGTATAGAAAAACTACAATCTTCACCATAGGCCAGGTTATAGAACTACACACTCACCATAGGACCAGGTTTATAGAACTGCACATCTCATCGTCTAGGCCAGGTTGGTTATAGAGTAAACATCTCATCATTAGCTCTCATAGTAGGCCGGTTATAGAAAACTACACATTTGACCAGTAGGCCATGTTATAGAGCTAGCAATCTCACTGTAGACCGGTTATTTGATGAGCTACAAATCTCACTGTAGACCAGGTATTGAGCTACACATCTCACCATAGGCCGGGTCTTATAGAACTACACATCTTCCCATAGGCCAGGTTATTTATAGAGACCTGCAATCTTCATCGTAGGCCAGGTATAGACTACACATCTGATCGTAGGGCCAGGTTATAGAACTTACACATTGACCCTAGGCCAGGTTATTTTTAAGGGGGGGGGGGGGGGTTCTTTTTTTTGGCTTTACCGGGGCAAAATCCTCAACCATAGGCCAGGTTATAGAGTACACATCTCATATAGGCCAGGTTATTAGAGCTACGCATTTCATCATAGGCCCGGTTATAGGCTAAGCATCTCATCATAGGAAAGGTTATCGAGCTACACATCCTCACAATAGGCAAGGTTTATAGAAACTGACACATTTCTCATCGTAGGCCAGGTTATAGAGCACACATCTCATTCATAGCATTCATCGTAGGCCAGGTTATAGAAACTACACATTTGACAGTAGGCCAGGTTTTATAGAGGCTACGCATTATCACTGTAGACCCAGGTTATTGAGCTAACATCTCACTTGTAGACCAGGTTATTGAGCTACACATCTCACTGTTAGACCAGGTTCTGAGCTACACATCTCACATGGCCACGTTATAGAACTACACATCTCACCATAGGCCAGGTTATAGAACTCAAATTTGATCGTAGGCCAGGGTTATAGAACTACACATCTCCCATAGGCCAGGGATAGAACTGCCCATCTCACGTAGGCAGGTTATAGAAGACAATCTGATTGTAGGCCAGGTTATAGAAACTTACACATTGACCCTAGGCAGGATTAGAGCTACGCATCTCGACCATAGGCCAGGTTATAGAGACTAACATTCATCATAGCCAGGTTCTGTGATAGAGCTACGCATCTCATCATAGGCCAGGTTATGGGCTAGCATCTCATCATAGGCCAGGTTATAGAGCTACAAATCCACCATAGGCCAGGGTTTATAGAGCTTACACATCTCATCATAGGACCGGTTATAAGAACTACACCATCTCACCAAGGCCGTTTATAGAAATACATATCTCACCCATAAGCCAGGTTTTCAGAAGATTACACATCTGATCGTTCTATAACCTGGCCTATGGGTGCGATTTGTAGCTCTATAACCTGGCCTACATGAGATGCGTAGCTCTCTATACCTGGCCTATGAATGAATGCGTAGCTCTTAACCTGGCCTATGATGAATGTGTACTCTATAACCTCCTATGGTGATGCGTAGCTCTATAACCTGCTGGCCTAGGGTCAAATGTGTATTTCTAATAACCTGTCCTACGATTCAGTGTGTAAGTTCTGAAACCTGGCTTAGGTGAGATAATGTAGTTCTATACCTGGCCTATGGTGGAGATGTGTAGTTCTATAACCTTGCCTATGATGAGATGTGTAGCTCGATAACCTGCCTATGGTGAGAGGATGTGTACTCCTATAAACCTGGCCTATATGAGATGCGTAGCTCATAACCTGGCCTATGATTAGATGGCCGTAGCTTCTATAACCTGCTATGATGATTGTGTAAACTCTATAACCTGGCCTATGGTGAGATGTCGTATCTCTTAACCTGGCCTAGGGTCAAATGTGTAGTTTCTATAACCCTGGCCTACAATCAGATTGTAGTTCTATAACCCTGGCCTAACGATGAGATGTGCAGTTCTATAACCTGGCCTATGGTGAGATGTGGTAGTTCTATAACCTGGCTACGATCAATGTGCATTTCTATAACCGCTATGGTGAGATGTGTAGTTCTATAACCTGGCCTATGGTGAGATTGTGTAGCTTTCAATAACCTGGTCTACAGTGGAGATGTGTAGCTCAATAACCTGGTTCTAACATTGAGATTGTATCTAATAACCTGGTCTACGTGAGATGCGTAGCTCTATAACCTGGCTACTGTCAAAGGTGTAGTTCTATACCTGGCCTACGATGAGTTGCCTAGATGAGATGTTTAGCTCTATACTGCCTACGATGAATTGCATGTTCATAACCTGGCCTATGGTGAGATGTGTAGCTCTAATAACCTGGCCCTATGATGAGATGCTACGCTATAACCTGGCCGAGGATAAGATGCGTAGCTCTAGAAACCGCCTAATGATGGAATGTGTAGCTCTATAAAACCTGGCCTATGGTGAGATGCGTAGCTCTATAACCCTGGCCTAGGGTCAAATGTATATTCTATATAACTGGCCTACGATCAATGTGGGTCTAATAACCTGGCCTACGATGAGATTGTGCAGTTCTATAACCTGGCCTAATGGTGAGATGTGTATTATAACCTGCCTATGGTGAGATGTGTAGCTCAATAACCTGGTCTACAGGAATGTGTAGCTCAATAACCTGGTCTAACAGTGAGATGCGTAGCTTTAACCTGGCCTACTGTCAAATGTGTAGAAGATAAAATCGCATCATAGGCCAGGTTATAAAAACTACACATATCACCATAGGCGGTATAGAAAAACTTACCATATCTCACCATAAAGCAAGGTTACGAATTACACATCCACCATAAGTCAGAACTAAGCATTCAATCATTATAACTACCATGTTCTACCAATGATTTTTAGGGAACCCACAAATTTTTTCTGGCTGCTTCACTAGACTGACAGGCGAAACTTCACAGCAAAGAGGGACACAGACTCGGGCTGAACCGATGCCACAACCAACTTGTGCAGTGACGGTCACATTTCTTGAGATACAAAGGGAAATTGAAGGATTCCTGTTTCACAAGGTTCCGGACCATGGACCATGTGAACTATTGTACTGTTCAGATTTCAAGGACTTTGAAAGAATTCGTTCTGGTTCGAGCAAAGATCCGGGCTCCTTTCCTCAGAGGTAACACAGTTCCCACCAGCCAGGCAGTCACTCAGGAAGATCACCGCTTCAACCAGGCGATTGGACTCGCCTTCAAAGGGGGAGACAGCAAGATTCTTTAAACCAAACCGTAATTCAGGTGATACAACAAGATTTCTCCCATATATAGCAGAACTGCTCTCTATTATTTTATACTCCGGGAGATCCATAAACTCCAATGGCAGAGAGTGGACCGCGCCGTCACACGACCATACAGCACTTATCATGTTTAATAACACAACACACTTTTTGTACATCATAGAAAAGGTTATGACAACAACACACAGGTACTAAGGGGGAAAAACATCTTACGCGGTTTCAACATCGCACAATCAAACGTCTAAACTGGAAATTACACGTGGATTGCCTTTAAAACACTATTGTACCGCAGTCCGTCGTTTCCAGAGGGCCATTCGCCGTTGGTCCTGCCCCCGATATATCCATTTATTAGGGACAGGCCTTAAGAAAACTGTGCAGTCCCGAGCTCCTCCCATGCCTTGTGCCCTGGATGCGTGTGTAATGTGATCTTGAAAAAATGGACAAAAATCCATCTCTAAAGGGGATCCCCCCCTCTCGTGTGTGTCCCCAACATAAAGGTCTAAAGGTTTTTGACTTGCCGCGCAAACAGCGGACTGGGCTACAACGTTGAATTTTCAAATGCGAACAATTTCTCCAGCTACTCAGTGTGAGAGGAGACAGAGGATTTGTGAGAGGTGAAGATAAGGAAGAGAGGGTGTGCGGGGAGCATGTCAGAGATAAACGAAATGCTAACCAGATATATTGCAATGAGACTCGACCCTCCTCTCCATCTGTCACAGACGAGGGGTCAACCAGATCTTACTTTCTGTATTTCTCTTCTTACTACATTCCTACAAACACAAACCAGATTAAATCACCATAGACATTCATGTGGAATTTTCACATCTGGGTACACACTGTACTCGTACTCCAATCTGTAAGTGTGTACTGGTACACACAGTCCCACACTGTACCAATTGTAATGTGTACTGGCTACACACAGTCACACACTGTTACTGTACCATCTTGAGTGTGTACTGGCTACACACAGTCACACACTGTACCAATCGTAGTGTGTATACTGGCTACACCACAGTACACACTGACTGTACACATCTGTAAGTGTGTACTGGCTACACACAGTCACACAGTTACTGTAACCAATCGTAAGTGTGTACGGTGGTCTACACACAGTCACCCACTGTACTGCTACAATCTGAAGTGTGTACTGGCTACACACAGTCACACCACTGTACTGTACCAATCTGCTAAGTGTGTACTGGCTACACACAGTCCACACTTGTACTGTACCAAATCTGTAAGTGTTGTACTGGCGTACCACAACAGTCCACCACTGTACGTACCAATCTGTAAGTGTATACTGGCTACACACATCAACACACTGTACTGTACCAATCTGTAGTGTGTACTGGCTACACACAGTCACACACTGTTACTGTCCAATACTGTAAGTGTTATACTGGCTACAACCAGTCACACCTGTACCAACGGTAAAGTGTGTACTGGCTACATACGATCACACACTGTACTGTACCAATCGTAAGTGTATCTGGGGCTACACAGTCAACACACTGTACTGTACCCAATCTTGTAAGTGTAACTGGCTACACACAGTCACACACTGTTACCAATCGTTAAGTGTTATACTGGCTACACACACACACTGTACCAATCTGTAAGGGTATACTGGACTACCACACACACACTGTAACGTAACCAACTCGTAATGTGGTACTGGATACACACGTCACCCACTGTTACGTAGCCAATCTGTAAGTGGTACTGGTACACACAGTCACACACGGTACTGTACCCATCTGTAAGTGTATACTGGCTACACACAGTCACCACTGTACTGTCCACGAAGTGTGTCTTATACAAAGTATTGTATGTCCCACTAGGATGGCATACACACGTCCCACCACTGTTACTGTACCAATCGTGTAAGTGTGTAGCTGGCTACACACACAGTCACAGCACTGTACTGTACCAATCGATGTGTTACTGGCTACACACACCTTACGACAACTGATGACTGACCTTCACAACGTACCGTACAAATCTGTAAGTGTTCCTGGTACCACCAGGTCACACTACTGTAGTACCAATCTGTAAGTGTATACGGGCATACCACAGTCACACAACTGTACTGTAAACAATCTGTAGTGTATATACTGGCTACACACATTCACACACCGTACGTACCAATCTGTAAGTGTATACCTTGGGCTACAACACAGTCCCACACTGTACATGTTACCAATGTAACGTGTTGACTGGCTACACACAGTCACACACTGATATGTAACCAATCGTGTATGTGTACTGGCCTAACACACCGTCACACACTGTACTGTTACCAATTGTAAGGTGTGGTACTGGCTACCACCAGTCACAACACTGTACTGTACCATCTGTAAGTGGTACGGGCTACACCACATCCACACAGCTGTAAATGTACCAATCTCTAAGTGGTGTACTGGCTACACACATCACACACTGTAACTGGTACCCATCTGTAAGTGTATACTGGCTACACACAGTCACACCACTGTTACTGTACCAATCTGTAAGTGTAATATGGCTACCCACAGTCCACACAATTACTGTACAATCTGTAAGTGGTACTGGCTACACACAGTCAACACTGTACGGTACAATCTGGTAAGTGTGTACTGGACACACACAGTCACACACTGTACTGTAAAAACCAATCTGTAAGTGTGGTACTGGCTACACACAGTCCACACACTGTACTGTACCAATATGTAAGTGTGTACTGGCTACACAACAGTCACACACTGTACTGTACCATCTGTAAGTGTATACTGGCACACATACTTAGCCACTTAATAGCTACCCACACAACTGTACTGTACCAATCTGTAAGTTTTTTGTATACTGGCTCACAGTTCACGAACCACTGACTGTACCAATCTGTATTGTGTAACTTAGGCTACACCAGTCACACACTGGTACTGTCCAATCTGTAAGTGTGTTACTGGCTACACACATTCACACACTGTACTTACCAACTGTAAGTGTATCTGGCTTTACACACATCCCCACACTGTAATGTACCAATCTGTTAAGTGTATGTACTGCTACACACAGTCACACACTGTAGTACCAACTGTAATGTGTATCCTGGCTACAAACAGTCACACACTGTACTGTACCCAATCTGTAAGTGTAGACTGCTACACACAGTCCACACACTGTAACTAGTACCATCGTAAGTGTGTTGTACTGGGTGCTACACACAGTCACACACTTGTACTGTACCGAATCTGTAGTGTGACTGGGTGCTACCACAGTCACCACTGTACTGTACCAAGCTGTAGTGTATCTGGCTCACACAGTCACACCTGTAAACTGTACCAACTCTGTCTGTGTGTAACTGGCTACACACCCGGGTCAACCACTGTACTGTACCAATCTGTAACGTGTGTATACTGGCTACACACATGTCACACACTGTACTGGTACCAATGTATGTAGAAGTCGGCCGCTGTACTCCATCAGGGGTGGCTACACACAGTCACACACTGTACTGTACCCAATCTGTAAGTGTGTACTGGCTGTCACGGACCGTCACTCCACTGTACTGTACCAATCTGTAGTGTGTGTGGAGGCTGGCACATACACACAGTAACACACCTGGTACTGTACCAATGCGTAGTGTGATGGCTACACACAGTCAACACCTCAGTACTTTACCATTCTGTAGTGTGAATGGCTACACACGGTCGCGAGGGGGCACTGTACTGTACCAATCTGTAGTGTGTACTGGTAGCAGCTCACAAGTCACCACCAGTACTGTACCATCGGTCTTAGATGTGTACTGGCTACACACAGTCACCACACGTACCTGTACCATCTTGAAGTGTGTACTGGCTGGACCACAGGCACAACACTGTACTGTACCAATCGTGTAAGTGTGTTTATGGCTACACACCAGTCACACACTGTGATGTACCCAATCTGATAGTGTGTACTGGCTACCACCATCACACACTGTACTGTACCGAAGTCTGTAAGTGTGTCTGGACTACACACAGTCACAACTGACGGTAGCCGGAATCTGTAAGTGGTTACTGGTACACACAGCAGTCACAAACAGCGGTACTGTTCCAATCTGTAAGTGTTACTGGCTACAGCACAGTGCACGACAGGCACACTGTAAAGGTGTTACGCAATCGTAAGGGTACTAAGTGGCTAGCACACAGTCACAACTGTACGGTACCAACTGGTAAGTGTGTTACTGGCTCACACATCACAACACTGTACTGTAACAATCTGTAAGTTGTACTGGCTACACACAGTCCACACTGTACTGTACCAATCGGTAAGTGTATACTGGCTACAACAGTCACACACTGTACTGTACCAATCTGTTAAGTGTGTCTGGCTACACACAGTTCACACACTGTACTGTACAATCTGTAAAGTGTTATGTGTACACCAGTCACACACTGTACTGTACCATCGGTAAGTGTGTACTGGATACCACACAGTCACACACTGTTACTGTACCAACTGTAAGTGTGTACGGGCTACACACAGTCACACACTGTTAATGTACAATCTGTAAGTGGTACTGGTAAACACAGTAACACGCTGTTACGGGTACCAATCTGTAATAGGCCAGGTTATAGAGCTACACATCTCATCATAGGCCAGGTTATAAAACTACACATCTCACCATAGGCCAGGTTATAGAACTACATATCTCACCATAAGCCAGGTTACAGAATTACACATCTCACCATAAGTCAGAACTACGCATCTCATCATTATAGAACTACATGTCTTACCAATGCTTTTTAGGAACCCACAAATTTTTCTGGCTGCTTCACAGACTGACAGGCGAAACTTCACAGCAAAGTAGGGCACAGACTGCGGGCTGACCGATGCCACAACCAACTTGTGCAGTGACGAGTCACATTTCTGGTGAAAGAAGGGAAATTGAAGTCTCCTGTTTCACAAGTGCCGGACCATGGACCATGTGACACTATTTACCTTGTTCAAGTTCAAGACTTTAAAGAATTCTTTCTGGTTCTGAGCAAAGATCCGGGCTCCTTCCTCAGAGGTCACACAGTTCCCACAAGCCAGGCAGTCACTCAGGAAGATCCCAGCTTCAGCCAGGCGATGGAACTCGCTCTTCTAAAGGGGAGACAGCAAGATTCTTTACCAAACCGTCATTCAGGTGATACAACAAGGATTCTCCCATTCATTAGCAGAACTGCTCTCTATTATTTACTCCAGGGTAGATCCATAACTCCAATAGTGCAGAGGTGGACCGCGCCGGTCACAGGACCATCCAGGCCACAGGTATATAACACAACACACTTTATTGTACATCATAGAAAAGGTAGGACACAAAACACAGTGTACTAAAGGGGGAAAAACAGTCTTACGCGTTTCACATCGCACGATATCAAACGTCTAAAACTGGAAATACACGGGATTGGCCCTTTAACACTATTGTGTACCGCAGTTCCGATCGTTCCAGAGGGCCATTCGCCGTTGGCCTGCCCGATATATCATTATATATAGGGAGCAGGCTGAAGAAAATGTGCAGTCCCGAGCTCTCCCTATGCCCTTTGCCCTGGACTGCGTGTATTGTGATCTTTAAAAAATGACAAAATCCATCTTCTAAAGATCTCTCGTGTGTGTCCCCAACATAAAGGTCTAAAGGTTTTTACTGCCGCAAACAGCTGACTGGGCTAAAACGTTGAATTTCAAATGGAACAATTTCTCCAGCTATCAGTGTGAGAGGAGACAGAGCGGATTTGTGAGAGGTGAAGATAAGGAAGAGAGGGTGTGTGACGGGAGCAGGTCAGAGATAAACGAAATGCTACCAGATATTGCAATGAGACTCACCTCCTCTCCATCTGTCACAGACAGGGGTTCAACCAGATCTTCACTTTCTGTTTTCTTCTTCTTACTACATTCCTACAAACACAAACCAGATTATAATCACCATAGACATTCATTGGTGGAATTTTACAGCACTTGGGTACACACTGTACTGTACCAATCTGTAAGTGTGTACTGGCTACACACAGTCACACACTGTACCAATCTGTAAGTGTGTACTGGCTACACACAGTCACACACTGTACTGTACCAATCTGTAAGTGTGTACTGGCTACACACAGCACACACTGTACTGTACCAATCTGTAAGTGGTACTGGCTACACACAGTCACACACTGTACTGTACCAATCTGTAAGTGTGTACGGGCTACACACAGTCACACACTGTACTGTACCAATCTGTAAGTGTGTACTGGCTACACACAGTCACACACTGTACTGTACCAATCTGTAAGTGTGTACTGGCTACACACAGTCACACAGCTGTACACAATCTGTAAGTGTTGTACTGGCTACACACACCGTCACAACTGTACTTACCAATCTGTAAGTTGTATTACTGGCTACACACAGTCCACTGTACTGTACAATCTGTAAGTGTATACTGGCTCACACAGTCACACACTGTACGTACCAATCTGTAAGTGTTACTGGCTACACACGTCACACACTGTACTGTACAATCTGTAAGTGTATACTGGTCTACACACGTCACACACTGTACTGTACCAATCTGTAAGTGTGTACTGGCTACACACAGTCACACACTGTACTGTACCAATCTTAAGTGTATACTGGCTACACACAGTCACACACTGTACTGTACCAATCTGTAAGTGTATACTGGCTACACACAGTCACACACTGTGAACTGTACCATCTGTAAGTGTGTACTGGCTACACACAGTCACCCCTGTACTGTACCAATCTGTAAGTGTGTACTGGCTACACACAGTCACACACTGTACTGTACCAATCTGTAAGTGTACTGTCCTTAAGTCATGCACGGGTCTAGTCACATGAATTCTGACATCAGGGTCATACACCGTAGGCCAGGTTTATGAGCTAAATCTCACCATAGACCCCAACACACCAGGTTATAGAGCTACACATCTCACCATAGGCCACAGGTTCAGGTTGATAGAGCTACACACCTCACCAGAGGCCCAGGTTTAGAGATACCACATCTCACCGTAGCCAGGTATAGAGCTACAACATCTCACATAGGACCAGGTATAGAACTAACCATCCTACCAATAGGCCAGGTATAGAGCTACACACCTCCCCATAGGCCAGGTCTATACGCTACACACCTCACAACTAGGGCAAGGTTATAGAGCTACACATCTCACCGCAGGCCAGGTTATAGAGCTACACATCTCACCATTAGACAAGGTTTATAGCACTACACATCTCACCATGGCCAGGTATAGAAACTACACATCTCACCGTAGGCCAGGATTATAGAGCCTACACACCTCACCGTAGGCAAGTTATAGAGCTACACATATCACCGTAGGCCAGGTTATAGAGCTACACATCTCACGTAGACCAGGTTATAGAACTACACATTCATCGTAGGGCCAGGTTATAGAGCTACACATCTCATCACAGCCAGGGTTATAGAGCTTTACACATCTCATAGTAGGCCAGGCAGGTTCTCGAATACCCCTTTGACCGTTAGGCCAGTTATAGAGCTACGCATCTCACCATAGGGTCAGGTTATGGAGCTACACATCTCACCGTAGGCCAGGTTTTATAGAGCTAGACATCTCATGTGGCAAGGTATAAAGCACACATTCACCATAAGCGTTATAGAGCTACACATACTAACCGGAGGCCAGGTTTCGAGCTACACCATCTCACCATTAGGCCAGGTTATAGAGCTTAAACATCTCACCATAGGACCAGGTTATAGAATACACATATACCATAGGCCAGGTTATAGAACTAAACATCTCACCATAGGGCAGGTTATAGAAACTACAACATATCACCATAGGCCAGGTTATAGAACTACACATCTAACCATAGGCCAGGCTCGAGCCTACAACATTGACCGTGAGGCCAGGTTTATAAAACTACACATTTGACCGTAGGCCAAGGTTATAGAACTACACATTTGACGTAGGCCAGGTTTCTTAGAAAACTACACATTTGACCGTAGGCCCGGATTATAGAGCTACACCTTCTCACTGTTAGACAGTTATTGAGCACAATCTCACCATAGGCCAGGTTATAGAGCTACAAATATCACTGTAGACTAGGTATTGAGCTACACATCTCACCATAGGCCAGGTATAGAAAAACTACAATTCTCACCTAGGCCAGGTTATAGAACTCACACACTCACCATAGGCCAGGTTATAGAACTGCACATCTCATCGTTAGGCCAGGTGTTATAGAGTACACATCCATCATAGGCTTCTCATAGTAGGCCGGTGTATAGAAAACTACACATTTGACAGTAGGCCAGTTTAACTGCAATCTACTGTAGACCTAGTGACGCACAATCTCACTGTAGACCAGGTATGAGCTCACATCTCACGCATAGACCGGTTTATAGAACTACACATCTCACCATAGGCCAGGTTATTTATAGAGACTCTCAATCTCACCTGCAGGTATGCTGACATATCAGGCAGGTATAGACTACACATCTGATCGTAGCCAGGTTATAGAACTACACATTGACCCTAGGCCAGGGTATAGGGGGGGGGTCTTTTGGCTACCGCAATCTCTCAACCATAGGCCAGGATAGGTACACATCTCATATAGGCCAGGTTTATTAGAGCTACGCATTCATCATAGGCCACGGTTATAGAGCTAAGCATCTATCATAGGCAGGGTTATCGAGCTACACATCTAACCAATAGGCAAGGTTATAGAAACTGACACATTTCTCATCGTAGGCCAGGTTTAGAGCTCACAATCTTTTTCATCATAGCATTTCATCGTAGGCCAGGTTATAGAAACTACACATTGACAGAGGCCAGGTTTATAGAGGCTACGCATCTATCACTGTAGACCCAGGTTATTGAGCTACACATCCACTGTAGACCAGGTTATTGAGCTAACAATCTCACTGTTAGGCACCAGGTTATGAGCTACACATCTCACAAGGCCAGGTTATAGAAACTACACATCTCACCATAGCCAGGTTATAGAACTCCAATTTGATCGTAGGCCAGGGATAGAACTACACATCTCCCCATAGGCCAGGGTATAGAACTGCCCATCTCATCGTAGGCCAGGTTATAGAACGACACATCTGATGAGGCCAGGTTTATAGAACTACACATTGACCCTTAGGGGGGGGCCAGGTTAGAGCTACGCATCTCACCATAGGCCAGGTATATAGAGATACACATTCATCATAGCCAGGTCTTATAGAGCTACGAATTCATCATAGGCCAGGTTAGTGCTACGCCATCTCATCATAGGCCAGGTTATAGAGCTACAAATCACCATAGGCCAGGGTTTATAGAGCTACACATACTCATCATAGGACCAGGTTATAGAGAACTACACATCTCACAAGGCCAGTTTATAGAATACATATCTCACATAAGCCAGGTTTTCAGAATTACACATCTGATCGTAGGCCAGGTTATAGAATACACATTTGACCCTAGGCCAGGTTATGAGCTACGCATCTCACCATAGGCCAGGTTTGATCGAGCTCACATTCATCATAGGGCCTAGGTTCTTATAGAGCTACGCATCTATCATTGAGGCCAGGTTATAGAGCTACGCCATCTATGCTAGGCCAGGTTATAGACTACACATCTCACCATAGGCAAGGTTTTGAGCTAAACATCTCATCATAGGCAGGTTATAAATCACATCTCAACCAAGGCCAGGGTATAGAACTACATATCTCCATAGCCAGGTTACAGAATTACAATCATACCATAGTGCAGGAACTACGCATCTCTCATTATAGAACTACATGTCTTACCAATGCTTTTAGGTAACCCACAAATTTTTGGCCTGCTTCAACAACATGGACAGGCGAACCTTCACAGCAAAGTAGGGCACAGGGATGCGGGCTGACCGATTGCACAACCAACTTGTGCTAGTGAGAGCAACATTTCGGTGCTGAAAGAAGGGAAAATTGAAAGTCTCTGTTTCACAAGTGCCGACCATGGACCGATGTGACACTATTACGTGTGCAAGTTCAAGACTTAAAGAATTCTTCTGGTCGTGAGCAAAGACTCCGGGCCTTCCTCAGAGGTCACACAGGGTTTCCCACAAGCCAGGCAGTCATCAGGGAGATCCAGCTTCAGCCAGGCGATGGGAACCGCTCTCTAAAGGGGAGACAGCCAAGATTCTTCATAACAAAGCCGTATTCAGGTGTTGATAAAACAAGGGATTTCTCCCATTCAATTAGCAGAAATGCTCTCTATTATTTTACTCCAGGGTAGATCGATAACTCCCAATAGTGAAAGAGGTGGACCCGCCGGTCACAGGACCATCCGGCACAGTATTTATAACCAAAACACACTTAATGTACATCAAGAAAGGAGTGAGGACAAAAAAAACACAGGTACTAAGGGGAAAAGAAAAACAGTCTACGCGTTTCGACATCAGCACGATTATCCAAAACGTCCTCTAAAAGTGGACATACAAACGGGATTGGCACTTTAACACTAGTGTGGTACCAGCATTCGATGGTCCAGAGGGCCATTCGCCGTTTGTTGCCTGCCCGATATACATTATATATAGGGAGCAGGATGACGAAAATGTGCAGCCGAGCTCTCCCTTGCCCTTTGCCCTGGACTGCGTGTATTGTGATCTTTAAAAACTGACAAAATCCATCTTCTAAAGATCTCTCGTGTGTGTTCCCCAGCATAAAGGTCTAAAGGTTTTTACTGCGCGCAAAACAGCTGGACTGGGCTAATAAAAACGTTGAATTTCAAAATGGAACAATTCCTCCAGCTATCAGTGTGAGAGGAGACAGAGCGGATTATTGTGAGCAGGTGAAGATAAGGAAGAGAGGGTGTGTGACGGAGCAGGTCAGGATTAAACGAAAGACAGATATGCCAATGAGACATCACCTCCTTCCATCTGTGCACAGACAGGGGTTCAAACCAGATGCTTTCACTTTCGTTTTCTTATTCTTCGTACTACATTCCTACAAACACAACAGATTATAATCACATGCATTATGAGGAATTTGCCACTGTACATGATGGTACAACGAAGTGTGTACTGGCTACACCAGTCACAACTGTACAATGTTAAGGTGGTACTGGTCCACACAGTCACACACTGTACTGTACCAATCTGTAAGTGTGTACTGGCACACACAGTAAACACTGTACCCATCTGTAAGTGTACTGGCTACACACAGTCACACCATGTACTGTACCAATCTGTAAGTGTGTACTGGCTACACACGTCACACACTACGTACCAATCTGTAAGTGTTACTGGCTACACACAGTCACACACTGTACTGTACCAATCTGTAAGTGTTACTGGCTACACACAGTCACCACACTGTACTGTGATGGTACCAATACTGCAAGTGTGTACTGGCTACACACAGTCACACACTGTACTGTACCAATCTGTAGGGTGTCTGGCTACACATCCACAACATGTACTGTACCAATCTGTAAGGTATACTGGCTACACACAGCCCACATGTGTACTGTACCAATCTAAGTGTGTACTGGCTACACACAGTCACACACTGTACTGTACCAATCTGTAAGGTGTTATGGCACTACACACAGTCAACACACTGTAACCAATCCTGTAAGTGTGTACTGGCTACAACAGTCACACTGTACTTTTTGTACCAATTGAAGGTATAATGGCTACACAGTCACACACTGTACTTACCAATCTGTAAGTGTTATATGGCACACACAGTACACAACTGTACCAATCTGTAAGTGTATTACTGTGTTCACACCTCACACACTGTACCAATCTGTAATGTATACTGGCTCACACACCACACGTACTGTACCAACTGTAGTGTGTATGGCTACACACAGTCACACACGTACTGTACCAATCTGTAAGTGTGTCTTGCTACACACAGTCAACCACTGTACTGTACCAATCTGTAAGTGTAGTACTGCTACACACAGTCACACCTGGTACTGTACCACTCTGTAAGTGTGTACTGGCTACACACAGTCACACCACTGTTACTGTACCAATCTGTAAGTGTGTACTGGCTACACACAGTCACACACTGTACTGTACCAATCTGTAGGTTACTGGCTAAACACAGTCACACGTCTGTTACCCAATCGTAGTGTGTACTGGCTACACACAGTCACACCACTGTACTGTACCAATCGTAGTGCTTACTGGCTCCACACAGTCACACACTGTACTGTACCAATCTGTAAGTGTATATGGTACACACATCACACTACTGTCACCATCTAAGTGTTCTGGCACACACAGTCACACACTGTACTGTACCAATCTGTAAGTGTTATACTGGCTACACACAGGTCACACACTGTACTGTAACCAATCTGTAAGTGTGATTTACTGGCTACACACAGTACACACTGTACTGTTGTACCCAATCTGTAAGTGTGTACTGGCTACACACAGTCACACACTGTACGTTACCAATCTCGTAAGTGTGTACTGGCTAACACCGTCACACACTGTACTGTACCAACTCGTAAGTGTGTACTGGCTACACACAGTCAACCACTGTACTGTACCAATCTGTAAGTGTGTACTGGCTACACACCAGTCACACACATGTACTGTACCAATCTGTAAGTGTTACTGGTACACACAGTCCACACACTGTAATGTACCAATCGTAAGTGTATACTGGCTACACACAGTCACACAAGTACTGTACCAATCTGTAGTGTGTACTGGCTACACACAGTCACACACTGTACTGTACCAATCTGTAAGTGTGTACTGGCTACACACAGTTCACACACTTGACTGTACCAATCTGTAAGTGTGTGTACTGGCTACACACAGTCACACACTGTACTGTCAATCGTAAGTGTGTACTGGCTAAACACAGTCACACACTGTACTGTAACCAATCTGTAAGTGTATACTGGCTACACACAGTCACACAATGTATGTACCAAATCTGTAAGTGTTAATGGCTACACACAGTCACACACTGTACTGTACCAATCTGTAAGTGTTATTTACTGCTACACACAGTCACACACTGTATGTTACCAATCTGTAAGCTGTGTAGGCTACACACAGTCACAAATGTACGTTACCATCTGTAAGTGGTTATGGCTACCACAGTCACACACTGTACTGTACCAATCTGTAAGTGTATAACTGGCAACAGCACACAGTCACACACTGTAATGTACCAATCTGTAAGTGGACTGGCTACCAACAGTCACACACTGTACTGTACCAATCTGTAAGTGTATACTGGCTAAACACAGTCAACAACTGTACTGTACCAATCTGTAAGTGTGTACTGGCTACACACAGTCACACACGTACTGTACCAATCGTAAGTGTTGTAATGGCTACACACAGTCACACTGTACTGTACCAACTGTACGTGTATACGGTACACCACAGCACACACTGTACTGTACCAATCTGTAGGTTACTGGGATACACACAGTACACCAAAAAAATGTACTGTACCAATCTGTAAGTGTGTACTGGATACAACAGTCACACACTGTACGTACCAATCTGTAAGTGTGTACATGGCTACACACAGTCACACACTGTACTGTACCAATGTAAGTGTGTACTGGCTACACACAGTCACACACTGTACTGTACCAATCTGTAAGTGTGTTACTGGCTACACACAGTCACCACACTGTACTGTACCAATCTGTAAGTGTGTACTGGCTACACACAGTCACACACTGTAATTACCAATCTGTAAGTGTGTACGGCTACACCACAGTCACACACTGTACTGTACCAATCTGTAAGTGTGTTACGGCTACCACGCACACACTTTGTACCATCTGTACGTTGTACTGGCAACACACAGTACACACTGTACTGTACCAATCTGTAAGTGTGTTACTGGCTACACACAGTCACACACTGTACTGTACCAATCTGTAAGTGTTCTGGGCTACACACAGTCACACACTGTACTGTACCAATCTGTAAGTGTGTACTGGCTACACACAGTCACACATGTACTGTACCAATCTTAAAGGTGTATGGCACACACCCAGTCACACTTACTGACCAATCTGTAAGTGTGTACTGGCTACACACAGTCACACACTGTACTGTACAATCTGTAAGTGTGTACTGGCTACACACCAGTCACACACTGTACTGTACCAATCTGTAAGTGTATACTGGCGACACACAGTCACACACTGTACTGTACCAATCGTAAGTGTGTACTGGCTACACAAGTGCACACACTGTACTGTACCCAATCTGTAATGTGTGACTGGCTACACAACAGTACACCACTGTACTTGTACCAATCTGTAAGTTGTACTGGCTACACACAGTCACACACGTACTGTACCAATCTGTATAAGTGTGTACTGGCTACACCAGTCACACACTGTACTGTACCAATCTGTAAGTGTATACTGGCTACACACAGTCACACACTGTACTGTACAATCTGTAAGTTGTGTACTGGGCTACACACAGTCACACACGCTGTACTGTACCAATCTGTAAGTGTGTACTGGCTACACACAGTCACACCACTGTACTGTACACAATCTGTAAGTGTGTACTGGCTACACACAGTCACACGCTGTACTGTACCAATCTGTAAGTGTGTATATGGCTACACACAGTCACCACTGTACGTACCAATCTGTAAGTGTATAGTGGCTACACACGTCACACACTGTACTGTACAATCTGTAAGTGTAGTACTGGTCCACCACAGTCACCACATGTACTGTACCAATCTGTAAGTGTGTACTGGCTACCACAGTCACACTGGACGTACCAATCTAAGTGTATACGTGGCTACACACAGTCACACACTGTATGTACCAATATGTCAAGTGTTTTACTGGCTACACACAGTCACACACTGTACTGTACCAATCGTACGTGTATAATGGCTACGCACACAGTCAAACACTTACTGTACCAATCTGTAAGTGATAGGCTCACACAGTCACACACTGTGACTGGACCAATCTGTAGTGTTTGTTGTGGTATGGCTACACACAGTCCATCACTGTATTATAAGGGATAATGTATCCCCTACAGTAAATTATAAGGATATAGAAAGTCACTGAGGAGGTTATATGTCTACTGTAAATTATAAAGTGTAGAGAATCACTGAGGAGGTTGTGTGGTCAATATAAAAGGTACAAGGCACAGACTGAGTTATACAGGGAAATTGGGGTACCACTCAGGTATATACGGGAG
>CM033476.1:5133232-5320237 GCA_019447015.1 Hymenochirus boettgeri | reverse complement strand
GCACACAGTCAAACACTTACTGTACCAATCTGTAAGTGATACGGTAACACAGTCACACACTGTGACTGTGACCAATCTGTACTGTTGTGTGTATGGCTACACACAGTCCATCAGTATTCTGTATTATAAGGGATAATGTATCCCACAGTAAATTATAAGGATATAGAAAGTCACTGAGGAGGTTATATGTCTACTGTAAATTATAAAGTGTAGAGAATCACTGAGGAGGTTGTGTGGTCAATATAAAAGGTACAAGGCACAGACTGAGTTATACAGGGAAATTGGGGTACCACTCAGGTATATACGGGAGACACAGTCACACACTGTACTGTACCAATCTGTAAGTGTATACTGGCTACACACAGTCACACACTGTACTGTACCAATCTGTAAGTGTGTACTGGCTACACACAGTCACATCATGTATTATAAGGGATAATGTATCCCCTACAGTAAATTATAAGGATATTAGAAGTCACTGAGGAGTTATATGTCTACTGTAAATTATAAGTTTATTATAAGTCACTGAGGAGTTGTGTGTCCATATAAAAGGTACAAGGCCACAGACTGAGTTATACAGGGAACTCTGGGTACCACTCATGTATTATAAGGGATAATGTATCCCCTACTGTAAATTATAAGGATATTAGAAGTCACTGAGGAGTTCAGTGTCCATATAAAGGTACAAGGACACAGACTGAGTTATACAGGGAACTCTGGGTATCACTCATGTATTATAAGGGACAATGTATCCCCTACTGTAAATTATAAGGATATTAGAAGTCACTGAGTATGTCTGTGTCCATATAAAACTGTCCTTAAGTCATGCACGGGTCTAGTCACATGAATTCTGACATCAGGGTCATACACCGTAGGCCAGGTTTATGAGCTAAATCTCACCATAGACCCCAACACACCAGGTTATAGAGCTACACATCTCACCATAGGCCACAGGTTCAGGTTGATAGAGCTACACACCTCACCAGAGGCCCAGGTTTAGAGATACCACATCTCACCGTAGCCAGGTATAGAGCTACAACATCTCACATAGGACCAGGTATAGAACTAACCATCCTACCAATAGGCCAGGTATAGAGCTACACACCTCCCCATAGGCCAGGTCTATACGCTACACACCTCACAACTAGGGCAAGGTTATAGAGCTACACATCTCACCGCAGGCCAGGTTATAGAGCTACACATCTCACCATTAGACAAGGTTTATAGCACTACACATCTCACCATGGCCAGGTATAGAAACTACACATCTCACCGTAGGCCAGGATTATAGAGCCTACACACCTCACCGTAGGCAAGTTATAGAGCTACACATATCACCGTAGGCCAGGTTATAGAGCTACACATCTCACGTAGACCAGGTTATAGAACTACACATTCATCGTAGGGCCAGGTTATAGAGCTACACATCTCATCACAGCCAGGGTTATAGAGCTTTACACATCTCATAGTAGGCCAGGCAGGTTCTCGAATACCCCTTTGACCGTTAGGCCAGTTATAGAGCTACGCATCTCACCATAGGGTCAGGTTATGGAGCTACACATCTCACCGTAGGCCAGGTTTTATAGAGCTAGACATCTCATGTGGCAAGGTATAAAGCACACATTCACCATAAGCGTTATAGAGCTACACATACTAACCGGAGGCCAGGTTTCGAGCTACACCATCTCACCATTAGGCCAGGTTATAGAGCTTAAACATCTCACCATAGGACCAGGTTATAGAATACACATATACCATAGGCCAGGTTATAGAACTAAACATCTCACCATAGGGCAGGTTATAGAAACTACAACATATCACCATAGGCCAGGTTATAGAACTACACATCTAACCATAGGCCAGGCTCGAGCCTACAACATTGACCGTGAGGCCAGGTTTATAAAACTACACATTTGACCGTAGGCCAAGGTTATAGAACTACACATTTGACGTAGGCCAGGTTTCTTAGAAAACTACACATTTGACCGTAGGCCCGGATTATAGAGCTACACCTTCTCACTGTTAGACAGTTATTGAGCACAATCTCACCATAGGCCAGGTTATAGAGCTACAAATATCACTGTAGACTAGGTATTGAGCTACACATCTCACCATAGGCCAGGTATAGAAAAACTACAATCTTCACCTAGGCCAGGTTATAGAACTCGCACCACTCACCATAGGCCAGGTTATAGAACTGCACATCTCATGTTAGGCCATGTTATAGAGCTACAACACTCATCATTAGCATCTATCAGTAGGCCAGGTGATAGAAACACACATTTGACCAGTAGGCCAGTTATGGCTACATCATGAGCGGTTATTAGCTCAAATCTCACTGTAGACCAGGTGATGAGCTCACATCTCACTAGGCCAGGGTTATGCTACAACATCTCCCATAGGCCAGGATTATAGAGACACTCAATCTCGTAGCAGTATACGACTTCTGAGGCAGGTATAGACTACACATCTGATCGTAGGCCAGGGTTTTATAGAACTACACATTTGACCCTAGGCCAGGTATTAAGGGGGGGGGGGGTCTTTTTGGTACGGCAATCCCACCATAGGCCAGGATAGCGTACACATCTCATCATAGGCCAGGTTTATTAGAGCTAGCATCTCATCATAGGCCACGGTTATAGAGCTAGCATCTCATCATAGGCCAGAAGGTTAGAGCTACCACATCCTACACATAGGCCAAGGTTTATAGAACTGACACATCTCATCGTAGGCCAGGTTATAGAGCTTCCACATCTTTTCAGCATAGCATTCATCGTAGGCCAGGTTCATAGAAACTACACATTTGACAGGAGGCCAGGTTTATAGAGCTACGCATCTCACTGTAGACCAGGTTATTGAGCTAACATCTCACTGTAGACCAGGTTATTGAGCTTACAATCTCACTGTAGGCCCAGGTTACTGAGCTACACATCTCACAGAGGCCACGTTATAGAACTACACATCTCACCATAGCCAGGTTATAGAACTGCAATTCTGATCGTAGGCCAGGTATAGAACTACACATCTCACCATAGGCCAGGGATAGAACTGCCCATCTCACGTAGGCAGGTTATAGAATGACAATCTGGATGTAGGCCAGGTTATAGAAACTACACATTGACCCTAGGGGGGGCCAGTTAGAGCTACGCATCTCACCATTAGGCCAGGTTATAGAGACTAACATTCATCATAGCCAGGTTGTATAGAGCTACGAATCTCATCATAGGCCAGGGTTATGGGCTAGGCCATCTCATCATAGGCCAGGTTATAGAGCTACAATATCACCATAGGCCTAGGGTTATAGAGCTACAATCCTCATCATAGGACCAGGTTATAGAGAACTAACATCTCACCATAGGCCGTTATAGGAAATACATATCTCACATAAGCCAGGTTTTCAGAATTACACATCTGATCGTAGGCCAGGTTATAGAACATACACATTTGACCCTAGGCCAGTTTATGAGCTACGTCATCTCACCATAGGCCAGGTTTTTTGATCGAGCATACATCTCATCATAGGGCCAGGTTATAGAGCTACGCATCTATCATGGGCCAGGTTATAGAGCTACGCCATCTATGCTGGCCAGGTTATAGAGCTACACATCTCACCATAGGCAAGGTTATCTAGAGCTAACATCTCATCATAGGCAGGTTATAAATACACATCTCAACCAATAGGCCAGGTATAGAACTACAATCTCACATAGCCAGGTTACAGAATTACAATCATCACCTAGTCAGGACTACGCATCGCTCATCATTATAGAACTACATGTCTTACCAATGTTTTAGGAACCCACAAATTTTTCTGGCTGCTTCAACGAACATGGACAGGCGAAACTTCACAGCAAAGTAGGGCACAGGGACTGACGGGCTGACCGATTTGCCACAAACCAAACTTGTGCGTAGTGAGAGCACATTTCTGGTGCTGAAAGAAGGGAAAATTGAAAGTCTCCTGTTTCACAAAGTGCCGGACCATGGACCGATGTGACCCTATTTACTTGTTCAAGTTCAAGACGTTAAAGAATTCTTTCTGGTTCTAGCAAAGATCCGGGCCCTTCCTCAGAGGTCACCACAGGGTTTTTCCCACAAGCCAGGCAGTCACTCAGAGAGATCCAGCTTGCAGCCAGGCGATGGGAACCTGCTCTCTAAAGGGAGACAGCCAAGATTCTTCCAACAAAGCCGTATTTCAGGATTGATACAAACAAGGATTCTCCCATTCATTAGCAGAAACTGCTCTCTATTATTTACTCCAGGGTAGATCGATAACTCCCAATAGTTGACAGAGGTGGACCGCGCGCGGTCACAGGACCATCCGGCACAGGTAATAACCAAAACACACTATTATGTACATCATAGAAAAGTAGAGGACAAACAAAACCAGGGTTACTAAGGAGGGAAAAAGAAAAACAGTCTTACGCGTTTCACATCGCACGATATCCAACGTCCCTAAAACGGACATACAACGGGATTGGCACTTTCACACTAGTTGGTACCAGCATTCGATAGTTCCAGAGGGCCAATTCGCCGTGTTGCCTGCCCGATATAGCATTATATATAGGGAGCAGGATGACGAAAATGTTGCAGCCCGAGCTCTCCCTTGCCCTTTGCCCTGGACTGCGTGTATTGTGATCTTTAAAAATGAAAAATCATCTTCAAAGATCTCTCGTGTGTGTCCCCAAGCATTAAAGGTCTAAAGGTTTTACTGCCGCAAACAGCTGACTGGGCTATAAAACGTTGAAATTCAAATGGAACAATTTCCTCCAGCTATCGGTGAGAGGAGACAGAGCGGATTGTGAGAGGTGAAGATAAGGACGAGGAGGGTGTGGTGACGGAGCAGGTCAGAGATTAAACGAAAGTACAGAGTATGCCAATGAGATCACCTCCTCTCCATCTGTGCACAGACAGGGGTCAAACCAGATCTTCACTTTCTGTTTTTTATTCTTCTACTACATTCCTACAACACACAACCAGATTATAATCACCATGCATCATTAGGAATTACCACGTCACTGTACTGTCAACTGAAGTGTGTACTGGCTACACCAGTCACAACTGTACAATGTTAAGGTGGTACTGGTCCACACAGTCACACACTGTACTGTACCAATCTGTAAGTGTGTACTGGCACACACAGTAAACACTGTACCCATCTGTAAGTGTACTGGCTACACACAGTCACACATGTACTGTACCAATCTGTAAGTGTGTACTGGCTACACACGTCACACACTACGTCCAATCTGTAAGTGTTACTGGCTACACACAGTCACACACTGTACTGTACCAATCTGTAGTGTGTACTGGCTCACACAGTCACACACTGTACGGTGGTACCAATACTGTCAAGCTGTGTGTACTGGCTAACACACAGTCACACACTGTACTGTACCAATCTGTAAGGGTGTCTGGCTACAACAGTCACACAACACTGTACTGTACCAATCTGTAAGTGTATACTGGCTACACACAGCCACACATGTGTACTGTACCCAATCTGTAAGTGTGTACTGGCTACACACAGTCACACACTGTACTGTACCAATCTGTGAAGTGTATACTGGACTACACACCAGTCAACACACTGTACCAATCTGTAAGTGTGTACTGGCTACAACAGTCAAACACTGTACTGTGACCAATTGAAGTGTATAATGGCTACACAGTCACACACTGTACTTACCAATCTGTAAGTGTTATGGCACACACAGTACACAACTGTACCAATCTGTAAGTGTATTACTGTGATACACACTCACACACTGTACCAATCTGTAAGTGTATACTGGCTCACACACCACACGTACTGTACCAATCTGTAAGTGTGTACTGGGCTACACACAGTCACACACGTACTGTACCAATCTGTAAGTTGTGTACTGCTACACACAGTCAACACACTGTACTGTACCAATCTGTAAGTGTGTACTGGCTACACACAAGTCACACCTGGTACTGTACCACTCTGTAAGTGTGTACTGGCTACACACAGTCACCACACTGTACTGTACCAATCTGTAAGTGTTACTGGCTACACACAGTCACACACTGTACTGTACCAATCTGTAAGTGTGTACTGGCTAACACAGTCACACACACTGTACTGTTACCAATCTGTAAGTGTGTACTGGCTACACACAGGTCACCACCACTGTACTGTACCAATGTAGTGTATATGGCTCACACAGTCACACACTGTACTGTACCAATCTGTAAGTGTATATGGCTACACACATCACAACCACTGTACTGTCACCATCTGGAAGTGTATACTGGCTACACACAGTCACACACTGTACTGTACCAATCTGTAAGTGTTATACTGGCTACCACACAGTCACACACTGTACTGTACCAATCTGTAAGTGTTTATGACTGGCTACACACAGTACCCCACTGTACTGTTTACCAATCTGTAAGTGTGTATACTGGGCTACACACAGTCACACACTGTACGGTCCAATCCATTTAAGTGTGTACTGGCTACACCAGTCACACACTGTACTGTACCAAGTAAGTGTGTACTGGCTACACACAGTACACACCACTGTATGTACCAATTCTGTAAGTGTGTACTGGCTACACACCAGTCACACACATGTACTGTACCAATCTGTAAGTGTTCTGGCTACACACAGTCCACACACTGTACTGTACCAATCGGTAAGTGTATACTGGCTACACACAGTCCACACAAGTTACTGTACCAATCTGTAAGTGTGTACTGGCTACCACAGTCACACACTGTACTGTACCATCTGTAAGTGTGTATACGGCTACACACAGTCAAACACTGTACTGTACAATCTGTAAGTGGTGGTACTGGCTACACACAGTCACACACTGTACTGTACCAATCGTAAGTGTGTACTGGTAAACCCACAGTTCACACACTTGTACTGTACCAATCTGTAAGTGTATACTGGCTACACACAGTCACACAATGTACTGTACCAATCGTAAGTGTATAATGGCTACACACAGTCACACACTGTACTGTACCAATCTGTAAGTGTTATTTACTGGCTACACACAGTCACACACTGTATGTACCAATCTGTAAGCTGTGTATGGCTACACACAGTCACACAAATGTACGTTACCCATCTGTAAGGGTATACTGGCTACACCACAGTCACACACGGACTGTACCAATCTGTAAGTGTATAACTGGCTAACACACAGTCACACACTGTAAGTACCAATCTGTAAGTGTGTACTGGCTACCAACAGTCACACACTTGTACTGTACCAATCTGTAAGTGTATAAGGCTACACACAGTCAACAACTGTACGTACCAATCTGTAAGTGTGTACTGGCTACACACAGTCACACACGGTACTGTACCAATCGTAAGTTGTTGTAACTGGCTACACACAGTCACACAATGTACTGTACAATCTGTAGTGTATACGGCTACACCACGCACACACATGTACTGTACCAATCTGTACTGTTACTGGGTACACAGTCACCAATGTACTGTACCAATCTGTAAGTGTGTACTGGTACACACAGTCACACACTGTCTGTACCAATCTGTAAGTGTGTAAATGGCTACACACAGTCACACACTGTACTGTACCAATGTAAGTGTTACTGGCTACACACAGTCACACACTGTACTGTACCAATCTGTAAGTGTGTACTGGCTACACACAGTCACACACTGTACTGTACCAATCTGTAAGTGTACGGCTACACAGTCACACACTGTAATTACCAATCTGTAAGTGTGTACGCTACACACAGTCACACACTTACTGTACCAATCGTAGGTGTTACTGGCTACACACGTCACACCTGTATTGTACCCAATCTGTACGTTGTACTGGCTACACACAGTACACACTGTACTGTACCAATCTGTAAGTGTGTACTGGCTACACACAGTCACACACTGTACTGTACCAATCTGTAAGTGTTCGGCTACACACAGTCACACACTGTACTGTACCAATCTGTAAGTGTATACTGGCTACACACAGTCACACACTGTACCAATCTGTAAGTGTATACTGGCTACACACACACACTGTACCAATCTGTAAGTGTGTACTGGCTACACACAGTCACACACTGTACTGTACCAATCTGTAAGTGTGTACTGGCTACCACACCAGTCACACACTGTACGTACCAATCTGTAAGTGTATACTGGCACACAAAGTCACACACTGTACTGTACCAACTGTAAGTGTGTACTGGTACACAAGGTCACACACTGTACTGTACCCAATCTGTAATGTGTGACTGGTACACAACAGTCACACCACTGTACTGTACCAATTGTAAGTGTGTAGGCTACACACAGTCACACACGTACTGTACCAATCTGTAGGTAAGTGTGTACTGGCTACACACAGCACACACTGTTACTGTCCAATCTGTAAGTGTATACGTGGCTACACACAGTCACAACACTGTACTGTACCAATCTGTAAGTTGTGTACTGGCTACACACAGTCACACACTGTACCTGTACCAATCTGTAAGTGTGTACTGGCTACACACAGTCCACACCACTGTACTGTACAATCTGTAAGTGTGTACTGGCTACACCACAGTCACACGCTTGTACTGGTACCAATCTGTAAGTGTGTACTGGCTACACCAGTCACACGCTTGTCTGTACCAATCTGTAAGTGTATACTGGCTACACACGTCCACACACTGTACTGTACCAATCTGTAAGTGTATACTGGCTCACACAGTCACCACTGTACGTACCAATCTGTAAGTGTATACTGCTACACAGTCACACTGTACTGTACCAATCTGTAAGTGTATACTGGCTACACACAGTCACACACTGTACTGTACCAATCTGTAAGTGTGTACTGGCTACACACAGTCACACACTGTACTGTACCAATCTGTAAGTGTATACTGGCTACACACAGTCACACACTGTACTGTACCAATCTGTAAGTGTATACTGGCTACACACAGTCACACACTGTACTGTACCAATCTGTAAGTGTGTACTGGCTACACACAGTCACATCATGTATTTAAGGGATAATGGATCCCTACAGTAAATTATAAGGATAGTAGAAGTCACTGAGGAGTTATATGTCTACTGTAAATTAAGTTTATTATAAGTCACTGAGGAGTATGGTGTCCATATAAAAGGTACAAGGCCACAGGACTGAGTTATACGGGAACTATGGGTACCACTCATGTATTATAAGGGATAATGGATCCCTACTGTAAATTATAAGGATATTAGAAGTCACTGAGGAGTTCAGTGTCCATATAAGGTACAAGGACACAGACTGAGTTATACAGGGAACTCTGGGTATCACTCATGTATTATAAGGGACAATGTATCCCCTACTGTAAATTATAAGGATATTAGAAGTCACCGAGTATGTCTGTGTCCTATAAAGGTAAGGACACAGACTGAGTTATACAGGGAACTCTGGGTACCACTCATGTATTATAAGGATAATGTATCCCCTACTGTACATTATAAGGATATTAGAAGTCACTGAGTATGTCTGTGTCCATATAAAGGTACAAGGACACAGACTGAGTTATACAGGGAACTCTGGGTACCACTCATGTATTAAGGATAATGTATCCCCTACTGTACATTATAAGGATATTAGAAGTCACTGAGTATGTCTGTGTCCATATAAAGGTACAAGGACACAGACTGAGTTATACAGGTCAGGGAACTCTGTATACATCCTGTGTGTAATATCAGTGGTCAGCACTGTGGACAGTAGCTGTAATAATGGGGTGTCTCCTCTACTGTAAATTACAACTGGCAATAAGAGTTCTGTTATTCCGTTATTATAAGGATATTATCTGATCAAACAACTGGCAAACCGGAGACTAATCAAACAAATGGATCAATGTGGAAAGTCATTCAGGGGACTATGCGCCTGTCGTTTCAATGTAACCCATGCTGCAATATGCAACAGCAGTTCCACATGAATCGCTAGCTTTATAACTCAACCTGCCCCTGACTCACCCCCGTTTCTAAATAGCTGATCGCGAATATGAAGGAAACATGTGCGGTCAGCTGTTTAAAAGACTGGACCTCGAACTTCTGGTTCAGTTCTGGAAGCTTGGGTTAGGGTTACAGCATTTGAGCATGTGCGAGCTCAGAAAGCTTGGGGAGTAGGTAGTAACCTTTTGAGATAACAGGTAAGTGCTACATCTGTCAGCTTTCTATTTATTGTTACCAGCATACCCAATCGCCCATTGGCATGCAGTATCTTGAATGGTATTACCACGTTTCAGACAAAAATATTGCATGGTGAGTACCCAGCCTAAGTATCGACAATAAGCAAATCTGAGCAGCCTGTAGCCCTATTATTATTATTAATATTTTCAAACTTCCCCTTCATTCCAATAGACTGTGATTTAAAGGAAAATGATATAATGTGCGTATAGTTTTTTTTATAGTACAGAAAATTATTGTAGTGCCGTATTCGTCCAATATATAGATATTTAAAAATAAGAGAACTGTGCTACAAGGACTAACAGTTTATTAAGTTGACATCAAAGTCAGAGCAGTGATTCTGACAATATAATTTTCTTATAATCATTACTGCTCTGACCTGATGAAGAGGGTTTAGCCCTAGAAAGCTTGTCAACTAAATAAACTGTTAGGGCTAGGCCACACTGAAACGCAATCGCAATCGCATGCAATTTCATGTGCGATTTTTTTGCGTTTGCGCTTGCGATTTCTTCAATAAGTATAGGAAATCGCATGCGATTGCGATTAAAAATGCAGAACGCAAAACGCAAACGCATCGAAAAACGCGTGTTTTTTTTGCGTTGCCGCGTTTTCAATAATTTTGAAAAATCGCAAGCGCAATCGCAAAAAAAACGCAGCAGTGTGGCCTAGCCCTCAGTCCTTAGAAAAAGTAATAACAGTACTCTTATTTTTAAATTTTTTTTTTTTTTTTTTATAAAACATTTAAAATGAAAAGTACCAAGGGCAAGGAAGGTAGGATTAATAATTCCGACATCCCAATATCGTTTCTGTGAGGAGCACCAGCATGAATAAAACTGATTCTGCCAGGCTTCCTCAGTGCTTCAGCCCTATCTTGTCCAGGAGGGACCTGGCAGATGAAACATGTATGTCCTGTAGCTCGAGTTTAGTCATCCTTTAAGCTGGGTACACACAATGAGATATTTCGGTCCAATCGACCGATAGTTCAGTGTATCGGTCGATCGGACCGAAATTATCGCATCCGAATGTGCCCATGTCCGATCGACCGTGGTGGAAAACCTCGTCCGATCCTCTATGGACCGCACGATCGGTCGCGGTAACTATCGGACGTGGCTGCTTTTGCCGCGACCGACAGTCCTTCCTCCTGGCAGACCGGTCGAAAGTATCGAACAGTCGGTCAGGAGGAAAAATCGATAGGTGTGTACCTAGCTTAATTAGATGCTTTAAAATGCATCAGGTGGTAATAACATAGAACAAGAAACATATTGACCTGATTATAAACATTTTCAGCCCAGAATGTAGATCTCACTGGACCCCCCCCCCACATATGTAATTAAATGACAATGTGTAGATGTCACAGTATCTTGTTAAACCCCCCTCCCCCCTCCAATGTTTGGTCTGACTTTTCCAAGCCCCATAACAATGATCTCAAATAACAAAAAACAAGTCTATTAGGCTCAGCGTACAAGGTTCACCAACACCAAAAAGTTCCTCCAATTACTCAGCATTTTATTTCCTAGCCAGGTGAAATTCTATCCCTTTAAATTCCAATGTCAGATTCAAACAGGGACAATTGTCTCTTTTCAAATAATTTCTGAAATTTTGCATATACTTGCCCTTTAAAAACTCAGTTTTCATCCATGTTGTTGGTATATCAGAGACATCTACATAAAAACTTGTATTCCAACCAAAAATGTACCTACAGGTGTTTCTTCCCCTCCGGCTGATTACAATAAATTGTGAAATGATGAGAATTGAAAGTAAAAGTGACAGGGGACATGCTATAGGGGATGTTGGAGTTGCCATACCCAAAGTGCAGTGTAAGAGACATGAATCTGCAGGTGGATATGAAATCTAGATTGAAGATCTATTTATTTACTGAGATTTTCATACAGATGTACATTAAATATGGAATCCCATCAAAATTGCAGATGTACATTACAAAGACATACACACACAACAGGGAGACACACACACACACAACATATACAGACACTATATATACATACACATTACAGATACATACACACACACCAAATACATGGACACACTATAGATACACACACAGAGAATCGATACACACACTACAGTGACACAAACTAAAGAGGCACATACTCTACAGTGAGACACACACACACACTACAGGGACACACACAAACACTAAAGAACACCCTACAGAGACACACACTCTACGGAGTAACACTACACACACACACTACCGGGACACACACAAACACTAAAGACACACACACTACAGGGACACACACAAACACTAAAGACACAACAAATACAGGACCACCAAACACTAAAGACAACACACACACAGGGACACACACAAACACTAAGACCACACACACACTACAGGGACACACACACAAACACTAAAGGACACACCACACTAAAGGACACACACACACCAAACACTAAAAGACACACACAACTAAAGGACACACCAAAACACTAAAGACACCACACACTAAAGACACACACACAAACACTAACGACACACACACTAAAGGACAACACACACAAACACTAAAGACACACACACTAAAGACACACACAAACACTAAGAGCACACACACACTAAAGGACAACACACACAAACACTAAAACACAACACTAAAGATACACACACAAACACTAAAAGACACACACACTACAGGGACACACACAAACACTAAAGACACACACACTACAGGGACACACACAAACACTAAAGACACACACACTACAGGGACACACAAAAACACTAAAGACACACACACTACAGGGACCACAACAAACACTAAAGACACACACACACTAAAGGACACACACACAAAACACTAAAGACACAACACTAAAGCACACACAACACAACACACACACATAAGACACACACACTAAAGACCACACACCAAACACTAAAGACACACACCATAAAGACACACACACAAACACTAAAGACACACACACTAAAGCACAACACACCAAACACTAAAGACACACACACTTAAAGACACACACACAAAACACAACAGACACACACACTAAAGATACACACACACAAACACTAAAGACACACACACTACAGGGACACACACTACAGGGACACACACACACACACACTACAGGGACACACACAAACACTAAAGACACACACACTACGGGACACACACAAACACTAAGACACACAACACTACGGACACAACACACACTAAAAAACACTAAAGACACACACACTAAAACATACACCACGACACACACACACATACACGAAGCACCTAAGACACACACAACACTAGAAGAACTAGGACACACACACACAAACACTAAAGACCACACACACTACAGGGACACACACAAACACTAAAGACACACACACTAAAGACACACACACAAACACTAAAGACACACACACTAAAGACACACACACAAACACTAAAGACACACACACTAAAGACACACACACAAACACTAAAGACACACACACTAAAGATACACACACAAACACTAAAGATACACACACAAACACTAAAGATACACACACTAAAGATACACACACAAAAGACACACACACTACAGGGACACATACTCTACGGCGAGACACACACATACTACATATATGGATAACACACTCTTGTTAGTCAATCCCTAGATCCCCACCCATGAAAGGGTTAAAGCCCCTTGTAGCCATTTAAAGGTCCCAGGGAAACACATTGGAATAAATTACCTTTTTGGTGCAGTTTTCACACTTCATTTCTCCCCCAGGCTGTTGGAGCTGCCCTCCTGCTCTTTCTCTACCGGCCCAGCTGGCAGTGGCCAAGTGTGTAAGGCCACAAGGCAATAACAAGGGACACACTTACCCTCTGCTGTCACCCCAGCCTTTGTTACCAGTAACAGCTCACCTCCAATGATTGACACTTCCCTTAGCCAATAACAGAGTCAGGCTTGGGGGAACCTTCCTCTCTTCGCCAATCAGAATTTAACTTCCTCCCTTACAATGTTACACAACAGGTCATGTGACCACACTGTCCCTGTGAGTGTGTGAATGGGATCGCGTGCACAGTTCTTTTAAAGAGACAGTGTAGCCATTAAATATAACAGTATAAAGTTATTCTTGTCTTTCATTTATTTTACCGCCGACCAACGACCCCCGAGCGCAAGGTACAAGTGCGACAACAAGCGTCATTTGTTGATCCGTTATGGCACGTACGATCTTACTGCTGACGAACAAACCCCATGCGTGAGCACACGCGCAGCGAACGCCCGTGTCGGACGATAATTGTACGTGTGTGTTCGGTCGAGTCTTGTTTGTTGATCCGCCATGGCACGAAAGATCCCCTCAGCGCGTTTAGTAGCCCTATGCATGATAAATACAGTGTGAATGGGGCCCCATATTACTCCCTCCCTGTACTTTATAGGGCCCCATATAACCAGCCCCCTCTGGTGGCAGCACCTTAAACTACAGCTGGCAGCTAAGAGACTTCTGGCATCCCAGAATGCACCGGGGGCACACAGACTGTGTAGCTCCTCCCACAGAGGAGGCGGGTCATAGAGAAGACATCTGGGAGACAGACAGGCAGGAGGTAAACTGTACATCTCTATGGTGTGGGGGGATAAAGGAAATGGGGTCTGGATACATTAGGGGGGAGGAAATATTTACCACCCTATCACAATAATGACAATATGAGGTCCAGGTCCTGGGATTTTTAAATGTAGCCTATGTACACCTACAACTTGTTGGTTTTGTGGGGGATGCTGGGAGTTGAAGTTTAACAACCGCCATATACGACATGACGGTTATTTACAGTTAATGTGGCCAATGGGGCGTTTCCTGTTCACCCTGCCTGGTTTCTAGTTTCTACTTCCCCTTTAATTTCTACTTCCCTTCTAAATTCCACTGAAATGTTCCCGCAAGGCACTGGGGTGGAGATGTGGCCCCCGGGGTCCTAAAACTACAGCCCTCCAGATGTTTGAAAACTACATTTCCCAGCAGTCCGTATGTAGAATTGTATTCATATAGAGATCCCTGCTCCGAAGAGCTTGCAATCTAAGTGGGAGGGACAACATACAGATACACGGAGACAGACAATCCGTAATAGTGCTGGTTTCAGAAAGGTAGGATAACAGTCTAGGTTTAATAGAGCTAATGGATGTCACGAAGTGAGAGAGAGCAGCAAGAGAGAGCGGTTTATGGTGGGAGGAAGCAGCGTTCGTTGGGGGTTTCTAGAGAAGTTCGCCTTGGGACGAGTGCAGGGCACGTCTGTAGTTGAGGAATGCTGGGAGTTGTAGTTTTCAAACAGCTGGAGAGCTATAGTGTGAGGATCTCTGCTCGTGTTTCCTATGACATCTGCTGATGACGTGTTCTGGATTATTTTAATTTTTTTGTAAAAGGGACGAATGTGTTTTATTTATTGGTATAAATGATGGACACAAAGTATTGCATAGACCGGGGGGATGTCAAACTTGGGGCCCTCCAGATGTTTGAAAACTACAACTTGCTAGAGAATGCTGGGGGTTGCAGTTTTCAAACATTTGGTGGGCCGCAAGTTTGATATCCCTGACATAGATTCTAAAAGTGGAACGGACCATCTTAAGCTGGGTACACACCTAAAGATCAAGAAAGATGACAGACAGGATCTGCAAGATTCAAACTATCAGGCTACACACAGTCCCGAGCGCTCTTCCTTTACACAGCATATACACAGCATAGGGAGAACGCTCGGGACTCTGTATTCTCTCGGCCACGTGAAATTTTCCTCCGTTTCCGAACGTGCATTTGGCCAACCGGATCGATCGAAAAGTGAGGAACACACAGTAACGATCGGATCCGCCAGTATCGGGGCTTTATCGGTACTGTGTGTACCCAGCTTTACTGTATCATTAACGAATGCAAATTGCTTAGTATATAAAGAAATGAACCTTTTTCAGCATCTTAAGTTCTCTCTCTTTTCCACGTTCTTTTCTCTAGCAGGGACAGCGGACACCATGTATATGCAGGTAGAGAGGCGGACAGGAACCCTCTTGCATCTGAAGAGGAATCCAAGCATTCGCTCTTGGTCCCTCCTTGTGGGTGTGTTGCCATCTTGTTTAACTAAAAAGTCTGAAAGGGAAGTTATGGGAGAGTTTTAATCGTTTAGTTTAGTTGTATGCTGCGCTCTATCTTATTTTAATCAATATGATAAAATCATTAGTATTCATTATTTGTTCTAGGAATATCCTCTGTGGGTCTTGCTGCTGCGTATTACAGCACTGGTGAGTATTACCATGAACAAACTCTTTCTTATTGTACACCTGCTAAACAAATCCATCCTCTTTCATTACAGGAACACTATAAAGCTGGGTACACACTATACAGTCCTTCTTCCTGGCCGACCGTTCGAGGCTTTTTGAACGGCCAGGAGGAAGGATTGACGGTTGCGGCCACGCCCAACAGTTATTCACGACCGATCGTGTGATCCGTATCATTCGTTCGTCCGTCCGTCGATCACGGACAAAACACTGAAATGTCGGTCAGTCTGAATTATTGTATAGTGTGTAGCTAGCCTAACTGCCCATACACCGGCAGATGTTTTTCCGATGAGAAATCGAAGCTGCCATCTTCTGCTGATTTCACATAGAGATCTGCTGGAGATGGGGCTTGAACATGATGTTGACTGCAAATTTTCTTTTTGACCCGATCTTCATTTTTTCTATATAAAACCGATCGATATTGTCAAATTTGCGGGATTGCTCGATATATCGATGCCGTGATAAAATAATGGGTGTCTTTTTAAAAAATACGGTGGGCGGATTTAGCTGCCAGTTAAATTTCATTCTCTAATGACAGATTCTTTGGCATGGAAAATGTTCTACATTGCTGGCTGTGCCTTTGTCGCTCTTCAAAACCTAGAAGACTGGGAGGTGAGCCAGGACTAAAAATATATGTATATATATATGTGTGTGTGTGTGTGTGTGTGTGTAACTGCGACAGACATTCTGCAGGATAAAGCTAGGTACACACAGCACAGATTTCTGAAAGATGACAGACAGGATCTGCATACACACAGTCCCTATGAACTTCATAAGGAGAACGCTCGGGACTGTGTGTTTCCATCGGCCACGCTAGACTCCTCTATAGGGAGTCTAGCGCGGCCAATGGAAATTTTCGGCCTTTCCCGAACGAGCGTTCGGCCGACCCGATCGTTTGGCGGCCACGCGCTCATTCGGGAAACGAGCGTACACACATAACGATAAAGCCTCGATACCGTCGGATCCGACGGTATCGGGGCTTTATCGTTAGTGTGTGTACCCAGCTTTAGAAAAGTAGTTATCATATACTGACTAGACAAGACACTGCGATCTACTGCATAAGGCAATAATATGTTTGTTATATGTCTTATACAGTACCAAGTATGGGAATCTCCACCTGTATTCTGTTTGTTGTTTTACTGCCCATAGATCCACAAACTGCTTTTAGTTTCTTTTACACTACAATCTGTTGCATATTGTTTTGAATTGTAAGACATTGGTAGGAGAAGCTACATTTTGCATAACAATGCTATTTCATTCTCCCTGTTTGACTTCTGTCCTCTGTAAAGCTGGATACACACGATGAGATATTTCGGTCCCATCGACCGATAGCTCAGTGTATCGGTCGGTCGAAATTATCTCATCCGAATGCGCCCATGCCCATCCGACTGTTCGTCCGAATCGGACGAAATGACGATCGGACATGGTGGAAAACCTCGCCCGATCATTCGGTCCTCTATGAACCGCACGATCAGTCGCGGTAACTGTCGGACACGGCTGCTTTTGCCGCGACCGACAGTCCTTCCTCCTGGCCGACCGGTCGAAAGTATCGAACGGTTGGTCAAGAGGAAAAATCGCTAGGTGTGTACCTAGCTTTTGTCTAATAAAGGGATTTTTATATATTGTTGGATGGTTCTTTGTTACATAAGTAAAATCTGTTGTATCTTTTGGTTGCTATCGCAGTTATTTCTGTGTTCTCTCTTTCTTGTACAGGAAGCCATATTTGATAAAAAGAATGGAAAGGCCACTCTCACCACATACAGCGTGTACAAGAAACTGCTGACGCTCTGTCAAGGAGGCCAAGATCGAGGTACACAGAAAAGCAGTGTGTCTGCAAAGCTTAAAGGGACAATTTCGTCCCCCTAGTCCAATTCATATCTGGCAGCAGGTCCCTCCAAAACCGCAAGATCTCACCCCCCAATCTAAAAGCTTTACGCCTCCTCTGCTAGATTTAAACGATTGTAAAAAGCTCCCACAGCACGGAGGAAGGCAGCTCAGGAAGCCTGGACTGATGGCTGCCATCTGTTAGGTCCAGGAGTGGATAACGAGAGTCGTGAGGATCAAGAAGAATATCTTAGTTCAGGGATGTTGGGGGGAAAAGAGGGAAGTATTTTGGCCTTTTGGGTGGTCCAGCTGCTAGATATAAATTGGATGGTGGTAGGTGGTGGCATTGCCTTTTATTGGAAGGCAGAGAAACAGAGATTAGTGATTCCCTGTGTAATGTGGACATACACTGCTGGCATTTAATATGCTATAACTTAAAGGGCATGTCTACCCCCACAATTACATTTGATATTCTGCTAGAGTAGCCCCCAAAACCCTAAAATCGTTATACTCACACTGCCCAAAACTGCACACAGAGTGAATTATTCACCACAATCCCTGCATCAGACACTAGCAAACTCCTTTCACTTCCTTGTTGAACTGGAAACAAAGCCATAATGAATGATGTCACAGCCAATGGCTTAATGAGTTACATGGAGGCTTGTGCATTGAGAGCAGTGGAAATCTCATCCGAGCATATGTGAAAGATCCGAGCGAACCCTGCTCTCAGCAAATTGCCTGCAGCGATTATGCTGAATAACTATCTTTGCGTGCAGTTCTGGGCAGTTTAATGATCTTAAGGTATTGCGGTCTTCTCTATCAGAATATAAAATGACATTTTGGGGATGGACATGCCCTTAAACTGTTGTGGATGTTACTCTTCCCCTTGTTCCCAAGATTTTTGCTGCTGATAGCTAAACCTTCATTTCATACCAGCCCTATAGTCTTGCATGATGGGACTGACATCACAGGCTGAGAAGGACCATGGTAAATAGGAAGAAAGGCAGTATCTATAATAAGGTTAACTATGTAGCAGTTCTCGTTACACAGGGAATGACCTTTGCATGTAGCATTATTAGCATTCATTCTACATTTTATTTGTTTGCATTAAATTGAATTGCATTTTCTCTTTCTGTGGCCCAGTGGTGGTCCAGCTAAAAGAGATCAGAGCCGTCAATGTTGAAGAAGAAAAGGTGCGATATTTTGGGAAGGGCTTCGTCATCGTTCTGCGTTTTGTGACCGGAATCTCTCACCCTCTGACGCAGAGTGCGGTGCTGGGAAGCAGAAGGTAACCTAGTCTAGTTTGATGCTGAGCAGTATTGATATATACTAAAAGCACAACAATACCCAAAAAAACAACATCTCCCCCATTACATGTCCACACTTCCAGCAGCTGAAATCACTTACTCTCATTTACAACCGTGCTGCTCTCACACAGCAAAGAGGAGTGCTAACAGTCCGCCTCCTAGACGGCCCAGGGCCATCGTTAACATATCACTTGTCATTGGCTGGTGGGAATGTCTGTTACAACCTCTCTCCTCCTTCTCTGCCAGTCAATCAAACTTTAACTGTCCTGTTGCAAGAATACAGCCTACATAATCAAGCTAATCAAGGGTGGGTACAGGAGTGTTTTCTCGCATGCTTGCTCTGAGTGACAGAGGCAGAAAGAATCGTTACGCCCCCTTCACAGCATGGCTAATTGAAGGCAGAGAGAGGCTTGAAATCAGGAAAAAAACGTAAGGGGAGGGCTGCATATCATTACTCTTTTTAAAGCAGTTTTTAAAAAAAATGCATTGAGGCAATACAGTTATCCTTTAAGCTAAACCAAAATGTATACACTCCAGAATCTGAACCTATCCCCTTTAAAAACACCAATAAACTGTAAAATAGCAGCACATTAAATAGCATCAAAGTAAATGTTACAACTGGATGAAATAACTGTGTGTACGTACAGTGACTGGCCACACCCCAGATCTCAGTCACATGCTCCCTTGCCTATTCTGTCCTGTAAAATGATTGGCTAGAGACTACTAGTGGGTGTGACCAACTGTAACAAGTTCCTGCAGTATCTTAGCACTGAGCACGTGTAAAGAACAAACTGGTCAGTGACCACACTGTGCAATACTGGAACACTGGGAAATAAGACACAAACCTCATGTTAGAAAGTTACATTTCTCAACAACCATAATAAAATGAGATGTGAGACACTGATTACTGCTTTTATAACAAGGAGATCTGCCTTCTAATTCAATGTTGATCTGTGGCTTTATCTGTCCTTTAAGACTACTTTTCTTTTACCATAATCTATTTTTTAAATCGTTAAAGTGACGTGGAAGCCGTGGCTAAGTTACTGACGACATTTCTGGAATTGGACATGATTGAATCCATGGCCCAAGAATTACAGGAGAGCAGCGACAGTGAAAGTGAAGGGGCCTTGGACAAAGAGGACGATTAACTCGTCTGACATTGATTTGTTGTAATGTCATATCCTAGAGACAGACTTCATTATTTCAGCCTAACTTAATGGCAGCAATGTGTCTTCTGGTGACTGCAAGTACTGTATCTGTGCCATTGTTTTATTTATCACCAGAATCTACTTCACATCTGTTACAATGTCATTTTTATGTTTTCTTTCCTCTTGTGATCTCACACATATTAGTCAATTTAAAAGAGAATGCCCAAGATCAGCTCCTGCTATGGAGACCAGGTGTGCTTCCTTTTAATGTTGTGTGGCTGCAGACTCCTGAACTTCTTCATTCTTCCATTGCCCCAAGTGCACACAAGGCCACACTGCATTGTACAAAAAAAACACAGTACTGTGACCTGAGCCTGACTGTAATTTCTGCCTGAATCAGATTTGTGGCACAAACAACATTAAAATGAAAGTCCACCTGGTGTTTGCTAAATGTAATAATATTATTTATCAGTACCGTATATACTCGAGTATAAACCGTCCCGAGTATAAACCGAGGTACCTAGTTTTAGGTAAAAAAGGAGGAAAAACACATTGACTCGAGTATAAACCGAGGGGGTAGTATTTGCCACTTAAGATGTTTGGAAACTACAACTCCCAGCATGCTTTATTGCTGGGAGTTGTAGTTTTCAAACATCTTAAGTGGCAAATACTTGCAAATAGGGGTAAATCCTCCTTTATTTGTGCATACAGTATGCACAAATACAGAAGGTTTTACCCTTATTTGTAAATATTGCCCTCCCTGGTGTCCGTAGTATTCTCCTACCTTGTCCGGCGGCCGCTCGCTCCACATCCTCAGTGCGCATCCAGATGATGTCACTACTCGGCGCCGCAAAGTGAGAGGCGCCGGTAGTGACATCATCCGGATGCGCACTGAGGATGCGGAACGCGCGGCCGCCGGACAAGGTAAGAGACAGGTTGACTCGAGTATAAACCGAGGTAAGATTTTCAGGCTTTTTTTAAAGCCTGAAAACCTCGGTTTATACTCGAGTATATACAGTAATCCACCTTGTTTTGGTTGAGGCCTCAGGTAACATATGATAGCAACATTGAGGGTGACCTATGCTGGCCATACACCTGCCCATGATTACATCAGTTTGACCCATACCTTGCAGCCATGTTATATTTATAATGTCAAGCCAAGTGGTTTTCCAGAATGAGTTAAGTCTACTAAGTATTTATCCCAGAACTCCCACATCCTCTAAAGCAGATCCTAAATCTAGGATCTTGTATAATCCAAACACATTTATTATTTTAGTGCCTTATGGTTCATACACACGTACTGTGCTTTGCTTGGCACAAATAAGGAAAACTTTGTTTTATTTCCCACTCGGGATAAGATTTTTCTATGGTAATGAAAATTAAACTACCTGCTATATTTAGGTACTCAAACTATTACAAATCATCACTGCGTCTGTATATAATAGGTTAATAGCTTGGAATTGTGTTCATTGTGGTCGGTACAGCAGACAATAAGCCTGCAAAGACAAATATCAACTCTCTCCAAAACATTATTACTGTGACATAAAGTGCACTTACCAAAATAGCAGAACTCTCCATATGTGTTCTTAATTATAGTTACAAACCATAGTAAATATCTTATTTATAGTTACAAACCATAGCAAATATCTTATTTATAGTTACAAACCATAGTAAATGAAACGACAGCTTTATAGATCTGTGGGATTCTATTGGTAGGCTCATTGAAAATAATACAGATGTATGGCTACCTTTAGTAAAAGCGGACTGTTAAGCAGTATTTTTATCATTACATTGTATTATTTTCATTGAACCTACCAATTAAATTACATAGAGGTCTATAAATCTCTCATTTATTTTACTACTGTTTATAACTATACCATGGAAATCCCAGGGGGGGGGCAATTTTGCACCTATCTTCCAAATCGATAAACTGTCGATTCTGATTGGTAGTATAGTATAGTATTTGAGGTTGAATAAAGACATACGTCCATCCAGTTCAACCCATCTAGCAATATCCTCATTTCCTGCCTAACTGTTGATCCAGAGGAAGGCAAAAAAAACCCCACCAAATTTATGAAGGGGGAAAAAATTCCTTCCTGACTCCAAGTGGCAATCGGAAATTGCCACTTGGAGTCAGGAAGGAATAGCCTGCCAGTTGGAAGAAAAGGTGTCACAGCCAACATTTACTGACAATATCTCAACCTTGGCCATAATTACCGCTCATATACCATGCAATTCGCACATACCAACTGCACCCTTAACTGCACACAGCAGAAGAGTTTATGGTAATATGGCACTTGATTGACAGCTGAAATGTAAGATGTGTCAGACTGGATATCTAAAGAAATAAGGGACCGAACAAATAAAATGGTAGTGATGGTTGGAAGGAATTACAATTTCCAGTAATGGGTAATTAAAAACAAAACTATTTTTCCAGTTTAGATTCCCTTTAATGTAGTTTACAATGCTTTTTTTTTTGATTTTTTTTTTAAAATACTTGTTATAAATTGTTATTTATAACTTTTTTTCCTGCCAAACTTTTATATTATAAAATTACTTGAAACACTATTCAATGAGAAGTGTTGCCATGATTTCTGTTTTTATACAATGAATAAAGTATTGGAAAATATAAATTTTTTTTGGATGTCTCCCTTTAAGTTTGTAGCGGCACTGTTCTTTGTAAGACATGGTCGGATTTTATAGTGTCTAATTAGTCTTATGTGGGTAGAACATGAAATTAAAAGTCCTTCCATTAAACCTGCTTGAGAATGTTGAGAGGTGCATCCACTTCCTGTTAGCTGACAGTTTCCTCCTTTGCCCTTCATAATGGATTTATATCCTTTATATCCTTATATATTGTACTCCTTGGATAGAGCTTTATCCAATGAACCTGCCATCACCATGTCCAACAGTTCCATAGTTTTATTCTTCTTTTCTGCCAGTCTTTAAGGATGTCCATGTGTCCTCTGAAATGTTCTATTACTGATGCACCAGATCATTTATTGTATGACCTATTAGGTTTTTTATATACAGTGATCATATCCCCACGCAAGCGCCTTTAATCTAGTGTACATAATTGTAACTTTAGCCAATCCAGTCTTCATATTCAAGCATTCCCAATCCCCTTATTAATTTACTTGCCCTTCTCTGAACCTTTTCCATTTCCAAAATGTTTTGTACATTCCAAAACTGCACCTCATATTCCAAATGAGGCCTTACCAATGCTATGTAAATTGGGAGAATAACATTTTCCTCCCTTGAATCCATACCTCTCTTTATACAAGACAATACCATGCTGGCTCTGGCTGTTGCTGTCTGACATTTCTTGCTACCTTTAAGTTTGTATACATTCATAACTCTAAAATGCATCACCTTCCATTTATCAACATTGAATCTCAACTGCCACTTAGCAGCCCAATGTGACAATCTATCTAGATCCCCCTGTAACGATTGCACATCCTCTGAAGTTTTTACTGGTTGACAAAGTTTTGTGTCCTACGCAGAGACTTTGCTGACAATACCCACTTTCAAACAATTAATAAACAGATTAAATAGAAGGGGCCCCAACACAGAACCCTGTGGCCCCCCACGAACGTTAGCCCACATTGATGAATCATTAAAAACTGCATTCCATCCATCAACCAATTTTATTCAGTTTTTATTAAGTTTTATTAATTTTAAACCAAAACAGCATGCCCCCCCCCCACCAAGAAATTTTATACATCCCCATCCTAATCTCACCTCCCTGAGATTCCTAAACTGAGATACTCCCCCTGCCTTCATAATTCCTGGCACAGCAGTCAATCACAGGCATGATACACTATGTCACACCCAATAAATGAGTACTGCTGACCAGGCTATCTCCTCTGCATGTGCGATGAGGAAGTGCGAACCACTGGGGGAAGAGGAAGTCAGAAGGCAGGATGAGTATCTCTGTTCAGGAACACAAGAGGAGGTAGTGAAGTTTTGTGAGGTCAGAGCTAACGGGGTGGGAAGCTTACAATATAACTTTGTTTGCCCTTCTCCAACACCGTATCCATCTGTCAGATCTTGGTAATTGGATCCTTCTTTTACCATAGGTCCACTTTTAAAACGTACCCAAACCTTTACAGAAATGTTGTTCCACATTAACGGAATGTCAAAATATCAATATCGCTGCACATGGTTTAAATGTGAAATGATCAGTCTTTACAAGGACAGTAATGGGGTTTGTTATGTAACAGGAATGTTTGTCTAGGATGGTGCTGAAGTAGAAATTGATTATAAAGAAGTCCAATTAAGGTAAAGGATGGTTGGTGATACATGTCCACAGGCTATAACAATCCTCATTTATTTGAGGATTTAGAGGTCACCCTGACTAGTAGATGCACTAGTAGGCAGACTATGTCTCTAAGGCTGTAAACGAGGAAGGGGAAGTCCTATGTGGTGTTTGTCACGGAATCATTTAAATCATCCACTAATTCCTGAAGTGTTCGGTACCAGGGCAGAACATTCTCCTCCATCCATTCCTCAACCGCCTCAGGGAAATAAATCCGCAGGAGGGACTCACGTAAATCTTCAATGAATGAATTCCAGTGGGATAGGAGGCTGTCATTACACAAATGGAGACAAAATGTGTTCAGTTTGTGATTCCATAACACACACACTTTGTATGGACCTGGCAAGACACTTAATAGGACAAAGATTATTTTGTACCCATGTTCTTAGTATAGTATTTGAGGTTGAATAAAGACATACGTCCATCCAGTCCAACCCATCTGCAGAAACCAATCAGAAGTTAGGTTCACACTGTAGTGGCTTATTAGCCCTACACATTTCCTTACTCACCATCTACTTGTGTCCAGAATTCTCAGTACTTCATTCATACAAATGGACACAGGTTACACACGGCAGGGTAAGGAATGGAAATGTTGCATAATTTATTTCTCGTGTCTGTCTTTATAATAAATTCCACATCTGTTTCAATTTAATGTATACTCATTTAAAGGATATGTAAACTTAAAAATGACTTTGCCTTATCTTAATCTATAATTTAATACATGTAAGTAGCACTTACACTTCTCTGAGATGTGTGTGTTGCTGCATGTCTTAAATACAGTACTTGGTTTTCTCAGGTTCCGTATCCTCCCTTTCTGAGTATCTGCGAGATCAAGCATGCCCTAGAAATCATTACGAGGCAGCACTGGGAAAGGGAATTTCCCACCATGCAATTCACACATACTGTCACCATTCTGGCTTCAGCAATACTGCACACAGATAATTTTACTTGCTTATCTCCCTGCTGTCCCTGAAGCTACTTATACCCCCTGATCTCCACTGCAAACTACCACTGGCTTAAATCCTAGTCACAGACGCCAGTCACAAGTGTGATGTCACATCCCATAACTTAGGCTGCATACATGTGTGTATTCTCGAAGGCTATGTCCGTGGAGACCAGAAGGTATAAGGAGCTTCAGGGACTACAGGTAGATGAGTAACTATAATAATCTCAGGATTTGCATGGTTAAGGGCGAACTGTTGTTCAGGACAAAGGATGCTATGGTGTGTACCCAGCTTTAAGGCACTTAAAAGTTGTAAAAAGTATATTTAGGAAGAAGTAGCAAATAGCAAAAGACATTGTTCTTACCTTTGGGCATTTGGCTGGATGTGTTGTACCATAATCGGATGAACCATCTTCCTTTTTCTATGGTAATGGCTGAACCACCCAGTTACATATCTGAAATTAGATTGTTCCAGAGAAGGGGGCATGAGATACTGTTACTATTGAACAGGGCTGGTGATTACTTTGTATTTTAAACATACACATTTAAATGGAAATATCCTCTGGGATAAATGACTATATCACACGAACAAGTATATATCCTGAACATTTATATTCTGGGCAGTAAATTAGATGAAACTGAAAAACTGGACTGTCCAATCAGGTAACACGATTAGGGCACTAGTTCCAAAGGATAAAGAAATGGAAATGAAAATATATTTTGTATAGGTTCCCATACACTACTTCATTTTGCAATCTGGTCCGACAATTCCTTCGGAAGGCGAGTTCTAATGTATGGAGCACCTTAAAGGGCATGTCAACCCCTCTTACAAAAATGTAGCAAGTAACAGAACTCCCCCCAAAAGCTAGGCCCCGTTTTACTTACATTTAGCAAAGATGCTCCCAGGCTGTGTAAGGATCCTTACAAACCCAAAATCCAGGCTCCCAGCTACTTCCTGGTAATAGCCAATGGCTGATGGTCATTACCGAACGAGTCTCTGCTACTGCTACTCATGCATGTAAAAAGCACGTGCAGCAGTGGAGGCATGGACTAAGCGGCGTGGGTTTGTAAGGATCCTTACACAGCCTGGGAGCATCTTGGCTAAATGTAAGTAAAACGGAACCTAGCTTTTGGGGGGTGTTGTTACTTGATCATTTTTTTTGTAAGAGGGGTGGACATGCCCTTTAAGTAATTCCTAAGTAGAAATAACCATGGTTGGAATCTAAGCACTTCAGTCACTTATAGCCCCTCCCCCTCTCCACATCACTGGCTCAGATATGTGCTCAGAAATGTTATCTAATGAGCTAATTGCATTTCCCAGTGCTATGGACAAGAGGAGAATAAAGATGGCCATACACATTGCCGATACTAGATGAATCAGGTGCAGGTGTATCTGTAAGGGATTACTTAAAGGGCATGTTTAACCCCCCTCATAATTAATAACAGTATACTTACCTTCTGGACCACCAGGGCCATTTCTTGCCATCCATGCGCTTACCCCCCTTCCACCCCAACATTGGCCAGCCAAACTGTCCATTTAGTGACTATAATTGGCCTTTAAACAAAATGGCGAGAAGAGGAACAAAGTCCCAGTTTCCTGTAGGGACACCCATGGTTAACAGACAGTAGTACAATAACCCCAGACCATTCCCACACCTTTATTTGGTTTATATTTTTATGTTCAGGTTAAAGAGGATTTGCCCTTTATTCTTCTTACCACCAGTGTTTCCCATACCCGGAAATGGCAAGGAGTAATATAGACCATGCACATCAGTCTTGCAAACCCATGTATTTTTATTGCATCATACCCGGGTACACAGACCGTGTAACGTTTCGGTACGCAGTAGCACCTTCTTCAGACCCACCTGTTTGTTTCCAGAAATTCCTTCAGTGACGGCTTTAGGCAGAAGGTGAATTGAGAAACATGATTGAGAACATCGCCGCCGGGGAAGGTGCCAGCAGGGCCACTGTCAATGGAAATGACATTACTGATCGACAGAACAATGTGCAGGTGCCAATAACATACAATGTCCTCAATCACTTGTATGGTGTGAACTCACCAAAGGACAGAAAGGTCCAATACCGTGACTGCAACATTCCTACCTCATGCACATGTCTGTATCCAACTGCGGCATTCCTAGGAAAGATCTGGCAAAGCTCCACACCTCCTCAGTGTATTTACCTAGGGGTGAAAAAGAATTGGAGCCATGAGGGAGGATTCTGGGATACGGTAACTATATCATGTGATTGGTGAAGGCAAAGGGCACGTAAATCATTTGGACATTGAGCAAAAGGCAGTTTTATTCTGGCAATTCATGTACCGAAATTACCAGTCGATGAAAACAAGCCGTCAGAATCATTTTGTTTGTGTTATTGGACATGATAGTGGTATTATAGGTACCCATTGGCTAATAATATTGTTACGTGTATGGCAAGATTAAAGATTACCCATTAATTTGCACAATAACTGAACAGCAGGAAACCTGCAGAGCTGCAGCTGTTGTGGAACTAACATTATCAGCAAAGCCTGATGTTTCCTGACATCCCAATTCACTTTTTATACAGTTTGGGGGCTACACAGTGCTGTTCCCATAGAAAAAAAAAAAAGCTGAACAGGCATAAATCTATTATAACCTTATATTGCACATCCTGTCACATGACCTGCCCGAGACAAAACCACTGAAACAAAGACTGAACATCGATAACCAAGTAACATGATCTAATCTGCCACCTCCCACCAAACCAATCCAAATACAGTTCACACCGCACCTTCCTTCACAACCTGCAGACAAACAGCCAGAGAGGGGATCGCCACCGGAAGGAGCTCACATAAAACTGAAAAATGGTCGTATCTGCAAAAGGAGACAAGAATCAGAGGAAGGGATTATGGACATTAAGCATTATTAGTCCCCGAACACTGTTATCAGCAAAGGGAATTATTGACCAACAGACAGACTATGATTGATATTCTATCAGTCAGGAATTAAAGCGGTACTGCCAATATTGGTCTAAAAGTAGAAATGTATAAATAATAATTTCATCTGATATTCCATCAGGGATGAAATATTGACTTCTTTACCAGTAGGGATTATGGGTAAATTGATCCCTTACCTCTGCCACCCTGTCAGCGCTATTCCTTGTACCACCTCCTGTGGTACACTCTCTGCCACTTTCATCCACTGCTTGGTATTCTCCAGATGATAAGTGATGTTGGTGAGAGCTTGGTTGACTCCAGTGGCCCCTTTAAATGCACTTGCAAACCAGATCTTCTTGAAGCCGCACTGTCTGTATTTATTTACCAGACCCACTTGAAAAGTAAAAAATTAACAAAGGGTTTGTATTAAAACAACAATTTCCATCAGACTCTAGAGGGCTTGGGAGTAATGCATGATATGGAGGGCATTACTTATTTAAAGGGGCCTGTAGGATTATTGTTTAAGGAGATAATTAAAAGTGAACTCTTGGGTGGTTCCTTTAGGGAGAACGAATGTAAAATAAAGTTAATGATATCCTAATTAATAGTGTTACAAAAATAAAAAATATATTATGGCCAATACATTTCCCAGAAGACATTGATACTAGTTATGCAGCCCATATGTTCTGATTGGATCGTTGAATCATTGTAACGTTGGGGGCCTGGTACCGGTTTCTTACCTTGCAGTTTACAGGCCAGATTATGCTTTGGGATCAACATTATGCCTGGAATGTCCGTTGCAAAATAATTGGACAAGGTGGTTTTTCCATAACATCTTAGTCATGTGGTCTCCACACAAGTGCCCCAAATCGGTCGTGTGTTCCAGGGCTATGGGTGTCTACCTTTTATTTAGTTTAGTTCTTACCTTTCTCATCAATATCCAGGACTGGGTTGTAATCCCAAATCATTGGTTCCACCATCTGTGGCACATTGGACCCTGTGATGGACAATTACGAATTGTTAAAGAGGAAATGAACTAGTTCTCCATTTAATCCCACACATTTACAGGACAGCTTGCTGATGCAAGAATCTGTGTAATATGTAACTCTATAGATGCAGACAAATGGCAACACCAAGATCACAACCCATTGCAACTGTCTGATCCTATTAAATCCCACTTGCAAAGTCCTAAGTAGTGAAACTAAAACAATCCTCAGATAACAACCGGCAAAACTGACCTGTCACAGTGGATATGCTGGTGGTACGGAACATGTCATCCCAAGCGATGGGTTGAACACCAGGGAAGGAGGATGTCACATACGTAGCCACAGTGTTGAGGTGGTTTAAAAATAGATGTTCTGTTGTAGTAGAACCCTTGGACAGACACTCCTGAGATTCTTTCCCCTCTCCAAGGTAATAAACCTGCAGGGTAATGAGATGGAACAGCAAGGTCTGAGCTAATATGATACTGGCAACAAAGTCTGTAGCCATTCAACTGAAATAAACTAAACTCGGGCCTTGTCAATACCAAAATCCATTAGTGTTCTAATGAAACAAGACATGTATTACCTCATCAGAGCCAATATGGAACCAGCGGATTCCTGGATGAAGTTCCATAACTTGGCTGATCATGGCTTCAATCAGTAGTTTACACTGCTCTTTGTTTGGGTTCAGGCCATTTGGAAAGTCCTCAACCTCCCTCAGGTGGCAAAAGTCCTTGTGTTTCAGCACAAACTGCAGGAAAGAAACACACCAAGATTGAATTGTTATTTAGGTGCAGGAACAAGTGATCCATATGCAGAGCGGTTCCTTACTTCCATGTGCCCAAATGTTTGCACTAAGGGAATAACTTCTAAGTTAGAGGACTGGGCCAGTCTCAGTATTTCTTTGATGTCCTCTGGGCTGAAAAGGAAGAAAGGCAAAATCAATAACAGATTAAAGCAAACCTATAAAGGAAAACTGGCGTGTGAGAACAATGATAGATTCACAGTGACCGGAGACCAAAAATGTTCTTCCTGGTCTCTAGTACAATACACTCGAATGAACAGGAGATGGTCTTGAAGCTGCACTGCTTAATCTCTGAATGGATTGTGATTTGGAACTGTTTGGAAAGTGCGTCGTGTAAATACGAACGACAAGATTCAATCTTAAGCACAGCTTTAAAGCCACAATGGAAAAGGCTTTCATTCTGGTGCAAAAAATTAGCTCAATAGTCTTAGCTAAATGTATTGCATTGCTTGCACGGTGCTATTTCTAAAAGTGTTTGGTAATGGTGCAGTATTAAAGGGTAATCCTTTGGAAATAAAAAATAACAAAAGTGGTATAAAGGTGATACATTTATCGGTAACTAAGATAATCATAGCAAGCGTATTCAGCTTGAAAAAGGAACTAGAATGTTCTGAAAGCTTGCTATGATTATCTTAACAGGCTTGAGTAGTAGACTAGAAGTAGTAGACTTTAGTGAAATGTGACTTACCTGTAAGCAGGGTCAGCTCTAAGAGGCAGAAGTTCTCCATAATAAGGAAAAGTGTCTTCATATTCTATAAGAAGCCCATTAGCTCCAAGAGAAGAGAACATAGGAAAGACCTAAAATGGAAATATTGATAGTAAGACTGAGCAGGGGGAGAGGCATTAATAGACAGTAAAGACTTAAAGGTGGCCATATACCTTGCCAATATTACATTGGCCAACCGTGATAACAGCGAACAACTGCTGTCAGCATTGTAGTCAGTATCAACTCTCTTTACTGTAAGTAGAGGAAGCTGGTATGGTCGCCCAGGAACCTATACTACACGGCTAAAATTGGTTTGCATTCTCTGATCTACAAATAAATATAAAAATCCAGGATTTTTTTTGCTCAGGCTTAGTATCCCCCCTCCAACTCTTAACTGACTCAGTGTTCCATCTGACCTGACTTTCTGTGAAGTCAAGCATGCTCAGTAATCACTAAGAGGTCGCACTGGGCATAATGTGTTATTCACGCATACCAACTGTCACTTGAATGACAGCTAAAGTGAAAGATGTTTCAGATATAGGGGTCTAAATAAATCAACAGATCCACAAAAAATGAAACAGTGATAGTTGGCAAAATTATAGTTATTTATGCTTGTGAAGGTTCTCATTCATCCAGGTCATGGTATATCTGTTGTATTCAATTAGATCAACCGGACTTGAAGTTTAGTTCTTGAAAACGTTTCGCTAGTCATCCGACTGGCTTTCTCAATTCAGAATGACTTATACAAGAATCTGTGGCAATTATGTACCCTGGAAAATCTCAATTAGCATATCACAGCCAGGTGTTAAGGGCGTGATTAGATAGTGGCTAAGAGGTGTTATAGGAACGCACAGAGTAAGGTGTCAAAACAGCAATACCCAATACCGAAACACAAGAAAAGCGACATCATATATGCAGTGCAGTGCAGTGAAGAATGCTCTGATTTGTATGTGGGGGAGACCAAACAACAACTGCATCAACGTATGGCCCAGCACAGAAGAGCCAATTCCTCGGGTCAGGACTCAGCCGTGTATCTGCATCTTAAGGATAAAGGACATACCTTTGAAGATTGTAATGTTAACATATTGGCAAAGGAACGTGACTGGTTCAAGAGAGGTGTTAAGGAGGCCATTTATGTGAAAATAAAGAAACCAAGCCTAAATAGAGGTGGGGGGGTTCGACACCAACTGTCTGCCATGTACAATGCTGTTTTAACACCTTACTCTGGGCGTTCCTATAACACCTCTTAGCCACTATCTAATCACACCCTTAACACCTGGCTGTGATATGCTAATTGGGATTTTCCAGGGTACATAATTGCCACAGATTCTTGTACAAGTCATTCTGAATTGAGAAAGCCAGTCGGATGTCTAGCGAAACGTCTTCAAGAACTAAACTTCAAGTCCGGTTGATCTAATTGAATACAACAGATATAGATATTTATAAAAAATTAAAAAGCTGCTACTTTAAAAAGCTGTGTACTTTTCTATTACAAATACAGTTACTGAATCCCACAATGTATATACAGATTACAAAATATGCATTATTTAACCAGTTACATTAACTTGTAAAATAATACATATTGTGTGTATTGTAAATCACACAGTTAATATTTTTATGAGGGTGAAGAGAGGTTTCTGCTTTGCTCCACCCACCTCAGCAAAGTATGAGACTTTAGGGGGGGCACCCTTCAGGTCTAAATGTACTAATATCTTCTGGGAAACATCTGTTTTTCTATCAGCAATGACAGATTCAGCCATAGTGTTATCTGACCTGCATAAAGAAAAGAAATCTGGATAAGAAGTCACACGTACATTACACACTACATATTATGCCACAACTGGTTTAAGTTTTCGTACACAACGTGCGTCGCGGGTTGGGACTCGTTATCGCACATGTGTACAAACGTACGTTTCGGACGATTATCGGCCGTGTGTAGATGTTTTATTGGCTGAGATCCGGCAGGTCCGTTTTGGCCGATAAAGCGTCTACACAAACGTTCGTTCTTACACGTCGTGCGTCACAGGTCGGAACTCGTTATCGCACTCGTGTGCGAACATTTAAGATCCGTACACACGTACGATTCCTCAGGTGGGGAACGACGACGTCTGTTTTTGCCCAATAATCACAAGAGTATGCGTTCGTTTGGGTGTTGTCCGTCAATCTGCCATGGCGGACCAATGAACGACACTTGACCGAACGCATACACATGTGCGATAATTGGCCAAATCGGAGACGCTCCGGGGGTGTCCATCGGCCGAAGAATCGCACGTGTGTACGAGGCTTTACACATTGGTCTGATAGAATCTCCCTTTATGTTATAACAATGTCAATCCATGCATTTGTGTTACATGTATGTCTGTACACACTATTACTATGTAGTATGTGATGTCCCACACTGGTAAATACATTATACCACATCCAGTTCCCATTCCATTGGGGTGTATATGGGATATTAACATAGTGTACTGAACCCCCAGGGGACAATGTGGGGAATATACAGACTATATATGAGGGTCCCCAGGTGCCATGTTGCTCCTCCCTCTCACCGTTCCGTTTCCGGGTCTTCTGGAATCGATACTTCCGGAATGGGCGGGGCCTCTGTTCGCGCGCGCACTTCAGGTGGAACTTACTACATCACGTGGCCTAAAGTTCCGCCCACATTACCCCTCACCATGGTAACCAGGCGGCGGTCGAGGGCGCATGGAGATAGCGGGGATTGCGGGCCGAGACCGGGGTGAGGAGGAGAGTGAGACCGATATAGTGGGGAATGTCATGTAATGATTATTATAGGGGGTGGGAGTTAGAAAGTCACAGGGAAAGGGGCGGGGACAGAGGACATGTGATGCGCAGTTATAACCAATCACTGTGTCCTATAAACTGTTATAAAACCATGGCAACAAGGCTGGGGAGGGTCTCGGATATCTAGCAGCTGATTTGGTGGCTCTCATATAGGGAATTATTGGACAGCTCCTCCCACTTCCTGGATAGAAACACACTGAGCATGTCAGAGTCAGTGACTCAGCAGCTGTAAATGGGGTTTGATTCAGGGATAGGCCCCACTTACGCGGTTTTAAGCATTTGCGCTTGCGATTTGGTTATAATTGAAATCGCGAGAACGTAAAAATCCCTGCAATTTCCCATGCGCATGCGATGGCGCATCCATTTCCGTTTTGGTAACGCATGCGTTGCCATAACGGAAAGCGGCAAAATCGCATGCGCAAACGGAAAAGAATGTACAAAACCTTGATTTTAATCATAATGCAACCTCAACCTCTGTAAGATAATGCATGTGAGCTAGCTCCATTGTTTAGATTGCTGCAAGATCCAAGAACTAGGTGTTCCAAGAACTATGATTAAAATCAAGGTTGTGTACAAAACCTGTTTGATGACACAATATAGGCTCCATAACTCCTGTTAGACAGGGTTAACATTTCTTTTCTATGGGACTGAATAATGGCCCCGCTTTATGGGGGGATTTCAGTAACTTTTACCCGCAAAACTTGTCGGCCTGAGATCTGAGAGATCTCCAAGGGACTTTCATGTAATTGTAGTCTATGGGAAGGAGAGTATATATAGGATCCGGCCCACACATACTAAAGATGCCAAAAGCTCAACACTGTGAAACAATTGAGGCTAACAAAAAACACAGTATAGATTATTTGTGTATGTGAAACGCTTCTCTCCAGACCAGTCTGTTAGGGTGAGGCCACACTAGTGCTTTTTTCGTGTGTTTGCATCCGTGATTTTTGGTAAAATGGAAATTGGGGGAACGCAAAATGCAATTGCACGTCCGTTCGCATTTTTGGTAACGCATGTGTTCACCGTTTTTGGTGCGTTAACGCATGCGTTTCCATAACGCAAAATGGCAAAAACGCACAAGAATCGCTCACAAAATATATGCTCGCGATTTTGTGTCTGTTGCAGTGTGGCCTCAGCCTTAGATAAAATTTTTTCATCTTTTCTCCCCTGCAGGATTAAGAAAAACCGCGGACGCACATCATGGAAACGCCATCTAATATGGGGTGTAACAGGTGGTACATTGGCCCTTCTAACTGGCTACTTCCTGTGGGGAGAACTTCTTAGCATCTATGTGACAGAGGTGCTTGCACCTCAACATGAGTTTCTACAACACAGATTTTTCCAAGTGGCCTGTTCACAGGACTACGAGAGCCTCAAGCAATTTGAAGGTAATTTCTCATAAACTGGATACAGTCATTAAAGATCTTTGGAAAATGACAGACAGAGGAATCTGCCGTCTTTCAGAGATCCCCTATACACAGTCCCTCTGTTAAGTATACTTAGTACAGGATAATGATTGTAAACTTTCAAAACAATGGATTAGATGCGGCAGACATTTTGACATGATCATCCGCGTCAAAAATATCTGAAGCACCGCTTTTTTGATACAGGTTTACTGATCGGCAGTCTGATACCAATAATGAGCTGGTGTGGGCGCAATCTTATACTGCCTAATGTTTTCTTTCTAGATAAAGAATAATTCTCAATAGTGTACCTATTTAAAGGGGAATGTTGGAGGGTAGGAAGTGGAGGATAATAAAGTAAACCTGATCTTGGCACAGCTCTGTGTAATGTATTTCTCTATAGTGTACCTATTTAAAGGGGAATGTTGGAGGGTAGGAAGTGGAGGATAATAAAGTAAACCTGATCTTGGCACAGCTCTGTGTATATGTTTCTCTATAGGGTACCTATTTAAAGGGGAATGTTGGAGGGTAGGAAGTGGAGGATAATAAAGTAAACCTGATCTTGGCACAGCTCTGTGTAATGTATTTCTCTATAGTGTACCTATTTAAAGGGGAATGTTGGAGGGTAGGAAGTGGAGGATAATGTAGTGAACCTGATCTTAGCACAGCTCTGTGTAATGTATTTCTCTATAGTGTACCTATTTAAGGGGAATGTTGGAGGGTAGGAAGTGGAGGATATAAAGTAACCTGATCTTGGCACAGCTTCGTGTAATGTATTGTCTCTATAGTGTACCTATTTAAAGGGAATGTTGGAGGGTAGGAAGTGGAGGATAATGTAGTGAACCTGATCTAGCACAGCTCTGTGTAATGTATTTCTCTATAGTGTACCTATTTAAAGGGGAATGTTGGAGGGTAGGAAGTGGAGGATAATGAAGTGAAACCTGATCTTAGCACAGCTCTTGTGTAATGTATTTCTCAATAGTGTACCTATTTAAAGGGAATGTTGGAGGGTAGGAAGTGGAGGATAATGAATGAACCGTATCTTAGCACAGCTCTGTGTAATGTATTTCTCTATAGTGTCCCATTTAAAGGAGAATGTTGGAGGGTAGGAAGTGGAGGATATAAAGTGAACCGATCTTGGCACAGCTCTGTGTAATGTATTTCTCTATAGTGTACCTATTTAAAGGGGAATGTTGGAGGGTAGGAAGTGGAGGATAATAAGTGAACCTGATCTTGGCACAGCTCTGTGTAATGTATTTCTCTATAGTGTACCTATTTAAGGGGAATGTTGGAGGGTAGGAAGTGAGGATATGAAGTGACCCTGATCTTAGCACAGCTCTGTGTAATTATTTCTCTATAGTGTACCTATTTAAAAGGGAATGTTGGAGGGTAGGAAGTGGAGGATAATGAAGTAACCTGATCTTAGCACAGCTCTGTGTAATGTATTTCTCTATAGTGTCCCTATTTAAAGGGGAATGTTGGAGGGTAGGAAGTGGAGGATATGAAGTGAACCTGATCTTAGCACAGCTCTGTGTATGTATTTCTCTATAGTGTACCTATTTAAAGGGGATGTGGAGGGTGGAAGTGGAGGATAATGAGTGAACCTGATCTTAGCACAGCTCTGTGTGATGTATTTCTTAATTGTGTTCCTATCTGAAGGTGAATGTTGGAGAATATGCGTCTGCTCCCAAAATGTTATAATTTGACACTATCTCCCAAATCTTCCATTTTAGGGTGTCAAAAACTTTTGTTTGTTTGTGATACTATTGTTCTTGTACATCTATTAAAGGAGTTTCTATATCCATATCTTAAACTTTTAAATTGAGAAGTACCTGGGGCAGAGAGTAGGACTGATTATTCCTACCTTAAGGGCTAGGCCACACTGCTGCGCTTTTTTTGCGTTTGCGCTTGTGTTTTTTCATATCATTGAAAACGTGGCAACGCAGCGAAAATGCGCTTTTTCAGGTGCGTTGCAATTGCGATTTGCGTTCCGCATTTTAAATCGCAAACGCAACGAAATTGCACATGAAATCGCATGCGATCCCGTGTGTGATTGCGTTTGCGTTGCAGTGTGGCCGTGCCCTAATAATGTTTCTGTGAGGAGCACCAGCATGAAAAAAAACTGCTGCTGCCAGGCTTCCCATGCTTCAGCTCTATCTTTAATGCAGGAAAGCCCAAGACACTAACCTGGCAGATTAAACCTTTAACACTATCTCCCAGAATTCAGTGCAGTGAGACACCTTTCTATGCGAGGTAAAATTGGAAAAATATTTTAAATCTACTTTTTACAAATGACAAGGAAAAGAAGACTTTAAAGAATGAGTTATAAAAATGGTGTACATGCCCTTTAAAGGTACAAAGAAATTCTAGTTAGCTTGTAAGGTTGATGTTGGTTGCTAGTTGCTAGTCACGTATCTCTTATCTAGTTTCCTCTTCCCAGTTCTGTTTGTTTTCTATTATTAAAGTAAGGAAACTATGATGTTCTTACTGGAAGGTAGAGTGTCAGATTGCATGGATCAGAATCATTGAGCTCGGCAATACCAATACCAATGTTGATTCTGATTGGGTCTATAAATGTTCAGCCACACATTTTTTGAGCATGTTTACCCAATAACAAACGTTTAAATGTACATCGCACCCATAGATCCCCATTTTCACAATACTTACTTTTTTGAAAGAAGATTACATAGTCTCAGTCCCTCAACCATTTTCCCTGGCGCTAGAGATCAGTTTATGCCGTGGCAATGTCATGGCCTGTGTCTTACGATGGCTGCACGCGGTACGAAATACAGTGCAAGGAGGGACCGTCAGACTGCAAGGTAAGATATATTCTCACAGTAATGCCTGGAGGAAGAGAATTATGAGTTTAGTCTTAAAGGGAAACTATAGTGCGTAAAGTTTTTTTTTTAAAAAGTTAAAATAAAATGTACCTGAGGCAGAGAGGTAGGATCGGTGCTTTTTACCTCCCAATTGTATTTCTATGAGGAGCAGTAGGACAAAACAAACTGCTTCTGCCAGTCTTCCTGTATGCTTCATCACTATGTTTGATATGAATGGTCCAGGGCCATAACCTGGCAGATAAAAACTGTGTGTGCTGTAGCTCCTCAACAAAACAATATTGGGAGGTGGGAATAATCAATCCGCCTCCCTGTCCCAGGTACTTTTCATTTTTAAAAAGTTGATTTTTACAGTATAGTTGTCCTTTAAGCTGGCCAACACTAATTACCACCTCATCTGACGACTGCCTGCCCAATCTATTGGATTCTGCTCACTTCCTAATCGCATTGACACCAATTGCCTCTAACTACTGTTGGGCCACATGCAGTTGGTTGCAGTGAATCTTCCTGGTTTTATAAACGGTGATACATCTGTTGCATGTGGGTAACATCTCCTTATCAAGGAGGAATCTCTGAGATGGTCAAATCACACAACTCTTTCTCTTATGGGCAGCCCTGTCAGTCATGGCCATTATGGTAAGGTGGATATTCTGGACGGCAGGAATCGGGCAGCATAACTGCGTTTGAGGGTAAGTCATGATATTCAAGTTAGAAAGAAAATTCATTAAAACTGCCTAATTGTTTTACACTGTTTTCTTCGCTTCTTCACTGAACAGCTGTTCTCTCCCGATCGCGGCCCTATCTTTTGTATTGGCGCGCATGCGCCTAAGATAGGGCGCGTGGTCGGGACAGAGCGGCTGTCAGTGAGGAGCGCTGCGAGCGAGCGGAGCGAAGGTAAGTTCCAGGTTCCCCGAGCGTCCTATTGTTCACAGGGAGGTGAGAATAAGCGTTCTCACCTCCCTGTGAATAATAGAAATGAATGGCAAATAGTTGGTTTTCCGAATTATGGGAGTTTAGTGTCCCTTTAAGGTCATGCCCCCCCAGAAAGAAAATCTATTTAAGGTCATGGCACCCACAGAAAGAAATCTATTAATGTCATGGCACACCCAGAAAAGAAATCTATTAAAGGTCATGGCACCCCCAGAAAGAAAATCTATTAAAGGTCATGGCACCCCCAGAAAGAAAATCTATTAAAGGTCATGGCACCCCCAGAAAGAAAATCTATTAAAGGTCATGGCACCCCCAGAAAGAAAATCTATTAAGGTCATGGCACCCCCAGAAAGAAAATCTATTAAGGTCATGGCACCCCCAGAAAGAAAATCTATTAAAGGTCATGGCACCCCCAGAAAGGAAATCTATTAAGGTCCATGGCACCCCCACAAGGAAATCTATTAAAGGTCATGGCACCCCCAGAAAGAAAATCTATTAAAGGTCATGGCACCCCCAGAAAGAAAATCTATTAAAGGTCATGGCACCCCCAGAAAGAAAATCTATTAAAGGTCATGGCACCCCCAGAAAGGAAATCTATTAAAGGTCATGGCACCCCCAGAAAGGAAATCTATTAAAGGTCATGGCACCCCCAGAAAGGAAATCTATTAAAGGTCATGGCACCCCAGAAAGAAATCTATTAAAGGTCTGGCACCCCCAGAAAGAAAATCTATAAGGTCATGGCCCCCCAAAGAAATCTATTAAAGGTCATGGCACCCCCAGAAAGAAAATCTATTAAAGGTCATGGCACCCCCAGAAAGGAAATCTATTAAAGGCCATGGCACCCCCAGAAGAAAATCTATTAAGGTCATGGCACCCCCAAAAGAAAATCTATTAAGGTCCATGGCACCCCAAAAGGAATCTATTAAAGGTCATGGCACCCCCAGAAAGAAAATCTAATTAAAGGTCATGGCACCCCCAGAAAGAAAATCTATTAAAGGTCATGGCACCCCCAGAAAGGAAATCTATTCCCCAGCCCATCAAACCCAGAGATTGTTTTTTACCTCTCATTGGTCCCTAAAGCCCATAATACCCACACTTCTCCTTGTGACGTTCTGGACAACACCGACTACATTCTAGTGCGTCTCCTCTGGTAAAGCACTTGGGCTTACGCAGGAGTTGAAACCAGAAGGAGAAGCGCGATGGAGAAATGTATTCGGGGCTTCAGGGAGCTACGGGAGGAAAGTAACTTTAACAATCTCAGGGTTGAGGGGAGATGGGGAAATGTAAGGATAGATTTTCATTCTGGGGTTGGACAGGTCCTGTCCAAAGTTTTAGGGTAAAGGGAAGGACAGGGCCAGCCTTTGATATGGGCGACCTGTGCAACGTATACCAGGAGGAAGTCACGGACCTGTAGATCAAAGTTGTGCATCAGTGCCACAGCCCCCCCCCCAGTTATAGTCCTGCAGATGAAATATATGTATTAGCACCACCCCACAGACAAAGCACTGACACACGTAAGCCTTACTTCAGATGTCTGCATGCTGCGCTGTTCTGTCTGTGCATTTAGTGCGATAAGTGTTACGTAATGATTTACACAATATACACACGCACACAGTACTAGTGGAGACCAGTAACTGGCATATTTTGTTCCCCCATTCTTACCCTTTGGCTGATAAATTTGTTTTCACATTTTATATTTTTGTACTTTTCCTGTTGAGAAAACGAACCTCTATTTATTGCTTCCCATCTGTGAGCCAGGCAGGTAGCCAATTAAGGAACCGAACGTATATATGTCACCCCATGAAATCTGAGACTCAAACGCCTAAATCTGCAGTAAATGGCTTCCAGTGCATCTTTCCTTAACATGTGTGAGGTTTCTGGTAATTTACTTAAAGGACAACTCCACCCCCATAATAACATCTTTTAGAAAGAACGCCTCTTTATAATATTTTATATATCATATTTGTCCTATGAATTCATTACTGTATGCCTGGCTATGCTTCTGGATGCCTCATGGAAACTGAGCCATTTAGAAACCTGTACTGAGCCTGTACTGAGCCTGGGCATGCTCAGAAGAGCAGACAGGGATTAACATTCATCATTGGCTGTGATGTCAACTGTCAAATCCATAACTGACAGTTACTAACTGGAAGAACCGGAAGCAGAAACAGGGGAAACAGGACATTGTGCAGGATTTCAGGTTAGACTTACACCTTTCACATTCAAACTATTACCGTTTAGGGTTTTGGGGGGTGATTTACCTGTATGTAAGTTTATATTTCAGGGCTGGAGGACTTGCCCTTTAACCACTAGGGGGATTGAGACGGTACCCACAAGCGTACCCATTTTTTTTGGTGGGCAAACACGTTTCTGTTGGCATGCAGCCTGTTTAATGCTCTTATTTGCCACCTGGAATTCCAAACAGGCACTTTCTACATTAGATTTTGGCTTTCATCTTGTGGATTTCTTTATGGTCTATACTTATGAATTGTGTGTCATTTACCCCAACAGCCTGAGTAATGATCCGCGTTTTGCCTATTGTGTGTTTTTATTAGGGTAATAAAAAAAATAGTGATTCAGCCTTTTCCTTTAATTAAACATCCCTCCTTATCTATCAGTGCCACGGTCCCAAGTAATAACCGTAACACAATTCTATTTATTAACCTGATGGTGCTGTGCGGAGGGGAACATCTGCAGGATGTAATTAGGGAGCTGTCATTTGCTCTAATGCCTTTTCTTTTTCTTCTCTTTTTGCATTATTCTAGTAAAATGAACAGATTGGGAATTCTGCATTGTGGAAATTGACATTTTATCCACAGATATCTGTGGTATTCGGTTATATCAAATTGTCTAATTGAATAACCACACACCCCAGTAAGTGCTATTTGCATGTATTGATTTATAGATTAAGATGAGCGAAATACTTTTTTTCTGTCTCACATACCATTTTAAGAGCATGTCCACCCACAACACTACTACTATCCCCACTGTGTAGTGTTCAATAATCCTTACATTACATCTCTGCTCCCATGGTTCTCCTGCAGTGCTTGTCCAAAGTCCAGGAAACTGAGAGTAGGAGGTGTCTTCCTTGGGAAAGGTTTCCACCTCCTCCTTGTCCTAAGGCCAGCGCAGGGGAGCCCTTTCTCCCCTCCCTCCCACCATCCGAATCCATCCATAGCTTGCCATCCACCTAGTGTTAATCTTTTCTGAGTCTAGGCATCCCTGCCCGTCCCCAACTGCTGTTTTATTTGTTATTTAAAAAAAAAAATTAAAAAAAGATTTCATTTAACAAGAAACAGAAAACTGCTTAAAGGGGCAAGTCCAGCCCAAATGAAAACTTACATACAGGTAAATCACCCCCCCAAACCCTAAACGGTAATAGTTTAAATGTGATATATAATTCTAACCTGAATCCAGCACAATGTCCTGTTTGTCCTGTTTCTGCTTCCTGTTCTTCCGTTAGTACTGTCAGTTATGGATTTGACAGTTGACATCACAGCCAATGACTGAATGTTAATCCCCTGTCTGCCTCTTCTGAGCATGCCCAGCTCAGTACAGGCTCAGTACAGGTTTCTAAATGGCTCATTTCCATGGGCCTCCAGAAGCATAGCAGGCTACAGTAATGAATTCAGAGGACAAACTATGATATATCACATATTATAAAGAGGCCATTCTTTCTAAAAGATTTCTTATGAGGGTGGAGTTGTCCTTTAATTTAAAGCATAGCCAAGGGACAGTATGGCTGGGTACACACCATGAGATATATACGTTCCGACAGCCTGTTTCGCCACTAGCGGGTGGTGGGCCAGACCAAAGAACTGTGGTTCGTGGCAAAAGTATCTCCCTTCTGACATGAGTTTCTGAGAAGTCATTCATGTTCCCTAATTTCTAATAAGCCAGCTGGAACTGGAAGAAGGAATTTCCCATTATGCAATTCACACTGTCACACATTAAAACTGGACATAGTAGAAGAATTTATAATAATAAGGCACTTGATTGACAGCTAAAATGTAGGATGCTTCAGATTGGATATCTAAAGAGATGAGGACAGAGCAACAAAAAATGGTACAGGGATAGTTGGGAGGAATTAAAATTTCCAGTTATTGTCATTACTTTTTAGTAAAGATGCCTTTAATGCTTAATGGAATTTCTCAGCTAGTCAAGAGATAATCAGGAGGTTGCAGCTTGGTAGCTTTCAAAGGAGCCAGCCGCATGTCATATAGGTTGCAAAAGACACCTGCACACATGCAAACATCTGTCTTAAGTTGCGCTAATCGCTCGTAAATCGTGACATTAAGACCGCAAGTAGAGAACTGCTGTCTGTCAACTTGCAAAGCGGCAAAGCACTAAGAGATGGTACTTTCAGTTGATTGGTAAATAGAATGGATTAGTTTTTTATAACCGAGTTCTTCCCAGTCCATCTGTTCAGTTAATAATGATGCCCCATGAAAACTATCTGCTGTAAATCGGTTACATAAATCCAAGCTTCATTCAAAAAAGGCTAAAGAAGAATAAAGTCCACGTTTTCATAATCTGCTGCACCAATCACACGTTATCAAAGGTTTTCTAACTGTAAGGACCAGTAAAAGGTATTGGTAAAAAATGTGATGGTTACTTCAAATTAACAGCTCGGGCAATTTTTCACACCACTCATTAAAGGGCAAGTCCAGCCCTGAAATGAAAACTTACATACAGGTAAATCACCCCCCAAAACCCTAAACGGTAATAGTTTGAAATGTGAAATATATAAGTCTAACCTGAAATCCTGCACAATGTCCTGTTTCCCCTGTTTCTGCTTCCTGGTTCTTCCAGTTAGTAACTGTCAGTTATGATTTGACAGTTGACATCACAGCCAATGACTGAATGTTAATCCCCTATCTGCCTCTTCTGAGCATGCCCAGGCTCAGTACAGCTCAGTACAGGTTTCTAAATGGCTCAGTTTCCATGAGGCATCCAAGCATAGCAGGCATAACAGTAATGAATTCAGAGGACAAACTATGATATATCAACATATTATAAAGAGGCCATTCTTTCTAAAAGATGTTATTATAGGGTGGAGTTGCCCTTTAAATGAACTTCTAATTGAATAAACATCTGTTTACTTTTGGGTTAAATCAAGCACCCAGGATTGCCGCTTTAAATTTCCCAAGTTATTATGATGGGGTATTTTTGTGTGTGAGGGGTAGAAGTCTTTTAAAGGCTCTCGTCTCAGATTCGGAAAAACTTAACCTCTACCTGGGAATTTTTTAAGAAAGGGAACAGTGTGAATGTGCAGAGAACCAACACCAGAGCGCTCTGGTGTATTTTCTTTCCTAATTGCAGTGCGGTCTACAATAGACTGCAATTTATTATAATTTAGTTACCATTGAATTCTAAAATAGTCTGCTCACATGTGGATAAGCAGCTGCTGCTCTTTCCCTGATCTGCATGGAGCTTTTCTTAGTTGAAAAAGGTTAAAGTGCAGCCTTCCGAAAGTCTAGAACCCTCTTTATTTTCTTTCTGCCAGACCAGGATGGAAGAAGAGATTTAGGGACCATGGGAGTTTAGCTCTAGATTTGGGGGGACCCCTGAAGGTAGTTATATTTTATTTTTTAGGGGGGACCTGCCCTTTACTGGGTCTGGGACATGCCCTTTAACTGGTCTGGGGTCTTTATAAATCTTTAGCCTGGTCTAATCTAGTTTAGTTTTACATTAAAAAACAAAATTAAAAGCTACTTAATGAACAGTCTACAGCAGGTATAGGCAGCCAGTAGCCTTCCGTCATGTCTGACGTGATTGGCCGCTTAATATCCACGTGTGTGGCAAAAAAAAAATATGTCTATCCTGTGGACAACAAACTACCATCTGCCACAACCGATTCTGGTGGTTGTGGTTGTGGGCACTTCCAATGTGACTGTCCTGCCATCTGCTATAATCTGTACTGTATGTACCAGCTTACAATGCTGTTTACTCTATGTGTTCTCATTAGTCTCAGTCCTCTAGTTTTTAACTTTTCCTAACTCTAGTCCTCTAGTTTTTAACATTTCCTAACTCTAGTCCTCTAGTTTTTAACATTTTCCTAACTCTAGTCCTCTAGTTTTTAACATTTCCTAACTCTAGTCTCTAGTTTTTAACATTTCCTAACTCTAGTCCTCTACTTTTAACATTTCCTAACTCTAGTCCTCTAGCTTTTACATTTCCAACTCTAGTCCTCTAGCTTTTAACATTTCCTAACTCTAGTCCTCTAGCTTTTAACATTTCCTAACTCTAGTCCTCTGCTTTAACATTTCCTAACTCTAGTCCTCTAGTTTTTAACATTTCCGACTCTAGTTCTCTCTAGTTTTTAACATTTCCTAACTCTAGTCCTCTAGTTTTTCATCATTTCCTAACTCTAGTCCTCTAGTTTTTTAACATTTCCTAACATCTAGTTCATCTAGTTCTTTTAACATTTCCTAACTCTAGTTCCTCTAGTTTTTTAACATTGCACAGCTCTGTGTAATGTATTTCTCTATAGTGTCCCTATTTAAAGGGGAATGTTGGAGGGTAGGAAGTGGAGGATAATAAAGTGAACCTGATCTTGGCACAGCTCTGTGTAATGTATTTCTCTATAGTGTACCTATTTAAAGGGGAATGTTGGAGGGTAGGAAGTGGAGGATAATGAAGTGAACCTGATCTTAGCACAGCTCTGTGTAATGTATTTCTCTATAGTGTCCCTATTTAAAGGGGAATGTTGGAGGGTAGGAAGTGGAGGATAATGAAGTGAACCTGATCTTAGCACAGCTCTGTGTAATGTATTTCTCTATAGTGTACCTATTTAAAGGGGAATGTTGGAGGGTAGGAAGTGGAGGATAATGTAGTGAACCTGATCTTAGCACAGCTCTGTGTGATGTATTTCTTAATTGTGTTCCTATCTGAAGGTGAATGTTGGAGAATATGCGTCTGCTCCCAAAATGATTATAATTTGACACTATCTCCCAAATCTTCCATTTTAGGGTGTCAAAAAACTTTTGTTTGTTTGTGATACTATTGTTCTTGTACATCTATTAAAGGAGTTCTAATCCATATCTTAAACTTTTAAATTGAGAAGTACCTGGGGCAGAGAGGTAGGACTGATTATTCCTACCTTAAGGGCTAGGCCACACTGCTGCGCTTTTTTTGCGTTTGCGCTTGTGTTTTTTCATATCATTGAAAACGTGGCAACGCAGCGAAAATGCGCTTTTTCAGGTGCGTTGCAATTGCGATTTGCGTTCCGCATTTTAAATCGCAAACGCAACGAAATTGCACATGAAATCGCATGCGATTCCGTGTGTGATTGCGTTTGCGTTGCAGTGTGGCCGTGCCCTAATAATGTTTCTGTGAGGAGCACCAGCATGAAAAAAAACTGCTGCTGCCAGGCTTCCGCAGTGCTTCAGCTCTATCTTTAATGCAGGAAAGCCCAAGACACTAACCTGGCAGATTAAACCTTTAACACTATCTCCCAGAATTCAGTGCAGTGAGACACCTTTCTATGCGAGGTAAAATTGGAAAAATATTTTAAATCTACTTTTTACAAATGACAAGGGAAAAGAAGACTTTAAAGAATGAGTTTATAAAAATGGTGTACATGCCCTTTAAAGGTACAAAGAAATTCTAGTGTAAGCTTGTAAGGTTGATGTTGGTTGCTAGTTGCTAGTCACGTATCTCTTATCTAGTTTCCTCTTCCCAGTTCTGTTGTTTTCTATTATTAAAGTAAGGAAACTATGATGTTCTTACTGGAAGGTAGAGTGTCAGATTGCATGGATCAGAATCATTGAGCTCGGCAATACCAAATACCAATGTTGATTCTGATTGGGTCATATAAATGTTCAGCCAATCATTTTTTGAGCATGTTTACCCAATAACAAACGTTTAAATGTACAATCAGCACCCATAGATCCCCATTTTCACAATACTTACTTTTTGAAAGAAGATTACAATAGTCAGTCAGTCCCTCACCATTTTCCCTGGCGCTAGAGATCAGTTTATGCCGTGGCAATGTCATGGCCTGTGTCTTACGATGGCTGCACGCGGTACAGAAATACAGTGCAAGGAGGGACCGTCAGACTGCAAGGTAAGATATATTCTCACAGTAATGCCTGGGAGGAAGAGAATTATGAGTTTAGTCTTAAAGGGAAACTATAGTGCGTAAAGTTTTTTTTTAAAAAGTTAAAATAAAATGTACCTGAGGCAGAGAGGTAGGATCGGTGCTTTTTACCTCCCAATTGTATTTCTATGAGGAGCAGTAGGACAAAACAAACTGCTTCTGCCAGTCTTCCTGTATGCTTCAGCACTATGTTTGATATAGAATGGTCCAGGGCCATAACCTGGCAGATAAAAACTGTGTGTGCTGTAGCTCCTCAACAAAACAATATTGGGAGGTGGGAATAATCAATCCGACCTCCCTGTCCCAGGTACTTTTCATTTTTAAAAAGTTGATTTTTACAGTATAGTTGTCCTTTAAGCTGGCCAAACACTAATTACCACCTCATCTGACGACTGCCTGGCCCAATCATATTGGATTCTGCTCACTTCCTAATCTGCATTGACACCAATTGACTCTAACTACTGTTGGGCCACATGCAGTTGGTTGCAGTGAATCTTCCTGGTTTATAAACGGTGATACATCTGTTGCATGTTTGGGTAACAATCTCCTTATCAGAGGATGATCTCTGAGATGGTCAAATCACACAACTCTTTCTCTTATGGGCAGCCCTGTCAGTCATGGCCATTATGGGTAAGGTGGATATTCTGGACGGCAGGAATCGGGCAGCATAACTGCGTTTGAGGGTAAAGTCATGATATTCAAGTTAGAAAGAAAATTCATTAAAACTGCCTAATTGTTTTACACTGTTTTCTTCGCTTCTTCACTGAACAGCTGTTCTCTCCCGATCGCGGGCCCTATCTTTTGTATTGGCGCGCATGCGCCTAAGATAGGGCGCGTGGTCGGGACAGAGCGGCTGTCAGTGAAGGAGCGGCTGCGAGCGGAGCGGAGCGAAGGTAAGTTCCAGGTTCCCCGAGCGTCCTATTGTTCACAGGGAGGTGAGAATAAGCGTTCTCACCTCCCTGTGAATAATAGAAATGAATGGCAAATAGTTGGTTTTCCGAATTATGGGAGTTTAGTGTCCCTTTAAAGGTCATGGCACCCCCAGAAAGAAAATCTATTTAAGGTCATGGCACCCACAGAAAGAAAATCTATTAAATGTCATGGCACCCCCAGAAAGAAAATCTATTAAAGGTCATGGCACCCCACATTCTGTTAACTGGGGACAGACAGTCTATTTAGCAACCCTGTCTGCTGGAAAACGTGATACAGTCTATAAATCACAACACAGTAACTACCTGGGTAGATGCTGGTAATTTAAAAAAATCTTGCTCCTTTAGTCTCAATGGACATTAACAACTCTAACTGGGCAAAGTGTTATTACAACTAAAAGATCTGTTCAACAATTATTGCCCCATTTATCTATACAAAAATGTCAAATATTAGATTGCAGGAGCTAGATAATTCAATTATAAGCAACTAATAATCCTTTCAACTTTTTCAGATTTCATAAAGGAAGGTCAAACACCCAGCCCACCCCAAGGGCTTTCTGTTATCAGGTTCTAGTTTCTAGACAATGGGATTATTTCACCTTCTTTAAATCAGCCAATTGGAGTATTTTACTGCTTGGAAAAAGGTGACACTAAAACATTTTTTGTTAATGATTTTGGAGTGTGAATCCTTTAGAGTCCATCGAGTTAATATAACACTGAACAGTAACTCTGCAAAATGAGATTATTGATGTAATTAGAAACTGTCTAGGATTTAGTTCTATTAGGCAAGTACAAGTTAACCATAATCCTTATAAAGAAATCCCTTGTTTTGCAGTTCATTGGAGAACACAAGGGTTAAGCCCATAGGATGATTATCTGTTTTAGGTCCACTAATACTTTCTTTTGCCTCCAAGTGCGCTTACAGTAACCTCTGACCCCACGTAAATCAGAGTTCGCAAGGTTAATGAGCCGTATCCACCCCCAGAAGCCTACAAACTGCTTCCCTCCTTCTCCTGCTCCATACGGTCTCCAGATGTAACATGGAATATGGGCATTGGGCAATCTATTCTCACCTGGAGCAGTGCTAACATCTCTACTATAATACAGTAACAGGACATTACGCTGATGTGCAATTTATATTCTGTCCCAATAGTCTAGTATTCTGGTAAAATTGTCTAATATAATCCAAAACCATCACATTTTTTTTTATAAAATATCTTACTACAGTGCATATTGTTACATAAGGACAGGTATCAGAATAAATATGGGAAAGCCACAAAGCATCAAGGAAAAGGAAGAATCTTAAGCGCCCAGATTCTCAGTATCGGGAGGAGAGCAGTTTATATTTAAAAGCCTTCTTACAGTAGGTATTATGACTAGAGATGAACGAAACTGGCAAATTTTGTTCCGACAGTGGTTTCTGCGGAACCTACCAAAGATCCGAAATTTAGATACGAACCCAATTGAATCTGATTTTTTTACATTTTTGATTGCAACTTTTAAATATTTGATCAGATATTTTGATTTTCTAATATTTTATTTTTTGGGTCTAATTTTCGATTTTCTGATATTCGATTTTTCTGTCATAAGTTCCGATAATTTCTGAGTCTCTAAAATGTTGTTGAATCTGCTGATTTTCTAAACCAAAGATAAGAGTGACCTGTTCGTAATGGCTTTAAATTGGGTCCAGGCCTTCGCACTGCTCCGTCCCTGCAGTGTAGGAACACTAGGAGAAAATGAGTAATGAAGGGGACACCACACAGAGGCAATCTGCAATAAGTTTAATGCAACATGTTTCGGACTGACAAGAGTCCTTTATCAAGGTGGTTTCTAAACCACCATTTGCGAATCGAACCCAGGTTCATTTTGAAACCAGGACTCCTCACTAAATAAGACATCACATATGACCTGTTGAAGCTACAAAAGAGAAATAACAAGTTTTAGGGCAGGTACACACCTGATGATTTTTTGGGGGGGGATAAATCGATCATCTGAACCGATACATTGGTTGGATTGTCTGAGTGATTAAAAGAAATTTACCAGCTGACTGATCATTTGTGACTGACATTTCAATATCAATTGATTGGCTGGTTAATTTATGGTTGATTTATTTTTATTAATCTCATTTTATAATTAAAAAATAACAAAATAATCAATCCTGTAATTTCCCTGTATAGTCCCAAAAAGTGACCACATCGGACTCTGCCTCCTGTCTCTCCTCCGGGAGAATTTTGCCATGCGCACTGCAGCCCCCCCCCCCCCGCACCCGTTTTCCTATCCCTCCCCCTAGCACAAATCCCCTTTTCTGTAGTGTAGGGCTCCCTCCCCCAGCCCCAAACGCTATAGCAATATTTGCAGAAACTCCCCCGAACTCTTCTTAGATTACCTCATTCTCATACTCGTTCTGGATAACCGGAAGCCGTGTTTGTGATTGGCTGCCTCTCAGCCAATTGGCTGCCTCTCAGCCAATTAACATTACGCCTATTGGCGTATTGTTAATAAAGCTGTGATTTCATTCATTCATGTTGTATCCGGAGTTCTCTTGTTCTTTTCCTGGTTGATGCAGTGCCGTTTCTTCTTTTGTTATATCCGTGGGATTTGGTCTCAAGCGACGGACCTGGGGCACTCTGCACCTGGGTCACCAAGAAGCACGGGTAAGTCCCGAATATATATTTTGTTGAATTCCTATTGGAAGTGTTCTATCTTGCTATCTGGAGGAACGAGGGGTCTGGGGTTTCTTATACCCGGACCACCGCAATAAATAAGTAAGCATAAGATTCACATTTCATGAGATTGGATTCCTATTTTTGATTCTTCTCGTTAGCTACATTACAGACTCTCACTGACAGTGTCAGACGGGATAGAACAAACTGGAGTGCCGAGGGAAACTTTGAGTAAGTATAAAATCTGTTAGGTAAAGTACCCAGGGGTAAGGACTTAGTGATTTAGGTCCTCACCCTGGGTACTGTGTAGTTATGGAATATGGAAAAGGTGAGTATAATTGTTCTTTAATGTTTAAAGGGCATGTCTACCCCCAAAACTAAAATTTAACCCACTACTGGCCCAACTGTGGAGTGTTAAAAAATCCTTACCTTACATCTCTGCTCCTTAGGGTTTTCCTGCAGTGACTGTCCAAAGTTCCAGTAAGTGAAGAGTAGGAGCGTTCATGGCAATGACCTTTAGGCACTACAATATATGTTAATAAAGTCAATGGGATATATGTAAAAGCAATGGCCTGTCGCAGCACAGACCAAAAGGCTAATAAAAACGTTGCTGTTGATTGATTGCATAAAAGTGCATGCAATTGTGACTATTTACTACACAATTATACACAATAGATGTAGAATGCATTTTTTTCCAACCGAGTAAACAAAATGAAAACCTAATATACACAACAATAACTGGAATGAATATGTCTTATTATAGTAAGCTAGTTGATATTGGTTAAAATGGGTGAATGTCAGAGAAAAAAAAAAAGATACCTTTTAGCAACGCTCAGGGTTATGTAATGTTTAGCTCATTCAAGTCCTTGCTGGCATCTTACATACTCCATCGGTCGTAATTAATAATCAGACTAGTCACTAAAGTGCTTGTTAACAGGCATTTACAGTAGTTAAGCAGATAACATAAGAATATTTACAGTTACTACTTCTATGCTTATCCATGCTCTCTTATCACGCCTAGACTATTGCAACCTGGTCTTCCTGCTTTCCATCTTTCTCCGCTTCAGTCCATACTTAACTCTCCCGCACGCATTGTCTCGCTCTCTAACAATCGGGAAATTAAATCTCCTCTGTGCCGCAAATCTACCTGGCTCCCCATTAAACAACGCATTATCTACAAAATCCTTCTCTTAACATTTACTGTAAATCCCTTCGCTTTGCTGCTCCTTCCTATATTTCTTCTCTAGTGTCCCCATATGTCCCTGCCCGTACCATCTGCTCATCACAGAACCATCTCTTATACAGACCCCCCACTCACACTGCCTCCACTCGCCTTAAACCTTTTTCTCTTCTGGCCCCCATCCTCTGGAATTCTATAAACAAGTTTAAATCTAACCTGTCAAGCTATCTCTCTGAGCACAGCACAACATAGGACTGTTGATACTGCACCAATTATTACTTTAGCACTTCCACCCTTTCCTATGTTGCTGTATGTTACCCAACTAATTAGAGTGTAAGCTCTACGGGGCAGGGACCTCTTTCCTCATGTTACATGTTTCAAGCAATTGTATATTTCATGATGCTCTTACTTATTTATGTATTTATTTACTGTCCCCCTTGCACGACTTTTTGTATTCTATATTGTACAGTGCTGCGTCCCCTAGTGGCGCTATATAAATAAACATATACATACATACATACATACATAGTTAGAAAATGCCATCCTCTAATCTCCCTGTGCATTATATAGGCCAGAGTTGTAATTTTAAATCATCTGGATGCCGGCAGGTTGGAGATCCCTTCTATAAGTATATCGGAAGTAGGAGCTGCTATTCCTACCTTCATTTTATTTAAAAAAATGGCATGTCACACAATAAATGTCATTTAATCAAATTTACTTGGAAGGAAAATTTCGACTAGAAAGGGCTTTAGAGACATTGTCACAGTCAACTAAGTAATTTTCCTTGAATACATTTTCAAGAATCCGTGATGTAATTTACAAAATAAGCTTTGAAGACCTTCGCCCCAAGTAGTCTCCAATTGATTAGACTTTTCACAACAATGTGAAGCCAGCACCATCCACTTAACTATTTAAAGACATGTTTGTACCCCTTGAAACAGGAGATACATAAACCTGCAATCTTAATGTACACAAATTCTGCTTGCCGAACATTAAACTTTGAATAAAAGTTGCAATATGCTAAATCTTCAGAATAAGTTGCCACAAAAACTTCTCAGTTTCCCTAGTCTTTTGTTGCCTACAATGTTGTAAAAAAAGGGAAAGGTCTTGTATAACTTACATTACAGTGCGTATAACAAGGCAGTGTTATACTGTATATTTTAACTATGTGGTAAATGTGCTATCATGAGTAACAGCAAAGACTGGCAGTGATGTCTCATCTTGCACCATTGTAGGGAATCTACTGAAGGGTTCAAGCATCAGAAGATCCTAATTTTCTTTTTTAGCATGCACTTTTTCTAGCTTTGGCTAGTGGCATTTCTTTCGGGCAATGGTATTTTATATTGTAAGAAGGCTCTATTTTAATTTATGCTCTGTGGAGGGATTTTTGCTCCTTTATGCCTACCTTACTTTAAGTTGTATAGCTGTTTGTTATCTTTTGCTCCCGAGTCCAACCCCATAGAGCCCATAACCCTTTCTAGATCAGACATGATTGAAACATCTTAGTTGTGCAAGTTGGATGAAGGGCTCTTTAGACGGTATTGCAAGACAGTGGTTTTGGCATTGGCCACAGGGACATAAAGGATAGACTTTGTATGTCTCCGCCCATTTCTCTGGGAATGTTGGGAGTGTAAAATCCTTTCTTTTTTCTTGGATTATTTGAGTTATACTATTATATATATATATATATATATATATATCATGAGGCTGTGAAGTACCTTATGTTTTAAAAAATCTCTGTTTCATTTTATGCTCTGTGCGGGACTTTTTCTTCCCTTAAAGGACAACTCCACCCACATAAGAACATCTTTTAGAAAGAACGGCCTCTTTATAATATGTTGATATATCATAGTTTGTCCTATGAATTCATTACTGTATGCCTGCTATGCTTCTGGATGCCTCATGGAAACTGAGCCATTTAGAAACCTGTACTGAGCCTGTACTGAGCCTGGGCATGCTCAGAAGAGGCAGACAGGGGATTAACATTCAGTCATTGGCTGTGATGTCAACTGTCAAATCCATAACTGACAGTTACTAACTGGAAGAACCAGGAAGCAGAAACAGGGGAAACAGGACATTGTGCAGGATTTCAGGTTAGACTTATATATTTCACATTTCAAACTACTACCGTTTAGGGTTTTGGGAGGTGATTTACCTGTAGGTAAGTTTTCATTTTAGGGCTGGACTTGCCCTTTAAGCCAACCTTACCTTAAGATGTATAGCTGTTGGAATCAATTCATTCAGTATATTCATTAGAAGATGTTTGTACTAAACCAAAAAGCTTAAATTGATTAAGTGTTACAAAACATTGTCTCACCTGATTCAACCCAAACCCTTCACTGGAAACACAATCCTATCGGTCATGTTCATAAACTATGTGGTATCACTAACCACATAGTAAAATAACTATTGTTAGCGGTATCAAATAAGTGAAGGTATAAGTGTAGCTTACAAATAGCACAGACTCTAAGCTGTGAAAAAGAAGCACAGCTTGGAGTCTGTGCTATTTGTAAGCTACACTTATACCTTCACTTATTTGAATCACTGTACCTGGACCAGAGATACCAGGAATTGTAGCCTACAGCATCTACGTTGCTCTTTGGTTTAGAGGGTCCCTATTCTTATTGTATTGTTAGCGGTAGTCCATGATTGCATAGATATATTATAATTGCATAATAAAATGCAACTCCCAATATTATGTAACGGTAAAACACAATGCTGTATCTGTAATTTTTGAAGTGGATCATATTTGACACCATGGCTGCAAAATACCATCACAGGTGTAAAATACTGTGCCATACTTCAAAAATGTGATAGCGTAGCCTTATAAATACAGCCCTGAGTAACAAAGGAAATCAGTGGGAAAAACAATAATAAAAATGTTACTAGGTGTATTATATGGATGAGATCATTTAAACCGAATCAGTTAAAGAAGAACTAAAGGCACAATGTTAGAAGCTAAACCCATTGCTGCCTTGTTTCCTCTAAAAGATTTAGAAACGTATAAACTTTACTTTTAAGCGGATATCCTTGTGTCCACTAATACTATTTAGCCTTGTCAAACACAAAACAAAAAAATCATTCATGAATATGTGGTTGAGAACACACACGCTGAATGAAGAGGAGTAAATCAACTGTACATTGATTTTACTGTTACACCCTATCGACAAACACTGTCAGTTTCTTTAGGTTGGTCGTACAGTAAAATGGATCAAACTCACTTGTACTGACGAATTGACATTTTACTTGTTTTTGGCTTTACATTTATTTGACAAAAAACAATAATTAGCTTAACTTAATTTCACATGGTAACCAACTCATCACACAGACAAGCAGGCAAGTAGAGATGTTCGAAAATATTGAGTTTCGTTCCGTTTTCAAATTCATTCTTGAATTTGAAAGTTCCGATTTTTGAAAATCGTCTACTTTCGATTGGAATTTTTGAAAATAGAAAGTAGATTACTTTTGAAAATCGAAAGTAGACGATTTTCGAAAATCATCTACTTTCTATTTTCAAAAATTGTATACTTTCGATTTTCGATAAAAATAGAAAATTCAAAAAATCCAGGAGTTCCAAAAGTTTCGTCGGGACTTTGAAACCCTCAGATTCGATTTGAAACTGGATTCTATTCGAACCCACAGTACATCTCTACAGGCAAGTAAAAAGTAAAGAATAGCAATGGAGCTTTGGTTTGAATAATGAGCATTTGTAGAAGATTAGACAGTCAGAACAGATAATTCATTTTTAAAAAAATGTAGAAATATATTCTGTTAATCCCTTAAAAAAAAAACTTTTTCTCATTTGCCAAACCACATTGAGTCAATGAAAATATAGCCCCAAACTGCTTTATAATAGATGTACTGTTACAGATTGCTACATTGTCACTGCAAGGAAAATAAAGATATGTTCATGGATGGATTGGGAGGGATTATAATGATATAACAGGTAAATAGTATTGTAATATTAAAGAGACTGAAAGGAAGGGCTTGGAAGAGGTAAGGGACCATGTAGGGGATGTCTAGAATTAGGGACAGCATGTCTTGTACTAATATGATGCAGGGTTCAATCATTTTACAATTTATAGTTAATCGCAAAGTGAATGGGCCAGACCAGGGAACACTGCAGGAATTATAGCCAGACTAAATGTTGATGCTGTGTACACACATGCACAATCTTTAAAAAATTACAGATAGAGTCTGCAAGATTCTGCTTGTCAGTCCTGAGCTCAGTACTGCAGATTTCCAACTCCTTATAAGAACAGGGAGGCGACCATTGGTGAGGGAAATTTTAGTCCATTTCCAAACGATCCCTAGGCTAGCGGTGAACGTTCGTCGGCCTCGGTAATGCTCGGAAATGCGCTACACTCTAACGAGAAAGGGACGATACCGTTAGATCTGACGGACAGTTTAAGGACATTATTTATAACAGTCTAGACTCAGACTTATAGAACCATAACTATACACAGCAACAATCTCTGAAAAATGAGATTCTGCAAGATTCTGTCTGTCATTTTACCAAGATGAGGGTATACAGAGTCTAGATCTTTGTCCCCACACACAATATAGGGAGAACTTTCAGGACTGACATGTTTCCAATGACTGTGACCACCTCCCTATACTATACCAAGGGAAATTGTCCAAACGTAATGAGGAAAATTGGCATCAGGACAGCTTGTTCATGTGGTCCACACATTGCAGAGAAAGGGGCAATTCCGTTGGATCTTTCCCTTTCTCGTTTATTTGTGTACACAGCTTTAGCTTGCACATTATTCATCTGAATTGTTCACACAGTACATGCAATATGAAGGAGAAGTACCTTAAAGGACAACTCCACCCTCATAAGAACATCTTTTAGAAAGAATGGCCTCTTTATGAGGCTTTTCATTCATGTGATCATAGTAATGTATACTAAACCCCTTTGTTTATAAAGTAAGCCAGTGTGCAGATAATATGATATTGTATGGGGCCTAGGAATGTGCATTGATTGTCTTTACTATTAGTTTGTATAAGAAGAGATTCAGTACACAGCGTGGGGCTTTTTTCAGGCGTTTGTGCTATTAATCTGCAGCCACCACATTTTTACATTAGGTAGAAACATCTTGTAAGTTGTAAGCCAATACACAGGGCTAGGTATTGCTCAACAACAGGTGTTTTGGGATTCCTCTTACCTGCATGTAACCTAAAGAGCAAGTCTTGTGTAAAACAAAAGCAAGCAGCACTAGTGTAAAGAAAGGACAGGAGAGGTGAAAATATTGCCTTCTTTTGCCATGGAATCTGTTTTTAACATTTTCACCATTTGTATGTGTTTGTTCGGGGGGGGGGGGGTTGGTGTAGAAATCCTACCTTTAATTCTTTACTTTTAATTTCTTGTTTACTTGACAGTTAACGCTAAAGTAAAATAACTAGTTATTTACAACCTAATTACCGGTACTAGTATTTTCCATGCAATGGAAAAGTAAACATGGTTATTAGGCAGAACCTAGTTGTTTTGCTGTGTCACTATTAACATAAGTACAACATGTTCATGGTAAAACCTACCGAGTTTTCACCACATCCAGTGGGTGCATCAGGCAAATTTCCACCAGCCCTGTCAGATAGAAGATCAAAAAAACAGATGTAAATATAAAACAAGCAGAAGCCCACGGACATTACCTGTTATCTCATACTGACAATATAGGATATAACATACTGTATTCTGTACCGAGTTTCAGAGAAAGCCAATGAAATTGGAGAGTCTAAGGGGTATAATGAGATGGGGCACTTCCAATTGCCTATAAAAGGGAACTTACAATACAGTTATTACAACATTCCTGACGTTTTTCAAAATGTTGTTAAAGGAATTGTACACTGAAAAATTACTTTGACACATTTTAATCTATAAATGAATACATGTAAGCAGCACTTACGCTGATGTCTTTATCTTGCTGCATGACTTCAATCCAGTACTTGTTTTTCTCATGCTCAGTCCCTCAGCCCCCTACCAAACTGCCTGAATCTCTGTGAGGGCAAGCATGCTCAGTAATCCCTATGAAGTAGCACTGGGAGAGGCAATTTTCCAACTGTCACTATTCTAGCTACAGCAAAAATATACATAACGGAAGAGTTTATGATACTAAGGAACTTGATTCACAGCTGAAATTTAAGAAGGTTCAGATTTTAATTCGCAAAACACTGATTCGTGTGCATTGCCTACTGACGCCTTGCACTAACAATTAACAATTAAGTGAGATGGCCTTACAAGCCTTCCCATATTGATGCACAGATACTATTGTGTCTATAAAGTCCTTTGCAGATGTTTTATCTGCTTGACATTGTATTAAGACCTGAATCCTCCAGACCAGCAAACTGCCAAAGCATCTGCTTTTATAGAGATGGTCACACTGCCTAATAATCAATTAAGTGCATTTAATTATAACCATCCTGCTGCTACTTAGCCTATTAATTCCTATGAAAGCAATAAGGATGGACTTCATTTATAAACACTGAGTTTGCATATTAACTAATTTAGTTAATAATGGCATGGTGGTATATAATATAATAATTAATAATGGCACGGTGGTATATAATATATTACCGTTTAGGGTTTTGGGGGGTGATTTACCTGTATGTAAGTTTATATTTCAGGGCTGGACTTGCCCTTTAACCACTAGGGGGATTGAGACGGTAACCCGACAAGCGTACCCATTTTTTTTGTGGGCAAACACGTTTCTGTTGGCATGCAGCCTGTTTAATGCTCTTTATTTGCCACCTGGAATTCCAAACAGGCACTTTCTACATTAGATTTGGCTTTTCATCTTGTGGATTTCTTTATGGTCTATACTTATGAATTGTGTGTCATTTACCCCAACAGCCTGAAGTAATGATCCGCGTTTTGCCTATTGTGTGTTTTTATTAGGGGTAATAAAAAAAATAGTGATTCAGCCTTTCCTTTAATTAAACATCCCTCCTTATCTATCAGTGCCACGGTCCCAAGTAATAACCGTAAACACAAGTCTATTTATTAACCTGATGTGCTGTGCGGAGGGGAACATCTGCAGGATGTAATTAGGGAGCTGTCATTTGCTCTAATGCCTTTTCTTTTTTCTTCTCTTTTTGCATTATTCTAGTAAAATGAACAGATTGGGAATTCTGCAATTTGTGGAAATTGACATTTTATCCACAGATATCTGTGGTATTCGGTTATATCAAATTGTCTTAAGTGAACACACACACCCCAGTAAGTGCTATTTGCATGTATTGATTTATAGATTAAGATGAGGCGAAATACTTTTTTTCTGTTCACATACCATTTTTAAGAGCATGTCCACCCCACACACTACTACTATCCCCACTGTGTAGTGTTCAATAATCCTTACATTACATCTCTGCTCCTCATGGTTCTCCTGCAGTGCTTGTCCAAAGTCCAGGAAACTGAAGAGTAGGAGGTGTCTTCCTGTGGGAAAGGTTTCCACCTCCTCCTTGTCCTAAGTGGCCAGCGCAGGGGAGCCCTTTCTCCCCTCCCTCCCACCATCCGAATCCATCCATAGCTTGCCATCCACCTAGTGTTTAATCCTTTTCTGTAGTCTAGGGCATCCCTGCCCGTCCCCAACTGCTGTTTTATTTGTTATTTAAAAAAAAAAAATTAAAAAAAAGATTTCATTTAAACAAGAAAACAGAAAACTGCTTAAAGGGCAAGTCCAGCCCCAAAATGAAAACTTACATACAGGTAAATCACCCCCCCAAACCCTAAACGGTAATAGTTTGAAATGTGAAATATATAAGTCTAACCTGAAATCCAGCACAATGTCCTGTTTGTCCTGTTTCTGCTTCCTGGTTCTTCCAGTTAGTAACTGTCAGTTATGGATATATATATATATATATATATATATATATATATATATATATATAAATATAATTCAGCACCCTGGACATTTAATCTTTTTCAAGTTAGAGCTCACTAAAACTTCATTAAGATCTGTACAGACATATGATTGAACATGCTCGTTTGTTGTCAGAAACCGCCGTTCACAGCCAACACCGTTCACGTCTGTATGGTGGCAAAAATGGGCAGCACAGCAGGTATGTGGAAAAAACAATCCAACACTTTATTATCATGATACCAATATACCAATTTACCCAATGAATATATACCGGCATATATTCATAAGCTACTCACTAAAAAGGTAATACATGATAATATAAAATCACATTATATAGTAATTAGGACACTATACCCTCCAAAGGTAAAAAATCAGACCTGCAGACCACTCCCAATATAGTCAAATAGGTACCAGGGTAAGGCAGGAGGAGCAAGTAGGGAACACGCCAGACTTCCTCAATGGTGACATGTATGTATGGGGTTTATAAACGGGTATAAAAGGAAAAAACACAGCTGCACCATCAGAACTGTTATTTAAATAAACAGCAGACTTGAAGATGTTTCTATATTAAAGGGCAAGTCCGGCCCCAAAATGAAAACAGGTAAATCACCCCCCAAAACCCTAAACTGTAATAGTTTGGAATCTGAAATATATGTCTAACCTGAAATCCTGCACAATATCCTGTTTCCCCTGTTGCTGCTTCCTAGTTCTTCCAGTTAGTAACTGTCAGTTATGGATTTGACAGTTGACATCACAGCCAATGACTGAATGTTAATCCCCTGTCTGCCTCTTCTGAGCATGCCCAGGCTCAGTACAGGCTCAGTACAGGTTTCTAAATGGCTCAGTTTCCATGAGGCCTCCAGAAGCATAGCAGGCATACAGTGATGAATTCATAGTACAAACTGATATATCAACATATTATAAAGAGGCCATTCTATCTATAAGATGTTCTAACGAGGGTGGAGTTGTCCTTTTAAAACATCCTTATATTCCATAACCATTAAAAACGTTACCAACAGCTAGGACACAGGTGACACGTAGGACTAACGCATTTCAGGCCGCAACCCTTTCTCATAGACACTTTCTATTACCAACAAATTACACCCTTTTAAAGAAACAACAATCAATTAAAAATCAGCAATCCTTTGTGCATTTCCTTCAACCCCCTTCCCATAAAGCAAGGAGATAATAGGATACAAGTCCTTAACAGACTTGCAATTTATATATATTAAAGATCCTCTAAGGGTCTCAACCTTAGGTGTGACATCTCCCTTTTAGTTTAACTATATTTTGTTAATTTAATATAGAAATTGTAAAGCTTCATACACACGTTGGATAATTGTCATACGATGCAGCTGACGAATGAACAATCGCACGATGTTCGCACGAAAATATAGCATCAACGATTGTCAAAAAACTACGACCGTCGTCAATTTTTCCGACGCTTTGCCTGGCAGATTATAGTTATCGTTCTACGGAAAAATATATAAAAGGCGCATGCGCTGCTTTTCGTAATATCGCAATGATACGAACGTTACGTACAAACGTTTACATCTGACTATCGTGGTGACTATTGTTGCTGTGTGTACAAATGTCGATTCAATTCTGAGGATTAACGATAATGTTGAACGTTCGTCGGCTGTTTCGTACGGAAATAGATGTATTTGTGTGATATTCCAATACAGGACAATAAAGGAGCTTAAAGGGGAAGGTTCATGGGGAGTATTATAGAACTATCAGGGAGATTCAATAAAAGTTCTTATCGTTTAAAATGGTGCTAATTTTGCCTCAACCAATCAGATCTTATTTAACATTTGAAAGCGAACATCTGATTGGTTGGGGCAAAATTAGCACCATTTTTAAAGGATAAGTGCACTGTAAAATCAAGTTATGTTCATTTGGAAGCTGCAGCTTTAAAAATACAGTTGCCATATTTTTTTTTTCCCTATGTCCCTCCAGAGCCTAGCTTTGTGCCTTGGAAGTTGCTGACATCTTGTTACTGGTTAGCTGAATGTTAAGCTCCGCCCCTCTGAGATTTCCTCTGCTTTCTCCTGCAGGACAAACTATGATATATCAACATATTATAAAGAGGCCATTCTTTCTAAAAGATGTTCTTATGAGGGTGGAGTTGTCCTTTAATTTAAATGCAGAGCCAAAGGGACAGTATGGCTGGGTACACACCATGAGATATATACGTTCCGACAGCCTGTTCGCCACTAGCGGGTGGTGGGCCAGAACAAAGAACTGTGGTTCGTGGCAAAAGTATCTCCCTTCTGACATGAGTTTCTGAGAAGTCATTCATGTTCCCTAATTTCTAATAAGCCAGCTGGAACTGGAAGAAGGAATTTCCCATTATGCAATTCACACTGTCACACATTAAAACTGGACATAGTAGAAGAATTTATAATAATAAGGCACTTGATTGACAGCTAAAATGTAGGATGCTTCAGATTGGATATCTAAAGAGATAGAGGACAGAGCAGCAAAAAAATGGTACAGGGATAGTTGGGAGGAATTAAAATTTCCAGTTATTGTCAATTACTTTTTAGTAAAGATGCCTTTTAATGCTTAATGGAATTTCTCAGCTAGTCAAGAGATAATCAGGAGGTTGCAGCTTGGTAGCTTTCAAAGGAGCCAGCCGCAATGTCATATAGGTTGCAAAAGACACCTGCACACATGCAAACATCTGTCTTAAAGTTGCGCTAATCGCTCGTAAATCGTGACATTAAGACCGCAAGTAGAGAACTGCGTCTGTCAACTTGCAAAGCGGCAAAGCACTAAGAGATGGGACTTTCAGTTGATTGGTAAATAGAATGGATTAGTTATTAGTATAACACTAGAGTTCTTCCCAGTACACATCTGTTCAGTTAATAATGATGCCCCATGAAAACTATCTGCTGTAAAATCGGTTACAATAAATCCAAGCTTCATTCAAAAAAGGCTAAAGAAGAATAAAGTCCACGTTTTCATAATCTGCTGCACCCAATCACACGTTATCAAAGGTTTTCTAACTGTAATGGACCAGTAAAAAGGTAATTGGTAAAAAATGTGATTGGTTACTTCAAATTAACAGCTCGGGCAAATTTTCACACCACTCATTAAAGGGCAAGTCCAGCCCTGAAATGAAAACTTACATACAGGTAAATCACCCCCCAAAACCCTAAACGGTAATATCCCTTATAATACATAAGTGGTACCCAGAGTTCCCTGTATAACTCAGTCTGTGTCCTTGTACCTTTATATAGACACAGAACTCCTCAGTGACTTCTAATATCCTTATAATTTACAGTAGGGGATACATTTTCCCTTATAATACATAAGTGGTACCCAGAGTTCCCTGACCTGTATAGCACAGCCTGTATCCTTGTATCTTTATATGGACACAGAACTCCTCAGCGACTTCTAATATCTTTATAATTTACAGTAGGGGGATACATTATACCTCATAATACATAAGTGGTACTCGGGGTTCCCTGGCCTGTATATCTCACCCTGTGTCCTTTCTAATGCTCTAACAGGATCCATCTTTCTCTTGTTTCTGGTCTATCCCCATCCATGTTTATTGATGTAACTGTGATATTTCTAAGGCTGTGTACATTTTGATATTTTGGCTGATCGCCACCGTGACCGAATTCTCGTTTACTCCGGCCAAAATATTGGTATTAATTTTCACCTGTGCTGTGATTGGCTGGGTGTTGCAGAACCTTGCTGTGATTGGCGGGGTGTTACAATCACAAGCTGTCAGTTGGGTTAGTAGGGAAATCTATTGAAAGGAATTTGTAATATTCCAGTTATTTCCATCGGAGAGATGAAGATTAATCATTGAGGTCTCTGGAATACACGGGGGAGATGGACAAAGTATTACAGTTTAGTGTGCGAGGGCAGAAGAAATGTTTCATCCATTAATTATAGGATGTGCTTGGAAGCGTTTGCACTAAACCCTATGGGAAGGATTACTATGTATAAACATCACTTGTAATTCTCGCTTCCAGTCAGTCTTCCTATTACTGTCCCGTCCCTGCAGACTGTTAATATGGGGAGAAAAACAGAAACAAACCTCATCTTAAATCAGTGATTTACCATAATGACTGTAAGTAGGGATCAGTAAGAGTGGCCCCAGAATGGAGCACACAGGGGCCCACAGCTGTAACCAAGGCTATGTAGGAAAGTCCAAGTTTGAAACATTTTTCAGGTTTCTCTATAGTGCAATATTACTATTTAATTTAAAGGACAACTACACTGTTAAAATTGTTTTTTTTTAAAAATGTAAAGTACCTGGGGCAAGGAGGTAGGATTGTTTACTCCTACCTCCCAATATCATTGCGTTTAGGAGCACCAGCACCTACAGTTTTCATCTGCCAGGTTAGTGTCATGGACCTTCCTGTATTAAAGATAGTGTTGAAGCACCCAGGAAGACTGGCAGTTGTTCAATAATTTATAAGCTCTTTAGGGCAGGTACCTCCTTTCCTCACGTTTAAAGGGCAAGTCCAGCCCTCAAATGAAAACTTACATACAGGTAAATCACCACCCAAACCCCTAAACGGTAATAGTTTGAAATGTGAAATATATAAGTCTAACCTGAAATCCTGCACAATGTCCTGTTTCCCCTGTTTCTGCTTCCTGGTTCTTCCAGTTAGTAACTGTCAGTTATGGATTTGACAGTTGACATCACAGCCAATGACTGAATGTTAATCCCCTATCTGCCTCTTCTGAGCATGCCCAGGCTCAGTACAGGCTCAGTACAGGTTTCTAAATTGCTCAGTTTCCATGAGGCATCCAGAAGCATAGCAGGCATACAGTAATGAATTCATAGGACAAACTATGATATATCATCATATTATAAAGAGGCCATTGTTTCTAAAAGATGTTCTTTTGAGGGTGGAGTTGTCCTTTATGGGTTGAATCTTTTCTTTCTATTCTTGTGTAATTATTTCTGGTTTATTACTGATCTAGATGGTGGATAGAAGGGTGTCTAGAGACCCCATTATAGAGATAAACCCAGGTCCAAGACAATTCCAGGCTGCAGTTTTATTGGTTTTGGATGTCGGTTTAACTGCAGGGCTCAAATCTGGGTGTGGAGTGTATGTGCTGTTCACAACCGCTTTACAAATTGATCTAATTTCCTCCTGGATCAAGGCTTGGCCACGTGTCTGGATCATTAGGGGCTTCTCTGTCCAAAATAAAGGTTTCCTTGCCCTGAAATAAGATCTGTTGGTTCAACATAGTCACTGTCTCAGCAATACCAAATTCTATCCCAGCTCCCTGCAAGTGAGTGAATGATTTAACTTATTCACTGCCACGGTGTTCTACACTGTACTCCGTCGGGCTGGCTCTATAGTACTCCCTAGTGTTTGAGATCTACATTGTACTCCATCAGGGCTGGCTCTATAGTACTCCCTAGTGTTTGAGATCTACACTGTACTCCATCGGGCTGGCTCTATAGTACTCCCTAGTGTTTGAGATCCACATTGTACTCCATTGGGCTGGCTCTATAGTACTCCCTAGTGTTTGAGATCTATCAACATATTATAAAGAGGCCATTCTTTCTAAAAGATGTTATTATGAGGGTGGAGTTGCCCTTTAAATGAACTTCTAATTGAATAAACATCTGTTTACTTTTGGGTAAATCAAGCACCCAGGATTGCCGCTTTAAATTTCCCAAGTTATTATGATGGGGTATTTTTGTGTGTGGAGGGGGTGAGAATGTCTTTTTAAAGGCTCTCGTCTCAGATTCGGAAAAACTTAACCTCTACCTGGGAATTTTTAAGAAAGGGAACAGTGTGAATGTGCAGAGAACCAACCACAGAGCGCTCTGGTGTATTTTCTTTCCTAATTGCAGTGCGGTCTACAATAGACTGCAATTTATTATAATTTAGTTACCATTGAAGTCTAAAATAGTCTGCTCACATGTGGATAAGCAGCTGCTGCTTCTTTCCCTGATCTGCATGGAGCTTTTCTTAGTTGGAAAAGGTTAAAGTGCAGCCTTCCGAAAGTCTAGAACCCTCTTTATGATTTCTGCCAGACCAGGATGGAAGAAGAGATTTAGGGACCATGGGGAGTTTAGCTCTAGATTTGGGGGGACCCTGAAGGTAAGTATACATTTTATTTTTAGGGGTGGACATGCCCTTTAACTGGGTCTGGGACATGCCCTTTAACTAGGTCTGGGTCTTTATAATCTTTAGCCTGGTCTAATCTAGTTTAGTGTTACATTAAAAAACAAAATTAAAAGCTACTTAATGAACAGTCTACAGCAGGTATAGGCAGCCAGTAGCCTTCCGTCATGTCTGACGTGATTGGCCGCTTAATATCCACGTGTGTGGCAAAAAAAAAATATGTCTATCCTGTGGACAACAAACTACCATCTGCCACAACCAGATTCTGGTGGTTGTGGTTGTGGGCACTTCCAATGTGATCTGTCTGCCATCTGCTATAAATCTGTACTGTATGTACCAGCTTTACAATGCTGTTTACTCTATGATGTTCTCAGTAGTCTCAGTCCTCTAGTTTTTAACATTTCCTAACTCTAGTCCTCTAGTTTTTAACATTTCCTAACTCTAGTTCTCTAGTTTTTAACATTTCCTAACTCTAGTCCTCTAGTTTTTAACATTTCCTAACTCTAGTCCTCTAGTTTTTAACATTTCCTAACTCTAGTTCTCTAGTTTTTAACATTTCCTAACTCTAGTCCTCTAGCTTTTAACATTTCCTAACTCTAGTCCTTAGTTTTTAACATTTTCCTAACTCTAGTTCTCTCAGTTTTTAACATTTCCTAACTCTAGTCCTCTAGTTTTTACATTTCTAACTCTAGTTCCTAGTTTTAACATTTCTACTCTCTACTCTCTAGTTTTAACATTTTCCTAACTCTAGTCCTCTAGTTTTTAACATTCCTAACTCTAGTCCTCTAGTTTTAACATTTCCTAACTCTAGTTCTCTAGTTTTTAAACATTTCTAAATCAGTCCTCTAGTTTTTTAACATTTCCTAACTCTAGTCCTCTAGTTTTTAACATTTCCAACTCTAGTCCTCTAGTTTTAACATTTCCTAACTCTAGTTCTCTAGGTTTTTTAACATTCCTAACTTAGTCCTAGCTTTTAAACATTTCCTAACTCTAGTCCTCAGTTTTAACATTTCCTAACTCTAGTCTCTAGTTGTTTAACATTTCCTAACTCTAGTTCTCTAGTTACACTTTTCCTAACTCTAGTCTCTAGATTTTTAACATTTCCTAACTCTAGTCCTCTAGTTTTTAACATTTACCTCACTACTAGCTCCTCTAGTTTTAAACATTTCCTAACTTCTAGTCCTCTAGTTTTAACATTTCTAACTCTAGTCTCTAGTTTTTAACATTCCTAACTTAGTCTCTAGTTTTAAATTCTCCTAACTCTAGTCCTCTAGTTTTTAACATTTCCTAACTCTAGTTCTAGTTAGTTTTTAACATTTCTAACTTAGTCTCTAGACTTTTAACATTTCCTAACTCTAGTCCTCTTAGTTTTACATTTCCTAACTCTAGTCCTCTAGTTTTTAACATTTCCTAACTCTAGTCCTCTAGCTTTTAACATTTCCTAACTCTAGTCCTCTAGCTTTTAACATTTCCTAACTCTAGTCCTCTAGCTTTTAACATTTCCTAACTCTAGTCCTCCCCCCCTTAAAAGTTTTAGTGTCCTCTAGTCCTCTCCCCCTTAAAAACACAAAGTCCTCACCCCAAGATATAGTCATTCTGTTATGTAGTTTCCCCTATTCCCTTTTCTAAGACTGAAGTCCCCTGTCATTAACATCTGCTTAGCCTTCCTGGCACTTGGTACCCCTCACCCTGCTAATTATGAGCTGCTGTTCTTGGCTTTTTCACAGTAAATGTTGGGATGGACAATTTTTTAGGGCTAGGCCCCACTTCCCAGCACATGGAGGTGCAAATGAATGTGACGCCCTTCCATGCATTGCTTTTTAAAACCGGTGATTTTATGTGCGTTTTGAAATTGTGGCCTCGCACATCCGCTAACATTGGTGTGTGCTAGTGCAATGCAAAATGTGCACGAAAATGGTCTAGTAAGGTCCTAGCCCAAAAAAGCAATCCCACCCATCAGTCCCCTACTTTCCCTATCTGCCTTCCTTCTCCTACTTACCTGCAGCATTTCCACCCACCTTATCTAGCCTCCCTTCCAGTACCTGCACTAACCCCAGGTTTGCTGAGCCCTGCAATGTTGCACGTTTTCTGCTTTAGATTCGGCACCTCCAATTTTAAAAGGCAACTCACGTCTGACACAAACATAATCTGCCTGGATCAGCTACACTGTGTTGGGCCAACAATCCCATCCACCCTAAACACTAATACACAAACAGGTTTAATTATTGGTTCAAACACATTTAGCGAAGGTTTCTGGGATTTAACATTTCTTGGGAGACTCCTATTGGGCTCCCATAAAATGTTTTCATTCTGGGCACATTCTGTTTGTAGATGAAATATATTGCTTTTTAATTGCATTTTTATTTAAAATTAACAACTGCTTCTGAAATCATCGAACCGAGGAAATGACTGTAGCAGTGGGAAGTGACACCCAGAGAAGGAGCAGATGGTACGGATTGGTGAATGTTCCATTGTTCCGCTAATGTCAGGTGACCTAAAGTTTAGGGTCTGCCAAAGAAGATAAAGAATATACGTGGACAGCTATGGTTCTGTAGTCACATATACGTGGACAGCTATGGAGCTGTAGTCACATTACGTGGACAGCTATGGATCTGTAGTCACAATTACGTGGACAGACTATGGATCTGTAGTCACATATACGTGGACAGCTATGGATCTGTAGTCACATATACGTGGACAGCTATGGTTCTGTAGTCACATATACGTGGACAGCTATGGATCTGTAGTCGCCATATACGTGGACAGCTATGGTTCTGTAGTCACATTACACAAAGATTTACAGAAATCGAGTCCTATGCTTGCAAAGTAGCACACGTGCCCTGGATTCATAAGACCCAGACCTGTTTGCCCTGTTAACATGTATGGCAACAGTAACAAGAAAGAGCTCGCTTACCATTGTTCAATGGTAGCCTGGAAAGCAGAAAACCTGGAGCTCACCAAGAATAAAACCTCCTGCTACTAATAGTAGCCTAGAATTAAATTCTTACAGTGACCAACCACGTAGCAATATTATCCACCGATACGATCACATTAAATACCTAGAATAAGATTATTGCACACGCCATTTCTTTGTATAGATAATATTGGTACTGATCGGCCATTAATAACGCTTCATCTTTGGCCACCGTTACCCAGATACTGAGACTTGCAGGCATTCTGGTGCCGTTTAAAGCACAGTGATAAAATCCACCCGTAACCTGAACCGTGAGACACGAATAACTGAATGGATTCGCAGAGAGCGAAATCTGTGTATCTACAGCTCCGCATGGCTTCACTTGATGTATGTGACCAATCGTAAACAAATTCAGTTTGTTACGTGAAATGACTGCCGTATGAGAAGAGCTGGAGGTTTCAGTAGATACAGTCATAGCATCAGTTAAACTTATTCCACGTCTCTCTCTTTGTTGGCCTTTAATTACAGTTACAGAGAGATTTGACCAACTGCTAAATCCACCTTGTTTTTATTTTACGCACGTGATATATTAAAGCTCTCGTTTGCTTGTTATTTGTGGCTGGTGTCCAATGAGCAAGTCGCTAGTAGTGATGGCCCAGATTGGCGGATTTACCCCGTTCGCGAACGGCGGATATCACGGATTTCCCGTTTTTCTGCCTTCCGAACTTTTTTGAACCGCATTTTCAAAAATGTTCTAAATTACGAGGATTTCTCGTATTTTCGAAAATACCGCGTTTTCGAAAATTTTCAAAATTATGGGGGTTTCTCATATGTTCGAAAATACGTGAAAATACGTGAAATCGCAGATTTCGTATTTTCGCTGAATCCTCGTATTTTCGAAGAATCCTTGTATTTTCGGATTTTAATAGGTTTTAATGGGTCCGCTCGCGGATTTTCGAATTTTCGCATTTTTCCGAAAATTCGCGGATCCTCGAACGGACCGGATTTTGCGAAGTTCGGACATCTCTAGTCGCTAGTCTCCTGATTCTCATTCATTCTAAATCCAAACTGGGCTTTCCAGTCACATGCCATGCTGTGGGTTACTTGTATAATAAACCTTTTATTACCGGCACAGAGGGTGAACTGCTGGCTCCCTCCACTTTATCTCACACACACACAGACGCTTGTATTCATTGCTGCCCTTTTTATAATTACTGTTGTGTTGCAGGACGGAAATCCTTTTACGTCCACCACTGAAAGCAGTATGGCATTTCTTATTTATAGGGATAGACAGGTACATACCTAGATCAATTTACCCTTGAACTCCCTAATCATATTCTGATTAATAATTCAAAGTTGAAATGACTGAGTATATCTCTGCCTATTGGGGATTGCTGGGTTTAGTGTATATTTCTATAAAACAAACTGATCACTTCCATACACACAATCAGTATGTCTTTATAATGTGGGGGAAACCAGAGTTGTAATTAATGGACACCGCTACGCGATAATGCAGGGGAACATCGCACACACCCCTGCCTGTGTTTTTAAACTCGTAGGGCCTTATTTACCCATGCGTGAGAAGTTAAAATAACGGGTTAAAGGACAACTATACTGTAAAAATTAACTATTTAGAAATGAAAAGTACCTGTAAGAGGAAGGTAGGATTGATTATTCCCACCTCGTTATATTGTTTCATTGAGGAGCTACAGCACATACAGTTTTCATTTGCCAGGTTATGGCCCTGGGCCTTCCTCTATTAAAGATAGGGCTGAAGCATTCAGGAAGCCTGGCAGAAGCAGTTTTCTTTCTGCTGCTGCTTCTCATAGAAATAATATTGGGAGATAGAAATACTAATCCTACCTCCCTACCCCAGGTACTTTTCATTTTAACTTATTTTGAAAAAAGTGTACACGCACTATAGTTCTCTGTTAAACTTGGGCTTACTGAAATTGAATAAGTTAGTGTGAGTTTAACTCATTCATTTCGTCGGCTGCGTGTGTGTCAAAAAAAACATCTGTGTAAACATCGCAATGTACTTAATACCGGTGTTTGCGCTACTATTAAACACCTCCGGCTAATGGCTGTCGTTAAAGTTGCACAGAGGTTAAATTCCTTTTTCGGATTTACCCCCAGGTGCAAATCCAGTAATAAATACCATAATCCACGTTGCGTCTCCAGGTAAATGAAGCCTGTAGCGTGAACTTAAATGCAGAGCTACCAATTTCTGTTAATACCAGTATGGAAAGCTGGCTTGCAATTCATTGTTGTACCACACTGCGGCACTGTTGTACAAAGAGATAATCTTGTTGATTGGTTATTAGTTCATTATGCTTAACCTTTGCAGTTCTACCAGGCACTCGGAGGTATTCTCCCCTTACTGAGCAGTTGAAAGGAAACATTCCCCAGAGGCATCTTGTTTGCATACATTAATTATTAAAGGATTCTTTTAAAGTACAAGACGAACAGCATATTACAGGGAAGAAAATTGCTTGAACAGGGGTTTTTTGATGTAGAAAATGGTAGATATTAAGGGAATAATGCACAGATGTATCAAAGACAGGTTGGCGAATCAGACGCCCTGCTGGGTCCGATTGTTGGTTCGAACACCCAGTAAAGTTCACAGTCAGCAGGTGGGAGACTCTTAATTACCCCCAAACCCTTTACACTTCTTTTTACCTTTAAATGTCCCTTAAACTTCTGTTTAACAAACATGTCAGCAGTGAGGCAGGGAAACGACCAGATTTGTAACAACTTAAAGGGGAACTTGCTCCTGTATCTTACAGAATTAGAAAATCAGGGGAAGGAAAGATGTTTGTGTGAATAGTTGCCCTTTAAACATGTAAAGGTGGGTACACACCATACAATTCTTCCTCCTGGCCGACCGATCGAGGCTTCTGACCGGTTGGCCAGGAGAAAGGACTGACAGTCCCATCAAAAGCAGCCGCAACAAATCGTGCAGTCTTTAGAGGACCGCAAAATCGCCGTGGTTTTCCGACACGTCCGATCGTGTTTCTGCCGATTCTGACGAAGAAATGGTCGGCGATTGGTCGAGCTGCTACACAATAATAATAATACACAATATACACCGCCATAGTTTGTGACCGGGGATATATATTGATCGTCAAACACATAAGTACCACAACAGAAATGTTCAGCGGTCTTCAATGAACCACGAGATTTACCATCCTGCCCGATTAGGATGAAATCTCAAGTCCGTCGTAACTGATAATGTTTGCTCAACTTTTAACACCAGTAAAAAAAATGGTATTTACCCAGCAAACATGATGTTGAATTGCCACAAGAGAAGTGCTTGTGTCTCTGGTGCCCATACACTGCGAGACATTGGATAGATTAGACTCCGTGTAAAGACGAAAGTCCAGTATATCTCATATCTTTAGCACTGGTTTCTTACCATTCATCTTGCGATTGCATGTCGGCCGCCTATAAGAACGTAATTTCCTTCTTTTACATGTTGGTTAGTTGTACCATATCATTACATTTGTGTGTACTTTTTGTGCTTAAGTTGAATTTTTGTGTTGTGATTGCCATGCCGTGAGTTGTATTGCTGTTTGGTGCTGTTACTGTCCCTTTAAATGATGTAACCATTTATCGGAATTCAGAACTGTTTTCATTGAGATTAAATGAATAAACTGCGGAACATTGTGTTAGAACCAGACAGGATTATAAATGGTTCCATGATAATCACATTCATAGCAGGGAAGCGGAAAGACCTGATATTCGGTAATGTCTACTGGAGCGGACAGACTGCGAGAGTGGTTCATGGTTGCGGGGAGGGGAAAATTGGGTTCCATTGCTCGCTTTGCGGCCAATGTGTTCAGTGGTCTTGTTAGTGTGTGCACTCGGCTATTTGGGATCTGCACGCCTCTCCAGTTTTGGGCGCTTATATACTTATGTTTGTTAGTAAAGATCAGGATTAATGTCTGTAAATGTTATAAACATTGAGACAGTCAATCAGCGTGTCCGTATAATCCAGGACGTAGGATTCTCTAGAGTATAAAGGGCATGTCCACCCCAGAACTATAATTTAACCCACTACTGGCCCCACTCGGTTATTTAAAATAAACCTTACCTTACATCTCTGCTCCTTATGGTTCTCCAGCTATGCCTTTTCAGGGAAGACTACAAGCTGTCTGTGAGACTTCTGTTCTTGCTGATTCCTCGTCCTCATCAAGGTCTGAGGCATGCGCAGTACCCCCCCATCCCACCATCTGAATCCATCCTCAGCCATCATTGCACCTAGCGTGAAATCCTTTGGAGGTAAGGTAGGTAACCCCTGCCCGCCCCCAACTGCCACAATATTTCTTTAATTTGATCCGTACTTAAAGAGCCTTCTCTCCCATGGCGTTTCCAGTGACGTCAGCTACGTCTGTGACTGGCTGCCTCTCAGCCAATCACAGACGTGGCTGAGGTCCGGCCCCTGCTTGCAAGCAGGAGGTCGGATCGGATCGCCGCAGGAGAGAAGGCTGTGATTTTTTAAAATAATTATGGCATGGTTGGGGGTGCATAGGGGTTACCTACCTTATACCCAAAGTTTGTTTTGGGGGTGCACATGCCCTTTAATTTTCCCAAAACGTACTTGGCACACGGACACTTAACCAAGTTAAAAATTAACCAATAAAATGTGTTTATAGGGTAGGAGAAGCACATTTCCCTATTCACCGAAGGTGCAGCCTTTAAGTAAAGTGTAATGATGGAACAGTTATTCCCAGTTCACACACTGGGCCCTTGGAAGTAAATGTAATTATCATAGAGTCACTTCAATTTGTGATTAATGCAAGATCCACATCGGGACAAAGAAAACTTTCATTCCAATGTCTCAAGCCCCAAATTCATCAAATAAGGGAAGGAATCCCAAAAGCAGGGCAAGACCAAACTGCCTGGGAGATATCTGTTGTATTCAATTAGATTAACTGGACTTGAAGTTTAGTTCTTGAAGACGTTTCGCTATTCATCCGACTGGCTTTCTCAATTCGTACCTATTTAAAGGGGAATGTTGGAGGGTAGGAAGTGGAGGATAATAAAGTAAACCTGATCTTGGCACAGCTCTGTGTAATGTGTTTCTCTATAGTGTACCTATTTAAAGGGGAATGTTGGAGGGTAGGAAGTGACTGACTAGCAAACTAAGCAAAACCCCCCAAAAAACCCAAAAAATCAACCTTACAAGCTACACTAGAATTTCTTTGTACCTTTAAAGGGCATGTACACCATTTTTATAAACTCATTCTTTAAAGTCTTCTTTTCCCTTGTCATTTGTAAAAAGTAGATTTAAAATATTTTTCCAATTTTACCTCGCATAGAAAGGTGTCTCACTGCACTGAATTCTGGGAGATAGTGTTAAAGGTTTAATCTGCCAGGTTAGTGTCTTGGGCTTTCCTGCATTAAAGATAGAGCTGAAGCACTGCGGAAGCCTGGCAGCAGCAGTTTTTTTCATGCTGGTGCTCCTCACAGAAACATTATTAGGGCACGGCCACACTGCAACGCAACGCAATCACACACGGAATCGCATGCGATTTCATGTGCAATTTCGTTGCGTTTGCGATTTAAAATGCGGAACGCAAATCGCAATTGCAACGCACCTGAAAAAGCGCATTTTCGCTGCGTTGCCACGTTTTCAATGATATGAAAAAACACAAGCGCAAACGCAAAAAAAGCGCAGCAGTGTGGCCTAGCCCTTAAGGTAGGAATAATCAGTCCTACCTCTCTGCCCCAGGTTACTCTCAATTTAAAAGTTTAAGATATGGATTAGAACTCCTTTAATAGATGTACAAGAACAATAGTATCACAACAAACAAAAGTTTTTGACACCCTAAAATGGAAGATTTGGGAGATAGTGTCAAATTATAATCATTTTGGAGCAGACGCATAGTCTTCTCCACAACATTCACCTTCAATAGGAAACACAATTAAGAAATACATTCACACAGAGCTGTGCTAAGATCAGGTTCACTCATTATCCTCCACTTCCTACCCTCCACATTCCCCTTTAAATAGGTACACTATAGAGAAATACATTACACAGAGCTGTGCTAAGATCAGGTTCACTTCTTATCCTCCACTTCTACCCTCCAACATTCCCCTTTAATAGGACACTATAGAGAAATACATTACACAGAGCTGTGCCAAGATCAGGTTCACTTATTATCCTCCACTTCCTACCCTCCAACATTCCCTTTAAATAGGTACACTATAGAGAAATACATTACACAGAGCTGTGCTAAGATCAGGGTCACTTCATTATCCTCCACTTCCTACCCTCCAACATTCCCTTTAATAGGTACACTATAGAGAAATACATTACACAGAGCTGTGCTAAGATCAGGTTCACTTATTATCCTCCACTTCCTACCCTCCAACATTCCCCTTTAAATAGGTACACTATAGAGAAATACTACAACAGAGCTGTGCAAGATCAGGTTCACTTATTATCCTCCACTTCCTACCCTCCACATTCCCTTTAAATAGGTACACATAGAGAAATACATTACACAGAGCTGTGCTAAGATCAGGTTCACTTCATTATCCTCCACTTCCTACCCTCCAACATTCCCCTTTAAATAGGTACACTATGAGAAATACATTACACAGAGCTGTGCTAAGATCAGGTTCACTTCATTATCCTCCACTTCCTACCCTCCAACATTCCCCTTTAAATAGGTACACTATAGAGAAATACATTACACAGAGCTGTGCTAGATCAGGTTCACTACTATCCTCCACTTCCTACCCCCAACATTCCCCTTTAAATAGGTACACTATAGAGAAATACATTACAAGAGCTGTGCCAAGATCAGGTTTACTTTATTATCCTCCACTTCCTACCCTCCAACATTCCCCTTTAAATAGGTACACTATAGAGAAACATTACACAGAGCTGTGCAAGATCAGGTTTACTTATTATCCTCCACTTCCTACCCTCCAACATTCCCCTTTAAATAGGTACACTATAGAGAAATACATTACACAAGAGCTGTGCCAAGATCAGGTTTACTTTATTATCCTCTCCCTTGGAGGATAATAAAGTAAACCTGATCTTGGCACAGCTCTGTGTAATGTGTTTCTCTATAGTGTACCTATTTAAAGGGGAATGTTGGAGGGTAGGAAGTGGAGGATAATGAAGTGAACCTGATCTTAGCACAGCTCTGTGTAATGTATTTCTCATAGTGTACCATTTAAAGGGGAATGGGAGGGTAGAAGTGGAGGATAATGAAGTGAACCTGATCTTAGCACAGCTCTGTGTAATGTATTCTCTATAGTGTACCTATTTAAAGGGAATGTTGGAGGGTAGGAGTGGAGGGATAATAAGTGAAACCGATCTTGGCCAGCTCTGTGTAATGTATTTCTCTATAGTGTACCTATTTAAATGGGAATGTTGGAGGGTAGGAAGTGGAGGATAATGAAGTGAACCTGATCTTAGCACAGATCTGTGTAATGTATTTCTCTATAGTGTACCTATTTAAAGGGGAATGTTGGAGGGTAGGAAGTGGAGGATAATGTAGTGAACCTGATCTTAGCACAGCTCTGTGTAATGTATTTCTCTATAGTGTACCTATTTAAAGGGGAATGTTGGAGGGTAGGAAGTGGAGGATAATGTAGTGAACCTGATCTTAGCACAGCTCTGTGTAATGTATTTCTCTATAGTGTACCTATTTAAAGGGGAATGTTGGAGGGTAGGAAGTGGAGGATAATGAAGTGAACCTGATCTTAGCACAGCTCTGTGTAATGTATTTCTCAATAGTGTACCTATTTAAAGGGGAATGTTGGAGGGTAGGAAGTGGAGGATAATGAAGTGAACCTGATCTTAGCACAGCTCTGTGTAATGTATTTCTCTATAGAAACAGTGGTCTAGATAGAACTGAACTAAGCTCTTTTAAAATCCGAGGATGCAATCCATCTGGTCCTGGGGCTTTATTGATATTAACTTTGTCTAATTGTTTCTGTACCATTTCCTCTGTTAGCCAATGTGAATACTCTTCATTTCTACCCTGCATATTATTACAATCCCTGCTGTAAGGACAAGGATTCTCTATTGTGAAAACCGATATAAAAAAATGGTTTAGCAGATTAGCCTTTTTGTCATCCTCTGCAACCATCTCAGCCCGTTGTTTAATGGTCCTGGTAGTTACATTATGGCTCTGGCAAGATTGAGCAAGCTATAGAACTCACAGAATATGAGCAAATTTGTATAATTTCTGTGACCCAGGTTAAGGACCTAGACTGCTCCCCATTCTCACCATTGGGTACAGTCTCTATCTCCAGATATACCCACTAAAACTTCCCATTGGCTTGGTACTGACATTCCACAGAGCAGAGTTAGACTTAAACTGCAATAGAACATGTAGGTAAGTATATCAGGAGACTTTACTGATGTGCAGGTCCTTACTCTGGGTACTTTTAAGGGAAGAGTTTAATTGACCACAGTAACATCAGAAAAACCAAGGTAGTAAGAGACATAGCTGACTGTTGGTTAGAAATTCTTAACATTATTCGCATGTATACACAACATCAGTATAAATATCGTGTGCCATTCACCTGGATTTCAGTGATGCGTTCCTGCAGTGCATTTGAGGTATATGGAATATGACAGTCTTCCACAAGGAAATCCTCAAAACCTCTGATCATGTCATCAGTCTTGTTCATCTGATTTTCAAGATTCAGTGATGCTTTGGCCCTGCAGAATAGACGGGTTAATGTTAAACTGGGGTCGATCTGCTGTGTGTCCTGACCAAGGAACCTACTGTGGCCATTGAACAGTTATATTTTATTTGTCTATTCTCTGCAGAAAAACAAAGGCAAACTTCAGCCCTAATCAAGATGCTGTGATGTATTTAACAGTCACGATTTCTTTTTAAGTGGAATACCTTATCCTCCACAATATCTAGGTCACCATGAGATGTTTTCGTCAATAAATGACTGATATAGACGTACGCTTGTGAAGGTTCTAATCCATCCAGGTCATGGTATATCTGTTGTATGTACCATGGAAAGTCCCGATTGGCTGTGATATGCTAATCGGGACTTTCCAGGGTATTTATTGCCAACAGATTCTTGTACAAGTCATTCTGAATTGAGAGATCCAGTCGGATGACTTCAAGTCCAGTTGATCTAACCGAATACAACAGATATGACTGATATAGACCTTGTAGATTCTTTAGATTGCACTAAAGCAATGTAAATAGTGGTGTGTAAGGATTACTCACTCTTCTCCATAGAGTGAACACAGTGCCTTGACTTCCTTGTGCTTGTTGTTGACATCTGTGAGAGTGCTGGGGATCTGGGAGGCTACTGGTCCGGGAGGATTCTTGGACAGGAAGTTTTCACACTCTCTCTGCACCGAGTCCTTTTCCGAAGTGATTCTCTGCAGCTGCTGGTTTGTCGCCTGTGAGGCGAAGGAAGTGCAAAAACAGACGTCAAACATTTAGAATATCATTATTAGATGCAGGACATTAAATATTACATATGTGCAGATGTTATTAATGTTTCTATATACTATATATCAGTATATTACTATGGCTCAGCTAGTCGGCAATTCTAAATCCCTTGTATGTATATCTGAGCATCCATCTATAATGGGGAAGGTTATATACAGTCATGGGCAAAAGTTTGTTATTCCTATTGATTTATATAGTGCCGTGTTTTTCTGCAGCATTTGTATGTATTCAGAAATACAAGCAAGGAATACACAAGGGTTGGTGCATTTCATACAAAGCCATGCAGCACTGAGTGTGACAAGGTGGCAAGGTAATATATACAGCAATGTCATGTGGTACAAAACTAAAGTTGCTCAAGTGAGCTCACATTCTAGAGGAAAAGGGGGAGGGGTTTAAGCGATTCGGTAGGCTGTAGATTGCCAGTGGAGTTCTATGAGAGGGTAGGGCTATGTTGGATCAATGGGTGGGGTAGTGACCTAGATCAGATTCTATTCTTGCCTGAAGAGGTGGATGGAGTGAGGGAAGGAGTTCCAGGGAAAAGGGTACCCCCAGCTGAATGCAAGCATGGGAAGAAGTGACAAGGGTGGATAGAAGGTGAAAGATCACTTCATACGTTACAAAGGAACTTCTTGGCAAATGTATTTAAAACAGTAGGTACAGGGCCCAGTACAGTTCTTTGAAATGATCATAGAGATAATGAAAGGAACTTTACATAATTTGAATTTTGTTAATATAAAGTAGATCTATTGATGGAACGATTTATTGTTATATTTGGATGAATTCTGTATTTTGGTTAATTGATGTCTGAGAAAGATCGATACAAATATATCAGCATAAAAGGTTGATTAGAGTGTAGTGTAACACTAATCCAATGCAATGTCAGGGGGACAAGCAGGGTTGTCAGCCCAGATGAATGACCCAAGGTAGTTAGGAACTTTCATACTGGGGTCACTTTCACATGGTTGGAAGTCACTTTAATAGATAAAATTGTAACTAAACCCCCATGTTTTCATTATGATATTATATGGGGCCCAGGAATGTGCATTGATCATCTTTTTCTTTGTTCTAATGTTGACACAGCCAATGGTGTTTTTTCACCAAAATCGATCCGACATGTTGGTCACTTCTGCTTATTTGAACTCTGGATTAGGCGTTGGCCTGCAAAATCGTCTGTGCAATTTTTTTTCCTATTGACAGACAACTGAGCGATATCTGAAGGTCGAAGAGAATCAAAGCATATTTTTGCATTGTAAACGAGACGTACTTGCATGGTAGTGTCTGGAAGTTTACCGGATATCCTAGGCCCTTTATACAATGGACCATTAGATGAATGTTATAGAGACCTGAACATTCCAGACGTTGTGCTTTTAGCCACCTTCATGGTCCTCTACCAACAACAAGACTTAACCAAAATGCAGAATGCCCTTTTATTTATACGTTATTATCATTTTCCTGGTTTTAGTCTCATCTTTATATCATTGTGTGTCTTTCACATATGGTCTTACCTCTTGCTCTTTCAGCCTTCCAGTTAAGTCCTGGGTGGGAGAGGCCTTGTTCACAGGCGATCGCACCCTGGTCACTACCTCCTGTTCTGTGTTTTTCAGGTCACCGTGGATCTTCTTTAGCTTGTTAAGGAGCTGCTCACTCTGGGGATCCTCACTTGGTAAACTGGAACCTCGGACTGGGGGAACAGGCACACTGCTGACAGGAGCTGCAGAATGAGAAGTGTGGACAGTGAGCAAAATGATCTGTGTGAAATGATGAGTTGTCTGGCTGTGGGACTGGTCATTATCGTGTCATACACTCCATCAGCAAATCCCATCTGATCTGTCTGGATTTGCCTATTAGCGATGTCGACCATAACACTTGCTCTTCTAGACTGGGGGTTGTTAGATCCTTAATACTATCCAGGTGTTTGTGGATAACTTACCAAGCTGGACTGTTTTGATTGGTTCCTTGGTTCTGCTGGATTTCAGTTTGTTCTGTACCACTGCCTTTTTCTTCTGAGCTTCACTCAGCTCTGCCTCCAAACTGATAATGGAAAATTCCATAGGTAAGTGCATGGTTGGCTTCACCCATCCTTTCAATTTGTTCTCATCCTGGCCACCTACCTCTTTGCTTTGTCGATGGCTTCTTGGTCTGGAGGAGGGATTACAAAACAGGCAGCTGGTGCATTCTTCGTCTCCCCTTTTGCATTTTGTACCACCCAACTGTCAGGCTTGCTGTTGTCCATCAAAGTGAAAACATCTCCTTTGGAGATCTCGATCTGTGCAGAAAAGGACACGTTAATATTCCCTGAAATCAATGTAGTTTTGTTCCAAAGTCAAAGAGACCTTCCCTTGACCTTCAGCACACGGGGATACAAAATCTGTGTCTAACTAGGGCACTGTGGTCCGGGATTATCTAACTATGACCCATAGGGAGACGGGACAAAACTCATTTTGTAACTCTCTACAACAAAAATATATAGGAGGTATTTAAATGCCTTCCCAGAAAGTAGAATAAATACTGCACAATTTGCCTTTTAAAGGACGAATAAACTGCTTTAAACGGCATGTACACTGTAATAACATGTTTTGTGTATTGGCTATCTGTGCCTTTAAATAAAAAGTGGTGTGATTATTTGTTCCTACTACCCTGGCAGACCTTACCTTTTTGCTGCAATCTTGCTGGCCTCCCTCCTCTACTCATTTCACATTTTAATCACTGCCCCTTTGAGATTTGCAAATCTTGGTCTCCTGTGTGACATCACCACGCCTTCCTCTCCCTGCACTTATTACAGAAACTAAACTATGGACTGGATCGCACATGTACATGCAGTGCAAGAAAGGGGCAATCCAGTCCGCGTTTTAGTTTGTGTAATAAGTACAGGCAAACTCATGCGTGCCTCCTCTCCTCCAAAAATCGTGAGAGAAAGGAGCGATGATGTCACAGGAGCAGTAAGGACCTGAAATGCTAACACACTATTACATAACTTATAAACAATCCTATCATTGATGCTGCCTTTCTTCCTGCTTCCCATGGTCCTCTGCTGCAGGTGATTTCAGGTTTATCCATAGTGGTTCAGGTTCTCGTAACACGGCGAATCATCCCGTATTTAGGTTATAAGTTTTCATTTCTCCTTTACTATCATGGTCTTTTTTAATAAAGCAAGCTAATAGAGTTAATCGTCTTACATCTGCTGAATCCCAGTCACAGATGGCATTTATGTTCACCGGCTGCTTGACTTTGGTTCTTCTCTGTTTGATGGGTACAATCTCAGGAGCCTTGTTTTTGAGAAGGGACAGGTTCTTATCCACCTGGGCGAGCTTTTTGTCTTCTCTTTCCAGCTGTATCTGCAGATCTGCCACAGCCCCTGGCGCATCCAGGTTAGATTGGTTGAATTTGGTGTCCATGTTCCTATTGACATCTTTTAGGGTTTGGGCTACTGAACCTGCATCATCTTGAAACTGAAAGAAAGATTTGTTCGTGACTTTTCATGCTGTATACTAAAATGTGGAGTGTTTTGACAACCAATCAGCATTTAACTTATTTTGCTGTACTGATGCTGTAAGATGATAAAAGCAATATCCTCATTGGCTACCAAAGGTTAATAGACCTATGTGTCCAATGTAAACCCCTCATCTTACATACCACTGGTTACAGGTGCAAACTTTTATTATACAGAATAGTACATGCAGAATAAAACCACTTAATACATCACAAAAGATCTCCCAATCGGCGTGTCCTACCTTTTTATATTCCTCTGCATTTTTAAGATGGTTCTCCTGACAGATGCACAGGTTTAGGAAATTCTGCCATTCACCCTTCAAAGCTTCATGGTGAGCCTAGGTTATTTAAATATAATAACTGTTACAGCAGGCACATAGCACGGGTACTAATAATAGTTATATAGCGCAATGCGTAAACAATACTTAGTACAGTGTATTGGTGTGAGAACTGCAAAGCCAGTGATGAGGGCAGATGCAGAATAGAACTTTCAGAATGACCCCCCAAATATTTTGCCCTTCCCATGGCTGTATGCAGGAGTGCTGAGCTGTCAAAGTACCGCGTACGCTTTGGCTAACAGCTTATTTCTTTTATAGAGAGAGAAAGTCATGCTGGCACATGGAAGAGAGCGGTGAGCAATATAGATCCATATTATATTATTCTGCCTTGTTGCCAGAGATTTTGAGTCTTCTCACCTGAATAGCATTGGCACCAGGATGTTTGAGCTCAATCAGCCTCTCTCCATCATCCAATAGGTGATTTACTGTTTCTTCCTGGGGCAGCAGATCCTCAGATTTAAATCGCTATAGGTGGGAAAGTTAGAGTTACTATCTGTACAGCTTTACTGGTTTTCTTTAACAGCTACTTAGATTTGCTGCATTGTGCACCTGAATAAAATGTTATAGTATTAATAATGCATGTACATTTTAGTATGTTATAATAATATATAAATACTATAACATTATGTAATGTTATTGTATTTATAATGTACCGGTATGCATATTATATGTCATTTGTATAGAACAATCTTGTGCTTTCTGCTGTTGGAACCTCCATGGTACCAGTGTGCAGATATGACCTCTCTATACCATGGTATCTCCTATCACCTTTATCATAGCATCTGGACATTCATTTTAGAAGGTTTAGGAACCAAAAGTGGGGAATAGATTGGCAATTTCTTCTTGAACAATTAGTGGCCTTCTAGAAACAGTTTAGAACTCGTATTGTGACATTCCAGAAAGAGCTGGAGGCATTTCATTCAGGTCTAGGGCAGCTGAGCAGGGCGTATCTACCAAGGGAGCGTAATTATCTATTAAAAAGTCAAGCAATGTTTTGTGTTCTTGTTACTTTGTGTACTACCAGAATGTATATTTAAATATTACAGAATTCCTACGTTAAGGGAGACAGCCTTATTCTAGTCTCTACTAAAATCTGCTTAACTGTGTTTTAGCATCCATTCAAACATGTGCCCTTGTGTCTTCTCTTCAGTGATTGGGAACACATTTGTCAGATCATTTTTTTCCAACCATCATATCACAGCAATTGGAATAAGCTTTTACACAGTTTATTCAAGCCTTAATTCTAGTGCATTACAAGGCTGGATTTCTAAGCAGGCCATCTAGGCCATGGTCTAGAGTGGCACAACTGCTAGGATATGGCATCAAAATGTAAGCATTGTCCTTCAGTTACGGCAGAACAACCCCAGGAAAATAATGATGTAAACCTGATCTCAGTACAGCTCTGTGCAATGTATTTCTCAATAGTGTACCTATTTAAAGGGGAATGTTGGAGGGTAGGAAGTGGAGGATAATGAAGTGAACCTGATCTTAGCACAGCTCTGTGTAATGTATTTCTCTATAGTGTCCCTATTTAAAGGGGAATGTTGGAGGGTAGGAAGTGGAGGATAATGAAGTGAACCTGATCTTAGCACAGCTCTGTGTAATGTATTTCTCTATAGTGTACCTATTTAAAGGGGAATGTTGGAGGGTAGGAAGTGGAGGATAATGAAGTGAACCTGATCTTAGCACAGCTCTGTGTAATGTATTTCTAAATAGTGTACCTATTTAAAGGGGAATGTTGGAGGTTAGGAAGTAGAGGATAATGAAGTGAACCTGATCGTAGCACAGCTCTGTGTAATTTATTTCTCAATAGTGTACCTATTTAAAGGGGAATGTTGGAGGGTAGGAAGTGGAGGATAATGAAGTGAACCTGATTGCAATGCAATTCACAATGATGTACCTATATAAAGGGGAATCTTGGAGGGTGAAGGCCAGCAACAAGCTAACTGGCCTAGGGGAAAGAAAAACTCTACAATGCCTCAGCATAGTGACTCCAGAGCAGGGTTGCCAGATATTCCCCATACCCGAGGGGGTAGGGGGCAGAGAATCTTAATGGGTGTTCTGTGGTTGGGAGTGGGCATTCCAGGGGTAGGTCTGCCAGCCCTGACTGCAGGACATGGTCTTCAGTTAGGACAATCCCGCCCAAATAGGAATGCCTGGCAAACCAGCTTGAGAGCATCCAACATACCTTACAGCAGGGATTAGCAACCAGTAGCCTTTCAGATGTTGGAGAAACTACAACAAGTCCCAGTATTCCCTATCTGTCCTGTGTTTCAGAGTACTTTTTGAGCATCTGGAGAGCTACTGTGCAGAGAACTTCTAGGGAATGCTCAAGGGCTACTGAATTGTGGCAGACTTTGTACAATGACATTTCCCACTCATGCTAAAAGAGGGTAAACTGATTAGACTTCATGGTGCAGCTACTCTTTAAAAAACTTCTAAAAATGTTAGTTTGCTTAATATGTAATACCACCGATCAAACTTTTTACAAGGTGGATATTTACACATTATGGTTATACTGCAATAGTGAGTCAGTGGGCAGAAACCCATTAGATATGAGTTGCTGTTTATAGGGTGGCTATTAGATAGTAACCTCATATTGCCTACGGGTTGTAGGCAGGTCTGGTATCTGGTCACTCCAATCCTTGCGTAGGATTTTGTTCTCCTCTTCTGTGAGATACATAAGCTCCTTATTGCAACCGTGCAGATGATTATATAGGCTGCTCAGGTTTCGACCCCTCCAAGCAGAATCTTCCTGTGTTCATAAAACAAGAGAGATATTTTAGAAAATGTATCCTTAACACACAACATTGGTACACTTACACTTATCTTATAAGGTCATGTACACGCTACAATACTGTCGGATAAGATCATGACTATCCTCTTCTGACGGCAATCTAACCTGTATGGTGAATCCCATTGCTGTTATTTAATGATCTGTCCTGTCAGATCCCTAAACCAAATTGGGGACCCAGAAGGATCCCTTCCCCTTGACATAGTTAACAGTTTGTTGGACAGATCATCTAACAATTGGTCTTAACAACCACATCCACCAACAATCTAGTGTGTGCACCTCCTGTTCACATAACCATGCCCATATTCCAGGATAATAAAAACAACAAACAAAGCTGTATTGTGTTCTGTGCTGCTTCCCTTTGAAGACAAAACTAAAGCAATACGCTTTGATCCTACACAGTTCTGTCTGTAGACCAATGATGAAAGTTTATCTATTCCTGAATTGGGGATTTATCTGACCCACATATATTAAAAGCACAAAAACCTTTACCTGTAGGCTCCGATACTGGTTCTTTATAGCTGCACTTTCCTTAACAACAGAAAGAGAGAAGAAGGCAGTTAGTGTGTTGCTTCCAACTATCAACTTATGTAGCAACAGATCATGAATAAACCACAGATAAAGTTATGGCTGTTCCAATGTCTAAAACACAAGACATTTTTAATTATGTATAGTTTCTTTTGATGTGTCTGCCTCTGTACATGTTATGGGCAGCACAGTGGCTCAGTGGGAAGTACTGATCCATCCTCAACTGTATCTGCATTGATGTATCATGCTGCACATTGACCTATTTGCCTTTACCTGGTAACATAAGTCACATAATATGATGGGGACAACACGGTACAGTGTTATAAGTACAGTGTAGGAATCTCTACAGGCTGTATATTACCTGGGAATGTTATAAGTACAGTGTAGGAATCTCTACAGGCTGTATATTACCTGGGAAAGTTATAAGTACAGTGTAGGAATCTCTACAGGCTGTATATTACCTGGGAAAGTTATAAGTACAGTGTAGGAATCTCTACAGGCTGTATATTACCTGGGAAAGTTATAAGTACAGTGTAGGAATCTCTACAGGCTGTATATTACCTGGGAAAGTTATAAGTACAGTGTAAAAATTGGCACTTAGGAGGGGTCAGGAAAGGAAAGCCATGCCAGTTGGAGAAAAAGGTTTGTCCAGCCAACATTACTGACCAAAGATCAACAAACCTTGGCCCATAATTACGGCACATATACCATGCACTTTCGCGAACATGTTACAAAATGCGACCCTGTAACTGCCCAACAGCAGGAAGAGCGTTCTATTGTAATATGGCACTTGATTGACAGCGGAAAGTGTAAGAGGTTGTCCAGGACTGGATAATCAAAGAAATAGGAAGTGTAGGCGACAAATAAAAATGGTTGCTAGTGATGGTTGGGAAATAAGGAATACAATTCCAGTAATGGGAATTAAAAACAAACAATATTTTCCAGTTTAGATTCCCTTTAATGTAGTTTACAATGCTTTTTTTTTTTGATTTTTTTTTTTAAAATAACTGTTGTTATAAATGGTATTTATAACTTTTTTTAACTTTGCCAACACGCTTTATATTATAAAATCTACTTGAAAACACTATTCAATGAAGGAAGTGTTGCCATGATTTCTGTTTTATTACAAATGAATTTAAAAGTATTGGGAAAAATATAAAATTTTTTTTGGATGTCTTTCCCTTTAAGGTTTTGTAGCGGCCCACTGTCTTTGTAAGGACATGGTCGGATTTTAGTGTCTAATTAGGTCTGATGTGGGGAACATGACAATTAAAAGTCCTTCCATTAAAACTGCTTGATGAAGTTGAGAGGTGCATTCCACTCCGGTCAGCTGACAGTTTCCTCCTTTGGCACCTTCATAAGGATTATATCCTTTATATCTTATATATTTTACCTCTTGGATAAAGCTTTAGTCCAATTGAACTGCCAATCACCATGTCCAACAGTCCATCAGTTTTATTCTTTCTTTCTGCCAGTTCTCATTAAGGATGTTCCATTGTGTCCGTTGAAATGTTCTATTACTGAGGCACCAGATAATTATTTGTATGAACCCTATTAGGTTTTTTATATTACAGTGATATATTCCGCCCCGCAAGCGCGCCTTTAATATCAGTGTACATATGTAAACTTTAGCACAATCAGTCTTTCAATATCAAGCATTCCCAATCCCCTTATTATTTACTTGCCCTTCTCTGAACTTTTCACATTTCCCAAAAATGTTTGTACATTCAACAAAAACTGACCAATATTCCAAAATGAGGCCTTACAACATGCTAGTAATGGAGAGGAATAACCATTTCCTCCCTTGCGGAATCCATACCTCTTTTATTACAAGAACAACATTGGATGGCTTGGGCGTGCTGTCTGAATTGCTTTGCTGACCTTAAAGTTGTATACATTCAATAACTCTAAAATGCTATCACCTTCCATTTATCAACATATGGAATCTCAACTGCCCACTTAGCAGCCCAATGTGACAATTCTATCTAGACACACCCTTTTCTTAACGAGTGGGCAATCCTTCTGAAAGTTTTTACTGGGTTGACAAATTGGGTGCCTACGCGAGAGACTTTGCCTGGACAATACCCACTTTCAAAACAATAATAAAACAGATTTAAATAGAAGGGCCCCCAACACAGAACCCTGTGGCCCCCCACGAACGTTAGCCCACATTGATGATCAAATTAAAAACTGCATTCCATCCAATCAACCACAACCATTTTTATTCAGTTTTTGATTTAAGTTTTATTAAGTTAAACCAAAACAGCATTGCCCCCCCCCTCCCACCAAGAAGAAAAATTTTTTACATTCACCATCCTAATCTCCAACCCTGAAGTTCCTAATAGAGATACTCCCTGCCTTCATAATTCCGGCCACAGCAGTCAATACAGGCATGATTAACACTATGTACACCCAATAAATGAGTACTATGCGACAAGGTATCTCTCTGCATACGTGCGATGAGGAAGGCGAACACATGGGGGAAGAGGAATGTCAGAAGGCAGGATGAGTATCCTCTGTAGGAACACAGACGGAGGTAGTGAAGAGTTTTTGTAGAGGTCAAGCCTAACGGGGGGAAGTTTACAAATATAAACTTTGTTGCCCTTCTCCAACACGTATCCATCTGTCAGATCTTGGTTTTAATTGGACTCCTTCTTTTACCATAGGTCCACTTAAACCAACGCCTTTACCAAAACCCTTACAGAAATGTTGTTCCACATTACGGAATTCAAAATATCAATATCGCCTTGTGCACTGGCGTTTAATTGGGAAATGATCAGTCTTTAACAAGAGACAGTAATGGGGTTGTTTATGAACACAGGAAGTTTGTCTAGGATGGTGCTGAAGTAGAAATTGATTAAAGAAGTCCCAATTAAGGTTAAAGGATGGTTGGTGATTTACATGTTCACAGGCTATAAAAATCTCATTTATTGAGGATTAGAGGGTCACCCTGATAGTTAGATGCACTAGTAGGCAGACTATGCTTAAGGCTGTAAACGAGGAAGGGGATGGAAGACCTATGTGGTGTGTTCACGGAATCATTTTAAATCATCCACTAATTCCTGAAGGTTCGGGTTAACAGGGCAGAACATTCTCACTCATCCATTCACTCAAACGCCTCAGGGAAATAAATCCGCAGAGGGACTCATAAATTCGTCAATGAATGCAATTTCAGTGGATAGGAGGCTGTCATACAACCAAATGGAGACAAAATGTGTTGCATTGTGATCCATAACCACACAACTGGTTATGGGATCCTGGCCAAGACTATGAATAGGGGACAAAAGGGGATTTAGTTTGTTACCCTGTTTTCGTAGTATTAGTATTTGAGGTGATTGAATAAAGAACATACGTCCATCCAGTCCAACCCATCTGCAGAAAACCATCAGAACGGGTTAGGTGTCACCACTGTAGTGGCTTATTAGCCTACAACATTTCCTTACCTCACCATCTACTAGTGTCCCAGGAATTCTCAGTATTCATTCATACAAATGGACAACAGGTGTACACAAGCTAGGGTAAGGAAATGGAAAATGTTGCACTTAATTTCATTCTCGTGTCTTGTCTTTATAATAAATGCACAAATTAGTTTCAATTTAATGTTACTCATTTAGGCTAGTAAACTTAAAAAATGACTTTGCCCTTATCTTAATCTAAAGTAATACATGTAAGTGCACTTTACACTTCTCTGAGATGGTGTGTGGTTGCGCATGTCTGAAATCACGTTTACTTGGTTTCTCAGGTTCCGTATCCTCCCTTTGCTGAAGTATCTGCGGATCCAAGATGCCCTAGAAATTCAGTAAGAAGGGCAGGCACGGGAAAGGGGGAAAATTTCCCACCATTGCAATTCAAACACCATATGTCACCATTTGGCTCCTCAGCAATTTGTACTGCACACAGATAAGATTTTACTTGCTATCCCCTGCTGTCCCTGAAAGCTACTTATTACCCCTGATCTCCACTGCAAAAACTACCATGGCGTAAATCTCAGTCACCAGACCGCCAGTCACAAGTGTGATGGTCAACATCCCATAATTGAGGCTGCATACATGGTGTATTCTCGAAGGCGATGTCCGTGGGAGACCAGAAGGTATAGAGCTCAGGGGACTTACAGTAGAGGAGTTAAATAATATATCTCAGGATTTGCAGGGTTCAAGGGCGAACTGTTGTTCAGGACAAAGGATTGCTATGTGGTGTGACCAGCTTTAAAGGCACTGTAACAGTTGATAAAAACGTAATAGTTAGGAGAAGTAGTAGCCAAATAGCAAAAGACATGTTCTTACCTTTGGGCGCATTGGTGGTTATGGTTGACCATAACGGATGAACCATCTTCCCTTTTCTATGGTTTAAGGACCTGAACACCCAGTTACATATTCTGAAATTAGACTTGTTCCAGAGAGACAGGGGCATGACAGATACTGTTTACTATTGAACAGGGGCTGCTGATTACTTTGTATTTAAAAAACATACACATTTAAATGGAATATCCTTGGGATAAATGGACTATATTCCTACGTAACAAGTAATATATCCTGAACACATTTATATTTTGGGACAGTAAATAGCTAGGAACTGAAAAAACTGGGGGGGGGGATGTCCAATTCAAGGTTTTAAAACACGGCATTAGGGGGCAACACTAGGTTCCCAAAAACGGATTAAAGAAAGGAAATGAAAATATTAAATTTTGTAATAGGTTCCCAGGTAACACTACTTCATTTTGGCAACTCTGGTCCGACAATTCCTTCGGGCAAGGCGTAGTTCTAATGTATGGGCACCATAAAGGGCATGAACACCTCTTCAAAAAAATGTAGCCACCGTAAACAAGAACTCCCCCAACAAGTATGCCCCGTTTTACTTACATTTAGCAAAAGATGCTCCCCCAAGGCTGTGTAAGGGATCCTTAACAAACCAAAAATCCGGCTCCAGGCTATCCTGGTAATTAGCCAATGGAGGAGGATCGGGAGGACCAAAGAAGAGTTCTATGTAACTGGAAATCATGCATGTAAAACAAAGGCCGGGCAGGCCAACGGCACTAGTTTTTGCTAGCATGGCGACCTGGGAGTGTTGACGTAGCCGAGTGCTTCTGTGAAGGGATAATCCTTGAAAACAGACTGGAAGATACTAGGCTAAATGTAAAGTAAACACGGAACCCTTTAAGCTTTGGGGTGGGTAGTGGGAATGTTTTGAAGACGGTGAGTGATTTCTTATGCTGTCTGTTTTTTTTGTAAGCCACGGGAGTACTTGTCCATTTGACTGTTGTATTCACTAAAGATAACGCATGGTTGGATTAGTCACTTTCATCACTTAGCCCCTCCCTCCTACTACCCACTCCCTGCAGAATGCTGCAGAATGTAGTAAGTGCCAAGCACCCATGCAGTCCAGGTATGGCGGAGGATAACGCCCATGGACATATACGACATTGCCCGAGTATATAGAATGAATCAGGCAGTGTACTTAGCTTGATGACGATGGGCATAACTTAAAGAGCATGTTTACCCCCCTCATAATAATAACAGTATACGTTACCATTCTGAGACCTACCAGGGCATTTCTTGCACCATGCGCTACCCCCCTTCCACACCAACATGGCCAGCCAAACTGTACATTTATGACTATAATTGGCCTTTAAAAAAAATGGCAGGAAGAAGAGGAACAAAGTCCCAGTTGTCTGTAGGGACACCCATGGTTAACAGACAGTAGTACAACTAACCACGACCATTCCCACACCTTTATTGGGTTTATATTTTTTGTTCGTAGGAGATAAAGAGGATTTGCCCTTTATTCTTCTACCACCAGTGTTTCCCATACCCGGAAAATGGCAAGGAGATAGTTAGGACCTGCACATCAGTCTGCAAAACCCATTGTATTTTATTGCATCGACTACCGGGGTACACAGACCGTGTCTGAACGTTCGGTACGCAGTAGCACCTTCTTCAGACCCACCCCTGTTTGATTTCCAGAAATTCCTTCAGTGACGGTTTAGGCAGACAGGTGACATGAGAAATTGATTGAGAACATGCTTCTGCCGACCGGAGGGGATGTGGCCAGCAGGGCCACTGTCAATGGAAATGGACATTACTGATGACAGAAACAATGGTGCAAGGGCCAATAACATACAATGTCCTCAATCACTGTATGGTGTGAACTCACCACAGGACAGAAAGGGTCAATATACCGTGACTGCAACATTCCTACTCATGCACATGTCTGTATCCAACGGGCATTCCTAGGAAGATCTGGCAAAGCTCCACACACCTCCTCAGTGTATTGACCTATGAGGGTGAAAAAGAATTGGAGCCATGAGGGGGGATTCTGGGATACGGTAACTATATCATGTGAGTGGGAAGGCAAAGGGACGTAAATCATTTGGACATTGAGCAAAGGCAGTTTTATTCTGGCAATTCATGTACCGAAATTACAGTCGATGAAAAAAAGCCGTCAGAATCATTTTGTTTGGTTATTGGACATGATAGTGGTATTATAGGTGTACCCATTGGCTAATAATATTGTACGTGTATGGCAAGATTAAGATTACCCATTAATTTGCAACAATACTGAACAGCAGGAAACCTGCAGAGCTGCAGCTGGTTGGGAACTAAAATTACAGCAAAGCCTGATGTTTCCTGACATCCCATTCACTTTTTATACAGTTTGGGGGCTAACAGTGCTGTTCCCATAGAAAAAAAAAAAGCTGTGAACAGGCATAAATCTATTTAACCTTATATTGCCAATCCTGTCACATGACCTGCCCGAGACAAAAACCATGAACAAAGACTGCTGAACATCGATAACCAAGTAACATGATCTAATCTGCCCCTCCCACCAAACCAACCAAATACAGTTCAAACCGCACCTTCCTTCACAACCTGCAGACAAACAGCCAGAGAGGGGATGCCACCGGAAAGGAGCTCACATAAAACTGAAAAATGGTCGTCTGCAAAAGGAGACAAGAAATCAGAGGAAGGGATTAGGACATTAAGCATTATTAGTCCCGAACACTGTTATCAGCAAAGGGGAATTATTGACCAACAGACAGACTATGATTGATATTCTATCAGTCAGGAATTAAAGCGTGGTACTGCCAATATTGGTCTAAAAGATAAGAATGTATAAAAATAATTTCATTGATATTCCAATCAGGGATGAAATATTGACTTCTTTACCAGTAGGGATTATGGGTAAATTGATCCCTTACCTCTGCCACCCTGTCAGCGCTATTCCTTGTACCACTCCTGTGGTACACTCTCTGCCACTTCACATGCTTGGTATTCTCCAGATGATAAGTGATGTTGGTGAGAGCTTGGTTGACTCCAGTGGCCCCTTTAAATGCACTTGCAAACAGATATTCTTGAAGCCGCACTGTCTGTATTTATTACCAGACCCACTTGAAAAGTAAAAAATTAACAAAGGGTTTGTATTAAAACAAGACAATTTCATCAGACTCTAGAGAGGCTTGGGAGGTAATGCATGATATGGAGGGCATACTTATTAAAGGGGGCTGTAGGATATTGTTAAGGAGATAATTAAAAGGAACTCTTGGGTGGTTACTTTTAGGGAGAACGAAGTTAAAAATAAAGTTATGATTCCTTAATTAATAGTGTTACAAAAAATAAAAAATATATTATGGCCAAATACATTCCAGAAGACATGATAATAGTTTATGCAGCCCATATGTTTGATTGGATCGTTGAACATTGTAACGTTGGGGGCCTGGTACCGGTTTTCTTACCTTGCAGTTAAGCGCCAGATTATGCTTGGGATCAACATTATCCTGGAAGTCGTTGGACAAAATAATTGACAAGGTGGTTTTTCCATAACATCTTAGTCATGTTGTGGTCTCCACACAAGTGCCCCAAAATCGGTCGTGTGTTCCAGGGCTATGGGTGTCTACCTTTTATTTAGTTTAGTTCTTACCTTTTCATCAATATCCAGGACTGGGTTGTAATCCCAAATCATTGGTTCCACCATCTGTGGCACATTGGACCCTGTGATGGAACAATTACGAATTGATAAGAAGAGGAAATGAACTAGTTCTCCATTTAATCCCACACATTTACAGGACAGCTTGCTGAGATGCAAGAATCTGGTATATGTAACTTCTATAGATGCAGACAAATGGCAACACCAAGATCACAACCCATTGCAACTGTCTGATCCTATTAAATCCCTTGCAAGAAGTCCTAAGTAGTGAAACTAAAAACAATCCTCAGATAACAACCGGCAAAAACTGACCTGTCACAGTGGATATGCTGGTGGTACGGAACATGTCATCCCAAGCGAGGGTTGAACACCAGGGAAGGAGGATGTCACATACGTAAGCCACAGTGTTGAGTGGTTAAAAATAGATGTTCTGTGTGTAGTAGAACCCTGGACAGACACTCCTGAGATTCTTATTTCCCTCTCCAAGGTAATAAACCTGCAGGGTCATGAGATGGAACCGCAAGGTCTGAGCTAATATGATACTGGAACAAAGTCTGAGATTCAACTGAAAAAACTAAACTCGGGCCTTGTCAATACCAAAATCCATTAGTTCTCAAGAAACAAGACAGTATTACTCATCAGAGCCAATAGGAACCAGCGGATTCCTGGATGAAGTCATAATAACTTGGCGATCATGGCTTCAATCAGTGAGGTTAACACTTGCTCTTTGTTTGGGTTCAGGCCATTTGGAAAAGTCCTCAACCTCCCTCGGTGGCAAAAGTATTGTGTTTCAGCACAAACTGCAGGAAAGAAACACACAAGATTGAATTGTATTTAGGTGCAGGAACAAGTGATCCATATGCAGAGCGGGTTCCTACTTCCATGTGCCCAAATGTGTTGCACTAAGGAATACTTCTAAGTTAGGGACTGGGCCACGTCCAGTATTCTCTGATGTCCTCTGGGCGTGAAAGGAAGAAAGGCAAAATCAATAAACAGATTAAAGCAAACCTATAAGGAAAATTGGCGTGTGAGAAACAATGATAGATACAGTGACGGAGACCAAAAATGTTCGTCTGGGTCTCTAGTACAATACACTCGAATGAAACAGGAGATGGTCTTGAAGCTGCACTGCTTAATCTCTGAATGGATGTGATTTGGAACTGTTTGGAAAGTGCGTCGTGTAAATACGACGAAAAGATTCAATCTTAAGCAACAGCTTTAAAGCCACAATGGAAAAGGCTTCATTCTGGTGCAAAAAATTAGCTCAATAGTCTTAGCTAAATGTATTGCATTGCTTGCACGGTGCATTTCTAAACAGTGTTTGGTAATGGTGCAGTATTAAAGGGTAATCCTTGGAAATAAAAAATAACAAAAGTGGTATAAAGGTGATACATTATCGGTAAACTAAGATAATCATAGCAAGCGTATTCAGCTTTGAAAAAGGAACATGATGTCTGAAAGCTTGCTATGATTATCTTAAACAGGCTTGTAGTAGTAGACTAGAAGTAGTTAGACTTTAGTGAAATGTGACTTACCTGTAAGCAGGGTCAGCTATAAGAGGCAGAAGAAGTTCTCCATAATAAGGAAAAGTGTCTTCATATTCTATAAGAAGCCCATTAGCTCCAAGAGAAGAGAACATAGGAAAGACCTAAAATGGAAATATTGATAGTAAGACTGAGCAGGGGGGAGGCATTAATAGACAGTAAAGACTTAAAGGGGCATATACCTTGCCATATTACATTGGCCAACCGTGATAACAGCGAACAACTGCTGTCAGCATTGTAGTCAGTATCAACTTCTTTACTGTAAGTAGAGGAAGCTGGTATGGTCGCCCAGAGAACCTATACTACACGGCTCTAAAATTGGTTTGCATTCTCTGATCTACAAATAATATAAAAATCCAGGATTTTTTTGCTCAGGCTTAGTATCCCCCCTCCAACTCTAACTGACTCAGTGTTCCAATCGACCTGACTTTTGTGGAAGTCAAGCATGCTCAGTAATCACTAAGAGGGTCGCACTGGGCATAATGTTATTCACGCATACCAACTGTCACTTGAATGACAGCTAAAGTAAAGATGTTTCAGAATAGGGGTCTAAATAAATCAACAGATCCACAAAAAATGAAACAGTGATAGTTGGCAAAATTATAGTTATTTATGCTTGTGAAGGTTCTCATTCATCCAGGTCATGGTATATCTGTTGTATTCAATTAGATCAACCGGACTTGAAGTTTAGTTCTTGAAAACGTTTCGCTAGTCTCCGACTGGCTTTCTCAATTCAGAATGACTTATACAAGAATCTGTGGCAATTATGTACCCTGGAAAATCTCAATAGCATATCACAGCCAGGTGTTAAGGGCGTGATTAGATAGTGGCTAGAGGTGTTATAGGAACGCACAGAGTAGAAGGTGTCAAAACAGCAATACCCAATACCGAAAACACAAGAAAAAAGCGACATCATATATGCAGTGCAGTGCAGTGAAGAATGCTCTGATTTGTATGTGGAGGGAGAACAAACAACAAACTGCATCAACGTATGGCCCAGCACAGAAGGGCCAATTCTCGGGTCAGGACTCAGCGGTGTATCTGCATTAAGGATAAAGGACATACCTTTGAAGATTGTAATGTTAACATATTGGCAAAGGAACGTGACTGGTTCAAAGAGAGGTGTTAAGGAGGCCATTTATGTGAAAATAAGAAGAAACCAAGCCTAAATAGAGGTGGGGGGGTTCGACACCAACTGTCTGCCATGGACAATGCTGTTTTAACACCTTACTCTGGGGTTCCTATAACACCTCTTAGCCACTATCTAATCACACCCTTAACACCTGGCTGTGTGTGATATGCTAATTGGGATTTTCCAGCGGTACATAATTGCCACAGATTCTTGTACAAGTCATTCTGAATAGTGAAAAAGCCAGGAGCGGGATTGTCTAGCGAAACGGTCTTCAAGAACTAAACTTCAAGTCCGGTTGATCTAATTGAATACAACAGATATAGATATTTATAAAAAATTAAAAAGTGCCTACTTTAAAAAGCTGTGTACTTTTCTATTACAAATACAGTAGAATCCCACAATGTATATACAGATTACAAAATATGCATTATTTAACAGTTACATTAACTTGTAAAATAATACATATTGTGGTATTGTAAATCACACAGTTAATATTTTATGAGGGTGAAGAGCGGTTTCTGCTTTGCTCCACCCACCTCAGCAAAGTATGAGACTTAGGGGGGGCACCCTTCAGGTCTAAATGTTACTAATATCTTCTGGGAAAATCTGTTTTTCTATCAGCAATGACAGATTCAGCCATAGTGTTATCTGAACTGCATAAAGAAAAGAAATCTGGATAAGAAGTCACACGTACATTAAACACTACATATTAGCCACAACTGGTTAAGTTTTCGTTACACAACGTGCGTCGCGGGTTGGGACTCGTTATCGCACATGTGTACAAACGTACGTTTCGGACGATTATCGCCGTGTGTAGATGTTTATTGGCTGAGATCGGCAGGTCGTTTTGGCGATAAAGCGTCTACACAAACGTTCGTTCTTACACGTCGTGCGTCAAGTCGGAACTCGTTTATCGCCACGTGTGCGAACACATTTAAGATCCGTACACACGTACGATTCCTCAGGTGGGGAACGACGACGTCTGTTTTTTGCCCATAATCACAAGAGTATGCGTTCGTTTGGGTGTTGTCCGTCAACTGCCATGGCGGACCAATGAACGACACTTGACCGAAACGCATACACATGTGCGATAATTGGCCAAATCGGAGACGCTCCGGGGGTGTCCATCGGCCGAAGAATCGCACGGTGTACGAGGCTTTACACATTGGTCTGATAGAATCTCCCTTTATGTATAAACAATGTCAATCCATGCATTTGTGTTACATGTATGTGTACACACACTATTACTATGTAGTATGTGATGTCCCACACTGGTAAATACATATACCAATCCAGTTCCCCTTCCATTGTTGGGTTGTATATGGGATATTAACATAGTGACTGAACCCCCAGGGGACAATGTGGGGAATATACAGACTATATATGAGGGTCCCCAGGTGCCATGTTGCTCCTCCCTCTCACCGTTCCGTTTCGGGTCTTCTGGAATCGATACTTCCGGAATGGGCGGTGGCCTCTGTTCGCGCGGCACTTCAGGTGGAACTTACTACATCACGTGGCCAAAGTTCCGCCCACATTACCCCTCACCATGGTAACCAGGCGGCGGTCGAGGGCGATGGAGGATAGCGGGGATTGGGGGGGCGCGAGACGGGGTGAGTGAGGAGAGAGGAGACCGATATAGTGGGGAATGTCATGTAATGATTATTATAGGGGGTGGGAAGGTTAGGAAAGTCACAGGGAAAGGGGCGGGGGACAGAGGACATGTGATGCGCAGTTATAACCAATCACGTGTCCTATAAACTGTTATAAAACCATGGCGGCAACAAGGCTGGGGAGGGTCTTCTCGGATATCTAGCAGCTGATTTGGTGGCTCTATATAGGAATATTGGACAGCTCCTCCCACTTCCTGGATAGAAACACATGAGCATGTCAGAGTCAGTGAACTCAGCAGCTGTGTAAATGGGGTTTGATTCAGGGATGGCCCCACTTACGCGGTTTTTTAAGCATTTGCGCTTGCGATTTGGTATAATTGAAATCGCTGAGAACGTAAAAATCCCTGCAAATTGCCCATGCGCATGCGACTGGTGGCGCATCCATTTCCGTTTTGGTAACGCATGCGTTGCCCATAACGGAAAGCGGCAAAATCGCAGGCAACGGAAAAGGAATGACAAACCTTGATTTTAATCATAATGCAACCTCAACCTCTGTAAGATAATGCATGTGAGCTAGCTCCATTGTTTAGATTGCTGCAAGATCCAACGAACTAGGTGTTCCAAAGAACTTGATAATTAAAAATCAAGGTTGTGTACAAAACTGTTTGGATGACCAAGAATAGGCTCACTAACTCCTGTTAGACAGGGTTAACATTTTTTCTATGGGCTGAATAAGGCCCGCTTTATGGGGGGATTTCAGTACTTTTACCCGAAAACTTGGCGGACCTGAGACTGAGAGATCTCCAGGGCTTTCAGTAATTGTAGTTATGGGAAGGAGAGTATATATAGGATCCGGCCCACATACTAAAGATGCCAAAAGCTCAACACTGTGATGAAACAATTGAGGCTAACAAAAAAACACAGTTTAGATATTTGTGTATGTGAAACGCTTCTCTCCGACCAGTCTTTTAGGGTGAGGCCACACTAGTGATGTTTTCGTTGTGTTTGCATCCGTGGATTTTGGTTTTATAAAATGGAGGAAATTGGGGGGGAACGCAAAATGCAATGGCACGTCCGTTCGCATTTTTGGTAACGCATGTGTTCACCGTTTTGGTGTGGTAACGCATGCGTGTTCCAAACGCCAAAATGGCAAAAAACGCACAAGAATCGCTCCAAAAATATATGCTCGCGATTTTGTGTCTGTTGCAGTGTGGCCTCAGCCTTAGATAAAATTTTTTCATCTTTTCTCCCCTGCAGGATTAAGAAAAACGACGGACGGCACATCATGGAAACGCCATCTAATATGGGGGTTGTAACAGGTGGTACATTGGCCCTTCTAACTGGGATACTTCCGTGGGGAGAACTTTTAGCATCTATGTGACAGAGGTGCTTGCACCTCAACATGAGTTTCTACAACACAGATTTTCCAAGTTGGCCTGTTCACACGGACTACGAGAGGCCTAAGCAATTGAAGGTAATTTCTCATAAACTGGATACAGTTCATTAAAGATCTTTGGAAAATGACAGACAGAGGAATATCTGCCGTCTTTCAGAATCCCCTATACACAGTCCCTTTCTGTTAAGTATACTTAGTACAGGATAATAGATTGCTAAACATTTCAAGAACACTGGATTAGATGCGGTCCAGACATTTATATGGACATGAGATTGTAATACGGTCATAAAACTGATTTGAAGCACCGCTTTTTTGAGGTACAGGATTTACTGATCGGCATATGATACAAGTAAATAGATGTGTGAGGGCGCAATCTGCTATACTGCCTAATGTTTTCTTTCTGATAAAGAATAATTCTCATAGTGTACCTATTTAAAGGGGATGTTGGAGGGTAGGAAGTGGAGGGAGGATAATAAAGTAAACTGATCTTGGCACAGCTCGGTGTAATGATTTTCTATAGTGTCCTATTTAAAGGGGAATGTTGGAGGGTAGGAAGTGGAGGATAATGAAAGTAAACCTGATCTTGCACAGCTCTGTTGTAATGTGTTTCTCTATAGTGTACCTATTTAAAGGGGAAATGTTGGAGGGTAGGAAGTGGAGGATTAATTAAAGTAACCTGATCTTAGGCACAGCTCTGTGTAATGTATTTCGCTTAAGTTCCTATTTAAAAGGGAATGTTGGAGGGTAGGAAGGGGGAGGATAATTGTAGTGAAACCTGATCTTAGGCACAGCTCTGTGTAATGTTTTCTCTATAGTGTACTATTTAAAGGGGAATGTTGGAGGGTAGGAAGGGAGGATAATAAAGTAAACCTGATCTTGGCACAGCTCTGTGTAATGTATTTCTCTATAGTGTACCTATTTAAAGGGGAATGTGAGGGTAGGAAGTGGAGGATAAGTGGTAATAGTGGACTGATCTTAGCACAGCTCTGTGTAATGTATTTTCTATAGTGTACCTATTTAAAGGGGAAGTTGGAGGGTAGGAAGTGGGGATAATGAAGTGAACCTGATCTTAGCACAGTCTTGTGTAATGTATTTCTCTATAGTGTCCTATTTAAAGGGAATGTTGGAGGGTAGGAAGTGGAGGATAATGAAGTGAAACCTGATCTTAGCACAGCTCTGTGTAATGTATTTCTCTATAGTGTACCCTATTTAAAGGGAATGTTGGGGGTAGGAAGTGGAGGATAATAAAGTGAACCGGATCTTGGCCACAGCTCTGTGGAATGATATTCTTATGGTGTACCTATTTAAAGGGGAATGTGGGAGGGTAGGAGTGGAGGATATAAGTGAACCTGATTTGGCTTGCAGAATGACTTGTACAAGAATCTGTGGCAATTAGTACCCGGAAAATCCAATTAGCCTATCACAGCCAGGTGTTATCCAATCGCCTAACACCTGGCTGTGATATGCTAATTGGGATTTTCCAGGGTAACATATTGCCACACATTCTTGTACAAGTCATTCTGAATTGAAAAAGCCAGTCGGATGACTAGCGAAACGTCTTCAAGAACTAAATTCAAGTCCAGTTGATCTAATGAATATTACAGATATACCGTGACCTGGATGAATGAATATTACAGATATACCGCGACCTGGATATATCCAGGTACGGTATATCTGTATATTCATTCATCCAGGTCACGGTATATCTGTATATTCATTAGATCAACTGGACTTGAAGTTTAGTTCTTGAGACGTTTCGCTAGTCTCCGACTGGCTTTCTCAATTCAGAATGAACTTGTACAAGATGTGTGGCAATTATTACCCTGGAAAATCCCAATTAGCATATCACAGCCAGGTGTTAGGCGGGATTGATAACACCGGCTGTGATAGGCTAATTGGATTTTCCGCGGTACATAATTGCCACAGATTCTTGTACAAGTCATTCTGCAAACGTGCGTGATTTCACTAATGTTTGAGCTTTGGCGCATAGTAATTACCGAGCATGCTTACACTCAGAGTGAGGCCACACTAGTACGTGCGTGATTTCACTAATGTTTGAGCTTTGGCGCATAGTAATTACCGGTGCGTGATTTCACTAATGTTTGAGCTTTGGCGCATAGTAATTACCGAGCATGCTTGCACTCAGAGTGAGGCCACACTAGTACGTGCGTGATTTCACTAATGTTTGAGAGGCTATTTCACTAAGATTCTATTCTCGGAACAGGCTAATAGCAGTGCACACAGTGTTGCCACCCACACTGTGTTACCCTGGCATGCGTTTTTCACTTACCGTGATCATAAGCGCGTGAGAAATGCGCTAGCCCTTAGTCAGATTACTCAGGGATTGGAAATTCTGAGCCTGAGCAAAACAACTACTGGATTGAAGTACTGGATTTTTTTTTAAGGTTTACATAACCTTTAATGCAAACTTAATCGCTTGTGCCGTTGCGTTTCCAAAAAGTTTTGCACAAGCACGCAAGTGAAAAGGAGGGACATACTTTTTAAAGGGCCATTAGGGTAAAATCCTTTCGGCTTGTCTGTGAACAACCGGAGAGTTTGCCAGCGAACAGTTCCAGGTGCGCCAACACATTCTAAAAGCGATTAGGAATAGAAGCTTTTCTGGAATGAAAAGAGGCAAAGAGAGAGCCAAGCTACTGTGAGAAAAGCATCTGGCAGTTCCACGCTCAGTTAACTTTCCTCTCGCAAGCAGAACACAGTAACGGCATATAGACGAGAGCAGCAAATTGGAATAATTGTGCCTAATATGCGAAAAGGAATAGTTCAGGCTACACAATCTTAGCCTCATATTATATATTTTATAAGCCTCATCTAACAAACCTACGGTATCCTTTATTATTGTATAGGAAGAGGCTTTACATATATAATCCAATTAAAGTAGCAGGTTTCAATAAATAACCAAGCCGTATTTGTAGCAGTTTGTGGTGATGGGAAATACCCAGTGGGTACAGTCACCGTAGTAACGATCGCTATTTCCTGCTATTGGTCTGTTGTTAACCTTTATTCAGGCTTATCCTGTAAAGCTGCCACTTTGACTTTGCAATGTCCCATAAAGATCTTCATTGTCTTCTGCTAGTGAATCACCCCAGCGGAGAGACAATAGAAGCTAGAAAGCTTATTACTTGGGTTACCTGTTGATGGCGTCTACTGAGATTTTTTTCTCTCTTTACTTTCCATTTCAACATTCTTAGCAATGGATACAAATGACTTTTCTGGATTAAAAATTAATTAAGGGGAATTTGTGGTCCATCCAGCATAAGGACACATTAGCTGGGGGCACCAGAACTGGAACCTTCACTGATATTCATCCTTTCTACACTAATTGCCCCCTGAAGGATCCATAGTACACAACACAGAGCGTCAGAGAATATGACATCCCTAGATAGACCCGGGCGATGTGGGACTTGCTGGGATGGCACATCCCTAGTAAAGCGTGGGAACTTGAATTAAGTTAGACTTGGGGAGGAGAGACATATTTGCACAAACTAAAGAGAAACTTGGCTGGATTTGTGCTAGGCAAGACCGTGTTGTTTTTTCGTTGCTTGCAGGAGTACACATTTTTATGTATTCACTAATTAAGGGGGTAGACACAGGTTGTGGCTTAGAGCTCATTCTTTCAAGGCAGTAATAAATAACCATTTTCCTTGGGAACAAAATACACTAATAATTCTTCTTTCCCCAGGGCACTAAAGAGACAGCATGCAGAGCTCTCGGGATCTACAGAACTGGTGTTATTGAAATGACCCGGTGGATCATCCACAATGCTGACCGAACGGCCATTTCGGCCGGCAAGCCTATAGTGGCTGAAATGGCCTTTCATACCACCATTGTGTGTCGCGGGTCAGGCCCCGCGTCACCATGTCTACGGACCTTACATAGTAATAAAATGCAAGGGTACCACTTCAGAACCCTCCCCATCCTTAAAGGACAAACTCCCCCCTCATAAGAACATCTTTAGAAAGAATGGCTCTTTATAATATGTTGATATATCATAGTTGTCCTATGAATTCATTACTGTTACTGCCTGCTATGCTTCTGGAGGCCTCATGGAAACTGAGCCATTTAGAAACCGTACTGAGCCTGTACTGAGCCTGGCATGCTCAGAAGAGGCAGACAGGGGATTAACATTCAGTCATTGGCTGTGATGTCAACTGTCAAATCCATAAGACAGTTACTAACTGGAAGAACCAGGAAGCGAAACAGGGGCAACAGGACATTGTGCAGGATTTCCGGTTAGACTTACACCTTTCACATTTCAAACTATTACCGTTTAGGGTTTTGCGGGGTGATTTACCCTGTATGTAAGTTTTCATTTTAGGGCTGGACTTGCCTTTAAGCTTCACCCAGGTCCGCTCCCCTGGGGTTACAGTTGGTAGTTTATATACTTACCTACAGGTTTCCTTTCATTTAATTTCTGGTCCTGAACCCCCTATAGATCTGCAGGAGGCCGCTTCTTGCTGAACATGTCCTCCCATGCCTGCATGGCCCATTCAGTATAATTTCTTTTTAACTGTTAAATAGATTAGGTAGCTGTCAGGGCCACCATATTCTAGTATGAAGCCCCTGGCTACAGACCTCTAATGGGCAGTGACTGCTGTTAAAAGCTCCGGGAGTAGCTCAGGACTGGGCACGTGTGGGAAACATGACGGCCAGTGACTAAAAAAAAACGGGTCAGCCGTGAGACTGGAATGCTGGGACATAAGGCACATGACACGTAGTAACATAAATACGTTTTTTCAACAGCCACTGCAAGAAGATAAGTGAGACAAAATGGATGTTTTACATCTCTGAATTACTAATCGGGTTTGTTGAGGCTTTACTTGTCCTTTAAATCTTACTGCTGCCTTTATTCGGACTATGTAAACTAAGCACAGTGTATTCTTTTCTGTATTACTAAGTTGCCTTTGCCAGCCAATAAATAATATAAATGGAAAGAGGAGCTATTGGATTTTGAGTCTGGTAAATGTTGATAAAGTTACTTTGGGACATTGGGTTTTAAACAATATTAATGTTTTCTCGATGCCTGGCACAGTCCTGTGTTCTGTTACCTTCGGTTTTTTTCTTGCCGTGCAATTTCTGCATTAGAAAATAGTTACGAGCCTGATTCGCATACTGATGCCCTGTTTCTGTTTTAACCCAGCTTGCACTCCTAGAAAATGCGGACGAGCAGTGACGATTCTGTAATAACCCTCCAGGAGGCTGAGAAAAATGCGGAGGTATGATGACCAGTCTTAACGCTAATGGTAGCCAACCCCCACCCTTACAGGGCAAGAGTCAAACCCAAGCTTCGTACACTAGTGCGTGAAAACGTGCAACAAACATCCGAGACGGCTGTGTACCTTGCCCGCGTGCGTCATGCCTGGGGGGTCGTATCTCCACTGACAAGATTGACATAACAGTATTCACTTTATTGAAGAACAGGATGTAAAGGAGCTATGTCTTGCCCTCTCATTCTTCAATGATCTAACGGAGCAGGGAAATGGTTAAACTTACCCGCATTCTGTTCCTCTGACAGGTCCCGACTACCTCCACACTCATTGGGACCCGCAATCGCACGTGTGTATGAGGCTTTAGCTCCTTACCTCCAGTTCTTTGCTTAAAGTTAAAAAAGTCATTATTACCAGTGGAGATACCCAGGGGTGTCTCTCTAATGAGGCAATATGAGCAAAATGCTCAGTGCAGCATCCCTGTTAAATCAAGAGAGGCGGCAGGCAGAGCTCACTTATTAATTTTTTTTTTTTTTTTTAGAAAAGTGTCAGGTGAGCAGAAGGAAAAGAAACAGCGTCTAGTAGTACATAGGGGCGGCATTCAAAGTTTGGCTCAGGTGGCAAAAATCCTTGAGACACCCCTGGAGATACGTTTGAACTGTTATGAACCTATTGTAATCTGCAAGCAAAATTACTTAAATCATTTAATTGCTGTGTTAAAGGGGAACTGTGGCCTATACAAGAGCACTCAATATAAGCCTAGAATGATGTATCTAACTGCTGTGAATCTAAAATGAAAGGAATGCAAAGTTTCACTTTCTGATTGCTGTGGAAGAACATCATTTGGCTGTGTTATAGGCCCCACAACCCAAACAATCATTTATTATGTACTCGAGTATAAACTGACCGAGTATAAAAAGAGGGGTACATATTTTTACCCGAAAAAGGATTAAAATTGATTGACTTGAGTATAAACCGAGGGACATATTTTTACCCGAAAAAGGATTAAAATTGATTGACTTGAGTATAAAACGAGGTACATATTTTTACCCGAAAAGGCTTAAATTGATTGACTTGAGCATAAACCGAGGGTAGAAATTATGACCACTACTGCCTTTGATTCTGTATTGTTTGAGCCTTTAGTTGCCCTTTAAATGGACAGAAGAATTCCCATACAGGAAAGCCAAATCAGAAGGCAATCTTTTTAACAATAGATACCATCCTCCTGGTTGTGTATTGTTTTAAGGTATAGTTGCCATTTAAATGGACAGTAATCCCATACAGTATTCCCCATTCCTTGGCACTTCAGATGTTTGGAAACTACACCTCCCATCATGCTTTATTTGCTGGGTGTTGTAGTTTCGAAAACATCTGCAGTGGCAAGGAATTGCCACTGCAGGGATTACTGTACCTCCCGCCCAGAGCCCCCCCAGTACAATGTTAACAGTACATAACTTGTCGGGGGTAATCAATTACCTTTCAGTATCAGGCGACGCTCGCTCTGCATCCTCTGCTCTGCGCCTGACTACACCGGGAAGTGAAAGAGGCGCTGAGTAGTGACGTCAGCCGGCAGAACAGAGGAGGTCAGAGCAGGTGGGACGGCCGGATTACTGAAAGGTAAGTGATTGACCCGAGTATAAACCAAGGTTTGGTTTCAGGCTATTTTTCAAGCCTGAAAAACCTCGGTTTTACTCGAGTATGCGGTAGTTACAAGCTAGTTTAAAGTTAGTGTAATCATTCTTGTGCTTTTCTGCCTATGGACACGTTAGGGAGAGGCAGATTTTCATTTCAGATTTGATCTAGATTTGTGATCTTAAGAAACTTCTAAGAATGTAGGGCAGGGCTTATGACACAGTGAAGATGTGGCATTTTTCTTCTGTCTCGGTCGAAGCAAGTGGCTGGTGATTTCACAGCTCACAGGAAGTATCACCTCTTATGCTGCTAAATATTGTGTCTGCTCTTAACATAAAACGGGTGCCCAACCCCGCGAGCTGGGGGCCGCACTAGCACTTTGAGCGGGCCAGGGGAGTAGCTCCGCCCTGGCCATGGTTACACCCCCTGAATGCCCCTTTCCATGCCACCCGCGGCTCGGTGCGGGAGGGCATCACTAACATAAAACATCACGTAAAACCTTGCGTTCCTCAAGTTAAAATTAAATCTCTTCTCCCCAAATCTAAGATACCCATAAAAAAGGGAACTGTTACAGAAATTTCACAGCTTCTCTCTAGTATACCTTTGTGTTTAAACACAATCAGGGTTATTCAATAAAAGTTTTTCGTTTAAAATGGTGCTAAATTTGCCGCAGCCAACCAAGAACTATTTAACATTTGAAAGCTAACATCTGATTGGTTGGGGCAAAATTCAACCGTTTAAAGGATAAGACAATTTATTGCATCCCTGATTGTGTGGGGGTAGGGATTAGAGACAGAAGTAGACAGTTTAGACATTAATGGACGTGCGTGATTTCACTAATGTTTGAGCTTTGGCGCATAGTAATTACTGAGCATGCTTACACTCAGAGTGAGGCCACACTAGTACGTGCGTGATTTCACTAATGTTTGAGCATTGGCGCATAGTAATTACTGAGCATGCTTACACTCAGAGTGAGGCCACACAAGCTAGAAAGCTATTACTGGGTGTACCTGTTGATGGCGTCTACTGAGATTTTTTTCTCTCTTACTTTCCATTTCAACATTCTTAGCAATGGATACAAATGACTTTTCTGGATTAAAAATAATTAAGGGGAATTTGTGGTCCATCCAGCATAAGGACACATTTAGCTGGGGGCACCAGAACTGGAACCTTCACTGATATTTCATCCTTTTCTACACTAATTGCCCCCTGAAGGATCCATAGTACACAACACAGAGCGTCAGAGAATATGACATCCCTAGATAGACCCGGGCGATTGTGGACTTGCTGGGATGGCACCATTCCCTAGTAAAGGCTTGGGAACTTGAATTAAAGTTAGACTTGGGGAGGAGAGACATATTTGCACAAACTAAAGAGAAACTTGGCTGGATTTGTAGCTAGGCAAGACCGTGTTGTTTTTTCGTTGCTTGCAGGAGTACAACATTATTTTTATGTATTCACTAATTAAGGGGGTAGACACAGGTTGTGGCTTTAGAGCTCATTTCTTTCAAGGCCAGTAATAAAATAACCATTTTCCTTGGGAACATAAATACACTAATAATTCTTCTTCCCCAGGGCACTAAAGAGCACAGCATGCAGAGCTCTCGGGAATCTACAGAACTGGTGTTATTGAAATGACCCGGTGGATCATCCACAATGCCTGACCGAACGGCCATTTCGGCCGGCCAAGCCTATTAAGTGGCTGAAATGGCCTTTCATACACCATTGTGTGTCGCGGGTCAGGCCCCGAGGTCACACCTGTCTACGGACCTTAACATAGTAATAAAATGCAAGGTACCACTTCAGAACCCTCCCCATCCTTAAAGGACAACTCCCCCCTCATAAGAACATCTTTTAGAAAGAATGGCCTCTTTATAATATGTTGATATATCATAGTTTGTCCTATGAATTCATTACTGGATGCCTGCTATGCTTTGGAGGCCTATGGAAACTGAGCCATTTAGAAACCTGTACTGAGCCTGTACTGAGCCTGGGCATGTCAGAAGAGGCAGACAGGGGATTAACATTCAGTATTGGCTGTGATGTCAACTGTCAAATCCATAAACTGACAGTTACTAACTGGAAGAACCAGGAAGCAGAAACAGGGGCAACAGGACATTGTGCAGGATTTCAGGTTAGACTTACACCTTTCACATTTCAAACTATTACCGTTTAGGGTTTTGCGGGGTGATTTACCTGTATGTAAGTTTTCATTTTAGGGCTGGACTTGCCCTTTAAGCTTCACCCAGGTCCGCTCCCCTGGGGTTACAGTTGGTAGTTTATATACTTACCTTACAGGTTTCCTTTCATTTAATTTCTGGTCCTGAACCCCCTATAGATCTGCAGGAGGCCACGCTTCTTGCTGAACATGTCCTCCCATTGCCTGACATGGCCCATTCAGTATAATTTCTTTTTAACTTTTGTAAATAGATTAGGTAGCTGTCAGGGCCACCATATTTCTAGTATGAAGCCCCTTGGCTACAGACCTCTAATGGGCAGTGACCTGCTGTTAAAAGCTCCGGGAGTAGCTCAGGACTGGGCACGTGTGGGAAACATGACGGCCAGTGACTAAAAAAAAACCGGGTCAGCCCGTGAGACTGGAATGCTGGGACATAAGGCACATGACACGTTAGTAACATACGTTTTTTCAACAGCCACTGCAAGAAGATAAGTGAGACAATAATGGATGTTTTTACATCTCTGAATTACTAATCGGGTTTTGTTGAGGCTTTACTTGTCCTTTAAATCTTACTGCTGCCTTTATTCGGACTATGTAAACTAAGCACAAGTGTATTCTTTCTGTGATTACTAAGTTGCCTGTTTGCCAGCCAATAAATAATATAAATGGAAAGAGGAGCTATTGGATTTTGAAGTCTGGTAAATGTTGATAAAGTTACTTTGGTACATTGGGTTTTAAACAATATTAATGTTTTTCTCGATGCCCTGGCACAGTCCTTGTGTCTCGTTACCTTCTGGTTTTTTTCTTGCCGTGCAATTTCTGCATTAGAAAATAGTTACGAGCCTGATTCGCATACTGATGCCCTGTTTCTGTTTTTATCCCAGCTTGCACTCCTAGAAAATGCGGACGAGCAGTGACCGATTCTGTAATAACCCTCCAGGAGGCTGAGAAAATGCGGAGGTATGATGACCAGTCTTAACGCTAATGGTAGCCAACCCCACCCCTTACAGGGCACTGAGTCAAACCAAAGCTTCGTACACTAGTGCGTGAAAACGTGCAACAAACATCCGAGACGGCTGTACATTGCCCGCGTGCGTCATGCCTGGGGGGTCGTATCTCCACTGACAAGATTGACATAACAGTATTCACTTTATTTGAAGAACAGGATGTAAAGGAGCTATGTCTTGCCTCTCATTCTTCAATGAATCTAACAGGAGCAGGGAAATGGTTAAACTTACCCGCATTCTGTTTCCTCTGACAGGTCCCGACTACATCCACACTCATTGGGACCCGCAATCGCACGTGTGTATGAGGCTTTAGCTCCTTTACCTCCAGTTCTTTGCTTAAAGTTAAAAAAGTCATTATTACCAGTGGAGATACCCAGGGGTGTCTCTCTAATGAGGCAATATGAGCAAAATGCTCAGTGCAGCATCCCTGTTAAATATCAGAGAGGCGGCAGGCAGAGCTCACTTTAATTTTTTTTTTTTTTTTTAGAAAAGTGTCAGGCTGAGCAGAAGGAAAAGAAACAGCGTCTAGTAGTACATAGGGGCGGCATTCAAAAGTTTGGCTCAGGTGGCAAAAATCCTTGAGACACCCCTGGAGATACCGTTTGAACTGTTATGAACCTATTGTAATCTGCAAGCAAAATTACTTAAATCATTTAATTGCTTGTGTTAAAGGGGAACTGTGGCCTCTATACAAGAGCACTCAATATAAGCCTAGAATGATGTATCTAACTGCTGTGAATCTAAAATGAAAGGAATGCAAAGTTTCACTTTCTTGATTGCTGTGGAAGACACATCATTTGGCTGTGTTATAGGCCCCACAACCCAAAACAATTCATTTATTATGTACTCGAGTATAAACTGACCGAGTATAAAACGAGGTACATATTTTTACCCGAAAAAGGATTAAAATTGATTGACTTGAGTATAAACCGAGGTACATATTTTTACCCGAAAAAGGATTAAAATTGATTGACTTGAGTATAAACCGAGGTACATATTTTTACCCGAAAAGGCTTAAAATTGATTGACTTGAGCATAAACCGAGGGTAGAAATTATGACCACTACTGCCTTTTGATTCTGTATTGTTTTGAGCCTTTAGTTGCCCTTTAAATGGACAGCAGAATTCCCATACAGGAATAGCCAAATCAGAAGGCAATCTTTTTAACAATAGATACCATCCTCCTGGTTGTGTATTGTTTTAAGGTATTAGTTGCCATTTAAATGGACAGTAATCCCATACAGTATTCCCCATTCCTTGGCACTTCAGATGTTTGGAAACTACACCTCCCATCATGCTTTATTTGCTGGGTGTTGTAGTTTCGAAACATCTGCAGTGGCAAGGAATTGCCACTGCAGGGATTACTGTACCTCCCGCCCAGAGCCCCCCCAGTACACTGTTAACAGTACATAACTTGTCGGGGTAATCAATTACCTTTCAGTAATCAGGCGGACGCTCGCTCTGCATCCTCTGCTCTGCCGCCTGACTACACCGGGAAGTGAAAGAGGCGCTGAGTAGTGACGTCAGCCGGCAGAACAGAGGATGCAGAGCAGGTGGACGCCGGATTACTGAAAGGTAAGTGATTGACCCGAGTATAAACCAAGGTTTGGTTTTCAGGCTATTTTTCAAGCCTGAAAACCTCGGTTTATACTCGAGTATGCGGTAGTTACAAGCTAGTTTAAAGTTAGTGTAATCATTCTTTGTGCTTTTCTCTGCCTATGGACACGTTAGGGAGAGGCAGATTTTCATTTTCAGATTTGTATCTAGATTTGTATCTTTAAGAAACTTCTAAGAATGTAGGGCAGGGCTTATGACACAGCTGAAGATGTGGCATTTTTCTTCTGTCTCGGTCGAAGCAATGTTGCTGGTGATTTCACAGCTCACAGGAAGTATCACCTCTTATGCTGCTAAATATTTGTGTCTGCTCTTAACATAAAACGGGTGCCCAACCCAGCCGACGCTGGGGGCCGCACTAGCACTTTGAGCGGGCCACGGGGAGTAGCTCCGCCCTGGCCCATCCGGTTACACCCCCTGAATGCCCCTTTCCATGCCCACCCGCGGCTCGGTGCGGGAGGGCATCACTAACATAAAACATCACGTAAAACCTTGCGTTCCTCAAGTTAAAATTAAAATCTCTTCTCCCCAAATCTAAGATACCCATAAAAAAGGGAACCTGTTACAGAAATTTCACAGCTTCTCTCTAGTATACCTTTGTGTTTAAACACAATCAGGGTTATTCAATAAAAGTTCTTATCGTTTAAAATGGTGCTAAATTTGCCGCAGCCAACCAGAACTTATTTAACATTTGAAAGCTAACATCTGATTGGTTGGGGCAAAATTAGCACCGTTTTAAAGGATAAGAACTTTTATTGCATAACCCTGATTGTGTTGGGGGTAGGGATTAGAGACAGAAGTAGACATTTTCAGACATTCATGGGTTTCCGCTTTAAACACCAATTTATTATACTGAAAACTGTATTTATGGCTTGGCAGCAACTATACTTTATTTTACTTTGGGCTAAATGGGATTCCGTGTAACTATATGAGATTGAGAGAGTTTGTTAATCCTAATAACGGTTTCTTTGTATTTCCTCTTCTTATTCCCCTTAGACTAGCCGAGACCGTCCTTTCTCTCGGAGGATCCGACGGAGGGGTCAGTATTGCTGTGTTTGTACATAGGCTGGAGTTAGAAGTCCACCAGTTATAAACATTCTCTATGCAAATGCATCCCCCCCCCCCCTCCCACTGATGCTTTTTATATGTTTGTAATAATAGTTGTTGGCTGGGTATTTCTTTAATGAATGAAGAAAAGAGCCTCCCATTCCTTCAAAGTAACACCAGTGCTGTTGAAACGTGATAACATTGTATGGAATCCTGCCAGATAAGAGCCAGAGGGGACAGTCATACGGGCAGTTTTGACATTGGAACGACACTGATTCAGGGTTTTTGTAATGACTGTCGCCAGACTTCAGAGCCAACAAACAATTCATCTGTCAGAGCTGGGGGAATTTTCCAAAGCTCCTTTTTTTCCCCTTTTAGGTCTAAAGATAAACAACAACAAAAAAGAAAGTTATAGAAGGAATTATCTAGAAGAACGGGAGGTTTTTTTGTGGTCTGCCAAAGGGATGGTCTTATATTGGTAAATAGAATTATTGTTACATTGCAGTATATGAAGCAATGTAACAAGTTTTAGAGAGGGGTACTATGGGCATTAGACAGCTATAGAGAGTCATGTAAATCAAAAAAGTTTTTTGTACAGCACTAAAGATATAGGATAAGGTAATAAGAAAGGGTCGTTATTGACAATAACCAATTCAGCCAATCACAGATGCGGCTGCAGGTCCGGCCCCTATTGATACTCCGTTCCCATAAGTAGCAATAGAGGCAGAGGCTTTGGGAACAAAGGTGGGTAAGTCTGTTTCTGTGCACTTTTTATAAACCTGCTGGTTAGATTTGGGGGACCCGTACACTACAGAAAAATGTATCTTTTGGGGTGGAGATAACCTTTAAAGGGCATGACCACCCTTAGAACAAAAAAATGGTAAATTGTCAGTTATCTGCCCTCAACCCCAGATATTTAATTATAGCTGTGACTGCTGACATCACAACCAATGATTGACTGCTGTTTTACCTCGACAAATGCTCAAAAAGCTCTGCACATGCTCAAAAAGCTCATTAAGCAAAGAGAGGAGGCAGATACCTTTACCAGAAAGGAAAATAACTTAACCGTAAATACCTGGTTACAAATGTATGTAATAAAATGGTAAAAATAGCAGATGGGGTTACAGGCAGTCACCAGTTTTTTGTTTTTAAGGATGGACTTGCCCTTTAATATAAGGCTGAGGTCACACTACGCCGGGCAGTAGCACAGTGTTGCACTATCGTAGTGTACGCTTTTAAATGTGAAATTGGATCCCTTACAGAATATGCTTGTGAAGGTTCTCGTTCATCCAGGTCATGGTATATCTTTGGTCTCCAGTTAGATCAACTGGACTTGAAGTTTAGTTCTTGAAGACGTTTCGCTAGTCATCCGACTGGCTTTCTCAATTCAGAATGACTTGTACAAGAATCTGTGGCAATTATGTACTCTGGAAAATCCTAATTAGCATATCACAGCCAGGGATCAGGAACCTAATGATCAGCTCCCATAACCCACCTTTTTGTTGTTGTGGAAGTCTAAGTGTACACAGTAGACTTCACAAGCTCTCTAGTGCACAACAGATCAAACTGAGAAGCTGCATCCTTGTCCCTAGAACCTGGCAGCCAATCATGCTATAGCTCAGAGATCCTGCCTCTCTCTCTGACATAGAATAGGGATTTCAGTGAAGTGTTTTTGCAAACAAATTCGTAGTTTATTACTTAGCCATCATGGATGTAAGAAACAGAATATTAACATTATGTACTTAATAATAAGAGATTTAAACCTACATCCTTGTACTCTGTCTTTATAAAAGCAAAGTATTATACCACTATCCCACCAGAGCTAACATATCAAAAAGTACATTTAGGAACATTTTTTTCCTAGGAGCAGAATGCACCCAAAACAGCAGTAAAATCAGCGGTCTTATTTAGGATTGTTCCTGGTAGGCTGTTCTTTAAGTCACTTCTGGCTGGAAAATAAACTGCAAGGGCTTCCATATTAGTGTGGAGACGTCTATATAGAAAATACTGTGCATAAAGACAGTAAATACTAGGGTTAGGGGGCATGGCAATAGGTGCACTTGCTCACAAGGATGTATGAAGACTACATGGACAGAGAAATGTACTGGCAATAACATGTTACAATTTGTTTAATGCTGTTATCTCAATAGTTGGCACTCTTACCCATTTATAAGTTGGTAATTTCTGCCAATCTTCATTAGAGATCAAATAATCTGGGCATAGTCTGACTGTGCTGGGCAGGTGTGCCAGGCATATTATTGATTACATCTTTCTCCCTCAGCAACAGTCGGCTCTCAGGGGTTGCCATGTGTCTAGAAATCTTGGAAAGATAACCAGGGTAGTGTGCCAGCTGTAGATCTGGAAGGAATCATGGAATTAACAGTGATGTTAGAATGTTCCCTCTTTATTAAGTCTCCTTAACTGAACTCATAATTCTTATGTCACCACCTGTGGTGCTTTATTTTTCTGACCAAAACAAGCTCTTCTAATAAGGCCCAAGAGACAGACCTGTTATAGCACAATCCACATGTAATGCTTAAAGGGCATGTCCACCCCCAAAACTCAAATTTAACCCACTACTAGCCCCACTGTGTAGTGTCTAAAAATCCTTACCTTACTCCTCTGCTCCTTATGGTTTTCCTGCAATGTCTGTTCAAAGTCCCAGAAAGTGAAGAGTAGGAGCTGTCTGTGTGTCATCCAGTCCCTGCTTCTTCCTCTTAGAGGACTCTGGCATGCACAGATGATCCCTCACTTCCTCCCACCCTCCGGATCCCTTCAGGCTCCTTCATCCTTTACCTATAAAAACATTTTTTAAACAACCCACAGAAATAGACTTACAATCCTTCGTTCCCTCAGCTCTTTGCATAGCCGCCAGCCGCGTCTGTGATTGCTTGACTGTCAGCCAATCACAGATGCGGCTGCTGGTCCGGCCCCTATTTGCTTCTTCTGGGAAGCAGAAAACCGAGGGAATGAATGACCATAAGATTATTTCTGGGGTTTATTTTAAAAAAATGATCATGGCGGTTGGGGGTGGGCTACACTACTTAACAGTAAAAGGCGTCTGCCTCCTGCACAATGAACTTTCTCTAAGCTTGAGCATAAGAGGCAGAAGGGGAAACAGCAGCCAATCATTAGCTGTGATGTCAGCAGTCACAGTTTTGATTGACTGCATGGAGGGAGGAGCCAGTTTACTCTACCAGTTCGGAACCAATAGTTATCCTTAAATATCTGGTTAGTAATACATCTAATAATGTGCTAAATATATCAGTTCGGGCAGGTTACTAAAAAGTGACTAGTTTTGGGTTTTAAGGGTGGAGATGCCATTTAAAATACAACTACACTGTAAAAAATTTCATAAAAAAAAAATAAAAAGTACCTGGGGCAGGGAGGTAGGATTGAAAATTCCTACCCCCTAACATTGTTTCATTGAGGAGCTACAGCACGTACAGTTTTCATCTGCCAGTGCCCTGGGCCTTCCTACAATAAAGATGGTCCTGAAGCACCCAGAAAGACTGGCAGAAACAGTTTCCTTCATGCTGCCGCTCCTCTGTAACTGATACTGGGAGGTAGGAAGTACCAATCCAACCTCCCTGCCCCAGGTAAGTTTGTTTATGTTCACTACAGTTATCCTTTTAATAAAACAAAGCTAGTGGTACCTGCACAAACATGGTTGTCACATGCACAAGATGTTTACCCAGAAGCCTCTTCTTTTTGGGTAGGCCAATTAGAATGTTTGCATGGTATTCTCTCTACCCACACACCTCAGAGTAAGTGCTGCTTACCCTACATGTATTCATTTATAGATTAAAATGAGGAAAAGTCATGTTTTCAGTATAGTTTCCCTTTAATGCAGCATTTAATCAGGTCAGAAAGTCCAGTACCTGCCGGGCACTTTTAGATAATTGGCTTGTTTGCCATTAGCAGAGTTTATTTTAGTAACACTGTTCCTATTGCACCTCGCAGAGGTTCTGGAAACTGCTGTGCGCCGAGCGATTTATCCAGCTGGGAAATCTTCTGCTTTAATTTTCCAGCCGCCTCTTTTTGATTAGTTAATGGAAACGTCCCCGTGCGTAGCGCAGAGGAGTTTTGGCCTTTGGGTTATAAATATGGTGACTGCGTATCTCTACCGCCCTGCTGGCTATTTCCGTCCCACCTCTCGCTCTGGGGTTTTGTTTATGTAAATGTCACAACTATTTTGATGTTTAATGTTTTCATATTAAATCCAGAAGACTTGTTCGCTTTAACCATGAAATAATTGTTTTCTTACCCCATCGTGCGAAAAGGATTTGGAACGCAACATTTTCTTTATATTTCATTCAAAGCTTCCATGGGGAGACTTGATCTGTGCAGCTTGGTTTTAATTAAAATACAGTTTACATGTTTGATTTTATGTTGTGCAAGGAAAATTAAAATTGGCCTGTAAATTCCTCTCTTCACCACCACTAGGGGTCGCTAACATTTTGCATACGTTAACATTTAATAGGCTGAATCCTACGAAACATCATAGGCCATCGTATAAGTACAGAAAGTTATTATAATGCTGTATTATTTCAATATATAGATATTAAAAAGTTAGAGTACTGTGAAAAAGTATCTCAGTAAGTATCTCTTTTTTAATATCATAAGCCATAGGATATGGAATATATCACAGCTGAGAATAACAAAATTATTGTCCCAGCTGCTTGATTAAAGGCAACCTTTAGGCTAAACTGCATTATTCCATTACAACCCTGAAATTGATAATTTAAAGTACCACTTACCTCTGTATATCTCTGTGCTTCTGGGTTATAAGTCAAGCCAAAACGTAATGAACTTTAAGTTTAAATAAAATCCAACTTTTTTTATTTTTTATTTGATGAGCTAATCCTTAAACCCCCTCCAAAATGACTGATAGATACAGGTATAGTTTTAATGACTTCCGGCTAAATGAACTGAACTTCATAGTGTTAGAAATAGGCAGACATATATTCAGTCCAGCTGTTTCCATTAAAAGGTAAATATGAATTGCATGAAAATCCAGGCTGTCTCTAGAGGGTAAAAATGTACATGTTGTAGAAGGAGGCTACAAACAAAGTTCCTGATTGATCTCTTTAGCTTTGTTGTAGTTTATAAAGTTGTATAAAGTTTTATTTCTATGTTCTACTTCCTGACAATATTTCCCTACTGAAGCGGAATGCGTCTGCTCGTACTGACAGATCTCAAAGCTACCGAGCCAACTGTGTGAGTCATTCGGTTACACCAGGGGGAAATGGTTAGGGAAAAGGCAAACTTTATATAAAATATTACGTATGGCATAAACAGAGCTTGGGAAGAGGGCTGATGGGGGAAAAAAATGATACATAAAAAATATTTGTAAACCATGAAACGACCTTAGAGAAACGTTTGGTTACTCGGCATCGGTAAGCATAGCAAGCATAGGGAAATATTTCAGAAATAAGAGACAGACTACAGAATGTTGGTGTAGATTATAGGAAGTCTCCCTCCTTACACTACAAAGCTTTGCACATATGGACAAAGCCTTTTGCCGTGCATTTGTGTGTGGAGGGTCATAGGTAACCCAGAGCACGAAGATTTAGGAATGAGGGGTGGACGGTATAGAGGATAGAGTCTGATATGGTATTAATAAACATTAGATAATTGTATTACGATTGTTCAGGGCTCTGGATATAAGTTATTGTTTTTTTCATGGCTTGGCGGACTCCGTAAGCTTTGGTTGGGAAAGGAAAGATCTAATTCCGTTATAAGCCAAAGGGTAAGAGTCACCCATGTGTGGATTAAGAACATATACACTGCCTGACATTAATCAAACAGAAAGAACAAGAATCGTCAAATTAAAGATTCCCAGAATCCTCCTGTGAAAGGGATCATTACATGGAATGAGAATTAAATGTTAATAGAATGCACTTTGTTGAAGTTTTTTTTTATTATTAGAAGCTGTGGGTTATAGATCCCCTGACATTTACTTAACAACTTCAGATTAGTGTCCCTTAAAAGATTCCAGCAGAACCAAGTATCTGACATTACTGCTGTATCGTGCTTCTGAATGGTCTGGCAGCTTGGGGGCGCTGTTCTGTACTTTCTGACCATGGAATTGCAGTTGGTGCCCAAGATTTCAATTCCATCAAAATCGCCGTGCAGCCATCTAGTTACATTGTAATGTTAGACTGGGTACATACCGAAGATAACCGACTGATATTTACTTGATTTTGAGATTGGAATAGACCAATGTCCATTCGTCCAGATTGGACAAGGCGATAAATCACAGTCCCATAGTCGCTGAAAACTGTCAGCTGTGACTGACAGTTATTCGTCCCGAGTCCCGACCAATCACTAGTGGCGACCAGTCGGCCTGGGAGAAATTCTTAGTGTTTACCCAGCTTAAAAGAGTTGGGGTTAGAGGGAGAGATTTTCATATTTAAAGGGCAACTGTGTTCTCTGAAAAAGTTAGATTTAAAATAAAAATTAAATAAAAGCCTGCAGTCATTACTTTTAAATGAGCTCTGAATCAACAATCCCGTCCCTTAGGGGCAGAGCATGCTCACTTAAGACTTAATGCCCGGAAAGACAGAATGTACCTGCACAGACTTTGACATTTGTCACATGGCTTCAAGCTGGTGAAAGCAGGAAGTTATATTTCGAAACATTTCCAGCAATATAACCTCTCACAAGTTTTCCGTAAAGAGATGTGATCCAGTTTGTTTTAAAAGTATGACAGAGAGGCTTTTATTTAACCCATACTTGTTTGGAAACCACAGTTGCCCTTTAATAATAATAACATTTTTTTTTTTAGTAGTTTCTCTGTGTAAGATTTTTCTGTACCATTCTACTTTTAGGCATCTATCCTAGACCTGCACACAGGAGCACTGTCAATGGGAAAGAAATTTGTAAATCTGTATCGGTAAGACCAAGTTATAATCCCTATGTTTTATAGTTATATTGTCTTACTGTCTCTTTTATATTTAATCCTCTTACCATCCACCTTCTCTTGTGCTAATTCATACAAGTCTACACAGAACAGTGCCAAGTGGCCACACACGTGCAATTTTCATCTGAAATGGCATTCACACATGTCTACTACTAAAGATAATTATCATATCACATCTGAAGTGGCAGAACTGGGAGAGAGAGTGGTTTCTGGGCACCTGTAATGCTCCTGTATATACATCTATCTATATTATTAGGAATATAACAATAACTGAAAGATCGGAGCACTCCTGGGATTCCTCTCAAGATTGAGAACGACCCATTGTTGGGTTGAAACGCGTCGACACACGTGTTATTCAATAAATATTGCTTACACCGAGGAATCCCAGGAGTGCTCCGATCTTTCAGTTATTGTGATATTCTACATGCCTACGGAGGCACCCGGGTGGCTGTGAAAGGAGGACGAGGAGTGCCGCTCCACCCCAGTTAATACAGTCTATATTATTAGGAATTCATTTACTACCGGAACGTTTTGTTTGTATATTTGTGTGTGTTTGTGTCAGACACAGTGAGTGTTGGAGTAACATCAGATCTGGGTGCGTTTCATTAAGAAAGTTAACGTTGGGCTTTGATTAAGATTCAAGGTGAACGGGTGAGAAATGTCACATTGGTATCTGATCACATTGTATCTGATCACATTGGTATCTGATCACATTGTATCTGATCACATTGGTATCTGATCACATTGTATCTCATCACATTGTATCTGATCACATTGGTATCTGATCACATTGGTATCTGATCACATTGTATCTGATCACATTGGTATCTGATCACATTGTCATCTGATCACATTGGTATCTGATCACACTGTATCTGATCACACTGTATCTAATCACATTGATATCTGCCACATTGTATCTGATCACATTGGTATCTGGTCACATTTGTATCTGATCACATTGTATCTGATCACATTGTATCTGATCACATTTGTATCTGATCACATTTGTATCTGATCACATTGTATCTGATCACATTGTATCTGATCACACTGTATCTGATCACATCACATTGTATCTGATCACATTGTATCTGATCACATTGGTATCTGATCACATTGATCTGATCACACTGTATCTGATCACATTGTCCTGGGCACATTGGTATCTGATCACATTGGTATCTGATCACACTGTATCTGATCACACTGTATCTGATCACATTGTATCTGATCACATTGGTATCTGATCACATTGTATCTGATCACATTGTATCTGATCACATTGTATCTGATCACATTGTATCTGATCACATTTGTATCTGATCACATTTGTATCTGATCACATTGTATCTGATCACATTTGTATCTGATCACATTGTATTACTGATCACATTGTATCTGATCACACTGTTATGATCACATCCACATTGTAATCTGATCACATTGTATCTGATCACATGTATCTGAATCACACTGTATCTGATCACACTGTATCTGATCACACTGTATCTGATCACACTGTATTCTATCACATTGTCCTCTGGACACATTGGTATCTGATCACATGATCTGATCACACTGTATCTGATCACATCACATTGTATCTGATCACACTGTATCTGATCACACTGTATCTGATCACATTGTCCCTGGGCACATTGGTATCTGATCACATAGTATCTGATCACATTGGTATATGATCACATTGGTATCTGATCACACTGTATCTGATCACATTGGTATCTATCACATTGTATCTGTCACATTGGTATCTGATCACATTGGTATCTGATCACATTGTATCTGATCACATTGTATCTGGTCACATTGGTATCTGATCACATTGTATCTGATCACATTGTATCTGATCACATTGGTATCTGATCACATTGTATCTGATCACATTGATCTGTAATCTGATCACATTGGTATCCTGATCACACTGTATCTGATCACATTGTCCCTGGCACATTGTATCTGATCAATTGGTATCTGATCACGTATCTGATCACACTGTTATCTGATCACATTGTATCTGATCCACATTGGTATCTGATCACATTGTATCTGATCACATTGTACTCTGATCACATTGTATCTGATCACATTGTATCTGATCACATTGTATCTGATCACATTTGCTCTTGATCACATTGTATCTGATCACATTTGTATCTGATCACACTTGTATCTGATCACATTGTAATCTGATCACACTGTATCTGATCACATCACATTGTATCTGATCACATTGTATCTGATACATTGTAGTTCTGATCACACTGTAATCTATCAACTGTATCTGATCACACTGTATCTGATCACACTGTATCTGATCACACTTGGTCCCTGGACACATTGGTATCTGATCACATTGTATCTGATCACATTGTATCTGATCACACTGTATCTGATCACATCACATTGTATCTGATCACACTGGTATCTGATCACACTGTATCTGATCACATTGTCCCTGGTGCACATTGTATCTGATCACATAGTATCTGATCACATTGGTATCTGATCACATTGTATCTGATCACACTGTATCTGATCACATTGGTATCTATCACATTGTATACTCTGTCACATTGGTATCTGATCACATTGTATCTGATCACATTGTATCTGATCACATTGTACTGCGGTCACATTTGTATCTGATCACATTGTATCTGATCACATTGTATCTGATCATACACATTGGTATCTGATCACATTGTATCTGATCACATTGGTATCTGATCACATTGTATCTGATCACATTGGTATCTGATCACACTGTATCTGATCACACTGTATCTGATCACACTGTACTGTTCATCACATTGATATCTTGCACATTGGTATCTGATCACATTGGCATCTGATCACATTGGCTCCTGATCCCATTGGTATCTGATCACATTGTATCTGATCACATTGTATCTGATCGCATTGTATCTGATCACATTGTATCTGATCACATTGGCATCTGATCACATTGGCATCTGATCACATTGGTATCTGATCACATTGTCGATCACATTGTATCTGATCAACATCTGTAATCTGATCAACATGTATCTGATCACACTGTATCTGATCACATACTGTAATCTGATCACATTGTCCCTGGACACATTGGTATCTGATCACATTGTATCTGATCACATTGTATCAAAATCTGATACACTGTATCTGATCACATCACACTTGTATCTGATCACACTGTATCTGATCACACTGTATCTGATCACATTGTCCCTGGGCACATTGGTATCTGATCACATAGTATCTGATCACACTTGGTATATGATCACATTGGATCTGATCACACTGTATCTGATCACATTGGATCTATCACATTTATCTGTCACATTGGTATCTGATCACATTGGTATCTGATCACATTGTATCTGATCACAATTGTATCAATGGTCCCATTGGTATCTGATCACATTGTATCTGATCACATTGTATCTGATCACATTGGTATCTGATCACATTGTATCTGATCACATTGGTATCTGATCACATTGTATCTGATCACATTGGTATCTGATCACACTGTATCTGATCACACTGTATCTGATCACACTGTATCTGATCACATTGATATCTGCCACATTGTATCTGATCACATTGGCATCTGATCACATTGGCATCTGATCACATTGGTATCTATCACATTGTATCTGTCACATTGGTATCTGATCACATTGGTATCTGATCACATTGTATCTGATCACATTGTATCTGATCGCATTGTATCTGATCACATTGTATCTGATCACATTGGCATCTGATCACATTGGCATCTGATCACATTGGTATCTGATCACATTGTATCTGAATCCACATTGGTATCTGATCACTGGCACTGATCCACTTGGTATCTGGCACATTGTATCTGATCACATTTGTATCGATCACATTTGTATCGATCACATTGTATCTGATCACATTGGTATCTGATCACATTGGCATCTGATCACATTGGTATCTGTGAGCGAATCCTTAACCCTCCAAAATGACTGATGAGATACAGGTATAGTTTTAATGACTTCCGGCTAAATGAACTGAACTTCATAGTGTTAGAAATAGGCAGACATATATTCAGTCCAGCTGTTTCCATTAAAAGGTAAATATGAATTGCATGAAAATCCAGGCTGTCTCTAGAGGGTAAAAATGTACATGTTTTAGAAGGAGGCTACACAAAGTTCCTGATTGATCTCTTTAGCTTGTTGTAGTTTATAAAGTTGATAAAGTTTTATTTCTATGTTCTACTTCCTGACAATATTTCCCTACTGAAGCGGAATGCGTCTGCTCGTACTGAAGATCCAAAGCTACCGAGCCAACTGTGTGAGTCATTCGGTTACACCAGGGGGAAATGGTTAGGGAAAAGGCAAACTTTATATAAAAATTACGTATGGCATAAACAGAGCTTGGGAAGAGGGCTGATGGGGAAAAAAAATGATACATAAAAATATTTTAAACCATGAAACGACCTTAGAGAAACGTTTGGTTACTCGCATCGGTAAGCATAGCAAGCATAGGGAAATATTTCAGAAATAAGAGACAGACTACAGAATGTTGGTGTAGATTATAGGAAGTCTCCCTCCTTACACTACAAAGCTTTGCACATATGGACAAGCCTTTTGCCGTGCATTTGTGTGTGGAGGGTCATGGTAACCAGAGCACGAAGATTTAGGAATGAGGGGTGGACGGTATAGAGGATAGAGTCTGATAGGGTATTAATAAACATTAGATAATTGTTACGATTGTTCGGGCTCTGGATATAAGTTTTTGTTTTTTTCATGGCTTGCGGACTCCGTAAGCTTTGGTTGGGAAAGGAAAGATCTAATTCCGTTTAAGCCAAGGGTAGAGTCACCCATGTGTGGATTAAGAACATATACACTGCTGACATTAATCAAACAGAAAGAACAAGAATCGTCAAATTAAAGATTCCCAGAATCCTCCTGTGAAAGGGATCATTACATGGAATGAGAATTAAATGTTAATAGAATGCACTTTGTTGAAGTTTTTTTTATTATTAGAGAGCTGTGGGTTATAGATCCCCTGACATTTCTTAACAACTTCAGATTAGTGTCCCTTAAAAGATTCCAGCAGAACCAAGTATCTGACATTACTGCTGTATCGTGCTTCTGAATGGTCTGGCAGCTTGGGGCGCTGTTCTGTACTTTCTGACCATGGAATTGCAGTTGGTGCCCAAGATTCAATTCCATCAAAATCGCCGTGCAGCCATCTGTTACATTGTAATGTTAGACTGGGTACATACACGAAGATAACCGACTGATATTACTTGATTTTGAGATTGGAATAGACCAATGTCCATTCGTCCAGATTGGACAAGGCGATAAATCACAGTCCCATAGTCGCTGAAAAACTGTCAGCTGTGACTGACAGTTATTCGTCCCGAGTCCCGACCAATCACTAGTGGCGACCAGTCGGCCTGGAGAAATTCTTAGTGTTTACCCTTAAAAGAGTTGGGGTTGAGGGAGAGATTTTCATATTTAAAGGGCAACTGTTTTCTCTGAAAAAGTTAGATTTAAAAATAAAATTAAATAAAAGCCTGCAGTCATTACTTTAAATGAGCTCTGAATCAACAATCCCGTCCCTTAGGGGCAGAGCATGCTCACTTAAGACTTAATGCCCGGAAGACAAATGTACCTGCACAGACTTTGACATTTGTCACATGGCTTCAAGCTGGTGAAAGCGAAGTTATATTTCGAAACATTTCCAGCAATATAACCTCTCACAAGTTTTCCGTAAAGAGATGTGATCCAGTTTGTTTTAAAAGTAGGACAGAGAGGCTTTTATTTAACCCATACTTGTTTGGAACCACAGTTGCCCTTAATAATAATAACATTTTTTTTTTTAGTAGTTCTCTGTGTAAGATTTTTCTGTACCATTCTACTTTTAGGCATCTATCCTAGACCTGCACACAGGAGCACTGTCAATGGGAAAGAAATTTGTAAATCTGTATCGGTAAGACCAAGTTATATATCCCTATGTTTTATAGTTATTGTCTTACTGTCTCTTTATATTTATCCTCTTACCATCCACCTTCTCTTGTGCTAATTCATACAAGTCTACACAGAACAGTGCCAAGGGCCACACACGTGCAATTTTCATCTGAAATGGCATTCACACATGTCTACTACTAAAGATAATTTCATATCACATCTGAAGTGCAGAACTGGGAGAGAGAGTGGTTTCTGGCACCTGTATAGCTCCTGTATATACATCTATCTATATTATTAGGAATATAACAATAACTGAAAGATCGGAGCACTCCTGGGATTCCCTCAAGATTGAGAACGACCCATTGTTGGGTTGAAACGCGTCGACACACGTGTTATTCAATAAATATTGCTTACACCGAGAATCCCAGGAGTGCTCCGATCTTTCAGTTATTGTGATATTCTACATGCCTACGGAGGCACCCGTGGCTGTGAAAGGAGGACGAGGAGTGCCCTCCACCCCAGTTAATACAGTCTATATTATTAGGAATTCATTTACTACCGGAACGTTTTGTTTTATATTTTGTGTGTGTTTGTGTCAGACACAGTGAGTGTTGGAGTAACATCAGATCTGGTGCGTTTCATTAAGAAAGTTAACGTTGGCTTTGATTAAGATTCAAGGTGAACGGGTGAGAAATTCACATTGGTATCTGATCACATTGTATCTGATCACATTGGTATCTGATCACATTGTATCTGATCACATTGGTATCTGATCACATTGTATCTCATCACATTGTATCTGATCACATTGGTATCTGATCACTTGGTATCTGATCACTTGTATCTGATCACATTGGTATCTGTACATTGTCATCTGATCACATTGGTATCTGATCACACTGTATCTGATCACACTGTATTAATCACATTGATATCTGCCACATTGTATCTGATCACATTGGTATCTGGTCACATTTGTATCTGATCACATTGTATCTGATCACATTGTATCTGATCACATTTGTATCTGATCACATTTGTATCTGATCACATTGTATCTGATCACATTGTATCTGATCACACGTATCTGATCACATCACATTGTATCTGATCACATTGTATCTGATCACATTGGTATCTGATCACATTGTATCTGATCACACTGTATCTGATCACATTGTCCCTGGGCACATTGGTATCTGATCACATTGGTATCTGATCACACTGTATCTGATCACACTGTATCTGATCACATTGTATCTGATCACATTGGTATCTGATCACATTGTATCTGATCACATTGTTCTGATCACATTGTATCTGATCACATTGTATCTGATCACATTTGTATCTGATCACATTTGTTGATCACATTGTATCTGATACATTGTATCTGATCACTTGTATCTGATCACATTGTATCTGATCACACTGTATCTGATCACATCACATTGTATCTGATCACATTGTATCTGATCACATTGTATCTGATCACACTGTATCTGATCACACTGTATCTGATCACACTGTATCTGATCACACTGTATCTGATCACATTGTCCCTGGACACATTGGTATCTGATCACATTGTATCTGATCACATTGTATCTGATCACACTGTATCTGATCACATCACATTGTATCTGATCACACTGTATCTGATCACACTGTATCTGATCACATTGTCCCTGGGCACATTGGTATCTGATCACATAGTATCTGATCACATTGGTATATGATCACATTGGTATCTGATCACACTGTATCTGATCACATTGGTATCTATCACATTGTATCTGTCACATTGGTATCTGATCACATTGTATCTGATCACATTGTATCTGATCACATGTCTGGTCACTTTGTATCTGATCACATTGTATCTGATCACATTGTATCTGATATACACATTGGTATCTGATCACATTGTATCTGATCACATTGGTATCTGATCACATTGTATCTGATCACATTGGTATCTGATCACACTGTATCTGATCACACTGTATCTGATCACACTGTATCTGATCACATTGATATCTGCACATTGTATCTGATCACATTGGCATCTGATCACATTGGCATCTGATCCATTGGTATCTATCACATTGTATCTGTCACATTGGTATCTGATCACATTGTTATCTGATCACATTGTATCTGATCACATTGTATCTGTTCGCATTGTATCTGATCACATTGTATCTGATCACATGGCATCTGATCCACATTGGCAATCTGATCACATTGGTATCTGATCACATTGTATCTGATCACATTGGTATCTGATCACATTGGCATCTGATCACATTGGTATCTGGGCACATTGTATCTGATCACATTTGTATCTGATCACATTTGTATCTGATCACATTGGCATCTGATCACATTGGTATCTGATCACATTGTATCTGATCACATTGGTATCTGATCACATTGGCATCTGATCACATTGGTATCTGTTGGCACATTGCGAAGGGAACCTGCACACATGGAACCGCCTGATCCCCATATACGGTATGGGGATTGGTTAGTCGCATGGTCCGATCTTATCGGCTCCCTTTAATAATGTAAAGTAAAATATAATATAGTGTAATTGGTAATAAATCATAGAGGTGTGCTACCGAACAATCATTCCTCGCTCGAGGGCGAGTAAGATCTGTATGTACCCTTCCTACAATTATAAAGACATAGGCGGATAAGCCGAGAGGTTGGAAGCTCATGGCCTGGCGTAAATGGGGCTACTTGTGGCGTCTAGAGTCGTTCGTCGGCACTACGGTCGGTCAGGAAAAGCCCGTACACTTGAACGATAATGGGTGAATCCCGTCATTTACCCATTATCATTCATATGTATGGCCATCTTTAGTGTGACAATATCCGGTATAAACAATGAATAGAGGTAGAAATGTGGTTTCGACTTGACGAGGCTTTGCAGTCTTGGTCATTCATTACTTAATTTGCTGGAAACCTATAATTTTAAACAATCATTGCTTAATTTGTTGTAACTAGAGGTTTGACCAATCATTGCTCAATTTGTTGGAACCTTAGAGTTTTGACCAATCATTGTTTAATATGTTGTAACCTTGCAGTCTTTACCCAATCAGAACTGTGATTTTATTGTCAGAGTACAGACTTTACAAACATACACAGCTCCCATAATCACGCATGGATTTTACAAGTAGCCCCATTTACGCCAGGCCATGAGCTTCCAACCTCTCGGCTTATACGCCTATGTCTTTATAATTGCAGGAAGGGTACATACAGATCTTACTCGCCCTCGAGCGAGGAATGATTGTTCGGTAGCACACCTCCATGATTTATTACCAATTACACTATATTATATTTCTATGAATACATTTTGCCGAGATCTAGAAGATAAATTGTGCTGTTCACCTATGAAATGACACGCCAAGCTGGACCAATCAGTCATTGTCTCATTAACAACCCCCCCCACCAAAACATTGCCTTACTTTGTAATTGTAATTTGTAGTTTAATATCACATGTTCTCCTTGTCCCTTTTTGTAACGATTCCAGTCCTTTTCCAATCCCTTATGTTTCCTTCTGTGATCTCTACTAGAAGGTCACTTTGTGGTCCTAGTTGGTGGGGGGGGAGTTGTATTCCATTTCTTTCTGTTCATGATGAGTTTCCTCAATGGTCCTGATGCTGTAGCACAGATGGACTATATTGATATCCTTTCTAATAAGGGTCGGTATGAATATATCTTTATATCTGTGTAGGAAATCACACGGTATCCTACTAGGATTTGTCTTAAATTTGTTTATTCTTTTGTAGATATTTTGGGGAGAAAATCAGAGATGTGATGGACGACGAAGATTTCGAGGTTTATCGGTAAACTTCCATTTGTACTTTTCTGAAAGCCAAATGATCCATGACACATGTCTGATAAGAACCTTGAGATTAGGTCAGGGTTTCTATGGTAAGCTGCCGTGTTAGGATATGTCAGATATGTGCAGGGCCAATAAGGAATATTGATTATTTTTAAGTGTATTGTGTCACTCATTCAAGGCAAAGTCGGCCTTTAGTACACAAGGCATGAAGCAGAGTCTATCGGCACTTATGGTAATGATAGTGTTATCGTAGCCCAGGGTTTCCAGGCGTCCCTATTTGGACAGGATTGCCCCGACTGAGTCCCACAGTCAGGGCTTAAATCCCGTCCAGAGACCGGCCCTGGCAACCATGCCCAGTTATGCCCCTAACTCCACCTCTGAACGCAGCTCCACCTAGACCCACCTTTGCCACGCCTCTGGCCTACCCACCATGACGTCACTGTGACATCACGGCCCTGCACTCTCCCACTTGGGGACAGCGAATATCTGGCAACCCTGTCGTGGCCATACATTAGGAAGCCTAAACCTCCCAACACGTGATCACTATTTGACAAAATGAATGGGCCGTTACAGGGATGGAATATTGAATTTGTGTATGGCCAGCATGTGCAAACCTCGAGAGTGGAGAGTGAGCATATTATGAATGGCCATTCGATTAAAAACAATTGCCTTCATTTACCCATAACGGCATGCAATCACGCCCTTTAAAATACAATTTGTAAATAGTTTTCACTAATATTTAGTTGGTTTTGTGGTTATTTTTCCTTGCACTCCGTGTAGTGTATTGATCTTTATCCTATAATAAAACCCTTACCTGCTGCCTCCTTGCCTGCCCCTACAGCACTCACAGGGCATGCGTGGGATTGTCCCTGCAGTTTCGATTGATTCACCAATAGAGGGAGACAGTGAGTTGTCCCTGCAGTTTCTATTAAATCACCACAAATAAATCAATTATCCAGCCTAAGACAATCAATTAATATTAAGATTTTTTTGGGTACAGATCTAGTATTGAGGGGCCAGTTAGGGGCAGGCAGCAAAATGGCTGCATGTGGCCCTTGGGCCTTACTTTGCCCAGGTCTGGGTTAGATACTGGGCTTGAGACATTGAGGGGGACTCTGACCTTGGGATACTGAGAGGGGGACTCTGGCCTTGGGTCACTGAAGCTGAGCTCTGGCCTTGGTAAACTGGCCGCTAAGGGGGGACTCTGGGCTTCTAGTTCCTGTTAACGTAACAGGCTAAATGACTACTTTTGTATATTATGTTACGTTCAATAATCACTTCTAAGAGGCCCCACTCTCCATCAAGCTAAATGGTTAAAGTCAATATCCCTGGAACTGACTGTTTTTTTTCCAGCAGGGGGACATATTTAGACCAATTATTCCAAAGAGAAGCTTGGATCTTTTAACTTTGATACCATGACTTCAAAGGAATTAAACCAGAAAGTAGATTAATGTAATAAAAAGTCGATGTTTTAATTACTGGCTGTTTTGTTACGTTTCATCTTTTATAAACAGTTTATAATTATAGGCTGCGTGTGCACTGGTCGTAATTACACAATAATATAGGAACTAACAATACAATTAGAAATAATCCTTGATGGAATTTCATTTACTGACTAGCCTTTCACTGTAACTAATTTCCACAGTCCCATCTTACAGGGAGATTCAATAAAAGTTCTTATCGTTAAAAATGGTGCTAATTTTGCCCCAACCAATCAGATGGATACAGCCTACATACTCAAGCTGAACAAGGGTGGGTGGAGGATGGATGCTAGCTTTGAGTGACAGTTATAGGCAGACAGAATCATTATGCCCCCTTCACAGCATTACTAATTGAAGGCAGAGAGAGACTCAAAATCAGGGGGGAAATGTATGGGGAGGGCTGCATACCTTAAATCTTTTTAATGCAATTTAAAAAATTCATTGAGGCAAAACAGTTATCCTTTAAAGGATATGTACACTGGGAAATTTGTTTGTTTTTTTTGCCCATTTCTGGAAACTATAATTCTTCCCAACTATCACTGTACCATTTTTTTGTTGATCTGTCCCCTATTTCTTTTGATATCTTACATTTCAGCTGTCAATCAAGTGCCTTCTAGAGCTATTTACCGAAAGTTGCAAACAGCTTTTTCCATCTAAAAGTCACGTAAACCCAAGTGTTAATGTGACTTTAGGACATAACTAACAGTGGTTGCAACAGTACGCAAAAACTCTCGGTACATAGCCCTGTCAGTATCATAAACTCTTCTGTTTAGTATAGTTTTGCTGTAGTTGGAATGGTGACAGTTGGTACGTGAACTGCATGGTGGGAGATTCCCTCTCCCAATGCTGCCTCGTAGGGATTATTGAGCACGCTTGCCCTCACAAGGAGTCAGGGGCTGGGGGACTGATGAGCTTAAACAAAACTAATACTATATAGAAGTAATGCAGCAAGCCAAACACATCAGAGTAAGTGCTGCTTACATGTATTCATTGATAAGTGTTGTGGACTTTCCCTACACCTCCTGTCTCTGTGTCTTAATTTCGTTTATTCTCATGTTTTTCTTGCTGTATGGGTGCATGCCCATTATCCCTATCCCATGGGCTGCTGAGTAACATAAACTGACTGCTACTTTGAGTCTGTCCCAAGATTAATGTAGTTCTATTGGAGGAGGAGAATCTTAACTACTTGCTTGGAATGTATATTTAAAAAGATGAGAATGGCCCTTCCATTTGCCATTGTGCTGAAAAGCACCTTTATTTTATTCCTTTCCCCATCTTTACAGCTGGAGGATGGGCTGTTCCTAGGCAGGCATCCCTCAGCCTGCAGTTCCTCCCATTGTCCTTGCAGGCTATCTACAGGAAGTGGTCTGTTTCCTCCTGGCCTTGCTCTCAGGCCTGTGAGGAGAACTTTTTTCCTCCCCAGCAGGAAGCAGAAGGTCGCCTACCCTGAAAAAAAACGAGAATGACGTTCCATTATTTTTCCATAACACCTCCAAACTTAACCCCTCGTCTTATTGGTACAAATTTAAGCAGAAGATTAAATCATTTTTAAATACATTTTTAAAGCAGAGCAACAAGAGTGTTTTCCTCAGCCCATACACATAGGAGCACATTTGGCCAAAAAGTAAAGCTAAAACTGCATTATTAATGGCGTAATATGTATTAGCCTTTCGTTTATCTTAATGCTCCTAGTAGTCCTCTTCATACGGTAGCAAAGAGAGGGCGAACATTGACCTAGCAGATACACATCTCTGCACTTTGCACCGTTTGTGTAAATATCTCACTGCTGTCCCTTGTTTTTCAGGTAATGGGGAACCATTTTACCAATGGTCTAAAGCTGTTCAGATCCGTACCAACCTGGACTTGGTTCTAGACTGGTTGCAAGGCATTGGCCTCGGTGACATTGCAGCGGAATTTTTCAGAAAATTATCTGCTACTGTGAACTTGTTGTGCATTCCAAAAACAAGCCTCATGAAGGTAAATGTGTGCAATATAATATACCAAAGCTCTTAAAGGGGTGACATTATAGACTGTGGGAAATGGCAGGACACCTTTTATTGTGTTGCAAAAGTCAGTGCACAGGACACATGGTAATGCAAATTAGAGTAAGTGGAGACGGGGGTTAATATGGCACCTTCATACCACTGTCAAGGTAAAATAATATACATTCAAATAGATGTCAGTCACTAGGCCCAAATATCACATATACCACAGCTGTGAGAGAACAGAACACAAGACACTGGAGTCTCTTGAGATAGAACTGTTCTGGTTTATTGTTACATTGTAAGATTATTTATACCATTTGCAATTACTAGCATATGTCATTATTAATTAGTTACATATTTAGTCATGTGATTACATTTACCCAATCAATGGTTAGAATTTAGCTCCAGATCACTGAGAGTTAAAACGCTGTTTCCCTTATCCATCCATTCCAACTTGGACTTTGGTGGACTTGTCCAACTTTTATTATCTTATTATTCTATTGTGGTCATTTATGACTGATGGTTACTCTTATCAAACTTGACAACTCACAAATGTCACTACAACCTGCTTAACAGGGTCAGGGAAACCTTATTCTGTAATTAACTGCTTAGTAATACTGAATCTTGTATTGAACGTATTTACTATAAATTGAAAGAATTAACTATAATTATAAGACCACCTTATCACCACCATATGTTCAAAGGTGGGTTTGTGGAGATTGGCTTAGTTAGCAAGTAGTGATGGCCCGGTTCGCGGATCCTAACCCGGATCCGCGGTGGATTTCCCTCATTCGCGAATGGCGGATATCGCGGATTTTCTGGATTTCCGCCTTCCGAACTTTTCCAAACTGCGTTTTCGAAAATTTTCGGAAAATATGGGAAAATACAAGAAATCCCTGTAAATTCGAAATTTGCGGATTTTTCACATTTTTGGACAGAGCAAGCCACATTTTCGGGTCCATATTTTCGAAGAATCCTTGTATTTTCGAAAAATCTTCGTATTTTCGAAGAATCCTCGTATTTTCGAATGCGGATTTTGCCGAACTTTGATTTTAATGGGTCCACTCGCGGATTTTCTAAATTTTCAGAAAATTTGCAGATCCTTGAGCACACCGGATTTTGCGAAGTTCGGACATCTCTATTAGCAAGTAGTAGATCATTAAGGTACTGTGCACGCCCCTCTGGAGATGAGCCATCACAGCATTTTATCTAGCCAGGGCCTGAGAGTTCATAGTATCACTTTGTTCTTGGTGTACATATTTCCTTTCTTTTCTTTTACATTGCTTGTAAACATTTTACTTTAATTTCCCATATATATTTATATACGAGAGTAAAACTTACAATGTGGATTGGACATCTGTTGTCAGCATATTATTATGTTACTAGTACGTCAGGTTCTAATCTAATGATAATAATAATCAAAACCAGCTGTTATTAGCAGTTTATTCCCATGTTATCATCACGCCATGAAATTCTAATGCAGTCTGTAAAAACCAAAATGCATGGTGATCATATTTACCACTGAGGTTGGAAGATATTGCCATATGGTTGTAAAACACAGTCAGGGTTTAATCTGCTATGGACATGTTTAGGGAGTCCTGTGAAAGGGGCTATTTTTCATATAAAATACTTATATAGAAATACTTTTCTTTATGGAATAGCTGGCAGACTCTTATAGGGCCCGCACATGAACAAATCGTGTATGCATTTCCTCGATTGTATGACCGGGAATTGCTGGTGTATGGGTCCCATTTCCTCAATCTGTAGGCTGTAGTTGTAGTCTGCCCCAGCATGTTGTCATGTGATTTCGACAGTTGGCTGCTGAATGTTAAAATATCTTCAGAATGACATTATTTTTCATGCATGGTCTCTGCTAATTGGCCACAAAGTCCCTTATTATCTCTCTTAAGATAATGTTATTGCTATGATTCATGTACAAAAATAGAAGTCATTTTGAAAAATGTATAGATAATAATAAAATTGATCTGATCTGATCTCATGGAGACAGTTGAGTACTGGGGAAATCTTTCCCAAATCAGTTACGGTTACTAAAGAAGCACTCTTTTCTCCGTAGCTTTCATGGAACAACCTCCGCAGTGACTACCCAGCACTGAGTGCTGCTCAACTCAACCACTTGCTAAGAAACTATCATTTGGGGGTGGGACGATCGCACCCAGCAGCCTGGGAACCCCCTGAAGATGAAAAAGAAGAGATCACAAACAGTGAGTTCATTAGGGACAGCTTGACCTTGTGGTTTTGTCTTGTTTCTTCAGGGTCCCTTTCTGTAGTTTTCTTCCTTTGGCTTCCAATTGACAAACATTCCATACAAAGCATGTTTAGCAGCTGCAATACCAAAACAGGGAAGGGAAATGAGTTTAAAAACCTTTCTGTTCAAAGCACGAAAATTCCCAGCTGTTTTATGTGTTAACGTGTCGAAGGCCAAAGAAAATGTGTAAGATTTGTTCACCTAAACTAAGGTGATTTATGGGAAAGGTTTACCTGATTTCTGCCGTTCCACAGCAGAAACTAAGAATAAAAGGATTCAGGTTATGCAGGAATATTTTTTTTAAAAAACGTACTAAATGTAATATGTTCAGTTCGCGGTGCTGGTAAATAGAGATGGCCGGACCCAATGGGTTTTGCTCAGCCAGGGAGATAGAAAATTGTTAGTGGTATTATCAACTGCCAAATGCCAGAGTTGGCACCAGTAATATCTTCTCAGTACCAGTTTCAGGATAAAACTCTAGCCCGTCTTTACTAGTAAACTGCAATGTTATCTTATAACCAATCAGGTGTTAGCTTTCAAATGTTAAATATGTGTAAAAAATAAGAGTACTGTGATACTTTTTCTATGGACTAACAGTTTATTTAGTTGAGTTTTCGAGGGCTGAACCCTCTTCATCAGGTCAGAGCAGAACTGATTGAAACAAAGGTTTAACAGAAAGTAAAGAGCCAGTGACAGAAGATAATAAGATCAGCAAAACAACAAAGGGGAGGGGAAAAAAAGGTAAAGAGCAAAAGGTGCCAAGGAAAGTGCAGAGGGCAATACAATGAGAGGAGAGATAACAGAATAGTGAAGTCGTCAAGACATGCAAGGGGGAGAGAAGGCAGGGAGACCAAAATAACAAAACAACAAACCGTAAGAAGCAAAACGAGACAAGGGCATATTTATAAAGATTTTTCACTATTTTCGACACTCGCTATCGCAGGACATCGCAGTGACAAATAGCGCTATTTTCGCCTAATTTAGAAAACCGCTTGTTTTCGCTTTCACTTTTGCGGAAAAGTTTCGCTGCGGCGATGTGTGGCGATAGTTTTCGCCTTATTCATTGCGTTAAGTGTGGTATCACTGCGAAAAGAGAGATTGCTCTCTAGTGTAATTCCAGAGCTATTTTTGTCATTTTTTTTATTTAAAGCTATTTATAAATAGGAGAAATTTTGCTAGATAATTTTCGCTTTTGATGAAAAAATTTTTAATAACTTCTCCACCTCAGACTTGGCGAATTGGAATGGCTGAACTTAACACAAAAATACACTTTCCAACATTTTATAAATAGCGGTAACCACATCGATGTATGGCGAAAAGTAGCGGTAATGCCCATTAGCCACTGGTTATCACAGCTTTATAAATAGCGAAGAGTCAAAATTTGCCGAAAAGGCTGTGTTAAAGAAGGCGAAAAGTTTAACAAACCTTTATAAATATACCCCAAGGACAATGTAGAGGTAATAAAATAGGAGAGATAACAGAATAGTGAAATGGTAATGAAAATAGGACGGGGGAGGAAGAGTAAGGAAAGGGGGGAGAGAAGAAAAAAAGGGGCAAAACAGAAAAAACAAATATATAAAATAAACTGGTAAGGGGGAGCTAGGATGTGAAAAGTCAATTTTTCATAATGTGAAAGGAATCCCATGTCCTGGGTTTTTCATAGTGTGTCCAGGCTGTGAAAAATGTTAAATAAGATCTGATTGGCTGGGGCAAAATTAGCACCATTTTTAAACGATAAGAACTTTTATTGAATCTCCCTGATAATGAATAGTTTCTGATCAGTGTTCAGTGTTAATGTTCAGAATGGAGCTAGCATTATATATAACACATTGAGGAGGGAGAGCATTCAACAGTCTATGGGAATTTTATAGGTCTCTTAATGCTCAGTAATGTATTAACCTTGTGTATTATTTCTATTTTGGAGCTTATTTTTTTGCATAGTTACTTGCTGGAGAGTGAATTTAAAAAACACAGCTTAATGTTCCTCAGAATGTTGCTCTGAAAGTGCATTTAGCTTCCTACAGGAAACAGAGGAAAAAAAACTTGTTGTGTTAGGTCACAGAACATCTGTCCCTCCTGTAAAGGAATAAGCCCAGGTGGTGACATGAAAAGGCTTGAAACATTAAATTGCAGATTTTTTATTTTTTAATGTGCTCTGTAAAATGTGCATTTCAAATAATGCTTGAATTTATTGTTTTAAAGGCAACAATACCCTCCTAAATCACCCACCCCCCAATAGTACCCAGCAGTTCAGGACCTTACCCCTGGATTTGTTTTAGTTTCCCCGAACAAAGCTATGAAAGACTGTCTCTTATCGTCACCCCTTATAGGAGTTCAGGGTTCCCCCCAGGCTGCTCAATGATAAGATGTGCCACTAGCAGAGTACCTCTTCCCAATAGACACATTTGAGAGCCCGCAAGGGGGAAATGAAAGGCCGGCACTAAATGCTGGTCTCTCGTGGCTTTGTTTGAGGAAACTAAAAAAACTCAATTGGTTAGGAACTAGCAGTTTTGTTTTTTACCCTGGGTACTTTAAGTAGTAGTAGTAGGGGGCTGGTTTGGGAGGGCTTTTGCCAGTATAGGTAAATGTTTTGATAATATTACTGATCTCCTTAACTCTCTATTGTCTGCAGCAGATATCTTTGAAAGCTTTACTGATCACCCACCACTTATTCTGCCTTGTGAGAATTTCCGCCTTCAGCTTTCGCAACCGAGCACCAATGATGTTTTCCACCGCCAGTTGTGTCAGCTTCGTCGTTTTGTGTGGGACCTTGAGCAGAAATCATTGCCAGCCAATCAGAGGGCATCATATAGAGTGGAAAGTAGCCAATAAAAATACAGGAAAACTACAACCACCTACTTGGGGGTCTAGCTAAGAATGAGGGCATAGTACAATATGAATCTGAACTTTACTGTTTTATACTTGAAGCTGATATGTTGATGGACCTGAGGAGAGCTGTTTCATGCTCAGTTATGAACAAGAAGCTTCAGCTATACAAAATCTTCATTGTCATCTATCTTTCTTCTTTCTTATGAACAAGCCTTAAATTGCACATAAATGGAGTTAAGTGCATAAAGTGAATACGAAGTAAAGAGTTGCACTTCCAATGGTGATAACGCAACTGTATTAAATTCATTAATGCACAATGCAACTTCATCTATTAATAACTAGACTACTTTGTTTACTTAAAGGGCATGTCCACCCCTTTTTGGTACTTTCTATATAATGTAGTTATTGGCCCCTAGCCCCAACCGCCATAATAGATTTTTTAGAAAGTTCCCCCCGATTTTTACTTACCTTACCTCTCTCCTCCGCCACAATCTACTGGCCCTCTGCTTGCATGGAACTGCAAGCAGGGGACGGGACCGGCAGCCGCGTCTCTGATTGGCTGAGAGGCAGCCAATCAGGGACGTGGCTGCTGGCTGCTCAGAACGCCGGGGGAGAGTGGTAAGGTAAGTAACTATCGGGGGACTCTCTCTAAATTCTATTATAGCGGTTTGGGCTGGGGGACCTATACCTACATGACCTAGGGGTTTAGAGCTAGGGGGAGGGACAGCGAAACTGGAGGGAGAAGGAGGGAGAGGGAGGGGGGAGGACTCTCCTGCACATGCCTCAAACCTTGTCGAGGTTGAGGCAGACACAGGAGCAGGATGAGTGACACAGACATCCTATACTGCAGTTTCCTGGACTTTGGAGGGGCATAGCAGGAGAACCATTTGGAGCAGAAATGTAAGGTAATTATTTTATTAAACTACAGAGTGGGGCCAGTATGGGGTTAAATTTTAGTTTTGGGGGTGGACATGCCCTTTAAATGTCTTGTGCTATTCCTAGCATGGCACCAAATCTTTTTATGTTTTATATCCATTCCGTTGACATTTTATTTATATCTATGTAGATGCCAGTGTATGTTAACCTATTGCCATTTCTTACAGATATAAACAATCATCTCTTAAATCTAGCAGTAATTCTTTTTGGTACCTGCCAAAAAAGGTAGATTGACAACTTGGTTATGACAAAAAGTTATTCTAAAAGAAGACGTTCAGCTTAAACTTATTACAGCTCTGAAACAGCTGATTAACATTGTGTATCACTTGCCTTTAAACTGTGTATAATTTGCATTTCTAACTAATTTCTTACCAATCTGTAGTCAAGCTCTTTAATAATTTCTAACATTCTTCCGGAGCCACTGACTCATCAACCTGGGATGAGCTGTCCCATGAGCCTCTTTGTATCTCTCTGTGCTATGAGGAGGATGAGTGAACATAACTGCAAGACTTGTAGATTTTGACTTCCAACACAGTGATCTTAGTTAGGAATTACATAAAGTTATCCATTATTTTAATTTTGTAAATCAGAAACAAAGGCGTTTTCGTTGGAACTTTGAAAAAGAATGAAAGCTAAAAATATAAATAATACAGATTGTTTAATTCCTAACTAACATTCAAATTGGTTATGTTTATCACCTCTAAAATCAGCAGCATTGGGAATCATCGTCCAAACATCATGATTTTCTTTGTAAGTCACAGACAAGATACCAACCTGCAAATTCTTAGTGAGTTTTCCTCTGGCTCCCCTTATTCTAGGATCCGCTTGCCAAACCTTGAGAAGCACTTAAACTAATTATCATTCCAGGGTAAAGGGGTGGCTACAAAACTCAAAAAATCAAGAATCAAGATCCCCAATGCTACTAATCTTAGAGCTTAGAGTCACGGCTAACTGTTATTTTGAAATCATGGTTTATTTATAGTTTAGCTTCCCCTTTCAAGTGCATTTCCAATGGAGAATTGAAGCTAAAATATAATTTTAAAGGAGAACTATAATGTGTCCCAAACCCCTCAAACCATCCCTCTCCCCTTATAGTACCCAAGATGAGCAACTAAACCACAAATTGAATGGGAAAATGCTCTCTGCAATGTCTGGAACTCTGTTAATGGGCGGAGCCAGAGTGGAACTATGAACTGGACCTTCAAGCTATGATATGGGGGATCTAGAGCAAACCCAGGTATAAGTGCTTAGCTTTTTATGTCCTCATCCTGGGTACTATTAGAGGAGGGGGGTATATGGCAGTACAGTCTTTAAGTGCATTCATAATAATGTTATGTATGCAGCTGTATTAAAGAAATAAAGAAGAGCACTAATCTGTTCGTCCACTGTACACATCAAATAGAGATCCTTACTAAGTAGCCTGATTAAAGCATAATGTGGACTCCATACATTATTAGAATTGCTATGTTTATTTAGAAAGTGAACATTAAGCCCTGCAATTCTTTTATCAAAGAAGAAAGTAAAGCCTGTGTCACATAATGTCTTACCGATTACAGTCTGACCCTTTTCAACATTCGCCAACAGACCAAGTCAAGTGGAGTTTTTTTCAATTCCAATGCACTTTGTACAATATTCATCAATTTAGATGGTAAACACTGAAAAAAATGGACCCTCAATTCAAGGAATGGATCAAGAATTATGGATTAAGCAATACATACATGTGATTAAAGCAACACAATATGTCTTGCATTTTTCATTTCATTTCTTAATTAAGCCAACGACTACAGTGACCCTTATCTACCGAAAAGAAAGGTACATGCTGTCCTAATAGATTCATTCATAATAATTTAGCATCATTTAATTTATTCAGTTATTCTTTTAATGATTCAAAGGCCAGTTTCATTCCCTTTTAATAGGGTGTATTTTATAGACCTCGAGCATGTCCTATAGTGAGTTCTTACCAATGAAAAACTCTTTTCTTTAAAACAATGTCAGTAATATATCATTATTTTTGTTGAAGTAGATATTTTACATTGTTAGTAGAGATTACGTCACAAGATATTTCAAAACTAATAAAGAAAATACAAAAATAAAAATAAATTCAAGAGATTGTTCTTTGTTAGGGTGCAAACAGGGAGATTCAATAAAAGTTCTTATCGTTAAAAATGGTGCTAATTTTGCCCCAACCAATCAGATATTATTTAACATTTGAAAGCTAACATCTGATTGGTTGGGGCAAAATTAGCACCATTTTTAACGATAAGAACCTTTATTGAATAACCCTGAAAGAGTCTGATTTCTGCAAGAAATGTTATGACATTAGAGGCCTTAAGTATTGAAAATGTTTGTATTTGAAGCCTCTTCCAAATGCCTTACCCCTGTACCCTAACAGACTTGGATATCGTCACACCTGGGCATGCTAGAAATTTTTAATTGGACCAATACCAATTGTACATCAAGGTTATTGTGCAAACAATTTTGTTGCACGATGTTGAGCCTAGTGTAAAAGTAGCTGTCTGAACAAGCAATTGATTATGCCCTTTAGCAGAAATCTGCTTGATTTAACCTCTGTCATCACTATTTTTTACAGCTAGATGCAGCACAAATTTATGTGGCTGCCACTTCCCCTTCCACCCCAATGCTTGAAAGGTGATTGAGGCCAAGGCCACACTACATCGTAACAAACTGTTAACACACACGAGTGGCTTCACAACCAATGATTGACTGCCTCCTCTGCACATGCTCAAGCTTATAAAAAGCTCATTGAGCAAAGAGGGGTGAAAGGAATAGAACTGCCAGATAGGAATAGAACTTACCATTAAATATATGGTTACAAATGCATGTAATAAACTAGGAAAAATAGCAGTTGTGGTTGCAGCCAGATAACTGACAGTTTTTTTGTTTTAGGGTGGATATGCCCTTTAAGACCAGGTTGGAAGAATACTCCTTGAGCCTTTTACATTCCTTTAGTGATGAGTTACTGCATATAAGGGAGGGGGAGATATTTATCAGTCATCATATCCTGAACAGAACCATTAGTTGAGTATTGTAGCCCTTTTGAATGGAAACAATTTTTTAATTAATTTTCCAAATAGTAAACACCTACTTTTATAAAAGGGAATGCCCTTTTATAGTGGATGGTGCAAACTGATAACAAAGCCTATTTAACAAAATCCCATGACTATTTATAAGCATACAATAATGAACACTTTGCTGTTTTATTCCAAAGTTACCTTTAAGCTGGAAACCAACTCAAAGCTATTAGAAACACTTCTCTTGGGCTCAGTGGATCAGGCAAACTAGATGCCCCTAAATGTTGTCTAATCAAGAAGAATAGTGCCCACATGTATGTACAGTAAGTATCTGTGTTTGTTCCCCCTATGACACAGGAGCTATGCCTTTGAATCTGCTCTATTATTCTGTATTCCACTCTGATTGCCCCCCTCTGGTTTGCTAAATGGTAACCTGTTAATGTATCATGGGATCTGTAGTTCTTTTTTTACATATGAAAAATAAAAATACTTTTCAAATTAGTGGGAAAGTTTGAACGACATAATTGCAGTAACAATAATAACATAATTGTTTTTAAGTAAACATACGGTAGACCTCAAATGGTATTATGGGATTTGACTAATATTAAAATTAACATTTGAGAAAATCTGCAGTTCTGACTCGAAACCAAGTTTTATTTTAAATCCCGGACTCTTCTCTAGTAAATTTTTTTTCAATCAAACACCACAAATGGGGCCGTATTTATAAAGGCGATACCGCGTCTTTAACAATCGTAATCGAGAAAATAAAATTACGATTTTGATCTTAATTTTACAATTGTGTTGAAGGTTTACGATAATGTGGGTTAGAGAATATGCCCATGGAGTGCAAAACTTTCAGGGTTATTCAATAAAAGTTCTTATCGTTTAAAATGGTGCAAATTTTGCCCCAACCAATCATATGTTAGCTTTCAATTGTTAAATAAGATCTGATTGGTTGGGGCAAGATTAGCACCATTTTAAACGATAAGACATTTTATTGAATTTCCCTGTTTGTTTCTTCTGAGCAGTAAAGAGGGTTCTGCAAAGACTGAACTTTAAGTAAGTCCTTGTGTTTTTTACCCCTTGCTGGCTAAGCTATGACATCATCCGTTTCTGCCTGTACTTCATGGGGCGAAAGGGTTTCTTTTTACAGCAAAATGTAAATATTTATTTCAAAAATCTTGTTGACATATTAGCATAGCACACAATAGCATCCCGTCCTTTTCTGCTTCCTCAACATACTTTATAGTAATACATCATTTCCATGTTCCTGAGACATGAAAGGATATTGTGGTTTAGTGTATCGAATTGCATTAGTATACTGCACAGAAATAAGGAATGATATAGCACATTCAAGTTATATAAAGGGTAACTGTGGTCCAAAAAAGACTTTAGGTAAATTGACAGGAATTGCTTTCCTGAGGATTTTAACAATTTACTTTCATTATTTATTTTACATAGTTTTGAAGATATTTACACTTATATGTGTGATATGGGAGCAGCATCACCAGATCCCCTGCACTTCCTGCATCCTGCTCTGAAACCATGTGACAGTCCCTCTTCCCTGTGTCTCCTCCTCCTCATGGGCCCCCATGGCCCCTTCCCTCGCAGCCCCCTTGGGCCTTTCCCTCGCAGCCTCCTGTGGCCCCTTTCACTTATGTGCCCTGTGGCCCTGCCCACTCATGGGTCATGTGGTCCCTCCCACTTGTGAGCCACGAGGCCCCTTCCCTTGCAGCCTCCTTGAGCCTTTCCCTTGCAGCCTTCTGTGGCCCCTCCCAATCGTGGGCTCCATGGCCCTTCCCACTCACAGGCCCCATGGCCATTTCCACTCGCGGGTCTGGTGGCCCCTCCCCTTGCAGACCCATCCTAGCTCCTTCCCTTGCAGTCCCCTTGTGCCTTTCCCTTGCAGCCTCCTGTGGCCCCTCCCACTCACGGGCCCCAATGACCCCCTCCCCCACTTGCACCTCAGACAAATCCCCCCCCCTTACAGAAAACTGTAAAAGCAGCCTTTTTAGCAGTTTTAAACTTTGTCTGATTCTTTCTCTGCTAAAAAGGCTGCATTTACACAGTCTTCTCAAGGGGTAGGAGGGTATTGGTCTGAGGTGCAAGTGGGGAAGGGGCCACAGAGTCCATGAATGGTAGGGGCCACAGGGCCCACGAGTGGTGCTGTGGGCTGTGCTGTTCTCCCCACCCCCTCCTACCCTTCAGCCATGCACTGAGCATGTGCCAACCGCAGATTAGAGGAGGAAGAAGTATTTCTGACCGCAGATTCAGAACCTCCCACCCCCTAACTTTCTGATCAGTGATTTCTTCATATTTTGGGCTGTGTAGCACATAGAGGGGTAGTTGATGGCTTTCAAAAATAAAGAAAATAGGGCTGTCCAGTCGTTTCTCCTTTGCAAGGGGTAATCCCTCTTTATTGCAGTACACAAACCCACACAACGTTTCGGCCGCTAGGCCTTTATCAAGTGTTACAGGTCAGTGATACACATCCCTCTTTATACCCTCACAAAACCCATAGTGCCACCCATAGTCCTCTATTCACATTACACCCAGTGTCTTCTACTAATGCTTCCTCTGGTGGTACTTTCCAATACTTGGCTCTTGTCCCAATCACCTCCCTCCTTCATTTTCACAGCATGCTAGGTGGAGACAGGGGATCCTTATTCTTCTCTTCATTCCCCCATTCCACCTATGTATAAAAAACACACATATACAATACTTACAGTGCATATATAATCATCAGTGAAATCAAACCCTATTCCCCATTAACAATGTATTACATTATTAAAATCTTCTATAAAATATTTTTAAAAAACAAATTTTATCATAAGAAACAGGACTTGCAAAGGAGAAACGACTGGACAGCCCTATTTTCTTTATTTTTGAGTGTTGTATCTGGCATTGAGGTGGCCAGAAGGGATTGAACGCCTAGGAGGTACCTCGAGTTTTTCTTATTTTGTAGTTGATGGCTTGTTTTTTATGAACCTGACCTTTCATTTAAAATAAACTTGTTTGGAGACCACAGTTCCCCTTTAAATATCAAAGAAAGAGTGAGCAAACGTGTATAGTTTTGCTCTAAAGGGTATCTCCACCCCAAAAACCCCACTACAAAAAAGTTTTTTGTAGTTTAGGGGTTCCCCCTAAACACTAGGGTTTTAAGTTTAAAAAGTGCAGAAAAATATACTTACCCAACCTTGTTTCCTTGGCCTCTGCCTCTATTGCTTCTTCAGGGAACAGAGTAACAAAAGGGGCCTGACCGGTAGCCGCGTCTGTGATTGGCTGAGAGCTGCCGGCTATAAAGAACAGAGGGAACGAGGTCAGGTAAGTCTATTTCTGGATACTTAAACTCAAAACTATGGTGTTTAGGGTTGGGGGGGGGGGATTTAGGCAGCAACAAAGGATCTGGAGGAGGGGCAAGGGAGGGAGAGCTCCCCTGTGCATGTCCTCCAAGGGATGGGGCAGATATTGATTACACACAGGAAGGCTCCTACTCTTTCAAGGACTTTGAATAGGAACTGCAGGGCAACCATTTGGAGCAGAAGAGAAAGTTTTTTTTAACACTACACAGTGGGGCCAGATGTGGGGGTGGACATGCCCTTTAACAATTTAAAGGAAAAAGAAGTAAAAAATTGTATATTTGTTGCTTTTCCTTCATATGGATTAGGTGATGTCTGTTCACTGGGTCAAATTGAGGACCAGGCACACACACACACACTACCCCCTCTGCTTCCAGTGCCATGACCAAGGAAGGGCAGCACTTTCCGAATTTATATAAGTCTCTTAAAGGGTATCTCCACTTAAAAACTGTGGGCCATTTAGATTTATTAAAGAATAGGAGGTAAAGGAGCTGTGTCTTACCTCCCGTTCTTCAATAACTTGATCAGGAGCTGGGTATGAAGGTAACAAACTTACCCGTTTGTTCGCTCCTCTGCTGCGTAGCCGCATGCGCATAGAAGACAGAGTCCATTGGGACCTGTCAGACTACGTGCCGGGGGAGCAAGCGATCTGGTAAGTTGTTACCTTCATACCCAGCTCCTGATCGATTTATTGAAGAATAGGAGGTAAGACACAGCTCCTTTACCTCCTGTTCTTCAATAAATTTAAATGGCCCAACTTTAGTTTAGTTTTTGAGTGGAGATACCTTTAAACATTATGGAATGTTTAAAGGGCAACTATAATGAAAAGATTAATTACTTTTACATTAAGTGAATGATAATAAGACACTCGATTGATGGCTAAAATATGGTAGAGATCAACAACAAATGGTACAGTGATAGTTGGGAAGAATTATAGTTTTCTATAATTGTCAATTTAAAAAAATCCAGCAAAGGTAGATTCAGCAATCCAGGTTGTTGCCTATTATTCCCAAAAGGTTGAGATTTTATCAGGGCGATGCTATGTCACCTGATTACAGGCAAAATTAGCATAAACCCCATGATACCCGATGTACTATCCGGTTTGCACAGGTTTTTACACTTTTTGGAAATCGCGTGGCATAGCCTACGCAGAGAAGGCTAAGTTAGAATTTGTGCAACCAGGTAAGACGTGTGTAAAGCGTACATCTTACCTGACCAGGATCCCGCAAGTCTCACAAACGAGTTTACAGCATTGTGCAATATTTCTTAAAACACTGGCCTGTATTTTTCCTTTAAAGCAATACTTACATATCATGTTTTCACTTTGTATCTTTACAGGTCTAAGAATGAAAAAGTTCAGGCGATTGCTCATATAATGAAAGCCTAACTGCTAGATTTTCTATTATAGATAGATAGATTTGGACAGAGAAATCTGGCAATCCGAGGCTGGTAAAATGGATGGCAAGCTGAGACAGGTGAATTAGCTAGCAAACTAGGACTGGTTAAATGACTGAAAAAATGAAACTGGTGAAATAGCTGGTAAACTGAGACTGATTTAATGGCTAGTAAACTGAGACTGGTTAACTGGCTGGTAAACTGAAACTGGTTAAATGGCTGTAAAGCTGAGCTCTGCTGTTGATTGGGACCTGGACAGCAAAGTTCCATGCTTATGACTATTTCCCATGCCCTCATACACGCACCTATCCCGGTTGTACGATATCAGGGTATCCCGATGATGTCCAATTGTCAGTTTGTGTACGGATGATCGTATGATCATCATACATTTTTTTTTTTGTATTATTGGGAAAAATTTTATTGCATGATCTGCAGATGGTACCATCGGTCAATCATATGATTGAGAATGGTTAGAGTATGGGCCCCTTTAGACAGTCTGTGATTTGTGGGCTCTGACAGCATAATGCCATGTTGTATATGCATTGTTACATTAACAGATACCGTACCTCATGGGTGGTCTTACTGAGAGCTGGAAAATGGCGTGGTTGTGGGCAGTTATACTTTGTGGCCCAGGTCATGATCAAATTTTGGGGCTTTAGGTTACATTGTAAGTTATTTGAATCTATTTTAAAGCTTAAAGGGCACTGAAATATAGGTTATTTTAAACTGACCATAACTGGCAGCACAGGAAGCAGAATGAAACTCGATACCAAGGAAAACCTCAGTGTCATGCTGGTTTCCTCACACATTTTTTAGGTTTGTTTTCCCCACTCACACTTACATTCGCCTCTGTGGTATTATGTGGTTTTATTTACATATCACACTATGGGCCATATTTATAAACAAGTTTTTATTGATATTTAACATTAATTACAAGAACATGAAAATAAAGGAGCATTTGGCATAATTATTATTATTACCGGTATTATGGATTTATATAGCGCCAACATCTTCTGTGGCGCTTTACAATGACAGGCATACATTACATACAGGGTAATACATAATATACAAAGTCATACACATTACATACACAAGTAATACATAATATAAGTACACAGAGTGATGAGTTTCTTACAGCAATACCGTGATACAATAGGAGAGAGGACCCTGCCCAAAGAGCTTACAGTCTACAGGATATGGGGGTAAGACACAAGGTTGTGGGAATCAGTAAGCTGTAAGTAGATTGGCAGTGGAGTGTGAAAGGCGGATTTGATTATATTGGGTAGTAAGATGGGTAATGTCTAGACCAGGTTATATGCTTGCCTGAAGAGGTGGGTATTAAGGTTACATTTGAAGGTATTAAGGGACGGTGAGTGACGGACAGACAGAGGAAGGGAGTTCCAGAGCAGAGGGCAGCACAAGCAAAGTCCTGAATACGGGCATGGGAAGAGGTGACAAGGGTGGATGAGAGGATAATAACAACAACATAATAATATCATAATACATAATAACATAGACATTTATCTTATTACTTAGCAAGTTGAGTTTTTACTTGTCCATGTATGTATGTATGTATGTATGTATGTATGTATAATTTTATTTATAAAGCGCCACTTGGGGGATAAGGGGGATAAGTGCAAGCCATTATACAGATAGATAATTATTAAATGAAATACAATTTCATACATCGGTTAAGAAAGCATATGTATAAATTATGGATAAATTGATATAAGTGCAGCATGCCTCGACACATTAGGAATGAGATCCCTGCCCCAAAGAGCTTACAATCTAAGTGGGAGGGACAACATGCAGATACAAGTGGGGAGGATGGGGACAAAGTGCTTAAAAGGGCTAACAATCATTTGTTGTGCTGATGCTCAGAAAGGTAGGATCCAATAACAAGAAAAAAGTACTTGGCACTCTCTAAATGTGTGTCAAAATAGTAAAATCCCTTTATTAGGTACATAATGAATGGGGAAGATTGCATATACAGAAAAAGTGCAGTGCAAATAGTTAAAAACATTTAAAACCAACTAATACACATGAATAATATACAGGTATAACAAAGAGTACTGAAACCTAACAGTAGGCAATACTCATCTGTCTGAAGTCTCCTAATGCAGTCACTGAGAAAGTCAAAAGCACAAAGGTATATAGAGACATCATGCTAAAGTTTAGGGCATGTGGTAGGAGAATACACAGGGTGCTAGGAGGTACGCGCTGGACGCGTTTCGCCGAATGGCTTTCTTAACAGCAGCCATTTGTTGTGCTGATGCTCAGAAAGGTAGGATAACATTAACAATCTAGATTTGAAAGCATTAATGGATGTGACCAGGCGAAGCGTGCGAGGGAGAGAGTTCCAAAGGTAGGGAGCAGCAAGAGAGAACGTTTTAAGGCAGAAGGCAGCAGTGTTCGTTGCGGGTTTGTGGAGAAGATTTCCTTGTAAGGAATGGAGGGCACGGCCTGGAACATAAGGGACCAAGATAAGTAGGGAGGTGCAGTAGAGTGAAGGGATTTAAAGATGAAAAGCAGGGTATTGAATATGATTGTTTGTTTGATTGGAAGCAGGGTCGTTTTAGGCATAAGCCACCTAGGCAGTGCTAGGGCGCCTATAATAAACAAGGGTGCCCAGTGTTCTCCTTGTCAGCTTTTACTTGCTGTGTTAGAACTGCTCTCTTTGTTTCAACTGCTGTAACTTTGTAGTGAGTAGAGAGCCTGAACTCAGCTCCCTCTACTTGGATACAATGTTACAAATGAACTGAAGAGGAAGGAAGGAGGGGGGAGGATGAGCTCAGCTAATAGTACTGAGGAGAACAGTTCTAAAATGCCAGGTAAAAGCTGCTGCAGACTTTATAACAGTGGCCCCTGTGACTAGCAGCCATGAGATCCCTATCCCTGCCTCTTTCTTCCTTCCACCCAACTCTCCAATTAGAACTTAGAGTGGGTGAGGAGTGAACAATTTAATGGAGGAGACATGGAAAGCAGGTACATACTGTATATCATGTCAATGCTGGCAGCTGAAAGTGTTAATAGCAATACTCTGAATGTTCTGGCACTGAAATTATTAGTAGGAAATTCTGCTGGCAGTGAAGGGTTAATGGTGATACTCTGCTGGCACTGAAAGGTTAATAGCAATACTCTAGGAAAGTGCTAGCACTGAAGGGTTAATGGCAATATTCTGGGAATCTGCTGGCACTGAAATTACTAGTAGGAAAGTCTGCTGGCACCGAAGGGTTAATTGTAATACTCTGCTGGCACTAAAGGGTTAATAGCAATACTCTGGGGAAGTACTGGCACTAAAAGTGTTAAAGGAACACTAAATAAAAAAAAACAACTATTTGGCATTCATTTCTATTATTCACAGGGAGGTGAGAACGCTTATTCTCACCTCCACTCGCAGCCGCTCCTTTAAGATGTTCTCTCCCGATCGCGCGCCCTATCTTTTGTATTGGCGCGCATGCGCCTAAGACAGGGCGCACGGTCGGGACAGAGCGGCTGTCAGTGAAGGAGCGGCTGCGAGTGGAGCGGCGGTAAGGTAAGTTCCAGGTCCCCCGAGCGTAATATTATTCACAGGGAGGTGAGAATAAGCGTTCTCACCTCCCTGGGAATAATACAAACGAATGGCAACTAGTTGTTTTTTTGGAATATGGGAGTTTACAGTCCCTTTAATGCCAATACTCTTGGAGGGATAGGCCACACTACTGCACTTTTAAGCGTGATGGGACTGCGTTCTTATCACGCTTGGGAACCAAAATGGCTATAAACGGCCCTGATGGACTGAAGTATCAGGGTATGCGGGTTCTCTTTTGGAGGAGAGCGAGATGATCCGAGCTACTGAGTTTAAGATAGACCGGAGAGGAGAGAGATGAGGGGCCGGGAGTCCAAGTAGTAGAATGTTACAGTAGTCAAGACGGGAGATTATAAGGGCATGGATGAGCATTTTAGTAGAGAGAGAGAAAAGGGCGGATCTTGGCAATATTGCGATGGAGAAAATGACAGGTCCTAGCGACATTGTTAATGTGATGATGGAAGGAAAGAGAGGAGTCAGAGATAACTAACTGGGTTAATGATCATATTGTCAGCAGAGATGGAGACGGGTGGACTAGGTTCCAGTTTAGAGGGGGAAACGATTAATTCTGTTTTGGATAGATTGAGTTTAAGGTAGCGGTGCGCCATCCAGGAAGAGATAGAGAGCAGACATGATGGTTGTTTTGAATGTTACCATAGTCTCTAGTTTTGTAGAAATTTGTAATGTATCCCATTGGTCAGTACATTTCTTCACATTTTTTTTGTGGTCACTAACTTTGCCCCAACCAATCAGATTTTATTTAAAATCTGAAAGCTAACATCTGATTGGTTGGGGAAAAATTAGCGCCATTTTAAAAGATAAGAACTTTTATTGAATCTCCCTTTGTTTTTAATGTCATGGATGGATGAGATGATGTTTGTGCTCCATGCAGAATACTTGTCCCTGTGGCCTGTAACACATTTAATATACTAAAAAGCAGTAAAACCACAGACACCAGACCCACTGCAGTACCATGAATGGGCGTTAGGAGAGAATGGAATGAAATACTAATACTAAGTGAGGAATTACACCAGTGTGGCATAGAGGGGAGGTGGGAAGAGAGGTTGGGGCCCTCCAGGGAGGGGTTGGGGGATGGGTAGGGTGGTTGTGCATCGGTGGATTTGCGAATCGGGGGTTACTAGTGGAATATAATGTTTCCTTTTTTCATTTTTTTAATACCCAATGCCCAGTGCTTCTAATGATTTTTTACTCTGTCTTACATTTGAGAAGTACAAGCTGGTGGCGAGAGGGAAATTTCCATTTGGCCAAACCGACTAAAATGTTGGCTCAGGTAATTGATCAGGTGAATATATTGACTAAGATATTTCCTGCGCAGTCAGAGTAATGCACATTGCACTGAATTGAAAAAGGAGCTTTAGGTAGAAAACCAATGTTGATTTGTGACTGGGTTAAATTAACGTTGCTGTGTGTCTGTCTGTGCAATATAATCCATTCAGCTGGAGGAACGTTTTAAAGGGACACTATACTGAAAAAATGACTTTGCCTTATCTTAATCTATAATTCAATACATGTAAGTAGCACTTACTCTGATTTGCGTGTGTTGCTGCATGCCTTCAATCCAGCACACATTTTGTTTAGGAGCAGTATCCCCCCTCCCTCTTTTAACCACTCCCACTTCCATCCGACCTGACTTTTTTTCCCACAAACCAACTGTCAAAACTCTGTTATCACCACAAACCAACTGTCAAAACTCTGTTATCATTCCAGCTACAGTAAAACTACTTACAGAAGAATAGTTTTAGATTGGATACATAAAGAAATAGGGGGCAGATCAACAAAAAAATGGTGGTTGGGAAGAATTATAGTTTCCAGCTAAGGTCAATTTAAAATAACCTATTTTTCAGTATAGATGCCCTTTAAGGGACCCACAGAATCATTAGGATTAATCAGCTGGTACTTCCATGCACTGTATTGATTTGAGGATTGGGTGGCCCTTTTACCACAGGAAAATAAAGGAATAGGTGGAAGGGAAGATTGAGAAGGGGGAAAATATGAGTGTGCATATCTTTAAATACCCAGGGCAGAATCTGACACCGCAGCGTCAGTGAAATCCTGCTCGTTCTTGGGACAGCTCACAGCAGGTGACACCTGTTCCAGGAAAAACACACAGAGACAAAAAAGCCTTTGCCCAGGATTCCTGTTCACTTTTGCAGAGCTGGATTAAAGCAAAGGGCAGAGTAGCAAGCCCACTGTATCGGTGCTGCCAACCCTCTCCCTAACATTTAACACATGGCACCCTCTGTAAAGACGTTTTCGTAGTTAAACTGGAGCTGTCCAGATTGTGTTACTAATGAGGTAACCTGTCTCTATGTTTCAGAAAACATCATCCATTGGTCCCCTTTAGAGTTGGTCTCTATAGATCACAATAAGTGTTTTCCTAGTCTAAAGTTCCTGCAGGAGAACATGCAGCGTCTATAACTTATTATCTGTATCTAAAACCATTGATGTCTGTCTCATACCAGACACAGGAAACTCCTGGGACTGACAAACATAACGTATATTATGACATCATAATGAGCTAACAAATTGCAAATATGTGATGGACGTAATTCTGCACAGACAATAAAGGTGATTGGTTTACGCCTATTTGAGCCATGCAATCTGCAGGACCGGTTATCTGCAATTGCTACAGTCCAATGCACTTATGTTATTTACAACTGTCCCGATTCCAGTGGGACTGTTCTGGATTTGCTAAACTGCCCCAGACCTCTAGCGGTGTTATTAAAGCAGACATTGAAGCGTCAAACAAACATTTTTATTTATAAAGCGCCACTTAGGGCTGCAGCACTGTACAATATATAAGATTCAGGCAAATAGAAAAATAAGGTAACACATTAATAAATATCCAGATATTATAATAAAAGTGCTAGAAACCTAAGGACACTATAAAAGAAGTTTCTGCCCCAAGGAGCTTATAATCTAGGAGGATATTTAAAAAATGTTACTGGTAACATCGTTACTTTGCGTCTATCAAGTCCATCAAACTCTCTTTACAAAACAAAAAGTGCACCTTTCTCCACTGACTAACCATGCACCATGTACAGGACACAACCACACATCACACATGGATACAGTCATCAGCCCTCCTGTCAAAGTGGTTAAAGATGACGTTTGTCCACAGCTGACAGCTTCACTGATCATTCCCCTAGCCAACCCCCACCCCCTGTATTATAATACACATGTACATGTATGTTAGGGATTGGAGGAGAGTCATGGCAACAGCCCATTGCTCATCTTCTATTGCAGAAGAAAAGGTTGAAGTATCCTTTCCTACCTCCTAAATATAAGTTTCACTTAAAAAAAAAAAAAATCACTATAGATGTCAAGGCTGCATATTTCTCCCCAGTGCAATATGCAAATCATGATAAACAAGTTTGCTTTGATCATTTAAACTGCAATAAACTAATCATAAGACCCTGCCCTGCGGGTTTCTTAACTATCAAAGATAACTGGGATAACTTAATCAGGTGTGTGTAGCTAAATAATACAAACAATCGCTTAGCCGAAGAACTACAGTCGTCAGTAGTGTGGCTAGATCTACCTATACAAAATATAGGGCGAATGTTGGTACAGTGTGTACCCAGATCTGTAGCCAATGACAGACATCTTCCAATGGGATCTGTCTGCCATTGGCTAAAAAACTGTACTGTGTGTACCCAGATATCATCTCCCTGCTCTTGACGCATGTGCAACAGTGGCAGAAATAAGGCTGATTGTATTTGTAAGGTAGAGAAAGGGCAAATGTTTTTACTTACAGTAATTTGGCTGCACGTTCATTTTATATTTATAGGAGTCTTCTTGCAAGTCCAGTGTCCAAAATATACAAACTGCAACACTGTACCGCCTCGCCCTAAATAAGGAGCGAGGTGGCTGACTGAGGGGAGATACCGGGCTGTGTTGTATGCATAAGGCTCTCCCTCCCTCTTTTTTATGGTCATTAATGGTTACAAATGGAGATAGTCACAGCTGGACGGACATATCCTTGCGGGTGATGGTGGAGGTGTAGTTTACATGCCCCCCGGTGTAAGGCGGCTGGCATACAAACATATGGGCCCAATAAAGGGCAAGAAAATAACGGTGCCTGGGAAGGCTGGAAAATAAAAAAGCAAGGATATTCTGTTTGAGGCTAATCTCTGTACAAAGTTATTTAATAAAGCTGTGGCCACATTTACACCCAACTGGTCTCATGTGTATTATTGCTAGAATAAAGATAAAAGATGTAAGATAGTATTTCAGGTTAAGCTTATATGGGTTCCGTGTTAGTAACCACATCAGTCCGACTGATAGGAGACAACTGTAGGATATACAATCCGTGCAGAAAATTGTGCTTGCATTTTTTCATTCAGATCACAAAATGGCCGCTCTGGTTAAAAATGGATCATTACCCATATAATTATGATATATAGACTGATCTTGAACTTAGTGCTATTGACATTGTCAACATGGGGCCATATTTATAAATGCACTGTATTAGCAATACTGAGGTAGTAAATTTACGATTGCAACCATAGATCTATAGATGATCACATGGTATTCTACGCCCAAACATTTATAGATTTCAGAATGTTTAGTCACATTTACAGCTGTGATCGTACATTAACGATAACCTACAGTATTGCAGTGGGTTTATAAATATGGCCAATGGTTCTCCAAGGATCTCTGTGATATTACCACTATTTAGAGATGGGATCCAGGTCCGTCTCGGACCCAGATCTGACACGTAACCCCTTGGTTCCGAAATCCGAATGTTCCATCCGAAACTGGATGAATCTCATTCAGATTTTGGGACTTGGGTGCCTATTTTCTATAATTACCAAACGTTCGAGAATTTTTAGAAACTCGAAATTAGTTTCCAATCGTAAACAGCCTCAAACGTTCGATAATTATCAAAAATGGGCTCCAAGGTCCCAAAATGTTCAGTTTTTCGGATTTTTGGATCTTCGGATTCGTAAATTCGAAAACGGAACGAAACTTGACAGTTTCGACCATCTCTAATATTTAGGAATCCAAGCAGTGAGATAATAAAGCCTAAGGCTGAGGCCACGCTACAGCGCACCAAGTGCGCACGCTTTCTGTGCATTAGCACACGTTTGCGCTCGCGTTTTCGCTATCTTTAAAGCTGAAAAAATTGAAAAAATGCTTTCCACAAAACGTGAACAGACGTGCAATCGCATGTGCATCGGAAATCGCAGAAACCTTCGCGTTCCCACAATTTCCATGTTAGCAAAAACCGTGGGCGCAAACGCGGGTGCAAAACGTGAATGCGTGAAACACGCGCTAGTGTGGCCTAGCCCTAATAGCTAACATTAAATACTTACGAGTCGGGCAGCCTCTGGTAAATCTGCTACGGGAGATTTGCCCAGAGCGCTTGCGCCTCTGCGTGAATCTCCCTACTAGTATGTGCGCACTGCCTGAGCCCCAGTATGTTTCCTGTAAAACAACTCAAACAGTGAATAGTAGTAAAGATGGGTACACACTATGCAATATTTCAGCCCGATCGACTGGGTATCAGTCGATCGGGCCACATAATTTTTCAGACGCGACTTACCATTCATTCATCCAAATTTGACGAATGCACAATAGGACATGTCTGAAAACCACGGCCGATCGTACGGTCCTCTATCGGCCACGGCTACATTTGCAATGATTGGCAGTCCTTCCTCCTGGCCGCCCGGTTGAAAGTGCTAAATGGACGGTCAGGAGGAAGAATTTGACTGTGTGTACCCTAGGGACTGCTCCGGGCAGCACATTCATTTGACTCAGTTACTGTATCAGATGAGACAGATTAGCAAGCCCAGTGTAGCGCTTGGTTTTATTCTTATAAATGATAAAAGGCTCCATTTGTCAGACTTGTATTGTAAAGGAACCTGGTAGCACCCTGACAAGACAATATACAAGTGACGTGGAGTGCAGCAGGTTTAGAGTGTTAGAAGTAAACATTAAAAAAACATTTGGCAGGTCAGTGCCAAGAAATGCCTGAAAAACATCACAATTTGCTGCAACACAAACCCGAGATTAACTCACACCATGACTGTGGTTCTCAATGCAAATTTTTCTGGAGCCACACCTGTGTTCTTAATTGCCTTTAGTTTATGCACATTACAGTGTATAGTGTGTTTAAATCAAAGTAGTGTAGACTAGTTACACAACATTGTGCTGACAATTTATCATAATATATATGTTTAAAACATCAAAAATGTAAGTTATACTGTATGTGTGTATATGTATAATTTTATTTATATAGTGCCACTTTCGTACTCAGCGCTGTACATTATAAATCGGGGGTAAGTGCAAAGCCATTATACAGATTAATTTATCTTTTGTGGAATTCGGATTTTCAAGGGCTTTTCGGAAGTTTTGTAAAAATGATACAGTATCTGACTGTAAATGGTTCTGGGACCTGGGAAATGGTCTGGGGAACAGACAATCACATTCTATATGAAAGAATTTGATTGTAACCAGTTCTGATTGGAAAATAATCTGATTGGTTAGTATACAAATCACATTCTTTCTGAAATCCAATCAACATTAGTTACAATCAGGTTCTTCCAGAAAGAATACCAATAAGATTATTTTATGGGGCCCATACACAATGCAATTTTGTTGTACGATCGTCGTACGAACTCCACGATTGTACATCAATTGTTTCGTTAATGGTATAGATAAAGTCTTGAGAAGATCTGAATGAATGTGAAGGTGATCGGCGAGGACGGAAAATTTTAATCTGCTACAACGAAATTGTTTATGTGTATGGAAGATCGTCCAACAAACATCTTCCAACTCGATCCAACTCGAGTGTCAGATAAATAACTCTCCAGAGCTCACAGTCTGGAAGGTGTGAGACTATAGAGTGTATATTTGGTTCATGATGGCAATGTGTGCTGCGGTACACATAACAACAGGCACATTAATTGATGTACGAACACACAGTGAGATTCACTAGAAAATAAAATCTGAAAGAAAAATCAGCAAACACAATCTCAAATTACTTCATTCTTCATTACTATTTGAGACCTCAACCCCAAAATGTGCTTTGTAGGTTTGTAATTTCCACCACATTACACTATCGGCAACGATTAAATCTGCCCATATATGGTAAATTGGTTGCTTTCTAGCAGCACCTTCTATTCTGCAACAATTTACATCTTACACAATCATATCTGCCTATTAATGCCAGATTGTACACAGCAAATGGCAACAATTTTATCGTGTTCGTTTATATCCGATTGTACAACTATTTTTCCAATTTAAATTTGGTCGGTATTTCATCGACCGATTTCATTGCATCGTTTATGGGCCTCTTAATTGCAACCAATTCTGATTGGATACAATCAGATTCTTTCTGAAAGAATCTGATTGGTTTGGGAGGGAGAGGGCTGCAGTGCGCATGATATTTAAATATTTTTTAAATAATTTTTTAATTATATTTTTTAAATATGTTTAAATATTATAAATATTAATATTAAATATAAATATTAATATTAAATATTAATATTAACTATAAATATTATAATTAAATATTATTTTTTAAATATTTTAATTATTTTTTAATTATATTTTTTAAATATTTTTTATTTTTTTATTTCATTATTTAAATATTTTTTAAATTATTTTTTAATTATATTTTTTAAATATTATAAATATAAATATTATAATTAAATATTAAACATAAATATTAATATTAAATATATATAAATATAATATATATAAATATATATTAAATAGGTAAGAGGTAATAGAGAACCAAGGACAACTAATAGCAAGTATAACACATTGATGTCATTCATTCCTATAAATAAAAATTGTTATAACATATTCAACACGTCCATTAGTATATAATGTATTTCAGGTTTATATAATGATGAACGTGTTGAATATGTTTTAACAATTTTTATTTATAGGAATGAATGAAATCCATGGACGTCTGGTGGTCCCGTGAGGGTTAAACCCTCGATCTGAATGACATCACTGGGGTCATTTCACCAAAAGAAAATCCCGGTGCATAGCCCAGCGAGTCTCCTGGATATTGTCCGTCCCTTTTCTATATTTAGAACTGCGACATCGCAGCTAACAGTAAGGGGGAGGCCACGCTACAACGCACCAAGCGCGCACGCTTTCAATCGCGTTATCGCTCACAATTACCGGCGCGCTTTCTGTACGCTAGTGCGCGTTATTTTGGCGTTTGCGCTCACGCTTTTGCTATCTTTAAAGCGAAACCGCAAGTGGTTGCGCGAAAAATGCTTGCCGCAAAACGCGAACGGATGCGCAATCGCAAGCGCATCGGAAATCGCAGGAACATTCGCATTCCCGCGATTTCCATGTTAGCGAAAATCACGGGTGCAAACGCGCACGGGTGTGGCCTAGCCCTAAAGGAGATCGCACCTGCCCGACCTATTAAACCTTGTAATGATGCCCTTAGGCGGTCATCTTGTTTCCTGAGGAGAAGGGAAACACTGTAAAACCGTGACCCCCCCATTAATCTAACGTTAATATACAGGGAATAATGTATCCATCCAATGTATCAATTACAATACTAGAAGTCACTAAAGGTGGCCATACACATGCAATTCCACAGCATGTACACCGACAGATCACATTGTATCTGATCACATTGTATCTGATCACATTGTATCTGATCACATTGGTATCTGATCACACTGGGGTACTGATCACATTTGGATAGGGTATCGTTTCAACAATTGGTACTGATCTGGTATCACCATTGTATCTGTCCACTTGGTATCTGATCACATTGGTATCTTATCACATTGGTACTCTGTCACATGTTCTGATCCACATTGGTATCATATCAACATTGGTATCTGTCACATTGTATCTGATCACATTGGTATCTGATCATATTGGTATCTGATCACATTGGTATCTGATCACATTGGTATCTGATCACATTGTATCTGATCACGTTGGTATCTGTCACATTGTATCTGTCACATTGTATCTGTCACATTGGTATCTGATCACATTGTATCTGATCACGTTGGTATCTGATCACATTGGTATCATTGGTATCTGATCACATTGGTATCATTGGTATCTGATCACATTGGTATCGTTGGTGTCTGATCACATTGGTATCATTGGTGTCTGATCATGTTGGTATCTGATCACATTGGTATCATTGGTATCTGATCACGTTGGTATCATTGGTGTCTGATCACGTTGGTATCTGATCACATTGGTATCTGATCACATTGGTATCTGATCACGTTGGTATCTGATCACGTTGGTATCTGATCACTTTCATTGGCAGGAGCCACAATCAGAGTGGAACCAACATCTCCACACCTACTTCTAAAGGCCACAGGTATAGGGGAAACTTCATGCTTGCAGCAAAAGCCAATCACGTGTCTGCCACAAGTGATTTTCTAGCACAAGCGATTAACCATGCGCCCAGAGCATATTTAATTTGGAGCACTCTGACTGTATATATTAAATATATATAAATATTAATATTAAATTAAATATATCTGCAAATATATTTTCTAAATATTTTTACTTCTTTTCTTAAACTTATTTTTTATCTTTTTTTTTCTTTTCTTCCCTCTTTTTTCCCTCCTTTTTTCCTTCCTTTTCCTACTTTTTACCACTCTTCATTCGCCTCTTACTTTCCCCTCTCTCTCCCTCTCATCTTCTTCCCTCTTCTCTTTCTATCTTATTCTTTTTCCTTCTCTTTTTTCCTGCTTTTTTTTCTTGTTTTATTCATTATTTACCCTCCTTTTTTTCCCTCCTTTTTTCCCTTCTCCTTTGTTTCCTTCTTTTTCCACTCTATCTCCTCTTCCTCTTCCTCTCGCACATCTTCACCTTCCTCTTTCTTCCCTCTCCCTCTTTTACCCTCTTCCTCCTTCCCTCTTCTTTTTTCCACTCATTTTCCTTCTTTTTCTCTTCTCTTTTTTTCCCTCTTTATTTCCTTTTTTTCTTTCCCTTCTTTCCCTGTTTTTCCCCTTTTTTTTCCTTCTCTTTTTTCCCTCTCTTCCCTGCTCCCTCTTCTCTTCCCCCACTCCCCTTAACACTCCATTGCACTTCCCTCTCTACTCCCTCTCCTCTATCCGCCCTCTCTATCCTAATACGGTAGTGTACGACTCATACAGGACAACTAAAGCAAAGTGATCACCCTTGATGTCATTCATATTCCTATAATAAACACATTGTATTCAACCATATTCACCCCGGTACCGTATATATGTTTTCAGGTTTATATAATGATGACGGTTGAATATGTTTTACAATTTTTAATTTATAGAATGATGAATCCATGGACGCTGGTGTCCCGTGGAGGTTCAACCCTCGATCTGAATGACATCACTATCTGTGGTCATTTATTCACCAAAAGAAAATCCCGGTGCATAGCCAGCGGTCTCCCTGGATATTGTCGGCTGTCCCTTTCTATATTTTAAAACTGCGCCATGCGCAGCTAACAGTAAGGGGGAGGCCCGCTACAACGCAACCCAAGCGCGCACCTTTCAATCAGCGTTATCGCTCCCACAATTACGTACCCCGGCAGCCTTTCGTACGCTAGTGCGCGTTATTTTTGGCGTTTGCCGCTCACGCTTTTGCTATCTTTTAAGCGAACACCGCAGTTGGTTGCGGCTAAAAATGCGTGCCAGCAAAACGTCGACGGTGTCGCAATCAGCAAGCGCGATCGGAAATCGCAGGAACATTTTCGCATTCCCGCCCGCGATTTCAGTTGGCGAAAATCGACGGGTGCAAAACGCGCAACTGGTGTGGCCTAGCCCTAAAGCGAGTCGCACCTGGCCCGACCTATTAAAAAACCTTGTTATGATGCCCTTTGGCGGTCCCTTGTTTCCTGAGAGAAGGGAAACACTGTAAAACCCGTGACACCCCCCATTAATCAAACTAACTTAATATCAGGGAATAACTGTATCCATCCCATGTATCAATTACAACACTAGAAGCCTAAAGTGGCCATACATGCATTCCCAGTTCAGCATGTACCCGAAAGACCTTGTATCAGATACTTTATCGACAATTGTATCTGATCACATGTATCTGGATCACATTTGTAATCTGATCCATTGTAATCTGATCACATTGGGTATCATGATCACATTGTATCCTGATCACATTGGTAATCTCACTTTCTGATCACACTGGGGTACTGATCACATTTGTACGTCAGGGTATCGCTCACAATTGGTATCTGATCACATTGTATCTAGTCCATCTGTGGTATCTGATCACATTGTATCTGTATCACATTGGTATCTTGTCACAGTGGTATCTGATCACATTGGTATCTGTCACTGTGTATCATATCATGGTATCATTCACAGGTATCTGCACATTGACACACATTGGTATCTGAATCACATTGGTATCTGGTCACATTGGTCTCTGATCACATGGTATCTGATCATACTGGTTACTGATCCCAATTGGTATCTGGATCAACATTGGTATCTGATCACAATTGTATCTTATCACGTTGGTATACTGCCCATTTGTATCTTGGTCACATTGTATCTGTCAACATTGGTATCTGATCACATTGTATCTGATCACGTTGGTACGATCACATTGGTATCATGTGGTATCTATTCACCTTGGTATCATTGGTATCTGATCACTTGTAATCGTTGGTGTCTGATCAACATTGGTATCATTGGTGTCTGATCATGTTTGGGATCTGATCACATTGGTAATCATGGTATCTGATCACTGGTAATCATTGTGTTGATCACGTTGTGATCTGATCACAATGGTATCTGATCAGCAATTGGTTATCTGATCACGTTGTTGTCTGATCACGTTGGTATCTGATCACGTTGGTATCTGATCACGTTGTTGTCTAATCACGTTGGTATCTGATCACGTTGGTATCTGTTGGCCCACATGCTATGAGAACAGCACACACAGGCCTGACTGATCCCCATAAAATCCCTGATCGGATCGGCTCCCTCTATTTAAAGTAAAGTGAGCAGATAATGACCGACGGAAATGTCCGTCAATCCCGATCAATCGAACGGCTGTTCATCGGCACTCCGATCAGTCGGGAACAGCCCCTATAACGGGTAAATCCCATTTGTGTGTATGTCCACCTTAAGGAGTTCCATGACCATATAAAGGTACAAGGCATATATATGTAATATCTAATAATATAACACACTATGTGTTTGTTACATTATAATGAAATATTTCCCTATGTTTCCTAGTTCCCAATGTTCATTGCAGTGATCGGTACTGTAGGCAGCAGCTGTACTAATTGATATGTTATATGATACCAGGGAATAGACATAACGGTGGGAAGTCTCTATTTGTGCTGTTGTGTGGGCTCTATCGCTGTGTATGTGGAAAATTTCACACCCCTAATTGTTAATGTTGTATGTAAATAAATATGGGGCGTTTTTTACTCCCCCCATTTCTGTTTTTCAGAATCGTCCGGTGTTTGAATTCACTTTAGTTCCCTTTAAAATCCCAAGGGATGTTTCAATTCCACTAAGTGCCTTTTAAAGTGAACATTTGCGGTGTAATTATGTTACACGCCGCTAACTCGATTAAAGGGCCATTGGGGGAATGTAATTAGCAAGGAAGCCTTTAGTGTGTTCACTAGCAGGAAGTGGATTTAATTGTCTGGATCAGTGTGTATTTGGGAACTGGGTATCTGAGCTCCGTATGTGCTACCACCTGGGCAAGATAAGAGCGTTTATCTATATTTAGAACATAAGGATACCGCGTCAGCGTCAGGGCCGAAATCTAATTGTAAAGTATAAACGGTGTGTACAGTATAGAACCCTATACATGGAATCTGTCAGCAATATCAGTGACAACAGCACACACTCAATATTCCCTTAATGAAATTCTGTGATCTACGCACTGCAGTGGTTACAGTCCAGTAGATCTTTGTGCTTTAAGACATGACTTAGAGGGAACCTTACGTACACTTGCCCCATGGACTTCCAGTACTCTGTATGGGGATTGGTGGACAGACTGTCCGTACTCTGTATATGTATAGGGGAAACTTCATGCTTGCAGCAAAAGCCAATCACGTGTCTGCCACAAGTGATGTTTCATAGCCACAGCGATTAACCATTGCGCCCGAGCATTATTTTTGGAAGCACTCTGACTGTATAGTATTAAATATATAAAATATAATATTAAATTAAATATTCTGAATCAATATATTTTCTCAAATATTTTTCAATATTTCTTCTTACATTACTTTTTTTTTTTTTTTCTTTTCGTTCCCTCTTTTTCCCATCCTTTTTTCCCTTCCTTTTTTCCATACTGTTTCCCTTCTCTCTCTCCCTCTTTACTTTCCCCCTCTCCGCATACCTTCCCTCTTCCCTCTTCCTCTTGCATCTTTTTTCCTTCTCCTTTTTTCCTCTTTTTTTCTTAGTTTTTTCATTACTTTCCCCCTCTTTTTTCCCTCCTTTTTTCCCATTCTCTTTTTCCTTCTTTTTCCCTCTTCTCCTCTTCCTCCTTCCCTCCACTTCACTTCCTCTTTCCCTCTCACCCTCTCCCTTCCTTCCCCCCTCCTTCCCTTCTTCTTTTTTTCCACTATTTTTCCTTCTTTGTTCTTCCTCTTTTTTTCCCTCTTTATTTCTTTTTCTTTCCTTCTTTCCCCTCGTTTTTCCCTTCTTTTTTTCCTTCTCTTTTTTCCCTCTCCTGCCTCTCCTCTCTTCCTTCCCCCATCCCCTATTAACTCTCCATCTGCCTCCCTTATACCCTCCTATCTGCCCCTCTCTTTCGGTTAGATCGTACTATAACCACTAGGACAACTAATAGCAAGTGATCACCCTTGCATGTCATTCATTTCCTATAAAATAAAATTCGTATAGACATATTCCACCCTCCTTCGTATATATAATGTACTTTCAGGTTTATATAATGATGCACGTTGAATATGGTTTTAACAATTTTTATTTATAGGAATGAATGAATCCATGGACGTCTGGTGTTCCCTTGGTAGGTTCAACCCTCGATCTGAATGACATCACTGTTCATTGGGTCAATTCACCAAAAGAAAACCCTCCCGTGCATAGCCAGCTGTCTCCTGGATATTGTCTCGCTGTCCCTTTTCTATATTTTAAAACTGCGACACATTGTCGCAGCCTAACCAGTAAGGGGGAGGCCCACGCTACAACGCACCAAGCGCGCACGCTTTCAATCAGCGTTTAATCGCTCCACAATTACCGTACCCCCGGCGCGCTTTCGTACGGCTAGTGCGCGTTTATTTTGGCGTTTGCCGCTCACGCTTTTGCTATCTTTTAAGCGAAACCGGCAAGTTGGTTGCGCAAAATGCTGTGCCGCAAAACTCGAACGGATGCGCAATCAGCAAGCGAGTTCGGAAATCGCAGGAACATTTCGCATTCCCCTCCGGCGATTTCTGTTAGGCGAAAATCGACGGGTGCAAACGCCGCAACTGGTGTGCCTAGCCCTAAAGACGATCGCACCTGGCCCGACCTATTAATACCTTGTTATGATGCCCTTGTGCGGTTCCTCTTGTTTCCTGAGGAGAAGGGAAACACTGTAACCCGTGACACCCCCCCATTAATAACTCAAAACTTTAATATCAGGGAATAACGTGTATCCCTCCACATGTATCAATTACATACTAGAGCCAAAGTGGCCATCACATGCCATTCCCATCAGCTGTCCGACAGTCCTTGTATCTGATATTTTGATTCACATTGTATCTGATCACATTGTATCTGGATCACATTGTAGGGATCTGATCACATTGAATCTGATCACTTGGGTATCATGATCACATTGTATCCTGATCACATTGGTAATCTCATCTGATCACACTGGGGTCTGATCACATTGTGTATCTGATCACATTTGGGGTATCGCTTCAACATTGGTATCTGATCACTATCTCATTGTATCTGTCACATGGTATCTGATCACATTGGTATCTTATCACATTGGTACTTGTCACTGGTTCTGATCCATGGTATCTTCACATTGGTATCTGATCAACATGGTATCTGATACACGGGTATCGCACATTGGTATCGTGTCACATTGTATCTGATCCATGTATCTGGTCAATGTCATGATCATATGGTATCTGATCATCAATGTTCGATCATTGGTATCTGGATCACATTGGTATCTGATCACATTGTATCTTGATCACGTTGGTACTGTCACATTGTATCTGTCACATTGTATCTGTCAACATTGGTATCTGATCACATTGTAATCTGATCACGTTGGTACGATCACATTGGTATCATTGGTATCTGAATCACCATTGGTATCATTGGTATCTGATCACATTTGTATCGTTGGTTCTGATCAACATTGGTATCATTGGTGCTGATCATGTTTGGGTATCTGACACTTGGTAATCATGTGGTAATCTGATCACGTTGGTATCATTGTTTGATCACGTTGGTGATCTGATCACATTGTACTGATCAGCATTGTATTATCCGTTGTTTATCACGTTGGTATCTGATCACGTTGGTATATCGACCGTTGTTTCTGATCACGTTGTTTCTGATCACTTTGGGTTCTGATCACTTGGTATCTGACTCACGTTGGTATCTGATCACGTTGGTATCTGATCACGTTGGTTTGTCCGTGGGTTCATCACGTTGTATCTGATCACGTGTGTCATCTGATCACGTTGTTTCTAATCACGTTGGTAATCTTATCACGTGGTATCTGTTGGCCCACATGCTAATGAGCAACACAACACACAGGCCTGACTGATCCCCCTAAAATCCCTGATCGTCGATCGGCTCCCTCTATTTAAATGTAAGTGACATATAATGACCACGGAAATGTCCGTTTCATCCCGAATCAATCGAACTGCTGTTCATCGGCACCCGATCAGTCGGACGCCCCTTATAACGGGTAAATCCCATTGTGTGTATTTCCACCTAAGGAAGTTCCATGAACCTATAACGGACAGGCATTATATTAATATCAATAATATAACACAACTATGTTGTTTTGTTTACATTATATTAATATTTCCCTAATGTTTCCGTCTAGTTCCCAATGTTATCTGCAGTGATCGGTACTTTAAGGCATGCGCCTGTACTAATGGATATGTATATGTATGCCCTATGGAATGACATAACGGGTGGGAATCCTCTATTTGTGTGTTGTGTGTGGCTCTATCGCTGTGTATGTGGAAAATTTCACACCCCTAATGTTAATGTTGTATGGTAAAATAAATATGGGCGTTTTTTACTCCCCCATTTCTGTTTTTTCAGAATCGTCCGTGGTTTGAAATTCACTTTGAGTTCCCTTTAAAACTCCCAAGGGATGTTTCAATTTCCACTGAAGTGCCTTTTAAAAAGTGAACATTTTGCGGTGTTAATAGTTACACGCCGCTAACGCACTCGATTAAAGGGCCATTGGGGGAAGGTAATTAGCAGGGAAGCCTTTGTGTGTTCACATAGCATGAAGTGGATTTAATTGTCCTGGGAATCAGTGTGTATTTGGGACTGGTATCTGGAGCTCCGTATGTGCTACCACTGGGCAAGATAAGAGCGTTTATCTATATTTAGAACATAAGGATACCGCGTCAGCGTCAGGGGCCCGAAATCTAATTGTAAGTATAACGGTGTGTCCGTATATAACCCTATACTGGACTCTGTCAGCAATATCATGACCAAACAGCACACACTCAATATTCCCTTAATGAATTCTGTGATCTACCACGGCATGGTCAGTCCAGTAGTCTTTGTGCTTTAAGACATGACTTTAGAGGGAACCTTCTTACACTTGCCCCCATGGACTGCTCAGTACTTGTATGGGGATTGGTGGACAGACTGTCCGTACTTCGTATGGGGATTGGTGGAGCAACTGTCCGTATCTGTATGGGGATTGGTGGCAGACCTGTCATACTTCTGTATGGTGTGATAATGCCTCGTAAGGATTGGACAGACTGTCCGTACTCTGTATGGGGATTGGTGGACAGACTGTCCGTACTCTGTATGGGGATTGGTGACACTGTCAGACATCTCGGGTATGGGGATTGGTGGACAGACTGTCCGTCTCTGTATGGGGATTGGTGGACAGACTGTCCGTACTCTGTATGGGGATTGGTGGACAGACTGTCCGTACTCTGTACAATTGGATTATTGAATACGCTGACATATTCTCATTCTGATTCACCAGGATGCTGGCGGTTGCATTGGGACCTCCAGTACTCTGTATGGGGATTGGTGGGCAGACTGTCCGTTATGGTTTCAGTCCCTGTGTTTATCCAGTTGTCTGAGCCAGTTTGACCCATCCAACAGCCAATCAGTAGAAATTACTGTTAGGAACATTCCAAGTGGTGCATCCTGGGAAGAAAAAGCCGCTCAGTACCAAGCAAAGCACAGCGGAGGGTATGAATTGTTTTTTGTAAAATGAAGACACTGTAGGATACCTAGCTGTGTGTAGTGTAGTGTAGCTGTGTGTAGTGTAGCTGTGTGTAGTGTAGTGTAGCTGTGTGTAGTGTAGTGTGTAGTGTAGCTGTGTGTAGTGTAGTGTAGCTGTGTGTAGTGTAGTTAACTAATTAAGTAAGAATTCTTATTTTCCACTGCACTCTCACCTATTGCCTTGTCATTTTTCACTCCAACAGTGAAATACGACTGAAGATCCAGCAGGAGATTGCGCGGACGTTCAATATCAGCGTCTCCTCTTTACACCTCACCAAGCCAACGTTTTTTTCCCGCATGAACAGCTCTGAAGCCAAAACCACCCACGATGAATACTGGCACCCCCATACCGATAAGGTAAGAGGCACCAATCCTACCACCTCCTTATTGTAAAAGAGAGATCAGTATAAACGCTGGCAGGTCTGGGTTATAATTGTCACCTTACCAGTTCTAATTAACTTTCACATCACGTGTCTGGGACTCACGTTTTAATACACTCGCTCTAATTAGATGGAAGTAGCTTCACGGTAGGAAGGCAGCCCAGTGGGAGACTCCCTGAGATTGGGTAACTTTCCATCTCAGCATTGTGATCTGTACAGTCTGCAGCGTGACTTGATCAGCTCTACTGGAAAGCTGAATGCGGCATTTCCTGCCTGTTCTGGAAGCACCTAACATGGCGTGACAGTTGCCTGACTGTTCCAGGCATAAACCCACGATATTTATAAAGCGATGAAAATAGGCGTCGAAATAGAAACAGTCTGTCAGTAGAAACCCCGAAGAAAAGGTTTATGTTAATTCACTTTTTATATTTATTTAAACAGGTAAGGGGGTAGGATCTGAGGATTTTATGAATTATTCATAGCTTATGGCGTTTTAATGGATTCAGTCATATGAAACCCAAGTCTTGGTAATAACCTGCCGTACATCAGTATCCTACACAACAGTCTTCCCTCTGCATTGCTGTACATAGACGTGCGGGCCAGGTTCTGTAAATACATATACATTTGTAACAATAGATATTAATACACTAGCCAATCTCTGCCTATAAGTGAATGGCTGGAATACAAATATTGTTACAGGAGAAAGGAGAAGTAAAGAAAGAACCAGTGCACAGTCTGTGTAAAATCTTCCCGTTGCTCTGAGTTTAAAATGACTGATTTCATTTATTTACACAAACTTGTCTCCTTGTCTGACTGTTTAGTGCTTCTGGCACCGTGTGATGATGTCATATGTCTCCGCCTGAATATGCAGATTAAGTCATGGACTTAAGTTTTGCTTTTGTTTTTTTCTTTAATTTAATTTTCTAAGGGTGGAGGATCAAATAAGCCAAATGTATTTCTGGCTCTAAAAGCCAGTTTCAATGCAGGTAGATTCCAATGGAATGTGTTAGGATTCGTTCGCACTAGGAACGGACAAAAACGCAACTTAAAAATGCAGTGCGTTGAGTGATGTTTCAATTATCTGTATTATCCGTTTCTGTCCGTTGCGTTTGAACCCGTTTTTGACCCCCGTCATTGCGCAGGACCAATGACATCATAGGAACTCCCAGACATCCTTTTTTTGAAAAACGGACACAAGCACAAACAGGTGCGTTGTTATCCGTTGTACCGTGTTTTCATGCATTTTAAATGCGTGCAGCAGTGCGTTTTTAAAACGGAAACGAGTTTTACTGTCTGTCCGATCTTTTAAAACGCCGATACAAACTGATGTAGTGTGAACAAGCCCTTAGTAATCTGTTATGTGTGTAATTGGGGACAGATCCTCCCTGGCCTGTAAATTGTTGGATCCCAGTGGATTAGACTGTAGACCTTGCAGGTGGAAGCCAGTAAGGAAATCAATAAAATATTTTTGTGGGTGGGCATTGTGCGATTCTACATTGACCATAAAGCATTATTTGTAGTAAAATTCCGAGCATTAATCACCCAGTAATGGAATGCTAGAACAAACAGATTTACTGCATCCCCATTTACTACCTAACTTACTAGAATCCAGACGGCGGTTTGCATGATGAATAAAAGGAAATTCAGCTGTGAAGTAAATTATAACTTTGCCAACAAGAGAGAATTCATGTTCTCATCTGAAATCCCACAGTCTGATTGCATTGCCAGCCGAAATCCTTCAGACAGTGGAGCTAAAATCCGTGTGAGAATATACAGTGAGCCATAAAGGACGTCTCGGTAGAGGCTGAAGGTTGATCTGACACTCCACGTGGGAGTTTTATGTGATTGAATAAATACCAGTCACTACGTTATCTTTGTACAGATAAGTGGAGGTCACTCTCCCTGTAAATAAACACTGAACGTTTTATTTACCTGCACGCATGCTTGCATACGGCTAAGTTCTATTTATCTGCACGCACGCTTACATACGGCTAGGTTCTATTTATCTGCACGCACGCTTACATACGGCTAAGTTCTATTATCTGCACGCACGCTTAAATACGGCTAAGTTCTATTATCATGCACGCACGCTACATACGGCTAGGTTCTATTTATCTGCACGCACGCTTACATACGGCTAAGTTCTATTTATCTGCACGCACGCTTACATACGGCTAGGTTCTATTTATCTGCACGCACGCTTACATACGGCTAGGTTCTATTTACCTGCACGCATGCTTGCATAAGGCTAGGTTCTATTTATCTGCACGCACGCTTACATACGGCTAGGTTCTATTTATCTGCACGCACGCTTACATACGGCTAAGTTCTATTTATCTGCACGCACACTTACATACGGCTAAGTTCTATTTATCTGCACGCACGCTTACATACGGCTAAGTTCCATACGGCTAAGTTCTATTTATCTGCACGCACGCTTACATACGGCTAAGTTCTATTTATCTGCACGCACGCTTACATACGGTCTAAATTCTAAAGGTGTGGAACAGCAAGAAGCTTAGAAATACTTTACCATTATAGCCGAATGGTGTTTGGTAAAGCGACTCTTACCGCTTTTGGGCGTGCTGCAGTTATTAAAATGATGTTCAGAGATTAAAGAAGTGTAGTATTTCAACTGATAATTAACACAGTTTAATATACAGGGAAGCTTAAGAAAGGAAATTTCGAGATGTAATGTGAAGTGGCCCTTTAGGAACAAGGAGCAACAAGGAGAGTGAATGGAGCAAACACAGTTCCCCTCCAACTGAGAGATCGAAGAAATGTGGGGTTACCAGTAAGGGAAAAAAATACTAGTGCACAAAAACAGCGCAGAAATAAGGGCTCGTTCACACTACATCAGTTTGTATCTGTTATAAGGGGGCTCGTATCACACTACATCAGTTGTATCTGTTTATAAGGGCTCGTTAACAACACATCAATTTTGTATCGTTATAAGGGGCTCGTTCAAACTACACTCAGTTGTATCACGTTAAAGGGGCTCGTTCACACTAATCAGTTTGTATCCGTTATAAGGGGACGTTCACACTACATTCAGTTTGTATCCGTTATAAGGGCTCGTTCACACTACATCAGTTGTATCCGTATAAAGGGGCTCGTTCACACTACCATCAGTTTGTATCTGTTTATAAGGGCTCGTTCACACTACCATCAGTTTGTATCTGTTATAAGGGGCTCGTTCACACTACATCATTTGTATCTGTTTATAAGGGTCGTTCACACTACAATCCCCCAGTTTGTATATTTATAAGGGGCTCGTTCACACTACATCAGTTGTATCTGTTATTCAAGGGGCTCGTTCACACTACATCAGTTTGATCTGTTTAAGGGCTCGTCACATACACAGTTTGATCAGTTTTGAAAACGGAAAAAACGAAAAAAAGTGTTTTTTCTGCGGCCCCCTTTGCAAAACAGTTACTGGGCAGTATTTCTCCCACAGTAGATATACATTCTAATTCCTTAATTCCCGATTGTAATAATTATTTCATATATATATTATATAACCCTCCGATGTTTCTCGTAAACCGGCGGCCAAGGTTTCCATTGTGAGGTTATGGTTTTCCGTTCCCCGAAACCGCGAGTGTTTTAACAGACGCTTGGCCTAGAAACCAGTTTCAAAGTTCAATATCTGTGTCTTAGGCGTTCTTCCATAGTGGTGCCAGGCTCTGTGGGAATCCAGGAATAGGAATAGGCAAGGATTGTTTTCCTGGTAGAATCATTAAAGGACAAATCTAAGTATATATGTTACTAGTCAGTTCGGTACAGTTTAGTAAATTGTGTTGACATTAGTAGCTTATATGGAAACCCTTAATTTTTGGGGTGGGGAGGGCTGTCCTGAAAACGATTATAAGGGGCAGTGTTAATCATGTCTGCTTTTAAAGGACACACCTACCGTAAAGTAATACATTTCTTTTATTTCCCTTGCTTTTCCTCTGCTGACACAGGGGGACAGACTGTCCCAGTGAATCTGGAACTATTTTAATTGTGCAATGATACATTTGGATCTCCAATTTCGCAGTTACGCCCTGTATTGCCCCAGCCCTATGTTAACCCTATAATCACTATGTCAAACTGAAGTCCGCGGGCATGTACAGTACTACACTGCTATGTGCCTGCTAGATACCATTTGCTAACCTTCGCTCCATCAGCTGTTGTAAAACCTCTAATCGCGTTATCTAGCAGGCAGATCTATAGTTCCGCTGCTGCTCTGGGACTACACACAAAGATAGCAGCGTCCCAGCTCTGCAGGTTGGTGTGTTTTTTGCAGAGTTACACCAGTGGCAGCTGACAACATTATTTGCAGTGGAGTAATTAGGAATCGCTGGCCCAGCAAAGCTATAATGGTCCCCCCCCTCCCTGCTTTACTACGATGCGTCTCTGGGGGGAGACTGTATCAAGTAAAAAAAATGCCCCCCCCCAATCAATTTTAGTGGGTGAGGCTGCCATCCAGTGGAACTGTGCCCTTTAATTTATTGTTGGCATTGAAAGATTAAATGTGCTTTTTTCCCTCAATAAATCAGAGCCACAACACCTGTCACTGTAATCATCATATGATACCGAGGATTATATATAAATGTGTAGTGTACGGGATTTGTACAGTATACATTATAGAGCGTTACTCCCCTGTAAACACAGCCACATGTATATTTATTAAAAAGACAACTTCCTCTTTATGGATAATCAATCCTAATTATAATTAAGGGGGATTTTAATATTCCAGGTTCATAACATCTTCCTTTTTGGTGTCAGTTATCCTTCCCCCTAGTAATCATCATAACCAGCACTTAGTACAGTCATTAACGTCCATGTGCTAACGTGCATTAAACAATCCATCTCTCACTAGTATTTTAGTGTTATACTAGCAAATCCAGATTCGACCAATCAGATATTTTTTACTGTGGATTAATAAGATTGGCAAAACCTTTTAAATAACCTTAATGTCCGATAAAGGTGGCGTGATGGCACCGAAATGTCACGTGTGTGCTAGCATACTTTCCTCTGTTATATGATACAGAACCTTTGGCTACTGTGGCTTAGCATCACCCAGCAAGCAAATCTTTAGATTGGAAATAAAATCAGAGTGCGGGAAAACCTGTTTATAGATTTTTATTAAATAAGGACATCTCAAAGGAAATGCAGATGTTACTAGTATTGTGACAGGAACAGCCAATGAAATATTTGTTTTCTATGTTTCCACCAACTAAATAAATAAAGATCGATTGCAATGGGAATTTCACTGGTTAGCCCTGTCACATGCTAGCAAAATATTCTATATTAATACATTTCTGTGTAATATGTTCAACACTATACAAGAAAACACAGTAGAGCACAATAAAATACCCAGAGAATAATTGGAAAAGTGATATCTGTGTTAATTAGTTAGTTAATTAGATTAACTGGACTTAAGTTCAGTTCTTAAAGACGATTCACTAGTCATCCGACTGGATGTTTCAATTTAGAATGAATATTACAGAAATACTGTGAAATGGATGAATAAATATTACAGATATACCTTGATGTGGATGGATGAATATTACAGATATACCGTGACCTGGATGAATGAATATTACAGATATACCGTGACCTGGATGAATGAATATTACAGATGTACCGTGACCTGGAAGAATGAATATTACAGATATACCGTGACCTGGATGAATGAATATTACAGATAGACCATGACCTGGATGAATGAATATTACAGATATACCATGACCTGGATGGATGAATATTACAGATATACCATGACCTGGATGAATGAATATTACAGATATACCGTGACCTGGATGGATGAATATTACAGATATACCGTGACCTGGATGGACAGTTCTATTTATCTGCACGCACGCTTACATACGGCTAGGTTCTATTATCTGCACGCACGCTTACATACGGCTAAGTTCTATTATTGCACGCACGCTACATACGGCTAGGTTCTATTTATCTGCACGCACGCTTACATACGGCTAAGTTCTATTTATCTGCACGCACGCTTACATACGGCTAGGTTCTATTATCTGCACGCACGCTTAATACGGCTAGGTTCTATTACCTGCACGCATGCTGCATAAGCGGAGGTTCTATTATCTGCACGCACGCTTACATACGGCTAGGTTCTATTTATCTGCACGCACGCTTACATACGGCTAAGTTCTATTTATCTGCACGCACACTTACATACGGCTAAGTTCTATTTATCTGCACGCACACTTACATATGGCTAAGTTCTATTTATCTGCACGCACACTTACATACGGCTAAGTTCTATTTATCTGCACGCACGCTTACATACGGCTAAGTTCTATTTATCTGCACGCACACTTACATACGGCTAAGTTCTATTTATCTGCACGCACGCTTACATACGGCTAAATTCCTAAAGGTGTTGGAACAGCAAGAAGCTTAGAAATACTTTACACTTATAGCCGAATGGTGTTTGGTAAAGAGACTCTTACCGATCTCTTGGGTCGTGCTGCAGTATTAGAAAGTGGATGTTACAGAGATTTAAAAGGAAGTGTAGCTATTTCAAATGATAATTAACACAGTTAATATACAGGGAAGCTTAAGAAGGAATAGATGTAATGATGAAGGTGGCCCTTTAGGAAAAGGAGAACAAGGAGAGTAGAATGGAAGCAAACACAGTTCCCCTCCAAACTGAGAGATCGAAAGAATTGGGGTTACCAGAAGGGAAAAAAATACTAGTGGCAAAAACAGCGCAGAATAAGGGGCTCGTTCACACTACATCAGTTTGTATCTGTTATAAGGGGCTCGTTCACACTACATCAGTTTGTATCTGTTTAAGGGCTCGTTACACACATCATTGTATCGTTATAAGGGGCTCGTTCAAACTACATCAGTTTGTATCGTTATAAGGGGCTCGTTCACACTACATCAGTTTGTATCCGTTATAAGGGGCTCGTTCACACTACATCAGTTTGGATCCGTTATAAGGGGCTCGTTCACACTACATCAGTTTGTATCCGTTATAAGGGGCTCGTTCACACTACGCATCAGTTTGTATCTGTTATAAGGGGCTCGTTCACACTACATCAGTTTGTATCTGTTATTAAGGGGCTCGTTCACACTACATCAGTTTGTATCCGTTATAAGGGGCTCGTTCACACTACATCAGTTTGTATTGTTATAAGGGGCTCGTTCACACTACATCAGTTGTACTTTTATAAGGGGCTCGTTCACACTACTTCAGGTAGTGTAGCTGTGTGTAGTGTAGTGTAGCTGTGTGTAGTGTAGTTAACTAATTAAGTAAGAATTCTTATTTTCCACTGCACTCTCACCTATTGCCTTGTCATTTTTCACTCCAACAGTGAAATACGACTGAAGATCCAGCAGGAGATTGCGCGGACGTTCAATATCAGCGTCTCCTCTTTACACCTCACCAAGCCAACGTTTTTTTCCCGCATGAACAGCTCTGAAGCCAAAACCACCCACGATGAATACTGGCACCCCCATACCGATAAGGTAAGAGGCACCAATCCTACCACCTCCTTATTGTAAAAGAGAGATCAGTATAAACGCTGGCAGGTCTGGGTTATAATTGTCACCTTACCAGTTCTAATTAACTTTCACATCACGTGTCTGGGACTCACGTTTTAATACACTCGCTCTAATTAGATGGAAGTAGCTTCACGGTAGGAAGGCAGCCCAGTGGGAGACTCCCTGAGATTGGGTAACTTTCCATCTCAGCATTGTGATCTGTACAGTCTGCAGCGTGACTTGATCAGCTCTACTGGAAAGCTGAATGCGGCATTTCCTGCCTGTTCTGGAAGCACCTAACATGGCGTGACAGTTGCCTGACTGTTCCAGGCATAAACCCACGATATTTATAAAGCGATGAAAATAGGCGTCGAAATAGAAACAGTCTGTCAGTAGAAACCCCGAAGAAAAGGTTTATGTTAATTCACTTTTTATATTTATTTAAACAGGTAAGGGGGTAGGATCTGAGGATTTTATGAATTATTCATAGCTTATGGCGTTTTAATGGATTCAGTCATATGAAACCCAAGTCTTGGTAATAACCTGCCGTACATCAGTATCCTACACAACAGTCTTCCCTCTGCATTGCTGTACATAGACGTGCGGGCCAGGTTCTGTAAATACATATACATTTGTAACAATAGATATTAATACACTAGCCAATCTCTGCCTATAAGTGAATGGCTGGAATACAAATATTGTTACAGGAGAAAGGAGAAGTAAAGAAAGAACCAGTGCACAGTCTGTGTAAAATCTTCCCGTTGCTCTGAGTTTAAAATGACTGATTTCATTTATTTACACAAACTTGTCTCCTTGTCTGACTGTTTAGTGCTTCTGGCACCGTGTGATGATGTCATATGTCTCCGCCTGAATATGCAGATTAAGTCATGGACTTAAGTTTTGCTTTTGTTTTTTTCTTTAATTTAATTTTCTAAGGGTGGAGGATCAAATAAGCCAAATGTATTTCTGGCTCTAAAAGCCAGTTTCAATGCAGGTAGATTCCAATGGAATGTGTTAGGATTCGTTCGCACTAGGAACGGACAAAAACGCAACTTAAAAATGCAGTGCGTTGAGTGATGTTTCAATTATCTGTATTATCCGTTTCTGTCCGTTGCGTTTGAACCCGTTTTTGACCCCCGTCATTGCGCAGGACCAATGACATCATAGGAACTCCCAGACATCCTTTTTTTGAAAAACGGACACAAGCACAAACAGGTGCGTTGTTATCCGTTGTACCGTGTTTTCATGCATTTTAAATGCGTGCAGCAGTGCGTTTTTAAAACGGAAACGAGTTTTACTGTCTGTCCGATCTTTTAAAACGCCGATACAAACTGATGTAGTGTGAACAAGCCCTTAGTAATCTGTTATGTGTGTAATTGGGGACAGATCCTCCCTGGCCTGTAAATTGTTGGATCCCAGTGGATTAGACTGTAGACCTTGCAGGTGGAAGCCAGTAAGGAAATCAATAAAATATTTTTGTGGGTGGGCATTGTGCGATTCTACATTGACCATAAAGCATTATTTGTAGTAAAATTCCGAGCATTAATCACCCAGTAATGGAATGCTAGAACAAACAGATTTACTGCATCCCCATTTACTACCTAACTTACTAGAATCCAGACGGCGGTTTGCATGATGAATAAAAGGAAATTCAGCTGTGAAGTAAATTATAACTTTGCCAACAAGAGAGAATTCATGTTCTCATCTGAAATCCCACAGTCTGATTGCATTGCCAGCCGAAATCCTTCAGACAGTGGAGCTAAAATCCGTGTGAGAATATACAGTGAGCCATAAAGGACGTCTCGGTAGAGGCTGAAGGTTGATCTGACACTCCACGTGGGAGTTTTATGTGATTGAATAAATACCAGTCACTACGTTATCTTTGTACAGATAAGTGGAGGTCACTCTCCCTGTAAATAAACACTGAACGTTTTATTTACCTGCACGCATGCTTGCATACGGCTAAGTTCTATTTATCTGCACGCACGCTTACATACGGCTAGGTATAATCTGTAATATGGAATTCATCCAGGTCATGGATATCTGTAATAAATCCATCCATCCGTTCACGGTAATATCGTAATAGTCATCCATCCAGGGCACGGATATCTGTAATATTCATGCCATGCCAACCTCAGGTCACGTATATCTGGTAATATTCATTCATATCCAGGTCATGGGTAATATTCTTTAATACTTCATCCATCCAGGCATGGTATATCTGTAATCTTCACCATCCAGGTCACGGTATATCTGTTATTCATCCATCAGGTCATGGTATTCTGTCATATTCATGAATATTACAGATATACCGTGACCTGGATGAATGAATATTACAGATATACCGTGACCTGGATGAATGAATATTACAGATATACCGTGACCTGGATGAATGAATATTTCAGATATATCCATCCAGGTTCAAGGGTTATATATGTAATATTAAAATCCAGGGGTCAAGATGGATGAATATTACAGATATACCGTGACCTGGACGGATGAATATTACAGATATACCGTGACCTGGATGTATGAATATTACAGATATACCATGACCATGACCTGGGTGAATAAGAACCTTCACACACATATTGCAGTTCTGAGCCATCTTTACAATAATATTCTGTAGATTCTAAACCCTAGAACTCAGAGTGTGATTGATTAAACAAGCCCAATGAATTATCCCCCAGGGATACATTGTATTAGTCTCTGTTGGGACATTATTTTCGTCCCTCACATAACCATAGCTCCTGTCCCAATAGAGCAGCTTTGACATTGTTAAGAATGGAATATTATGGGCTATGGCAGCACTAGTCTTCATCCTGCAGAAAAATTCATGTCCTGAATGCTGAACAATTCCTAAGATAAAAAATGACCCTGTAGAACCAAGCTTTGTATTAACCCCCACTGATAATATTATTCTAGGGTGATGCATCTGCAGGAAAAGAGGTCAGCAAATGTGTGTCTGTGTGACAGCAAGGTTGATGTCCCCTTGGCTCTAATCACTGGGAAATAAGGCTCCGAGCAGTCGTACAAACAGAGAGCAGCTCATTTCCTCGGCCATTCCTGCCCAACGATCCAGAAGATTACAAGATTAATCAAGTCTCCGAGTCCCAGGTCTCAACGGGTGGGATCAAGAAAGACCTACTATAATTTACAAAGGGATTTTTTCAACCTGCCCTTCTAATTAGTGTTTTTAGCCTGCGGTATCTTGCAAAACTAAAGACTAATGCGTCTCAGGCATTAAAATATTCACCGGCCAATTCAAGAGTAATTTGCTTGGTTACACCGTGTATTAAAATGTAACACGTAACTGAGGATTATTTTTGTGGGGGGTTTCTATAGCCACATTCCTGTATATATGCTATAGGCAGTGCAATGTGTAATATTACGTACAATCTGTATATTGCATAGTTGATGTCTAATTGTCTTATGGCTTATTATATGTTTGTGGCTCGAAATCATTTTGTTGATGCTGTAATGTTAGAATTAGGCTGGTGTTGTTTGTAGGGGCCACATGTAATTACCCTGTTATTTAGTTCATCTAATAGATGTTTTCTATGGCTGCTTTGGTACATTTACCTGCCACCAATCAGAATTTTGTATAGTCATGTTCAAGATGCAGCGTTATGTTGGCCATACGCTTGTCGGATTCACCATTCGATCTTTGAATCTTCCTCATATCAAATAATCTGATGGTTTTAACCTCCTGATGTTTCCCGGCTTGTTACTTTTTTGTGTTCACGTGTGGAGCCCAATCTGATCAGGCCAGGCGGATTGATGATGGGGGTGTGAGTTTTGTAGTGCATTCCCAGCTGTAGGTTAGATTCATACAAACATAGAAAAGATAATCAATGCACATTCCTGGGCTCAATACAATAATATCATATTATCTGCACACTGGCATACATTATAAACATAGAAAAGATAATCAATGCACATTCCTAGGCCCCATACAATATCATATTATCTGCCACTGGCATACATTATAAACATAGAAAAGATAATCAATGCACATGTCCTGGCTCAATACAATATCATATTATCTGCACACTGGCATACATTATAACATAGAAAAGATATCAATGCACATTCCTAGGCCCCCTACAATAAATCATATTATCTGCACATGACATACATTATAAACATAGAAAATATCAATGCACATTCCTAGGCCCCATACATATCATATTATCTGCACACTGGCATACATTATAAATAGAAAAGATAATCAATGCACATTCCTAGGCCCCATACAATATCATATTATCTGCACACTGCATACATTATAAACATAGAAAAGATAATCAATGCACATTCCTAGGCCCCAAACAATATCATTTATCTGCACACTGGCAACATTATAAACATAGAAAGATAATCAATGCACATTCCTAGGCCCCATACAATATCAAATTATCTGCACACTGGCATACATTATAAACATAGAAAAAGATAATCAATGCACATTCCTGCGGCCCCATACAATATCATATTATCTGCACACTGGCATCATTATAAACATAGAAAAGATAATCAATGCACATTCCTAGGCCCCTACAATATCATATTATCTGCACACTGGCATACATTATAAACATAGAAAATATAATCAATGCACATTCCTAGGCCCAATACAATATCATATTACTTGCACACTGGCATACATTATAAACATAGAAAAGATATCAATGCACACATTCCTGGGCCCCATACAATATCATATTATCTGCACACTGGCATACATTATAACAAAAGGGGTTTAGTATACATTACTGTGATCACATGAAATAAAACCTTCTAACCACGTCAAGGTAACCCCAGTTCTGGAAGGTCCTAACTTCTACCTTTTCACATTTCTTTTACTTCAATTACCATTGCAAACTTTGCTATTTCTCATTCTAACACACTGATCCATATAACAGGCTTTCTTCACTTCCCCCCAGCCCTTTGGCTTTTTAATGAGGGAGAGGCATCCACGTGCTTATATAAAGGCATAGGACCTCCCATTAAAGGGGCGTGTGTTGGGGTGTCTATTTACCACACGGAGGCTTGACCAGCCTCCCAATAAATACATACAATACAAGATTGTGGAAGCACTCCAATTAGGATAATTTTCAACTTACATTTAGCGAAGTGCTACTGATCCGCGTCGAACATTTATACAAACATAGAAAGGCTAATTCAACGAACGCTTTTCGTTGGTTTGGCCGTATTGTACCATCGTTTTCTTAGCGTTGCCACTAAAACTCTGCCTAAACATTTTGCTACGCAAAACATTGGAACGTTGTAAAACGCTGCAAAAAAAACGCTCGTCCAAAGTAGTAATTGAAAAAAATCGTTGAACCTAGCCTTAGTCCAGGGACACAGCGGGGACGATTTCCCTGTTTTTTCGGTCCTTCAGGTTGAGATATCCGCAGAACTAATTAGTCACCCCTGACCAATGTGTGGTTTTACTTCCTCCACATTGGAGAAAAAGAATGGAAAACTTGCTCCGTTTAAAATTCGTTGACCCTGCGGTCTTTAATAAACGGCATAACGGTATACGGTATAAATTCACAATTGGAACCTTTATACCTTTACTTACAGCCTTGCCTTTACCTTTTGCCCATTTTGAAAGGGAATCTCTACTTCTAATTACCAATATATTTTTTCTCCCAGCCGGCAGAGCCTGCGCTACCATTGGCGCAAGATGACATAGAAATGTTGTAAATTGTCGGTGAGCGATCCTTGGATTTCCAAGGCGGTAATTAGCCATTGATTGGTGCAGCCTTCCGCTGTTATTTATCCTCTTGTTTCATATTCGGTGTAATTTAGTGAAAGTTGCCCACACTCTGTCACTGTAACGGCTGCTGGAGGGAATGTCCCCTTGCAACCACCCTTTATTTCTCTCCGTAGCAGATGTCTGACCTGCCTGTAGTTCTGTTGGCACAGTGATTCCGTTTATTACCTTTCATTTAAAAATTATATAAACCCAGGGTCTACCTTTACACCCATGCAGCTAAATGTGTCTATATGAGCTGGTTCCACAGGATCAGTCATAACCTAACATAGTGATTGCAGCTATTTTTGCATGAAATTCTAGAACGAATCCCGTTATTGAATCTGCATTGAGCGGTTTGTTTTTGGTAAATCTCCCATTGTTCTAGTCAGGAAGGTCTTGATTCCTTTCTCTAGGGGATTGTAGGGGTTGTAATATGAGCACAAGTCTAACCTGTATAGTAAAGCTTTTAGAAACCTTTCCATAGAATACGTTGTTACAGAACTTCTTTAAAATTTTCCCAAGCCCTTATCACACATTCACCGAGAGTCCCTGTCAATCTCCCTAAACTTCTCTTTCCCGCAGGAGACGTACGGCTCATGTCGATACACGTCCTTACTCTACCTCTCCGACTACTTGGTGGATTCAGTGGAGGGCGTCTTTGTGTTTATGGATGAGGGAGTCCAACAGAACAGTCGAGCCTCGAATCGGTGAGTGTTATGGTGACACAAGTACCCACAGACCATCAATACACTAAATAGGGGTCAGTTTGCTGTCAGTGAGTTGGTTTTAAAAGCCTTGTTAGTGCGGGTGTGACGTACAGAAAGAAGGAACATTAACAGAGAATTTCAATAAGTTCTTAATCGTTAAAAATGGTGCTAATTTTGCCCCAGCCAATTCAGATCTTATTTAACTCTTGAAAGCTAACATCTGATGGTTGGGCAAAATTAGCACCATTTTTAACGATAAGAACTTTTATTGAATCTCCCTGTTAGATTTTCGTAGCAGTTTTCTAAAAGGTAAACATGGCTGTGAGTTGACTACTCAAAGTAGAAAATCAAGTGATAATAATAATAATATATGTTTACTAGGGGAAAAATTAATTTAGATTTTCTCTTTGATCTACACCCGTTCGCATTAACCCTGATATATTATGTTGGGCAGTTTAATATTGCCATTTATGCAATCACACTGATCATTTTACCATATCAATGGAAACCATCCAGGACACTGTTAATGTCTTAAATTCACCTTTTATAATTTAATTTTTCATAGCCAAACAAATCCGATACACACTTAACCCTTTCCTGACTGCCAGACATGTATAAATATCACTTATCTACTTGGTACACGTATTTGAGATATGTAATTGATATTGATTGAAGAATCACTGGATGGGGATCAAATCAGTTTGTATTTAAAAGAGAAAGTCTCATTACTTGGTGGGATATATTTTACCTGTTTATAAATTATCTGTCATTAGCTTTTCCCTGACCTGTATAACTCGGTGGCACGAACTCCTCAGTGTCTTCTAATATCCTTATAATTTACAGTAGGGATACATTATCCTTATAATACATGAGTTGGTAGCCCAGAGTTCCCTGTTATAACCAGTCTGTCCTTGTATCTTTATATAAGACACAGAAAACTCCTCAGCTGACTTCTAATATCCTTATAATTTACAGTAGGGGGATACATTATCCCTTATAATACATGTGGTGGTACCCAAGTTCCCATGTATAACTCAGTCTGTGTCCTTGTACCTTTAATAGACACAGAACTCTCAGTGACTTCATATATCCTTATAATTACAGTAGGGGTACATTATCCCTTATAATACATGAGTGGTACCCACAGTTCCCTGTATAACATCAGTCTGTGTCCTTGTACCTTTATTAGACCACAGAACTCCTCAGTGACTTCAATATCCTTATATTTAATAGGGGATACTTATCCCTTATATACTGAGTGGTACCAGAGTTCCCTGTATAACTCAGTCTGTGTCCTTGTTACCTTATATAGAGACACAGAATCTCTCAGTGACTTCTAATATCCTTATAATTACAGTAGTGAATACATATCCCTTATAATACATGAGTGGTACCCAGAGTTCCCTGTATAACTCGTCTGTGTCCATGTACCTTTATATGACACAGAACTCCTCAGTGTCTTCTAATATCCTTATAATTTAACGTAGGGGACATTATCCCTTATAATACATGAGTGGTACCCAGAGTTCCCTGTATACTCACGTCTGTGTCCTTGTACCTTTATATAGACCAGACCTCCTCAGTGACTTCTAATATCCTTATAATTTACAGTAGGGGATACATTTCCCTTATAATACACAGTGCTCTGTCCTGGGCAGAGGGAGAAGCCACTGGTAATGGCAAAACTGGATAGTTGGGGAGGGATGTTTAAAAATAAACATGGTGATGCACCAAGAGACACTCTCCTGTCACTGTTCTCATGATTTGCAATCTTGCGTAGCTAATGTGGAAATTAACTGAACAGCTAATTGCGGAATTGTTTCCAGCACTTTGCCACTGTCTCTATTAACAACAAAACCAACAAGTTTGCTCAAGGTAGCAGCTCTCGGTGCACAGGTTGTACATTATTTGCTCCCCTCTGAATTCAAAGGTTTATACTTAAACTTCTGTCTTTATTTGTCACTGCTGTCCCATCCTGCCTATATCTGCTGATGATTTTATTTGTCTTGCATTGGAGTAGGTGGAAATAATGTACAATCAAACCAATCACCTTCTCTGCAGTCTTTGTGGTTTGGATAAGTAGCAGTTTAATCAAAATTAATTACAAGTGTCTCCTATGTGTGAGGATTATTCTCCCAGGAAGCTCTTTACTTCCACATTAAAATGAGATGGCTGTGATTGCCTTTTAAGCTGGCTCAGTGTGAGATGTACTTGTAGGTAAATGTGTTTCTACTTATAGGTTTCAATAACTGTAACAGTAATTCCCTTTGTTAGACCTGTCAACGATTTGGTGAATTGCCTAATATTGAGAAGCGATTAATACTGGTATCACAGAGAGTAATACAATGGTATAAGATAGCTATAATACATGGGATACTACAGAGCTATATACTGACTAGAGGTCAATATATAGTATCGGTATTGTTATAGAGAAGTACTACCGAAAGAGAGGTACGATAAATCTGTATTAGAGAGGTAATATAATACTGTATCTAAGAGAAGTAATATAATACTGTCAAGAGAGGTAATATAATCTGTTATCTAGAAAGGTAGATTAATATGTATATAGAGAGTAATACTAATGCTGTATATAGAGAGTCATATAATACTGTATCACGAGAGGTAATATAAACTGTCATCTCGAGAGGTAATATCATACTGTATATAGAGAGGTAATATAATACTGTATAAAAGAGGTAATATAATACTATATAGAGGAATAGTATACTGTATACAGGAGGATAATATAATACTGTACAAGAGAGGTACTATTATACTGTATATAGAGAGGTAATAATTTACTGTATCAAGAGAGGTAATATAGAACTGTATATCAAGAAGGTACATATAATACTGTATCATCAAGAGAGGTATATAATACTGTAAATATAGAGAGTGTATATCTATATGAGGCTGTCAATTGATAAGATGGGTTAATATAATACTGTATCAGAGAGGTAATATATACTGTAAAGAGAGGTAATATAATACTGTATCAAGATAGGTAATAGAATACTGTATATAGAGAGGAAAGATAATACTATAAATGTAATAGAGGTCAGGCGATAGAATACTGGGTGACAGAGATGTAATATAATCTGTATCAAGAGAGGTACAATATAATACGGTAATCAGAGAGGTAAATTATAACGGTATCGAGAGGTAATATAATAGCTGTCTATGATAGGTAAATATAATCTGTATAGCGAGAGGTAATATAATACTGTATATAGAGAGGGTTATAGTCATACTGATCCAAGAGGAATATATACTGTTCAAGAGAGGTCTATAATACGGTATATAGGAGTAATATAATACTGTATCACTAAGGTAAATATAATACTGTCTATTAGAGGTTATATACTCCTTGTATCGAAGAGAGGTAAATTCTAACCTGTATGCAAGAGAAGTTAATATAATACTAGTATCAGAGATGTAATATATACTGAATATAGAGAAGTACTAAATACTGTATCAATAGAGGTATAATAAATACTGTATCAAGAGGTAATATTAATACTGTATCAAGAGAGGTATAAATACTGTATCAAGAGAGTAATATAATACGTTAATCACAAGAGTAGGTAATATAATACTGTATATATGAGAGTTATATAGATACTGTAATCTAGAGAGGTAATATAATACTGTATCAATACGAGGTATATAAATACTGTGTCAAGGAGGTAATTACATACTGTACAGAGAGGTAGATATAATACTTATCCAGAGATGTCTACATAATACTAAGTATCCAGAGCAGGTAGATATCCCTACTGTTCTCGAGAGGTACTCTGCCTCCCTAATGTCTCTCGCCGCGTCATTCCTCCGTCTCTCGGCGCGGTCCGGCTCATACTGGTATCAAAGAGGTAATCATAATACTGTAGCAAGAACGAGGGTACTATATACTGTAATTCCCAGAGATGGTCACTATCATCTGTATCTAGAGAGGTTCTAATACTGTCTCCAGAAGAGTTAATATAATACTGTAGTAAACAATAGAGGTAATAAATACTAAGTATCAAGAGGGGAAGGTCTATAATAACTGTATCAAGATCGGGGTAATAATAAATACTGTAATCATATCAAGAGCGGCTAATATAATACTGTCTCTAGAGAGGTCCCTTCTAATACTGTCTCAGAGCGGTTATATACTTATCAAGAAGGTACTAGAATACTTATCAAGAGAGTAATATAATACTGTATCAAGAGAGGTAATATAATACTGTCATCAAGGCAGAGGTAATATAATACTGTAATCAAGAGCGTTAATATAATACTGATCAAGAGAGGTAAATATAATACTGATATATATAGATGTAATATAATACTGTATCAAGAGATGTAAGATATACTTATCAAGAGAGGTAAGATAGTATGTTCAAGAGGTATATAATACTGTATAAAGAGAGGTAATATAATACTGAGTATAGGAGAGGTAATTAATACTGTCTCAATAGAGGTAATATAATACTGTATCAAGTAGAGGTCATATAATACTGTATCACGAGAGGTAAGATAATCTGTATCAAGAGAGGTAATATAATACTGTGATATAGAGAGGTAAATATAATACTGTATATAGAGAGGTAATATATACTGTATCAAGAGAGGTAATATCATACTGTATCAAGAGAGGTACAATATAAAACTGTATCAAGAGAGGTAATATAATTAATATTACCTCTCTTGATACAGTATTATATTACGCTCTCTACATATAGTATTATATTTCCTCTCTATATACAGTATTATATTACCTCTCTTGATACAGTATTATATTACCTCCTCTTGATACAGTATTATTTACCTCTCTATATACAGTATTATATTACCTCTCTTGATACGTATTAATTATCTTACCTCTCTTGATACAGTATTATATTACCTCCTCGTGATACAGTATTATAATTACCCTCTCTTGATACAGTATTATATTACTTCTCTTGATACAGTATTATATTACCTCTCTTGATACATTTATATCCCTTTACATATAGTATGATATTACCTCTCTATATACAGTATTATATTACCTCTCTTGATACATAATTATATACCTTCTCTTGATACAGTATTATATTACCTCTCTATATACAGATTATATACCTCTTGATACAGTATTATATTACCTCTCTTGATACAGTATTATATTACCTCTCTTGATACAGTATTATATTACCTCTCTATATACAGTATTATATTACCTCTCTTGATACTGTATTATATTACCTCTCTTGATACAGTATTATATTACCTCTCTTGATACAGTATTATATTACCTCTCTTGATACAGTATTAATAAAACATAGAAAAGATAATCAATGCACATTCCTGGGCTCAATACAATATCATATTATCTGCACACTGGCATACATTATAAACATAGACACACTGGCATACATTATAAACATAGAAAAGATAATCAATGCACATTCCTAGGCCCCATACAATATCATATTATCTGCACACTGACATACATTATAAACATAGAAAAGATAATCAATGCACATTCCTGGGCCCCATACAGTATCATATTATCTGCACACTGGCATACATTATAAACATAGAAAAGATAATCAATGCACATTCCT
>CM033476.1:5054848-5133053 GCA_019447015.1 Hymenochirus boettgeri | reverse complement strand
ACTGGCATACATTATAAACATAGAAAAGATAATCAATGCACATTCCTAGGCCCCAAACAATATCATATTATCTGCACACTGGCATACATTATAAACATAGAAACATTCCCTGGGCCCCATACATATCATATTATCGCACACGGGCATACTTGATCACAAAGTGTTTTAGTATATTACATTACTGTGATCACTGAATGAAAAACCTTCTGAACCACGTCAAGGTAACCCCAGTCTGAAGGTCCTAACTCTAACCTTTTCACATTTTCTTTTACTCTTAATTACCATTAGCAAACTTTGCATTTCTCATTCTAACACACTGGATCCATATAACAGGCTTTCTTTTCTCACTTCCCCCCACCCTTGGCTTTTTAAAATTAAAATGAGGGAAGAGGCCATCCAGTGTCTTTATATAAAGGCATAGGCCCTCCCAGTAAAGGGGCGTGTTGGGGGTGCTATTACCACACGGAGGCTTGACCAAGCCTCCCAATAAATACATACAATACAAGGATTGTGGAAGCACTCCAATTAGGATAATTTACAACTACATTTAGCGGAAGTGCTACTGATCCGGTCGAACATTTATACAAACATAGAAAGGCTAGATTCAGACGAACGGCTTTTCGTGGTTTGGCCGTATTGTTACCATCGTTTTCTTAGCGTTGCCACTAAAAATGCTGCCTGAAACATTTTGCTAGCTGCAAAACATCTGGAAACGTTAGTAAAACGCTGCCAAAACGCCTCCAAAGTGTTCATCTGAACCTAGCCTTAGTCCAGGGACACACGGGACGATTTTCCTGTTTTTCGGTCCTTCAGGTTGAGATATCGGCAGAACTAATTCAGTCACCCCTGACCAATGTTGGTTATACTTTCCTCCACATTGGACGAAAAATGGAAACTTGCCGTTTAAAATTCGGTTGACCCTGCGGTCTTTAATAAACGGCATAACGGTATACGGTATAAATGTCACAATTGGACCTTTATACCTTTACTTCACAGCCTTGCCCTTTACCTTTTGCCCATTTTGAAAGGGAATCTCTACTTCTAATTACAATATATTTTTCTCCCAGCCGGCAGAGCCTTCGCTACCAATTGGCGCAAGATGAAATAGAAATGTTGTAAATTGTCGGTGAGCGAATCCTTGGATTTCAAAGCGGTAATTAGCCATTGATTGGTGCAGCCTTCGCTGTGTATTTATCCTCTTGTTTCATATCGGTGTAATTTAGTGAAGTGCCCACATCTGTCACTGTACGGCTGCTGGAGGGAATGTCACCCTTGCACCCACCTTTATTTCTCTCCGTAGCAGATGTCTGACCTGCCTGTAGTTCCTTGTTGGCACAGTGATTCCGTTTATTACCTTCATTTAAATTATATTAAACCCAGGGTCTATCCTTTACACCATGCAGCTAAATGTGTCTATATGAGCTGGTTCCACAAGGCTCCAGTCATAACCTAACATAGTGATTGCAGCTATTTTGCATGAAAGTCTAGACAGAATCCCGTTATTGAATCTGCATTGAGCGGTTTTGGTTTTTGGTAAAATCTCCCATTGTTCTAGGTCAGGAAGGTCTTGATTCCTTTCTCTAGGGGATTGTAGGGGTTGTAATATGAGCAACAAGTCTTAACCTGATAGTAAAGCTTTTAGAAACCTTTACCATACGTTTGTACAGAACTTCTTTAAAATTTCCCAAGCCCTTATCACACATTCACCAGAGTCGCTGTCAATCTCCCTAAACTTCATCTTTCCGCAGGAGACGTACGGCTCGTTCGATTACACGTCCTTACTCTACCTCTCCGACTACTTGGTGGATTTCAGTGGAGGGCGCTTTGTGTTTATGGATGAAGGAGTCAACAGAACAGTCGAGCCTCGAATCGGTGAGTGTTAATGGTGACACAAGACCCACAGACCATCAAATACACTAAATAGGGGTCAGTTTGCTGTCAGTGAGTTGGTTTTAGCCTTGTTAGTGCGTGTGTGACGTACAGAAAGAAGGAACATTAACAGGGAGATTCAATAAAAGTTCTTATCGTTAAAAATGGTGCTATTTTTTGCCCCACCAATCAGACTTAATTTAACTCTTGACAAGCTAACATCTGATTGTTTGGGTGCAAAATTAGTAACACATTTTTAACGATAAGAACTTTTATTGAATCTCCCTGTTAGAATTTTCAGTAGCAGTTTTCTAAAAGGTAAACATGGCTGTGAAGTTTGACTACTCAGAAGTAGAAAATCAAGTGATAATAATAATAATATTAATGTTACTAGGGGAAAAATTAAATTAGATTTTCTCTTTGATCTACACCGTTCGCATTACCCTGATATATTATGTTGGGGCAGTTTTAATTGCCATTTATAGCAATCACCTGATCATTTTATCCATATCAATGGAAACCATCCAGGACACTGTGTTAATGTCATTAAATTCACCTTTATAAATTTAATTTATTCATAGCCAAACAAATCCAGATACACACTTAACCCTTTCCTGACTGCCAGACATGTATAAATATCACTTATCTACTTGGTACACGTATGTGAGATATGTAATTGATATTGATTGAAGAATCACTGGGATGGGATCAAATCAGTTTGTATTTAAGGAAATGTCTCATTTACTTGGTGGGATTATATTACCTGTTTATAAATTATCTGTCATTGCTTTTCCCTGACCTGTATAACTCGGTGGCACAGAACTCCTCAGTGTCTTCTAATATCCTTATAATTTACAGTAGGGGATACATTATCCTTATAATACATGAGTGGTACCCAGAGTTCCCTGTATAACTCAGTCTATTATCCCTTATATATTACACTGTAGGTAGCGTATTATCCCTTATATATTACACTGTAGGTAGCTTATTATCCCTTATATATTACACTGTAGGTAGCGTATTATCCCTTATATATTACACTGTAATGTAACGTTTACAGAATTAGGGTAGGATAAAGGTTGAATTGGCTTGCGAACCTCGATGACGTATGTCTTATACAACCTCCCCTACTGCTGTTACTATGTAACTGTTATACAGCCATTATGGTTAGGGGAAAAAGGTTGGCAGATGGACGTATGTCTTTATACAACCCCCAATACTAGTTATAGTCCAAAAGAAGAGGGAGGTTTGGAGAGAAGCTGAAAGGGCGCAAGACCGCAGGGCAGGAGAAGGAGCGCGGAGACAGAACGGGCAGAGGAAGGGGAGCGCGGAGCCAGCCAATCGAGCACGAAAGAGGAGTTTCCGGTAGAAAGATAAGGTGTGAGGGACAGGAGCGCGCTCAGACACAGAGTGAGGGGCGGGCGGGCGACGGAGACGGTGGAACAGACACACAGCGGAAGACAAGGAGAGAGCGAAAAATGGGGTATAAAGGGTTGAGATGACGATATGTCTTTATTACTAACCTACCAATACTATGTTACTATGTAACTGTAATACAGACATAGGGTAGGTATAAAGGATTGGACTAGATGGAGGATGTCTATACACCTCCATACTATGTTACTATGTAACTGTTATACAGAATATATGGGTAGGGTATAAAGGTTGGACTAGATGGACAGTATGTCTTTATACAACCGTCCAATACTGTTACAGTCTATAACTGTTATACAGGACATTTGGGTAGGGTATAAAGGTTGGACTAGAGATATTTGCCTTTATCAACCTCAATACTATGTTTACTAATTGTAACTGTTATACAGACATTAGGGTAGGGTATAAAGGTTGGACTAGAATGGACGTATGTCTTATACAACCTCCAATACTATGTTACTGTATATGTAACTGTTTATACAGACATTATGGGTTAGGGTAAAAGGTTGGATAGACGGATATGTCTTTATAACCTCCAATACTATTTACTATGATAACTGTTATACAGAAATTATGGGTAGGTATAAAGGTGGGACTAGATGGACGTATGTCTTTTATCAACCTCCCAATACTATGTTTACATGTAACTGTTACAGACATTATGGGTAGGGTATAAAGGTTGGACTAGATGGACGTAGTAGTCTTATACACCTCCAATACATGTTACTATGTAATGTTATACAGACATTATGGGTAGGTATAAAGGTTGGACTAGATGGACGTATGTCTTTATACAACCTCCAATACTATGTTACATGTACTGTTAACAGACATTATGGTAGGGTATAAAGGTTGGACTAGATGGATTATGTCTTTATCAACCTCCAATACTATGTTACTATTAACTGTTATACAGACATTATGGTGGGTATAAAGGTTGGACTAGATGGATTATGTCTTTATACACCTCCAATACTATGTTACTAGTAACTGTTATACAGACATTTGGTAGGGGTATTATAAGTTGGACTAGATGGAGTATGTCTTTATACAACCTCCATACTATGTTACTATGTAACTGTTATACAGACATTATGGGTAGGGTATAAAGGTGGACTAGAGGCGTATTCTTTATACAACCTCCAATACTATGTTACTATGTAACTGTTATACAGACATTATGGGTAGGTATAAAGGTTGGACTAGATGGAAGTATGTCTTTATACAACCTCCAATACTATGTTACTATGTAACGTTATACAGACATTATGGGATAGGGTATAAGGTTGGACTAGATGGACGTATGTCTTTATACAACCTCCAATACTATGTTACTAGTACTGTTATAACAGACATTATGGGTAGGGTATAAAGGTGGACTAGATGGACGTATGTCTTTATACAACCTCCAATACTATGTTACTATGTAACGTTATAAGACATTATGGGTAGGGTATAAAGGTTGGACTAGATGGACGTATGTCTTTATTATAACCTCCAAACTATGTTACTATGAACTGTTACCAGACATTATGGGTAGGTATAAAAGTTGGACTAGATGGACGTATGTCTTTATACAAACCTCCAATACTATGTATATGTAACTGTTTATACAGACATTATGGGTAGGAATAAAGGTGGACTAGATGGATTATGCTTTCTTATACACTCCAATACTATGTTACTATGTAACTGTTATACAGACATTATGGGTGGTATAAGGTTGGACTAATGGACGTTGTCTTTAAAACCTCCAATACTATGTTATGAACTGTTATACAGACATTATGGGTAGGGTATATAAGGTTGGACTGATGGACGTATGTCTTTAACACCCTCCAATACTATGTTACGATGTAACTGTTATACAGACATTATGGGTAGGGTATAAGGTTGGACTAGAGGAGTATGTCTTTATTATACACCTCCAATACTATGTACTATGTAACTGTTATACAGACATTATGGGTAGGGTATAAAGGTTGGACTAGATGGACGTATGTCTTTATACAACCTCCAATACTAGTTACTAGTGTAACTGTTATACAGACATTATGGGTAGGGTATAAAGGTTGGACTGAGGACGTGATGTCTTTATAACCTCCAATACTATGTACGTAATGGTATACAGACATTATGGGTAGGGTATAAAGTTGGACTAGATGACGTATGTCTTTATACAACCTCCATACTATGTTACTATGTAACGTTTATAGACATTATGGGTAGGTGATAAAGGTTGGACAGATGACGTATGTCTTATACAACCATACAATACTGTTATATGTAACTGTTATAACAGACCATTATGGGTAGGGTATAAAGGTTGGACTAGATGGACGTATGTCTTTATACAACCTCCAATACTATGTTTACTATGTAATGTTATACAGACATTATGGGTAGGGTATAAAGTTGGACTAGATGGACGTATGTCTTTATAAACCTCCAATACTATGTATATGTAACTGTTACAGACATTATGGGTAGGGTATAAAGGTTGGACTAGATGGACGTATGTCTTTATACAACCTCCAATACTATGTTACTATGTAATGTTATTACAGACATTATGGGTAGGGTATAAAGGTTGGACTAGATGGACGTATGTCTTTAACAACCTCAATACTATGTTACTATGTAACTGTTATACAGACATTATGGTAGGGTATATAAAGGTTTGGACTAGATGGACGTATGTCTTTTACAACCTCCACTACTATGTTACTATGTAACTGTATCAGACATTATGGGTAGGGTATAAAGGTTGGACTAGATTGGACGTATGTCTTTATACACCTCCAATACTATGTTTACTATGTAACTGTTATACAGACAATATGGGTAGGGGTAAAGGTTGGACTAGATGGAGTATGTCTTTATACAACCTCCAATACTATGTTACTATGTAACTGTTATACAGACATTATGGGTAGGGTATAAAGGTTGGACTAGATGGACGTATGTCTTTATAAACCTCAATACTATGTTACTATGAACTGTATACGACATTATGGGTGGGTATAAAGGTTGACTAGATGGACGTATGTCTTTATACAACCTCCAATACTATGTACTTGTAACTTGTTATAGACATTATGGGTAGGATAAAGGTGGACTAGAGGACGTTAGTTTCTTTATACAACCTCCAATACTATGTTACTATGTAACTTGTATACAGACATTATGGGTAGGGTATAAAGGTTGGACTAGATCGGACTATGTCTTTATACAACTCCAATACTAGTTACTATGTAACTGTTACAGACATTATGGGTAGGGTATAAAGGTTGGACTAGATGGACGTATGTCTTTATACAACCTCAATACATATGTTACTATGAAGTGATACAGACATTTGGTAGGGTATAAAGGTTGGACTAATGGAGTAGGTCCTTTATACAACCTCCAATACATGTTACTATGTAACTGTTATACAGACATTATGGGTAGGGTATAAGGTTGGACTAGGGATCGTATTCTTTATAACAACCTCCAAACTATGTACTATGTAACTGTTATACAGACATTATGTAGGTAGGGTATAAAGGTTGGACTAGATGGACGTATGTCTTTTACAACCTCCATACTATGTTACTATGTACAGTTATACAGACATTATGGGTAGGTTAAAAGGTTGGACTAATGGATAGTTCTTTATACAACCTCCAATACTATGTTACTATGTAACTGTTATACAGACATATGGGTAGGGTATAAAGGTTGGACTAGAGGACGTATGTCTTATACAACCTCCAATACTATGTTATATGTAACTGTTTAGACAGCATTATGGGTAGGGTATAAAGGTTGGACATGATGGACGTATGTCTTTATACAACCTCCAATACTATGTTACTATGTAACTGTTATACAACATTATGGGTAGGGTTATAAAGGTTGGACTAGATGGACGTATGTCTTTATACAACCTCCAATACTATGTTACTATGTAACTGTTATACAGACATTATGGGTAGGGTATAAAGGTTGGACTAGATGGACGTATGTCTTTATACAACCTCCAAATATGTACTATGTAATGTTATACAGACATTATGGGTAGGATAAAGTTGGACTAGACGGATATGTCTTTATAACCTCCAATACTATGTTACTATGAACTGTTATACCGACATTATGGGTAGGGTATAAAGGTTGGACTAGGGACGTATGTCTTTATACAACCTCCAATACTATGTTACTATGTAACTGTTATACAGAATTATGGTAGGGGTATAAAGGTTGGACTAGAGGATATGCTTTATAACCTCCAATACTATGTACTATGTAACTGTTAGACGAATTATGGGTAGGGTATAAAGGTTGGACTAGATGGACGTATGTCTTTATACAACCTCCAATACTATGTTATGTAACTGTTATACAGACATTATGGGTAGTATAAAGGTTGGACTAGAATGGACTATGCTTTCTTTAACCTCCAATACTATGTTATATATGTAACTGTATACAGACATTATGGGAGGTAGGTATAAAGGTGGACTAGATGGAGTATGTCTTATACAACCTCCTACTATGTTACTATGTAACTGTTATACAGACACTTATGGGTAGGGTATAAAGGTTGGACTAGTGGACGTATGTCTTTATACAACCTCCAATACTATGTACTATGTAATGTTATACAGACATTAGGGTAGGGTATAAAGGTTGGACTAGATGGATATGTCTTTATTCAACCTCCAATCTATGTTACTATGTAACTGTATACAGAACATTATGGGTAGGGTATAAAGGTTGGATGATGGACGTATGGCTTTATACCAACCTCCAATACTATGTTACTAGTAACTGTTATACAGACATTATGGGTAGGGTATAAGGTTGGATAGAGGATATGTCTTTATACAACCTCCCATACTATGTTACTATGTAATGTAAGACAATTATGGGTAGGGTATAAAGGTTGGACTAAGAGACGTATGTCTTTATACAACCTCCAATACTATGTACTTAGTAACTGTTATACAGAATTATGGGTAGGGTATAAAGGTGGACTAGATGGACGTATGTCTATACAACCTCCAATACTATGTTACTATGTAATGTTATACAGACATTAGGGTAGGGTATAAAGGTTGGACTAGAGGACGTATGTCTTATACAACCTCCAATACTATGTTACTATGTAACTGTTATACAACATTATGGGTAGGTATAAAGGTTGGACTAGATGGACGTATGTCTTTATACAACCTCCAATCTAGTTTACTAGTAACTGTTACAGACATATGGGTAGGGTAAAAGGTTGGACTAGATGGACGTATGTCTTTATACAACCTCCAATACTATGTTACTATGTAACTGTTATACAGACATTATGGGTAGGGTAAAGGTTGGACTAATGGAGGTATGTCTTATACAACCTCCAATACTATGATTACTATGTAACTGTTATACGACATTATGGGTAGGGTATAAAGGTTGGACTAGATGGACGTATGTCTTTATACAACCTCAATACTATGTTACTATGTAACTGTATACAAGACATTATGGGTAGGGTAAAAGTTGGATAGATGGACGTATGTCTTTATACAACCTCCAATACTATGTTACTGTAACTGTTATACAGACATTATGGGTAGGGTATAAAGGTTGGACTAGATGGAGTATGTCTTTATACAACCTCCAATACTATGTTACTATGTAACTGTATACAGCATATATGGGTAGGGTATAAGGTTGGACTAGAGTGGACGTATGTCTTTATACAACCTCAATACTATGTTATGTACTGTTATACAGACATTATGGGTAGGTATAAAGGTGGACTAGAGGATTATGTCTTTATAACCTCCAATACTATGTTATTATAACTGTATAAAGACATATGGGTGGTATAAAGGTTGGGACTAGTGGACGATGTCTTTATAAACCTCCAATACATGTACTATGTAACTGTTATAACAGACATTATGGGTAGGGTATAAAGGGTGACTAGATGGAGTATGTCTTTATACAACCTCCAATACTATGTTTATGTAACAATGTTATACAGACATTAGGGTAGGGGATAAAGGTTGGACTAGTGGACGTATGTCTTTATACAACCTCCAATATATGTACTATGTAACGTTAGACGACATTATGGGTAGGGTATAAAGGTTGGACTAGAGGACATAGTCTTTATACAACCTCCAATACTATGTTACTATGTAACTGTATACAGACATTATGGGTAGGTGATAAAGGTTGGACTAGATGGGCGTATGTCTTTATACAACCTCCAATACTATGTTTATGTAAGTTATACAGAACATTATGGGTAGGGTATAAAGGTTGGACTAGATGGACGTATGTCTTTATACAACTCCCAATACATGTTACTATGTAACTGTATACAGACATTATGGGTAGGGTATAAAGGTTGGACTAGATGGACTAGTCTTTAACAACCTCCAATACTATGTATATGACGTATACAGACATTATGGTAGGGTTATAAAGGTTGGACTAGACGGATTATGTCTTTATACAACCTCCAATACTATGTTACTATGTAACTGTTATACAGACATTATGGTAGGGTAGTAAAGGTTGGACTAGGGATATGTCTTTATACAACCTCAATACTATTTACTGAGGTTCACTAGATATAACCGAAATTAGCGAGCTGTATAAAGGTCTGACTAATAGTACCGTGCAATTTTTTCCCTGCCATAACATCCGTACAATCCACATGTTACCATATGTGCAAGTTATAAAGGAAACTGCCGGAGGATATAAATTGGACTTGAGGAGCTATGTCATAACAACTCATGACTATGTACTGACTTTTCAGAAATTATGTGGTATGGTTGACTAAGGCCTTCTATAACGTCCAACTAAAATATTTACTTCTTACCTGTTACCAATAGGTAGGAAAAGGGCTAGATGGACGTAGATTTTACCATTGTACATGTAAGTAGAGATTATTATGGTATATAAGGTGGATATGACGTATGTCTATCACCCCATACTAGTTATATGTACCTGTTATATCAGAGATAGGAGCGGTACAAGTTTTGTTGAGTATGTCCTTTATACAAACTAACCTACTAGAACCTGTACTACGCTATAGTAAAGGTTACAGATGATGTACTTCTTCAACTCCAGAGCTATGTCTGTCGTAGTAACGGCACAAGTTGCTAGGTTCTAATGGTAGAGAGTATGTTCTTTGCGGAACTCATACGATGACGTACTTATCACAGCACTTATGGTAGGGTTATAGGTGAGTAGAGACGTATGTCTTTACAGCCGCCAGACTAGTTAGGTGTAACTGCTTAACGGCTATGGCCGTAGCGGAATGCTTGGATCAGTGAGAGTCTTGAAGAACCTAAGTACTATTACTAGTGTACGGTGTTATAAGAATTGGGTGGGTCACGTTGGCTGTGGACGTATGTTAATCACTGGGGAGGAACTGGTCTGTACTGATAAGACTAGGGTAGGCATAGTGGGCGATTAGTCTTTACACCTCCTACATGTTATGGTACTTATCAGACAGATGATACTACAAGTTGATAGTGGCTTTTCTTATATGGAACTGGCCATACTACATAACTCGTTCAGACATTATGCAGTGCTTATAGGTTGGAGCTGATGACGTAAGTCCTTAATCCAATACATGTAATGTAATGTGAAAGGACTTATTAGGGTAAAGGTTGGACAGTATGCGACTATCGTTAATCACCCCAATACTTTTACTATGGTCCGTTGAAACTCTATCCCTGAGGGTACCAAGCTTGACTGACGGAGCTTGTTCTTCAATATACAGACCTGCAGTATTAGTTACTGTAACCTCTTATATCAGACCCATACTTGGTAGTAATAGTCTGGACATATAGGGACTACTATACCGCCAATCTAGTGTTACTTGTAATGGTTCAACCAAGGTAGGGATAAAGCTACGTGGACGTATGTACTATCAACTCAATATTACTACGCTGTTGAAGACCATTAGGTAGGTTACAAGTGACTAAGTATGGTCTATACACATCCTATTCAGTCTGACAACTATGGTAGGTGATAGGGTACAGACGATTTATATGTCTTTATTACACTTGGTCCAGCTATTTATGTTACTTATATAAGCCAGCAATATGAGAGTATAACCATGCACTAAGATGTCTCTCCCTTGTCACTTTATAAATCCTCTATATTATTAAAATGGTTATTCACTCGTACATTAACAGAAAAAGGATGCACCGCGTACTCTGAACAAGATAGTATTACCTGTCCAGACAACCTCGGGAGCAATCACCGTCGATCCCATAATGTCTGCATATACAAGATGAGGGACAGGGGAGATGGGAGTGGAGCCAATGGAAGTCACCATGACATCACTGGTGACCGTAATATAGATTCTCGCCACTGTACCTCCCAATTCTAATCCAGAGCCTTTGGATTATATATATATATAAAATATCTAAACGCTGCGTCGTAAAGTAGCCATGCACATGACCAGTATTCAAACACCGTCGGATCCAACTGCATTTATATATGTAAATGTGTATGATAGGTCGAGAAGCAAACAACTACCATCATTGAATCTGACCAACTCCGACCTAGTGCAGTAGATTAAAAGGCTTCCCTGTAAGGTAATGTGCCATCAATACAGGTCCATTGCCTTAGTTAGGGTGCCGTACGATCCGGATAAAAATGACCAATCACAGTGCGACATTCAGTCTGGTATGGGCGGGAATGCCATCCATATTGCTCCCTATAACTAGATGGAGCGGATACAATCCTTGTGGTGGACATTTGGACATGTGCCAAAATGGATAGTACGCCATAAGGAACCACTCTCCATCCTCTCTGTAGGGATGGTATCCAGTCACGTATGAACGACTATGAAACTAATATCCCTCTATAGGTGAAGACTGTTAATGACCTGCCGGAGACAGCTTCAAATCCATTAAAAGGAACAATAGGGATGGGAAAGGCTGTTTAGATGTGGAAACTACTGATCAGCTTGCATAGCCGTAGATGATGGGGTAATTCCCACGCTTTGGGGATTGCGGAAACATGCAGGGGAGTTAGGTGGATGTGATTAATAATAGATTAGACAGATCGATATATAAGACAGAGACAGAAGGGTTTCATGATACATAGAACAGCAGCCTAACCTCAGGCAGGATGTCTATTCACAATGCTTGGCTAGTAACTAACTTGGTGCCGGCTCCAGACCCTACATATTCCATGTCCTTGGTATACTTGCCCTATGAGACCCATGTGTTACAGCAATACAGATAGTATAGAACATTACTGACAGACCAATACATCATATTCGTCATTGCAATCAGAGTTTTTCTAACTGTAGTAGTTCCAGTAAAAAGGTTCCATCTGATTGGTTGTGCAATGAACAGCTATTGTTAATAAAGCCCGTCAGTGTTGAGGACCGACTTCATCTAATGCCAATTGTATATGAATATACCGTGTATGGGTTTGGGTGCCCAGTTTGGCCCGTATACGAAAAAAACCAAGCCTGCACACATTCTGGAGGGCAGTTTGGTTTTTTTCTACATATTTTGCTCCCATCATTACATAATTGTGGAGTGGGGTTAGTTCTCCACTAAGGATCCTCTCAGTTCTGTGCCACGTGGGGGTTACAAAGACCAGACTATCAATAATGAGGCCTTAAAAAACGTTACGATGGCCAAATTACACCTGATTAGACATTTGGTCAGAAATAAACGAACATTGGATGGCATTGTAACGCCAGGTAGGTGTATGGGTCAAAATTGACAGTATTGCTAATTGATAATAATTTGCCAGAAATGTCACCTGGAGATAGGATAATGTAACCTGGATTTAATGATACTGTGAGTTTATTGGTTGTCCCGGCTGTGGATTAAAGTTTGTTTGGGGGTGAAAATGCCCTTTATTTCCCCATAAACAGTTATTACTGGTTCATTACTATAGTAACAGTAACTATATAACCCATGCACACCGGACCCCCCAACATGCCATGTCCATGGACAAAGCTCGGATTAGACCCTCCATATTGGGTGTGTAAACGTATTTGCTTAGGGAGAATAGATATTTTAAATACCACTAGAATTCACAAGATTTTTTTTCTCCTTCGGACCAAAATGGCCGCTCTCGTTGTTTTGCGTGTTCTCTTGAATTAACTTTGGCGACAGAAAGGAGTCATGGGTAATTTCTTAAAATGCAGGCCATGACCAAAAGTGTCCAACAGGCCAATCTATCTAAGAAGTGGACGAATATAAACCGTTAATGGTTAAAGAAAGCAGAAACTAACCATAGATAATGGGAGAATAACGACAAAGAAATGTGCTCATGGCGGGCCACACATTATAAAATATGTTCCAGCCCATATAACACCAGAAGAAAGCATGTGGTGTAGGGCCCACAGTTAGGGGCACAGGAAGGAAGAGGAATTATCCAGGCCATGCAATGTATCTGTGCCGGAAAATCCTTTCCCTTGGCTCTGGTTATCGACGTGTTACTGGTGACCATGTCCATGTTGACACTGACCGTTACACTAAGTAAACAGACAGACCATTGGTTAATAAGGTAACATGTCTGATAATGTGGATCAAACGCATTGAGGCAGCATATAGATGGTTATTACAAAGCCGCGCATTGTTTAGAGGGCCAAAAGCATTATCCCTATTTACAATTGTTCATTATCCAACATGAGATGCTGATCTCCTGAATGTTGACAGTTGGATATATTTAAAGGACAACTAAAGCCTATATTAGAATTCCATTATTTAGCCCGGGGAACGTAAAGCTTTAACAGGCAGCACAGAGGCTAAGAAGAAAAAACTTCTTCGGATAATGAATTCATAGTGGGGGAAGGGATGTTTAAATAAACAGATTATAAAAGAGTTTAGTATCCTTAATTTTGTTATATAGGACAATCATATCATGTCCGTGGCATTCCAGTGACACATATCATGTCCAGTGGCATTCCTTCATTTAGATAAGGGAGCCGTTATAGCAATTTATATGATCCTTATTTAGATAAAGGGAGCCTTAGCATTAATGATCCTTTTTAGATAAAGGGAGCCTTAGCGATATATGATCCTTTTTAGATAAGGGAGCCTTAGCATTAATGATCCACAATCATTATATTGTTCCTGGGTACAGACGAGCATATCTTTTGGGCCGACTGACCAATATTTCCCAGTATTGCTTGGTCGCGCCGAAAAAGCTGTGGTGTGTTTTGTTGGCGGACGCAGGGCCGCATCTATAATGAGGCTCACTGAGTAATGTGACTCAGGCGGCACTCTGCCACAAGGCGCCAATTTTCAAATAAACACACAAAAAAAATCATTGTAGACAGTACTAAGGACGCCGCTCGCTGGCAGCGGTTAAAGCATGCGCCGCGCATGCGCGACGGCGCATGTCTGGCCGGGACAGACAGTCACTGGTGGTCCGTGGTCACGTCAGCAGACACAGCACCTGTTACTGGCGGCCGCGTGCGCAACTTCCTGGACTTTGCGCGCCGCGCCGGCAAAACTGGAGGGAGTGGCCAGTCCCCACACCTCACTCTGCCACTGAGAGCCACAGTGTGAAAAAGCCTGGAGGAGTAGTTGCAGACCGAGACCGACGTCCACCAAGTCCACAGCTGCCTGGTTGGTGCCTGCTGCAAGAAGAGTGTAAGTGACACGTACTTTAAAAAAAAACCTAAACTAACTCTAGTGTGTATAGTGTCTTCTAAGTTCTTCTATTATTCAATCTTCAGTTCTACTACATATGACTACAGCCAGCCAGGTCGGGGGGGGGGTGGGTTTTGGGGGGTGGCTGGATTGAATCAGTGGCCTAGGGAAGCTCAAAATCTTAAAATGTTAGCCAAAGCCCACCACGCGACATAACACGCCCCACTTTAATTGGCGGCGGCGCGCGCCGCAGTACGGTCAAAGGCGGCATTCTAAAGTTGCCTCAGGCAGCAAAAACCCTAGAAGTGCCCCTGGGCGGACGGTCACGTTAGGAGTAGATCACGCCATGCCAAAGATCTACTGCCGTCGGCATTGTGCCGAAAAATTTCCGTTGGATCGTTATCTCCCTTTACTTCTGGAGGGAGCCATAACATCAAACCATGAGTGGCGACAACAAACAACACTCATATAAAGTATATACGTAACGTTCTGTTCATGTGTGGCACGCATCGGGCAAACTCCAATCAAATTCCGATGCAATTTTGCATGTGTGTGGGCACCTTTAGTACGTATAAGGATCTAGCTCCGTGGTATTCCTTTTCTTTATTATAGACTGTTGTCCTAACGAGGGTTAAACAGTGGATAACATGGTCATACAGTGGATGTAAACACATCACACTCTTATATGCAATGGAAATAAACATTTTAACTTGGTCCCTGTTTGGTTGTAAGACGGGGAAAGACTCGGTATAAAGACAATCTAACCATCAAATGATTGTCACAAACCCAGGTAAATGGCTCACGGTTTCTACTATGAATAATTCATATCTATTGATTGTTATCATGGGGGTTTCCTGCTTTGTGAAAAGGCTTGTCACTGGAATTGACCAATCAAGTGGTCAGATGTGGAGATTTAAGGGGTAAGTGGAACTGGAGAGGGAAGCATTGGGAGGTGGAGGCGGTAACAGAGGCGACTGGTAATGTAAAGTACACAATAATCAGGGGGGATGGTTCCAGTTCAATTGTTTACCTGATCAAATAAAGGAGGAAAAAAACACATTTTGCTTTGGGAATGAAGGAAAAAATTTAATGAAAAAGGAACAAAGAAAAAAATAGTGATCATAGAATATTGTTAATATTCAATTCCAGTCCTGGGGGAAAAGGGGGAGATCTCTAAGGTCAGACAAAGGTTCCGATATTTTAACCTGGTCACCGACTGGTCAAAATATCTGTTATCCAATAGCCCCGCTTGTCCGATATTTGTTTTGAATGTTTTGACCTCTGTGGCCCGTTGCAAAAGAAAATAACCACTGAATTCCTGCCCAATCAACACAAAAGTATGGACCTTAAGATGGAACAATTTGACACCCAATCAAATCAATTTGATTGGTCCTTCTGCAGATATTATATCAGAATATAATTTTTTAAGAAAAACAATATGCAACTCCCATTATGGTCCATAGACAATAAAAGACAAATCCCACTCCGATTTGCCTATTATCAGTTATACGTGTAACTAAAAACCCTCACAGCAGTTGAGTAAACTACCTAAGATCAATTTCAATTGGTTCCTGTCAGCACCCTATACATTGTTTATACTTTATTATAATCAACCAATAGCGGCTGCTGCTTTTTTTCACCAAAATGTTCAGACTAATACAGAGTACAATGGAGAATTCAATGGACTGCAGTATCGCCGTGCCAAGAATGTACCGAGAATGTATCAGTGACATGGAACCAGGTTCCATGTTTTAAAAAAAAACATTGAGGTTATCCCGGCACTAAGTTAAATAAGACTATAAAGATCCCTTATGGCAGAAACTAATTTATTTATTCGAATCAAACAACCTTGTACCCTAGTAATTTATCAACAATCTCTCTATTTCATGTCTGAATAGGTCACAATAGAGAGTCGATTTCTTCCAGTTAAAATCAGCGAGTAATCACGCGTTATTAACCGGATTCTCACGTTCGCCACATCACGGAATCTCCAGATTTATTTTATTTTTATACCTTCTATCCACGGGAATTATAGGAAAATATATCTGAATAGGAATGGTCTCTACAGCCTTGATGGTACAGCAGGTTATATAATAATAAAATAACATGTGGGTGGAAAGGAGGTGGAAAGCTGGTAAAGCAGGTTTATAGAAATATATAAAATACAAACATGTGGGTGGTAAAGAAAGGTGGAACAGGCTGGTACAGCAGGTTATAGAATAATATAAAATAATACATGTGGGTGTAAAGAAAGGTGGACAGGCTGGTACAGCAGGTTATAGAATTATAAATAAAAACACATGTGGGTGGTAAAGGAGGTGGAACAGGCTGTACAGCAGTTATAGAACATATAAAATAACACATATGGGTGGTAAGGAGGTGGAACAGCTGGTACAGCAGGTTATGAATATAAAATAACAAACATGTGGGTGGTAAAGGAAGGTGGAACAGGCTGGACAGCAGGTTATAGAAATATAAAATAATAACATGTGGGTGGTAAAGGGGTTGGAACAGGCTGGTACAGCAGGTTATAGAATATATAAAATAACAACATGTGGGTGGTAAAGAAAGGTGGAACAGGCTGGTACAGCAGGTTATAGAATATATAAAATAACAACATGTGGGTGGTAAAGGAGGTGGAACAGGCTGGTACAGCAGGTTATAGAATATATAAAATAACAGTTGGGTGGTAAAGGAGTGGTGGAACGGCTGGTACAGCAGGTTATAGAATAATAAAATAACACACATGGTGGTGGTAAAGGAGGTGGAACAGGCTGGTACAGCAGTGGTTATAGAATATATAAAATACAACATGTGGGGTGTAAAGGAGGGTGGAACAGGCCGGGGAATATACAGGTTTGGAATTAACTAGAGCAAAGGGGGGCGGAACTGTAATTCCATCCCCATATCCTCCCAATCCATCTAACTGGGCAGTTGAAATATAAAAAATTATTTAATAAATATGGGAACGTAATTTAAACTCTATGAGAATATCTATAAATAACAATAAATGTTTTGCAGTCTTGAGTATCTGTGGATTATATTGGGAATAAAGTGGATTTCGGATGTTCCCAAGCAGGAGTTCTTTTCCAATGAATGATCACGATTCAGTGATAATCGCTCCTCAGACATTCCCTTTGTTTATTATGTTCCCCAATCAGTAGTTTGTACCCCAGAGTGACTACATCCAGGTGGGATCACCTATTGCATGCTCAGGATTACACGTGAATGAATGGTTATGGCATATCGCGTTCCCCAAGTCACTTTCTCAACTCTGTGGACGTTTCTCTGCTCCTGAAGTGAAAAAGAAAGGCGACCTATTGGAGAAAGAGAAGAGAGAGAGAGAAAAAGATCATGGGAGACGATCATAGCTCTTTATGATCAATCTCTCAACTATACACTTGTGTTCCAGGATCTGTCTTTTTAACAAAGTTAGGGTTAAGTAAATGCCGTAAACGTAAATGGTTGGACCAAATGGACATATGTCTTTATACAACCCCAAACTATGTTACTATGTAACTGTTATACGACATTATGGTAGGGTATAAAGGTTGGACTAATGGACGTATGTCTTTATACATCCCAATACTATGTTACTATGTAACTGTTATACAGACATTATGGGTAGGGTATAAAGGTTGGACCAATGGAATATGTCTTTATACAACCTCCCCCATACTATGTTACTATGTAACTGTATAACAGACATTATGGGTAGGGTATAAAGTTGGACTAGATGGACGTTGTCTTTATACAACCTCCAATACTATGTACTGTTATACAGACATTATGGGTAAGGTATAAAGGTTGGACTAGATGGACGCATGTCATTATACAACCTCCAATACTATGTTACTATGTAACTGTTATATAGACATTATGGTTAGGGTATAAAGGTTGGACTAGATGACGTGTCTCTTATACAACCTCCAATACTATGTTACTATGTAACTGTTATACAGACATTATGGGTAGGGTATAAAGGTTGGACTAGATGGAGATATGTCTTTATACAACCTCCAATACTAGTTACTATGTAACTGTTATACAGACATTATGGGTGGGTATAAAGGTTGGACTAGAGGAGTATGTCTATTACAACCTCCAATACTATGTTACTATGTACTGTTATACAGACATTATGAGTAGGTATAAAGGTTGGACTAGATGGACGTAGTCTTTATACAAACCTCCATACTATGTTACTATGTAACTGTTTACAGACATTATGGGTAGGGTATAAGGTTGGACTAGATGGACGTATGTCTTATACAAACTCCAATCTATGTTACTATGACTGTTATACAGACATTATGGGTAGGGTATAAAGGTTGGACTAGATGGAGTATGTTTATACAACCTCCAATACTATGTACTATGTAACTGTTATACAGACAATGGGTAGGGTATAAAGGTTGGACTAGATGGACGTATGTCTTTATACAACCTCCAATACTATGTTGACTGTATACAGACATTATGGGTAAGGTATAAAGGTTGGACTAGATGGACGTATGTCTTTATACAACCTCCAATACTATGTTACTATGTAACTGTTATACAGACATTATGGTAGGGTATAAAGGTTGGACTAGATGGACGTATGTCTTTATACAACCTCCAATACTATGTTACTATGTAACTGTTATACAGACATTATGGGTAGGGTATAAAGGTTGGACTAGATGGACGTATGTCTTATACAACCTCCAATACTATGTTACTATGTAACTGTTATACAGAATTATGGGTAGGGTATAAAGGTTGGACTAGATGGATGTATGTCTTTATACAACCTCCAATACTTGTTACTATGTAACTGTTATACAGACATTATGGGTAGGGTATAAGGTTGGACTAGATTGACGTATGTCTTTATACAACCTCCAATATACATGTGTACTGTATACAGACATTATATGGGTAAGGTTATAAAGGTTGGACTAGATGGAGTATGTCTTTATAAAACTCAATCTACTGATGTGTACTGTTATACAGACATTATGGGTAGAGGTATAAAGGTTGGACTAGATGGAGTATGTTTTATTACAACTCCAATACTATGTTACTATGTAACGTTATACAGACATATTGAGAGTAGGGATAAAGGTTGGACTAGATGGAGTATGTCTTTATACAACCTCCAATACTATGTTACTATGTAACTGTTATACAGACATTAGGGTAGGGTATAAAGGTTGGACTAGATGGAAGTATGTCTTTTATACAAACTCCAATACTATGTTACTATGTAACTGTTATACAGACATTATGGTAGGTATAAAGGTTGGACTAGATGGACGTATGTCTTATACAACCTCAATACTATGTTACTATGTAACTGTTATACAGACATTAGTGTGGGGATAAAGGTTGGACTAGATGGACGTATGTCTTTATACAACCTCCAATACTATGTACATGTAACTGTTATACAGACATTATGTGGGTAGTAGGGTATAAAGTTGGACTAGATGGACGTATGTCTTTATACAACCTCCAATACTATGTTACTATGTAACTGTTATACAGACATTATGGGGTAGGGTATAAAGGTTGGACTAGTGGACGTATGTCTTTATACAACCTCCAATACTATGTTACTATGTAACTGTTATACAGACATTATGGGTAGGGTATAAAGGTTGAGACAGATGGACTATGTCTTATACAAACTCCAATACTATGTTACTATGTAACTGTTATACAGACATTATGGGTAGGGTATAAAGGTTGGACTAGATGGACGTATGTCTTTATACAACCTCCAATACTATGTTACTGTTATACAGACATATGGGTAAGGTATAAAGGTTGGACTAGATGGACGTATGTTTTATACAACCTCCAATACTATGTTACTATGTAACTGTTATACAGACATTAGGGTAGGGTATAAAGGTTGGACTAGATGGACGTATGTCTTTATACAACCTCCAATACTATGTTACTATGTAACTGTTTTAACAGACATATGGGTAGGGTATAAAGGTTGGACTAGATGGACGTATTGCTTATACAACCTCCAATACTATGTTACTATGTAACTGTTATACAGACAATATGGGTAGGGATAAAGGTTGGACTAGATGGACGTATGTCTTTTATACAAACTCCAATACTATGTTACTATGTAACTGTTATACAGACATTATGGTAGGGTATAAAGGTTGGACTAGATGGACGTATGTCTTTATACAACCTCCAATAATATGTTACTATGTAACTGTTAACAGACATATGGGTTAGGGTAAAAGTTGGACTAGATGGACGTGATCTTTATACAACCTCCAATACTATGTTACTATGTAACTGTTTATACAGACATATGGGTAGGGTATAAAGGTTGGACTAGATGGACTGTATTCTTATACAACCTCCAATACTATGTACTATGTAACTGTTATACAGACATTATGGGTAGGGTATAAAGGTGGACTGAGGACGATGTCTTTATACAACCTCCAATACTATGTACTGTTATACGACATTATGGTAGGGTATAAAGGTTGGACTAGATGGACGTATGTCTTTATACAACCTCCAATACTATGTTTACTGTAACTGTTATACAGACATTATGGGTAGGGTATAAAGGGTGGACTAGATGACGTATGTCTTTATACAACCTCCAATACTATGTTAATATGTAACGTTATACAGACATTATGGGTAGGGTATAAAGGTTGGACTAGATGGACGTATGTCTTTATACAACCTCCAATACTAGTTACTATGTAACTGTTATACAGACATTATGGGTAGGGTATAAAGGTTGGACTAGATGGATGTATGTCTTTATACAACCTCCAATACTATGTTACTATGTAAATGTTATACAGACATTATGGGTAGGGTATAAAGGTGGACTAGATGGACGTATGTCTTTATACAACCTCCAATACTATGTTTACGTTTATACAGACATTATGGGTAGGTATAAAGGTTGGACGATGGACGTATGTCTTTATACAACCTCCAATACTAGTTACTGTTATACAGACATTATGGGTAGGGTATAAAGGTTGGACTAGATGGACGTATGTCTTTATACAACCTCCAATACTATGTTACTATGTAACTGTTATACAGACATTATGGTAGGGTATAAGGTTGGACTAGATGGAGTATGTCTTTATACAACCTCCAATACTATGTTACTATGTAAATGTTATACAGACATTATGGGTAGGGTATAAAGGTGGACTAGATGGACGTATGTTTTTATACAACCTCCAATACTTGTTTACTATGTAACTGTTATACAGACATTATGGGTAGGGTATAAAGGTTGGACTAGATGGACGTATGTCTTTATACAACCTCCAATACTATGTTACTATGTAACTGTTATACAGACATTATGGGTAGGGTATATAAGGTTGGACTAGATGGACGTATGTCTTTATACAACCTCCAATACTATGTACTATGTAACTGTTATACAGACATTAGGGTAGGGTATAAAGGTTGGACTAGATGGACTATGTCTTTATAACCTCCAATACTATGTTACTATGTAACTGTTATACGACATTATGGGTAGGGTATAAGGTTGGAATAGATGGACGTATGTCTTTATACAACCTCCAACTATGTTTACTATGTAACTGTTATACAGACATTATGGGTAGGGTATAAAGGTTGGACTAGATGGACGTATGTCTTATACAACCTCCAATACTATGTTACTATGAACTGTTATACAGACATTATGGGTAGGGTATAAAGGTGGACTAGATGGACGTATGTCATTATACAACCTCCAATACTATGTTACTATGTAATGTTATACAGACATTTGGGTAGGGTAATAAAGTTGGACTAGATGGCGTATGTCTTATACAACCTCCAATACTATGTTACTATGTATGTTATACAGACATTATGGGGAGGGTATAAGGTGGACTAGATGGACGTATGTCGTTATCAACCTCCAATACTATGTTACTATGTAACTTTATACACGACATTATGGGTAGGGTATAAAGGTTGGACTAGATGGACGTATGTTTTTATACAACCTCCAATACTATGTTACTATGTAACTGTTATACAGACTTTGGGTAGGGTTATAAAGGTGGACTAGATGGACGTATGTCTTTATACAACCTCCAAACATTGTTACTATGTAACGTTATACAGACATTATGGGGGGGTATAAAGGTTGGACTAGATGGATGTATGTCTTTATACAACCTCCACATACTATGTTACTATGTAACTGTTAACAGAACTATGGGTAGGGTATAAAGGTTGGACTAGATGGAACGGTCTTATATACAACCTCCAATACTATGTTACTATGTAACTGTTATACAGAACATTATGGGTAGGGTATAAAGGTTGGACTAGATGGACGTATGTTGTTTTAACAACTCCCAATACTATGTTACTATGTAACTGTTATACAGACATTATGGGTAGGTATAAAGGTTGGACTAGATGGACGTATGTCTTTATACAACCTCAATACTATGTACTATGTAACTGTTATAACAGACATTATGGGTAGGGTATAAAGTTGGAACTAGTATGGACGTATGTCTTTATACAACCTCCAATACTATGTTAACTTACCAGCCTGTTCCACCTCCTTTACCACCCACATGTTATTATTTTATATATTCTATAACCTGCTGTACCAGCCTGTTCCACCTTCCTTTACCACCCACATGTTGTTATTTTATATATTCTATAACCTGCTAGATGGACATCCCAGTTCAGTCCCTAATGGATCTACGGCTGTTGGTTATTACCTGTGATACGTGGTAATGTACAGAATGCCCTGTGATCTCACCGTCACACTGATTACCCACATGCTCTGCAGAGCGGCACCGATTCATTCCGTTTCTACCGGTTAACCCCATCATGCTGCAGCTAGTGACTGAGGAACCACTGCCATTCGAGAAATTTCCAAACCGAAACCAGTCACAGATAAGAATAGCTAATTATCAAGACGTAACACAGAGGTTTGTACACGCAGGCTGCCTAGAGAATGCAAGGGTTTAAAAGGCTGCGCTGGAAATTAGTCCCCCTTGCGGCGCGTTGCTGTCACAGGAGACATTCCAAATGGATAATTATTTCAGATTACTCTTTCGTGACTGCTCCGCGGTCTCTCTCCCGCACGTCAGTAATTGCTTATACCAATTTGTGTTCAGTTTTAATAGGGCCCAAAGCCATTGTTGCAGGGAAGTACAGCCCATATTGGTGGCAGCAGAAACCCGGATAACAAAACTGTGTGTTAATGGCTGCTAGGGATCATGGGGAAACCCCTGACTGACATTCGTTATGCAGATGATCTAGATAACGTTTCCCTATACAAAAAAAATGTACACAGCATATCTAAATCACAATGATTTCTATTTAGGAATCAATGATTCTAAATCGAAAATCACAAACATAATAAATCACATTGATGTCTATTCTAAATCAATGATTTCTAAATCGAAATCACAAAGATATCAAATCACAATGATTCTATTCTAAATCACAATGATTTCTAAATTGAAATCACAACAATCTACATCACAATGAAATCTAAATCGAACTCATAATAATTCAAAATCAAATAATATCTAAATCAGAATAATTTCCTAATCACAATGATTTCTAAATATAAATCTCAATGATATCTAATCACAATGATTCTAAATATAAAATCACAACTATCATTCACATCTTGAGCTGCACCAAACAAAATCAATTCAGTAATTTTGTTTATTTAGAGAATAAACCTTATTTGTATATCGTAAACCCTCAGTAAATAACTGTGGACAGAGGACAGGACATGTCTTACTATACTGGAAGATGAATGTAGACACTTTTATTTTTTAGATTAAACAATGAAAACCAATAAGGGAATTCCAAACCACAGCATTTTCATTTCATGTCTGATACGACGGAACTGGGTATGATATTCAACATGAGTAAGGGGGTGTTAATATTTCTTTCTGTTCTTATCCTTGGCTCTCATTGTAGGATACGAGAGTGGATTGTGTATTAATGCTCAAATGTAAAATTCATATGATATATGATTGGATTGTTCCAAGTTGTACCGTAGAGTAACATAGTATTGTAAGTGTTATAAAGACATACATCCATCTGGGTTCCAACCTTATACCTACCTATAATGGTCTGTCTAACAGTTATATAATAACAGTATTGGAGGTTGGAATTAAAAGACATACGTCATCTGTCACCTTTGATATCCTACCCATAATGTCGTATAAAGTTAATAGTAACAGTAATATGGAGTTGTATAAAGACATACAGTCCATCTAGTCCAACCTTATAATCTACCATAAGTCTGTATAAAACAGTTAAAGAACATAGTATTGGAGGTGTATTAAGAACATAGTCCATCTAGTCCAAATTTATACCCTACCCATAATGTCTGTATAACAGTTACATAGTAACATAGATTGGGGTTATAAAAGACATATGTCCATCTAGTCCAACCTTTATACCCTACCCATAATGTCTGTTATAACAGTTACATAGTAAACATCGTATTGGAGGTTGATTATAAGGAATACCGTCCATCTAGTCCAACTTTATACCCTACCATAATGTTGTTATAACAGTTACATAATAACATAGTATGGAGGTTGTTAAAGACATACCTCATCTAGTCCAACCTTATACCCTACCCATAATGTCTGTATAACAGTACATAGTAAACATGTATTGGAGGTTGTATAAAGACATACGTCCATCTAGTCCAACCTTATACCCTACCCATAATGTTCTGATAAACAGTTACTATAGTAACATAGATTGGAGGTTGATAAAGACAACGTCCATCATAGTCCACCTTTATACCTACCCATAATGTTTGTATAACAGTTACATAAAACATAGTATTGGAGGTTGTATAAAGACATACCTCCATCTAGTCCAACTTTAACCCTACCATAATGTCTGTATAACAGTTACATAGTAACATAGTATTGGAGGTTGTATAAAGACATACGTCCATCTAGTCCAAACTTATACCACTACATAATGTCGGTATAACAGTTACATAGTAACAAGTATTGAGGTTGTATAAAGACATACGTCCATCTAGTCCAACCTTTATACCCTACCCATATGTCTGTATAACAGTTACATAGTAAAGTATTGGAGGTTGTATAAAGACATACGTCATCTAGTCAACCTTTATACCCTACCCATAATGTCTGTATAAACAGTTCATAGAACAGTAACATGTGGAGGTTGTATAAAGACATACGTCCATCTAGTCCAAACCTTTATACCCTACCCATAATGTCTGTATAACAGTTACATAGTACATAGTATTGGAGGTTGTATAAAGACCATACGTCCACCTAGTCCAACCTTTACCCTACCCATAATGTCTGTATAACAGTTACATAGTAACATAGTATTGGAGGTTGTATAAAGGACATACGTCCATCTAGTCCAACTTTATACCTACCAAATGTCTGTATACAGTTACATAGTGACATAGTATTGGAGGTTGTATAAAGACATACGTCCATCTAGTCCAACCTTTAACCCTAACCCATAATGTCTGTATAACAGTTACATAGTAACATAGTAGGGAGTTGTATAAAGGACATACGTCATCTAGTCCAACCTTTATACCCTACCATAATGTCTGAAACAGTTACAATAGTAAACATAGTATGGAGGTTGTATAAAAGACATACGTCCCATCTAGTCCAACCTTTATACCCTACCCATAATGTCTGTATAACAGTTACATAGTAAACATAGTATGGAGGTTGTATAAAGACATACATCCATCTAGTCCAACCTTTATACCCTACCCATAATGTATGATACAGTACATAGTAACATAGTATTGGAGGTTGTATAAAGACTACGTCCATCTAGTCCAAACCTTATTACCCTACCCATAATGTCTGTATAACAGTTACATAGAACATAGTATTGGAGGTTGTATAAAGACATAGTCCATCTAGTCCAACCTTTATACCCTACCCATAATGTCTGTATAACAGTACATAGTAACATAGTATTGGAGGTTGTATATAAAGAACATACGTCCATCTAGTCCAACCTTATACCCTAACCATAATGTCTGTAAACAGGTACATAGTAACATAGTATTGGAGGTTGTATAAAGACATACGTCCATTCTAGTCCAAACCTTTATTACCCTACCCATAATGTGTATAACAGTTACATAGTAACATAGTATTGGAGGTTGTATAATGACATACGTCCTCTAGTTCCAACCTTATACCCTACCCATAATGTCTGTATAACAGTTACAGTAGTAACATAGTATGGAGGTTGTAAAGACATAACGTCCATCTAGTCACCTTTTACCCTACCCATAATGTCTGTATAACAGTTACATAGTAACATAGTATTGGAGGTTGTATAAAGACATACGTCCCCTAGTCCAACTTTATACCCTACCCATAATGTCTGTATAACAGTTCATAGATAACATAGTATTGGAGGTTGTATAAAGAACATACGTCCATCTAGTCCAAACTTTATACCACCCATATGTCTGTTATAACAGTTACATAGTGACATAGTATTGGAGGTTGTATAAAGACATTCGTCCATCAGTCCAAACCTTTATACCCTACCCATAATGTCTGGTATAACAGTTACATAGAACATAGTATTGGAGGTTGTATAAAGACATACGTCCATCTAGTCCAACTCTTATACCCTACCCATAATGTCTGTTAACAGTTACAGTAGTAACATAGTATTGGAGGTTGTATAAAGGACATCGTCCATCTAGTCCAACCTTATACCCTACCATAATGTCTGTATAACAGTTACATAGTAACATAGTATTGGAGGTTGTAAAAGACATACATCCATCTAGTCAACCTTTATACCCTACTCATAATGTCTGTATAACAGTTACATAGTAACAGTATTGAGGTTGTAAAAGACATACGTCCATCTAGTCCAACCTTTAACCTTACCAAATGTCTGTTTAAACAGAACATAGTATTGGAGGTTGTATAAAGACATACGTCCATCTAGTCCAACCTTATACCTTACCAATGCTGTATAACAGTAACATAGTATGGAGGTTGTATAAAGACATACGTCCATCTAGTCCAACCTTTATACCCTACCCATAATGGTCTGTATAACAGTTACATAGTTAACATAGTATTGGAGGTTGTATAAAGACATACATCCATCTAGTCCAAACCTTTAAACCCTACCCATAATGTCTGATAACAGTTACATAGTAACATAGTATTGGAGGTTGTATAAAGACATACGTCCATCTAGTCCAACCTTTATACCCTACCCATAATGCTGTTATAACAGTTACAATAGTAACATAGTATTGGAGGTTGTATAAAGACATAGTCCATCTAGTCCAACCTTTATACCCTACTCATAATGTCTGTATAACAGTTACATAGTACATAGTATTGGGTTGTATAAAGACATACGTCCATCTTAGTCCAACTTTATACCTTACCCATAATGTCTGGTATTAACAGTAACATAGTATTGGAGGTTGTATAAAGACATACGTCATCTAGTCCAACCTTATACCTACCCATAATGTCTGTTAAACAGTTACATAGAACATAGTATTGGAGGTTGTAAAAGACATACATCCATCTAGTCCAACCTTATACCTACCCATAATGTCTGTATAACAGTTAATAGTAACATAGTATTGGAGGTGTATAAAAGACATACGTCCATCTAGTCCAACCTTTATACCCTACCCATAATGTCTGTTATAACAGTTACATAGTAACATGTATGGAGGTTGTATAAAGACATACGTCCATCTAGTCCAACCTTTATACCCTACTCATAATGTCTGTATAACAGTTACATAGTAAACATAGTATTGGAGGTTGTATAAAGACAATAGTCCATCTAGTCCAACCTTTATACCCTACCAAATGTCTGTATAAACAGTTACATAGTAACATAGTATGGAGGTTGTATAAAGAATAACGTCCATCTAGTCCAACCTTTTACCCTACCAATGTCTGTATAACAGGTTACATAGTAACATAGTATTGGAGGTTGTATAAAAGACATACGTCCATCTAGTCCAACCTTTATACCCTACCCATAATGTCTGTATAACAGTTACTAGTAACATAGTATTGGAGGTTTGTATAAAGACATACGTCCATCTAGTCCAAACCTTTATACCTTACCCATAATGTCTGTAAACAGTAACATAGTATTGGAGGTTGTATAAAGACATACGTCCATCTAGTCCAAACCTTTATACCCTACCCATTAATATGTCTGTATAACAGTTACATAGTAACATAGTATTGGAGGTTGTATAAAGACATAGTCCATTGCGTCCAACCTTTATACCTACCCATAATGTCTGTATAACAGTTACCATAGTAACATAGTATTGGAGTTGTTGTATAAAGACATCGTCCACCTAGTCCAACCTTTATACCCACCATAATGTCTGTTAAACAGTTACATAGTAACATAGTATGGAGGTTGTAAAGACATACGTCCATCTAGTCCAAATTATACCCTACCCATAATGTCTGATTAACAGTTACTAGTGACATAGATTGGAGGGTTGTATAAAGACATACGTCCATCTAGTCCAACTTTATACCCTACCCATAATGTCTGTATAACAGTTACATAGTAACATAGTTTGGAGGTTGTATAAAGACATACGTCCATCTAGTCAACCTTTATACCCTACCCATAATGTCTGTATAACAGTACATAGTAACATAGTATTGGAGGTGTGATAAAGACATACGTCCATCTAGTCCAAACCTTTATACCCTACCCATAATGTCTGTATAACAGTTACATAGTAACATAGTATTGGAGTTGTATAAAGACATACCCAATCAGTCCAACCTTTATACCCTACTCATAATGTCTGTATAACAGTTACATAGTAACATAGTATTGGAGGTTGTATAAAGACATACGTCCACTCTAGTCCAACCTTTATACCTTACCCATAAGTCTGTATAACAGGTAACATAGTATTGGAGGTTGTATAAAGACATACGTCCATTAGTCCAACCTTTATACCTTAACCATATGTCTGTATAACAGTAACATAGTAATGGAGGGGTTATAAAGACATACGTCATCTAGTCCCAACCTTTATACCCTACCCATAATGTCTGTATAGTACATGGAACATAGTAGTTGGAGGTGGATAAAGACATACATCCATCTAGTCCAACCGTTATACCCTACCCATAATGTCTGTAACAGTTAAATAGTAACATAGTATTGGAGGTGTATAAAGACATACGTCCATCTAGTCCAACCTTATACCCTACCAATGTCTGTTATAAAAGTTACATAGTAACATAGTTTGGAGGTTGTATAAAGACATACGTCCATCTAGTCCAACCTTTATACCCTACTCATAAGGTCTGATAAACAGTTAATAGTAACAATAGTATTGGAGGTTGTATAAAGACATACGTCCATCTAGTCCAACCTTTATACCTAACCATAATGTCTGTATAACAGTAACATAGTATTGGAGGTGTATAAAGACATACGGTCATCTAGTCCAACCTTTACCCTACCCATAATGTCTGTATAACAGTTACAGAGTAACATAGTATTGGAGGTGTGTATAAAGACCATAATCCATCTAGTCCAACCTTTATAACCCTACCCATAATGTGTATAACAGTACATAGTAACATAGTATGGAGGGTTGTATAAAGGACACAGCCATTAGTCCAACCTTTATACCCTACCCATAATGTCTGTATAAACAGTTACATAGTAAACATAGTATGGAGGTTGATAAAGACATACGTCCATCTAGTCCAACCTTATACCCTACCTATAATGTTGTATAACAGTTACATAGTAACATAGTAGTGGAGGTTGTATAAAGACATACGTCCATCTAGTCCAACCTTATACCCTACCCATAATGTCTGTATAACAGTTACATAGTAACATAGTATTGGAGGTTGTATAAAGACATACGTCCATCTAGTCCCAACCTTTATACCCTACCCATAATGTCTGTATTAACAGTTACATAGTAGTAACATAGTATTGGAGGTTGTATAAAGACATACGTCCATCTAGTCCAACCTTTATACCACTACCCATAATGTCTGTATAACAGTTACATATAGTAACATAGTATTGGAGGTTGTATAAAGACATACGTCCATCTAGTCCAACCTTTATACCTACCCATTAATGTCTGATATAACAGAAACATAGTGATTGGAGGTTGTATAAAAGACATACGTCCATCTAGTCCAACCTATACCCTACCATAATGTCTGTATAACAGTTACATTAGTAACATAGATTGGGAGGTTGTATAAAGACATATGTCCATTTGGTCCAACCTTTATACCTACCCATAATGTCTGTATAACAGTTACATAGTAACATAGTATGGAGGATGTATAAAGACATACGTCCATCTAGTCCAAACCTTTAACCCTACCATAATGTCTGTATAACAGTTACATAGTAACATAGTATTGGGGGTTGTATAAAGGACATATGTCCATTTGTCCAACCATTTATATTTTACAGGCATTTACTTAACCCTAACTTGTTTAAAATAGACAGATCCTGGAACACAAGTGTATAGTTGAGAGATTGATTCATAAAGAGCTATGATCGTGCTCCCATGATTCTTTTCTCTTCTCTCTTCTCTTTCTCCAATAGGTCGCCTTTCTTTCTTCACTTCAGGATAGAGAACGTCCACAGAGTGGAGAAAGTGACTTGGGGAACGCGTATATGCCATAAACCATCTCATTCACGTGTAATCCTGAGCATGCAATAGGTGATCCCACCTGGATTGTAGTCACTCTGGGTACAATACTACTGATTGGGGAACATAATAAACAAAGGGAATGTCTGAGGAGAGATTATTCACTGAAATCTGTTGATCATTCTTGACAAAGAACTCCCTGCATGGGAACCTCGAAATCCATTTATTCCAATTATAATCCACAGATATCAAGACTGCAAAACATTTGATGTGTTCATTTATAATAGATATCTCCATAGAGTTGTAAATTAAGTTCCCATATTTTATAAAATATTTTTATATTTTCACTGCACAGTAGATTGGATTGGAGGATATGGGGATGGAATTCGTCCGAGGCCCCTTTTTTGCTTTCACCTTAATTCGCTGTCACTACACCCCAGGTGTTTATATTCTTAACCTCTGTAAGCCTGTCACTCCTTAACAACATTCTTTAACAACCCCGTACCCCTGTCAACCTCCTACCCACAGTATTTAATTAACCGCTTACGCTGTCCTTTAACAATTTGTATCTATGATTTCTATAACCTGCTGTTACCAGCCTGTTCCACCTTCCTTTACACCCACATGTTGTTATTTTATTATTCTATAACCTGCTGTACCAGCCTGTTCCACCTCCTTACCACCCAATGTTTATGTTATATATTCTATAAACTGCTGACCAGCTGTTCCACCTCCTTTACCCCCACATGTGTATTTTATATATTCTAGAACCGGCTGTACCAGCCTGTCACCTTTCCCAGTACACTGTACACTGGTGCTGTGTGTACCCAGCGTTATTGATGGGAGATGTGTTAATAGGAATTTGTTTTTTGTGTTAATGATAAAGAATTTCTCTGATCACTGAGTAAACCAGAAATCCACAAGCAACAGCCTGATAGGATAATGTCAATGTAGGTGGGATGGATGAGATGGGAGAAGGAAAGAAACGTTCTAATTGCAAGGGAGGAATCAGAGGCAGTAACGCTGCTGTGTATCAGGGCGAGAGATACCCTGGTCTGTAATCGCTCCGGGTAAATCTCCCATTCCATGGGTTAAAAACTCGTAGAAAATCCAGTGCAATGAAAGGGGTTAAAGTCTAAATGATACTGAATTGGTTAGTGCAACTTTAACTCCAATTTATAATGCAATAACAATGTCTGTAGGTTCAGTATCGAAGGTTCCAGATTATGGCCAATTGAGACTCCGTTAAATTCTTCCTATTTTACCCCAACATTTCACAGAGTCCTGTGGATCTCCAGGGGATCTGTGCCCCATAAAGTAGGTGGTAATGTGGAGGTGACAACAATCTATGTGGGGGCCCAGAATTGATTAAACAACAAGTGTGGTTAGCACTGATACCTTGCAGCCCTGGGTTCGAATCCTCCCTTGGACACATCTGCATGTAATGTGCGTCCCTCTGGGTACACACATTACCGATAAAAGGACACGTGTACACGTGAAACAACCGTTTACGATGCCAACAAACGTTCAGAGTTGGCATCATAAACGGTCATTTCGGCCCTAATATTTCCTTCGGTAGAGGTCAGATTTCTGTATAAGTAGTCGGGCCGTGATCTTTAGGGTGTACGGCAGTTCTGAACAATTTCCCTATCCTGTATATCCGTGTCCTTGCCTCCATGTGTGTCCCTGAATGATGCTGTCCACAGGGAAAATAGCTCCAACTTAATGGACACCCGCTATTTTCATGGTGCCCAATCTATTCTAGCGCCATTCATGTAAAGGGCTTAATGTCTAGTACAGTGGTTTTCTCGAGGATGTTCTTATTGTTGGATGTTATGTTACCGTATTAAAGTATTGTAAAGTGCTACTGAAGATGATTGTGCTATAGAAATCCATTATAATAATGTAATACATAAGGCTAGGCATTTCCAATGGGGAGGTGCAGTGGCGAGAATCTATATTATGGTCACTCAGTGATGTCACTGAGTGACTTCCTGTCTCCCACTGCCCCTCCCCCTGTCTCCCCCTCCCTGTATTAGTCATTTATATAGGAATCCCTGTTTATTATTGACAGACAATGTTCGGTCCTTCTTTCTCTTTTCAATAGGAACAGTAATTAACTATTTATACATTAAACGAGGATTCCTATATAAAGACTGATACAGGGAGGGAGAGACAGTGGTAGTGGGCAGTTTTTTTTTTGGCTGGCCTTATATAAGAAATAATACACTACCTACAGTGTAATATAACGGATTTACTTCACCTCGCCTGTGGCCTCGTGCTTCTATATGTCATGTCCTTAGTGCGTAATATCCTTATATTACACTGTAGGTAGCGTATTATTCCTTATAATATTACAACTGTATGGTAGCGTATTATCCCTTATATATTATACTGTAGGTAGCGTATATATTATTCCTTATATATTACACTGTAGGTAGCTTATTATCCTTATATTACACTGTAGGTAGCGTATTATCCCTTATATTACACTGTAGGTAGCGTATTATCCCTTATATATTACACTGTAGGTAGCGTATTATCCCTTATATATTACACTGTAGGTAGCTTATTATCCCTTATATATTACACTGTAGGTAGCGTATTATCCCTTATATATTACACTGTAGGTAGCGTATTATTCTTAGATATTACAATCTGTAGGTAGGGTACTATCCTATGATATTACACTGTAGGTAGCGTATTATCCCTTATATATTACACTGTAGGTAGCTTATTATCCCTTATATATTACACTGTAGGTAGCGTATTATCCCTTATATATTACCCTTGAGGTATCGTATATCCCTTATAATAATTACCTGTAGGTAGCGTATTATCCCTAATAATGACAACTGTAGGTGAGCGTATATCCCTTATATATTACAACTGTCAGTAGGTATTATTTGCCACTTATATCACTGCGCTGTGATATCGTATTAAAGACGGTGTAAGGTAGCATATTAATCACCTAGATATACGTTAGCCAGTCTGTTAAATATAAGCGGGAAGGGATTAATCCCTGTATAATATTAGCAACTGTAGGGTAGCATGAGTGCATCCCTTATCATATTTGGCAGGAACGCTTGTCACACTCATGTTGGGGAGGTAGCAGTGAGTGTTCCCCTTTCAAACTATTATTTTACTTTCCCTTTTTTAGTAAATCCTTAATTAGTCCATTAACTAGGAAATCTATATAAAATTCTATATACCTACAATGCTAAACTTCCCCAAAGTTATTCTCCCTTCCGTCATTGGTTGGTCTGCATGTGTCCTGCCTACTTCCTGTCCTTGGATCTTCCTGTATCTTTATTTGTAACTTTGTTACAATTTCAGTTGGTCAAAAATCAATTTCCCAATCAATTTTGTATTGTTTGGGGATCTCCACATATAATATGTATATAGTTCTGCCTTTAATCAGTGTAACACCTGCCAGAAATCTTCCTAGTTATCAAGGCCTTTGTAGCCAATATACTGGGAAGCCAGTCCTGATTAGCATTTTATCCATATCCCCGAGTGTGACTATTTCCCTTCATTAACTCTGGGAAACAAGGTCTACCATTTCCACTTCATTTACTCCAAGTCTTTGTTATTTTGCCAGTAAGAGATTTATTGTGCTGGGATTTGTATTTCCACAGCCTTATATTGATGGCTGTCAGTTAGTTATCCATCAAACAGGTTGTTAACTGGAGTCTCTTTATATAAATATAATGCTCCTTGTGTGTGTGTTCCTTACAGCTCCAATATATTGGCTATATCTCCTTACAATATCTCTAGTTGCTTTCTTGTCCTGAGATGTAGCCAATTGGAAATGAATGAGCTTTTTCCTTTAAACGATTCACCAGTTGTACTGTGGATCCAATAGCAAGTGGATTTTTTGCAAAAGTTTGCAACAGCCAATCAAATGTTTGCTTTTTACTGATAACATCTGATTGGCTACTGCAAATTAATAGCACAGGCTAAATTTCACCTTTTATCCCATCATCCCTTAAATTTGTTTGGGCCAATATTGCACAAGTTGGACCTGACTTTATTGATATATTGGTTGTATCCATCATAACCCCCTTTCCACCCATAGTACCACCTGAAGAAAAATGGATTTAGGGTAACCGCAGAATAGGGATTACCTGCCTCTCTCCATTACCTCCATGTTGTGTTGCCAAGCAATATACATAGGGACGTTTTTCACCTTTGTAATATCCAGTATAGCCCAGTGATCCTGTTTGTAAACTGAAATAATGTTAAGAACAAGTCTGAATATAAATGTGCGGTTTGTCCAATCAGATGCATTCGTCTGGTCTAGTGACCTGCCTCACAGCCAATCACAGACCGGTCCTCATTTTCCTAAGAAGATAAATAACCCAATGCTTTAAATCTGGCACCATCCTATCCATGGAATGTTTATTAAGTCCTTTTGCTACAGAAACATTTATTGCCTGACACCTTAGTAGTCCCAAAGGCAGTACACGGGGCCCCTTTAGTAAACAGAGGAGCCGACCTTAATAAGTCTTTAGATTTGTGGGTAGGTAACGAGCCAGCGAGTGGAAAGTTCTAATGAAAAGCAATTTCCCCACAGTGTGCCGGGCCCTAATCACTTTCCTTCCAGCTTCAAAGCCAATCCCTGTAGTTACTACATTGCAGTCTGTGTTAGCCTGAGATGACATCCCAGTTCAGTCCCTAATGGATCTACGGCTGTTGGTTATTCCCTGTGATACGTGGTAATGTACAGAATGCCCTGTGCTCTCACCGTCACACTGATTACCCACATGCTCTGCAGAGGCACCGATTCATTCCGTTTCTACCAGTTTAACCCCATCCATGCTGCAGCTAGTTGACTGAGGAATCCCACTGCCATTCAGAAATTTCCAAAACCGAACCAGTCACAGATAAGACTAGCTAATTATCAAGACGTATACACAGAGGTTTGTACACAGCAGGCTGCCTAGAGAATGCAAGGGTTAAAAGGCTGCGCTGGAAATTAGTCCCCCTTGCGGCGCGTTGCTGTCACAGGAGACATTCCAAATTGGATTAATTATTTTCCGATTACTCTTTCTTGTGACTGCTCCTCGGTCTCTCTCCCGCACGTTCAGTAATTGCTTATACCCAATTTGTGTTCAGTTTTAATAGGGCCCAAAGCCATTGTTTGCAGGGAAGTACAGCCCATTATGGTGGCAGCAGAAACCCTGGATAACAAAATGTTGTGTTAATGGCTGCTAGGGATCATGGGAAACCCCTGACTGACATTTCGTTATGCAGATGATCTAGATAACGTTTCCCTATACAAAACATAATGTACACAGCAATATCTAAATCACAATGATTTCTATTTCGGAATCAATGATTTCTAAATCGAAATCACAACAATATCTAAATCACAATGATTTCTATTTCTAAATCAATGATTTCTAAATCGAAATCACAAAGATATCTAAATCACAATGATTTCTATTTCTAAATCACAATGATTTCTAAATTGAAATCACAACAATATCTACATCACAATGAAATCTAAATCGAACTCATAATAATTTCTAAATCACAATAATATCTAAATCAGAATAATTTCCTAATCACAATGATTTCTAAATATAAATCTCAATGATATCTAATTCACAATGATTTCTAAATATAAATCACAACTATCATTCACATCTTGAGCTGCACCAAACAAAATCAATTCCATTAATTTTGTTTATTTAGAGAATAAACCTTATTTGTATATCGTAAACCCTCAGTAAATAACTGTGGACAGAGGACAGGACATGTCTTACTATACTGGAAGATGAATGATTAGACACTTTTATTTTTTAGATTATAACAATGAAAACCAATAAGGGAATTTCCAAACCACAGCATTTTCATTTCATGTCTGATACGACTGGATAACTGGTTATCCTATATTACAACATAGAGTAAGGGGGGTGTTAATATTTCTCTTCTTGTTCTTTATTCCTTGGCTCTCAATTTGTTAGGATAAGAGAGTGGATTTGTGTATTAATGCTCCAAATGGTAAAATTCATATTGATATTAATGATTTGGATTTGATTCCAAGTTGTACCGTAGAGTAACATAGTATTGTAAGTTGTATAAAGACATACATCCATCTGGGTCCAACCTTTATACCCTACCTATAATGTCTGTCTAACAGTTATATAATAACAGTATTGGAGGTTGAATAAAGACATACGTCCATCTAGTCCAACCTTTATATCCTACCCATAATGTCTGTATAACAGTTACATAGTAACATAATATTGGAGGTTGTATAAAGACATACGTCCATCTAGTCCAACCTTTATACCCTACCCATAATGTCTGTATAACAGTTACATAGTGACATTGTATTGGAGGTTGTATAAAGACATACGTCCATCTAATCCAACTTTATACCCTACCCATAATGTCTGTATAACAGTTACATAGTAACATAGTATTGGAGGTTGCATAAAGACATACGTCCATCTAGTCCAATCTTTATACCCTACCCATAATATCTGTATAACAGTTATATAGTAACATAGTATTGGAGGTTGTATAAAGACATACGTCCATCTAGTCCAAACTTTATACCCTACCCATAATGTCTGTATAACAGTTACATAGTGACATAGTATTGGAGGTTGTATAAAGACATACGTCCATCTAGTCCAACCTGTATACCCTACCCATAATGTCTGTATAACAGTTACATAGTGACATTGTATTGGAGGTTGTATAAAGACATACGTCCATCTAATCCAACTTTATACCCTACCCATAATGTCTGTATAACAGTTACATAGTAACATAGTATTGGAGGTTGTATAAAGACATACGTCCATCTAGTCCAATCTTTATACCCTACCCATAATGTCTGTATAACAGTTATATAGTAACATAGTATTGGAGGTTGTATAAAGACATACGTCCATCTAGTCCAAACTTTATACCCTACCCATAATGTCTGTATAACAGTTACATAGTAACAAAGTATTGGAGGTTGTATAAAGACATACGTCCATCTAGTCCAACCTTTACACCCTACCCATAATGTCTGTATAACAGTTACATAGTGACATAGTATTGGAGGTTGTATAAAGACATACGTCCATCTAGTCCAACCTTTACATGTCTGTATAACAGTTACATAGTATCATAGTATTGGAGGTTGTATGAAGATATACGTCCAGCTAGTCCAACCTTTATACCCTACCCATAATGTCTGTATAACAGTTACATAGTAATATAGTATTGGAGGTTGTATAAAGACATGCGTCCATCTAGTCCAACCTTTATGCCCTACCCATAATGTCTGTATAACGGTTACATAGTAACATAGTATTGGAGGTTGTATAAAGACATGCGTCCAATTAGTCCAACCTTTATACCCTACCCATAATGTCTGTATAACAGTTACACAGCGGTTATAAATATATAAAATAACACATGTGGTGGTAAAGGAGTGGAACAGGCTGGTACAGCAGGGTATAGAAATATATAATGAACAAGTTGGGTGGTAAGAGGTGGAACAGTCTGGTACAGCAGGTTATAGAATATATAAAATAACACCAATGTGGGTGTAAAGGAGGTGTAACAGGCGCGGAATATACAGGTTGAATTAAGCTAAAAAAAGGGGCCTCGGAACCGGTAAAATTTCCATCCTCCCCATATCCTCCCAAATCCATCAACTAATGCAGTTGAAATATAAAAATATTTTTATAAAATATGGGAACGTAATTTAAACTCTATGAGATATCTTATAAATGAACATAAAATGGTTTGCAGTCTTGAATCTGTGGATTATATTGGGAATAAAGTGGATTTTCGGATGTTCCCAGCAGGGATTCTTTTCCAATGAATGATCACGATTCAGGTGAAATCCTCCTCAGACATTCCCTTTGTTTATTATGTTCCCCAATCAGTAGTTTGTACCCAGAGTGACTACATCCAGGTGGGATCACCTATTGCATGCTCAGGATTACACGTGAATAAATGGTTATGGCATAATCGCGTTCCCCAAGTCACTTTCTCCCTCTGTGGACGTTTTCTCTATCTGAAGTGAAGAAAGAAAGGCGACTATTGGAGAAAGAGAAGAGAGAAGAGAAAAAACTGGGAGCACGATCATAGCTCTTTATGAATCAATCTCTCAACATACACTTGTGTTCCAGGATCTGTCTATTTAAACAAGTTAGGGTTAAGTAAATGCCTGTAAAGTATAATGGTTGGACAAATGGACATATGTCTTTATACAACCCCAATACTATGTTACTATGTACTGTTATACAGACATTATGGTAGGGTAATAAAGTTGGACTAGATGGAGTATGTCTTTATACACCTCCAATACTATGTTACTAGTAACTGTTATACAGACATTATGGGAGGGTATAAAGGTTGGACCAAATGGACTATGTCTTTATACAACCTCCAATACTATGTTACTATGTAACTGTTATACAGACATTATGGGTAGGGTATAAGGTTGGACTAGATGGACGTATGTCTTTATACAACCTCCATAACTATGTTATTCTGTTATACAGACATTATGGGTAGGGTATAAAGGTTGGACTAATGGACGTATGTCTTTATACAACCTCCAATAATGTTACTATGTTAACTGTTATACAGACATTAGGGTAGGGTATAAAGGTTGGACTAGATGGACGTATGTCTTATACAACCTCCAATACTATGTTACTATGTAACTGTTATACAGACTTATGGGTAGGGTATAAAGGTTGGACTAGATGGACGTATGTCTTTATACAACCTCCAATACTATGTTTACTGGTAACTGTTATACAGACATTATGGGTAGGGTATAAGTTGGACTAGATGGACGTATGTCTTTTATACAACCTCCATACTATGTTACTATGTAACTGTTATACAACATTATGGGTAGGGTATAAAGGTTGGACTAGATGGACGTATGTCTTTATCACCCTCCATACATGTTACTATGTAACTGTTATACAGACATTATGGGTGGGTTAAAGGTTGGACTAATGGACGTATGTCTTTATACAACCTCCAATACTAGTTACTATGTACTGTTATACAGACATTATGGTAGGGTTTAAAGGTTGGACTAGATGGATGTATGTCTTTATAACAACCTCCAATACTTGTTCCTATGTAACTGTTATCAGACATTAGGGGTAGGGTAAAGGTTGGACTAGATGGACTATGTCTTTATACAACCTCCAATACTATGTACTGTTATAACAGACATTATGGGTAGGTTAAAGTTGGACTAGATGGACTTATGTCTTTATACAACCTCCAATCCTATGTTACTATGTAACTGTTTATACAGACATTATGGTAGGGTATAAAGGTTGGACTAGATGGACGTATGTCTTTATACAACCTCCAATACTAGTTACTATGTACCTGTTATACAGACATTATGGGTAGGGTATAAAGGTTGGACTAGATGGACGTATGTCTTTATACAACCTCCAATACTATGTTACTATGTAACTGTTATACAGACATTATGGGTAGGGTATAAAGGTTGGACTAGATGGATGTATGTCTTTATACAACCTCCAATACTATGTTACTATGTAACTGTTACCAGACATTATGGGTAGGGTATAAGGTTGGACTAGATGGACGTATGTCTTTATAACAACCTCAATACTATGTTACTGTTATACAGACATTATGGGTAGGTATAAAGTTGGACTAGGACGTAGTCTTTATACAACCTCCAATACTATGTTACTGTTATACAGACATTATGGGTAAGGTAAAAGGTTGGACTGAGTGGACGTATGTCTTTATACAACCTCCAATACTATGTTACTATGTAACTGTTAACAGACATTATGGTAGGGTATAAAGGTTGGACTAGATGGATGTATGTCTTTATACAACCTCCAATACTATGTTACTATGTAACTGTTATACAGACATTATGGGTAGGGTATAAAGGTTGGACAGATGGACGTATGTTTTTATACAACCTCCAATACTATGTTACTATGTAACTTTTATACAGACTATGGGTAGGGTATAAGGGTTGGACTAGATGGACGTTGTCTTTATACAACCTCCAATACTAGTTACTATGTAACTGTTATACGACATTATGGGTAGGGTAAATAAGTTGGACTAGATGGACGTATGTCTTTATACAACCTCCAATACTATGTCACTATGTAACTGTTATACAGACATTATGGGTAGGGTATAAAGTTTGGACCTAGATGGACGTATGTCTTTATACAACCTCCAATACTTTTACTATGTAACTGTTACAGACATTATGGGTAGGGTATAAGGTTGGACTAGGTGGACGTATTTCTTTATACAACCTCCAATACTATGTTACTATGTAACTGTTATACAGACATTATGGGTAGGTATAAAGGTTGGACCAAATGGACATTGTCTTTATACAACCTCCAATACTATGTTACTATGTAACTGTTATACAGACATTATGGGTAGGGTATAAAGGTTTGGACTAGATGGACGTATGTCTTTATACAACCTCCAATAATATGTTACTGTTATACAGACATTATGGGTAGGGTATAAAGGTTGGACTAGATGGACGTATGTCTTTATACAACCTCCAATACTATGTTACTAGGTAACTGTTATACAGACATTATGGGTAGGGTATAAAGGTTGGACTAGATGGACGTATGTCTTTATACAACCTCCAATACTATGTTACTATGTAACTGTTATACAGACATATGGGTAGGGTAATAAGGTTGGACTAGATGGACGTATGTCTTTATACACACCTCCAATACTATGTTACTATGTAACTGTTATACAGACATATTGGTAGGGTTAAAGGTTGGACTAGATGGACGATGTCTTTATCAACCTCCAATCTATGTTACTATGTAACTGTTATACAGACATTATGAGTAGGGTTAAAGTTTGACTAGTGGACGTATGTCTTTATACAACCCCCATACTATGTTACTATGACGTTTTATACAGACATTTGGGTAGGGTATAAAGGTTGGACTAGATGGACGTATGTCTTTATAACACCTCCAATACTATGTTCTATGTAACTGTTATACGACATTATGGGTAGGGTATAAAGTTGGACTAGATGGATGTATGTCTTTTACAACCTCCAATACTATGTTACTATGTAACTGTTACAGACATTATGGGTAGGGTATAAAGGTTGACTAGATGGACGTATGTCTTTAACACCTCCATACTATGTTACGGTTATACAGACATTATGGGTAAGTATAAAGGTGGCTAGATGGACGTATGTCTTTATACAACCTCCAATACTATGTTACTATGTAACTGTATACAGACATATGGAGTAGGGTATAAAGGTTGGACTAGATGGACGTATGTCTTTATACAACCTCCAATACTATGTTACTATGTAACTGTTATACAGACATTATGGGTAGGTATAAAGGTTGGACTAGATGGACTATGTCTTTATACAACCTCCAACTATGTTACTATGTAACTGTTATCAGACATTATGGTAGGGTTAAAGGTTGGACTAGATGGATGTATGTCTTTATACAACCTCCAATACTATGTTACTATGTAACTGTTATACAGACATTATGGGTAGGGTTTAAAGGTTGGACTAGATGGACGTATGTCTTTATACAACCTCCAATACTATGTTACTGTTATACAGACATTATGGGTAAGGTATAAAGGTTGGACTAGATGGACGTATGTCTTTATACAACCTCCAATACTATGTTACTGTTATACAGACATTATGGGTAAGGTATAAAGGTTGGACTAGATGGACGATGTCTTATACAACCTCCAATACTATGTTACTATGTAACTGTTATACAGACATTATGGTAGGGTATAAAGGTTGGACTAGATGGAGTATGTCTTTATACAACCTCCAATACTATGTTACTATGTAACTGTTATACAGACATTATGGGTAGGGTATAAGGTTGGACTAGATGGACGTATGTCTTTATACAACCTCCAATACTATGTTACTATGTAACTGTTATACAGACATTATGGGTAGGGTATAAAGGTTGGACTAGATGGACGTATGTCTTTATACAACCTCCTACTATGTTACTATGACTGTTATACAGACATTATGGGTAGGGTATAAAGGTTGGACTAGAGGACGTATGTCTTTATACAACCTCCAATACTATGTCACTATGTAACTGTTATACAGACATTATGGGTAGGGTATAAAGTTTGGACTAGATGGACGTATGTCTTTATACAATCCCAATACTATGTTCTTGTAACTGTTATACAGACATTATGGGTAGGGTAAAAAGGTTGGACTAGGTGGACGTATGTCTTTATACAACCTCCAATACTATGTTACTATGTAACTGTTATACAGACATTGGGTAGGGTATAAGGTTGGACTAGATGGACGTATGTCTTTATACAACCTCCAATACTATGTTACTATGTAACTGTTATACAGCATTATGGGTAGGGTATAAAGGTTGGACTAGATGGACGTATGTCATAATACAACCTCCAATACTATGTTACTATGTAACTGTTATACAGACATTATGGGTAGGGTTAAAGGTTGGACTAGATGGACTTATGTCTTTTATACAACCTCCAATACTATGTTACTATGTAACTGTTATACAACATTATGGGTAGGGTATAAGGTTGGACTAGATGGACGATTTCTTTATACAACCTCCAATACTATGTTACTATGTAACTGTTTACAACATTTGGGTAGGGTATAAAGGTTGGACTAGATGGACGTATTGTCTTTAACAACCTCCAATACTATGTTACATGTAACTGTTATACAGACTTATGTAGGGTATAAAGGTTGGACTAGATGGACGTATGTCTTTATACAACCTCCATATACTATGTTACTATGTAACGTTATACAGACATTATGGTAGGGTATAGGTTGGACTAGATGGATGTATGTCTTTATACAACCTCCAATACTATGTTACTAGTAACTGTTATACAGACATTATGGTAGGGTATAAAGGTTGGACTAGATGGACGTATGTCTTTATACAACCTCCAATACTATGTTACTATGTAACTGTTATACAGACATATGGGAGGGTATAAAGGTTGGACTAGATGGACGTATGTCTTTATACACACCTCAATACTATGTTACTATGTAACTGTTATACAGACATTATGGGTAGGGTATAAAGGTTGGACTAGATGGACGTATGTCTTTATACAACCTCCAATACTATGTCATATGTAACTGTTTATACAGACTTATGGGTAGGTATAAAGTTGGACTAGATGGACGTATGTCTTTATACAACCTCCAATACTATGTTACTATGTAACTGTTATACAGACATTATGGGTAGGGTATAAGGTTGGACTAGGTGGACGTATGTCTTTATACAACCTCCAATACATGTTACTATGTAACTGTATACAGACATTATGGGTAGGGTAAAGGTTGGACTAGATGGACGTATGTCTTTATACAACCTCCACTTATGTTACTATGTAACTGTTATACAGACATTATGGGTAGGGTATAAAGGTTGGACTAGATGACGTATGTCTTTATACAACCTCCAATACTATGTTACTATGTAACTGTTATACAGACATTATGGGTAGGGTATAAAGGTTGGACTAGATGGACGTATGTCTTTATACAACCTCCAATACTATGTTACTATGTAACTGTTATACAGACATTATGGGTAGGGTATAGGTTGGACTAGATGGACGTATGTCTTTATACAACCTCCAATACTATGTTACTATGTAACTGTTATACAGACATTATGGGTAGGGTATAAAGGTTGACTAGATGGAGGTATGTCTTATACAACCTCCAATACTATGTTATAGTAACTGTTATACAAACATTATGGGTAGGGTATAAAGGTGGACTAGATGGACGTTGTCTTATACAACCTCCAATACTATGTTACTATGTACTGTTATACAGACATTATGGGGGGGTATAAAGGTTGGACTAGATGGACGTATGTCTTTATACAACCTCCAATACTATGTTACTATGTAACTGTTATACAGACATTATGGGTAGGGTATAAAGGTTGGACTAGAGGAGGTATGTCTTTATACAACCTCCAATACTATGTTATTATGTAACTGTTATACAAACATTATGGGTAGAGGTATAAGGTTGGACTAGATGACGTATGTCTTTATACAACCTCCAATACGATGTACTATGTAACTGTTATACAGACATTATGGGTAGGGTATAAAGGTTGACTAGATGGACATATGTCTTTATATACCTCCAATACTATGTTACTATGTAACTGTTTACAGACATTATGGGTAGGGTTAAAAGTTGGACTAGATGGACATATGTCTTAATACAACCTCCAATACTATGTTACTATGTAACTGTTATACAGACATTATGGGTAGGATTAAAGGTTGGACTAGATGGACGTATGTCTTTATACAACCTCCAATATTATGTTACTATGTAACTTATACAGACATTATGGGTAGGATATAAAGGTGGACTAGATGGACGTATGTCTTTATTCAACCTCCAATACTGTTATTATATAACTGTTAGACAGACATTATAGGTAGGGTATAAAGGTTGGACCCAGATGGATTATGTCTTTTACAACTTACAATACTATGTAATCTGTTATAACAGACATATGGTAGGGTATAAAGGTTGGACTAGATGGATGTATGTCTTTATACAACCTCCAAGACTATGTTACTATGTAACTGTATACAGACATTATGGGTAGGGTATAAAGGTTGGACTAGATGGACGTATGTCTTTATACAACCTCCAATACTATGTTACTATGTAACTGTTATACAGAGACATTATGGGTAGGGTTATAAAAGGTGGACTAGATGGACGTATGTCTTTATACAACCTCCAAACTATGTTACTATGTAAATGTTATACAGACATTATGGGTAGGGTATAAAGGTTGGACTAGGATGGACGTATGTCTTATACAACCTCCAATACTATGTCATATGTAACTGTTATACAGACATTATGGGTAGGGTATAAAAGGTTGGACTAGATGGACGTAGTCTTTATACAACCTCCAATACTATGTACTATGTAACGTTATACAGACATTATGGGCTAGGGTTATAAAGGTTGGACTAGGTGGACGTATGTCTTTTATACAACCTCCATACTATGTTACTATGTAACTGTTAACAGACATTATGGGTAGGGTATAAAGGTTGGACTAGATGGACGTAGTCTTTATACAACCTCCAATACTATGTTACTATGTAACTGGTATACAGACATTATGGGTAGGGTATAAAGGGGGACTAGATGGACGTATGTCTTTATACAACCTCCATACTATGTTACTATGTAACGTTATACAGACATTATGGGTAGGGTATAAAGGTTGGACTAGATGGACGTAGGTCTTTATACAACCTCCAATTACTAGTTACTATGTAACTGTTATACAGACATTATGGGGTATAGGATAAAGGTTGGACTAGATGGACGTATGTCTTTATACAACCTCCAATAACTATGGTACTATGTAACTGTTATACAGACATTATGGGTAGGGTAAAGGTTGGACTAGATGGAGGTATGTCTTTATACAACCTCCAATACTATGTTATATGTAACTGTTATACAAACATTATGGGTAGGGTATAAAGGTTGGACTAGATGGACGTATGTCTTTATACAACCTCCAAAACTATGTTACTAGTAAACTGTTATACAGACATTATGGGTAGGGATAAGGTTGACTAGATGGACGTATGTCTTATACAACCTCCAAACTATGTTACTATGTAACGTTACAGACATTATGGGTAGGGTATAAAGGTGGACTAGATGGAGGTATGTCTTTATACAACCTCCAATACTATGTGTATTATGTAACTGTTATACAAACATTATGGGTAGGGTATAAAGGTTGGACTAGATGGAACGTATGTCTTTATACAACCTCCAATACGATGTTACGTATGTAACTGTTATACAGACATTAGGGTAGGGTATAAAGGTGGACTAGATGGACATATGTCTTTATATAACTCCAATACTATGTTACTATGTAATGTTATACAGACATTATGGGTAGGGTAAAAGTGGACTAGATGGACATATGCTTAAACAACCTCCAATACTATGTTAATATGTAATGTTATACAGACATTATGGGTAGGATATAAAGGTTGGACTAGATGGACGTATGTCTTATACAACCTCCAATATTATGTTACATGAATGTATACAGACATTGGGTAGGATATAAAGGTTGGACTAGATGGACGTAGTCTTTATCAACCTCCAATACTGTTATTATATAACTGTTAGACAGACATTATAGGTAGGGTATAAAGGTTGACCAGATGGATGTATGTCTGTATACAACTTACAATACTATGTTACTCTACGGTACAACTTGGAACAAATCCAATCATAATATCAATAGAATTTACCATTTGGAGCATTAAACACAATCCACTCTCTTATCCTAACAAATTGAGAGAGCCAAGGAATAAAGAACAAGAAGAGAAATTAACACCCCCTTACTCTATGTTATAATATAGGATAAACCAGTATCCAGTCGTATCAGACATGAAATGAAAATGCTGTGGTTTGGAAATTCCCTTATGGTTTCATTGTTATTAATCTAAAAATAAAAGTGTCTAATCATTCATCTTCCAGTATAGTAAGACATGTCCTGTCCTCTGTCCACAGTTATTTACTGAGGGTTACGATATACAAATAAGGTTTATTCTCTAAATAAACAAAATTAATGGAATTGATTTTGTTTGGTGCAGCTCAAGATGTGAATGATAGTTGTGATTTATATTTAGAAATCATTGTGAATTAGATATCATGAGATTATAATTTAGAAAACATGTGGATTAGGAAATATTCTGATTTAGATATTATTGTGATTTAGAAATTATGATGAGTTCGATTTGATTTCATTGTGATGTAGATATTGTTGTGATTTCAATTTAGAAATCATTGTGATTTAGAAATAGAAATCATTGTGATTTAGATATCTTTGTGATTTCGATTTAGAAATCATTGATTTAGAAATAGAAATCATTGTGATTAGTATTGTTGTTGATTTCGATTTAGAAATCATTGATTCCGAAATAGAAATCATTGTGATTTAGATATTGCTGTGTACATTATGTTTGTATAGGGAAACGTTATCTGATCATCTGCATAACGAAATGTCAGTCAGGGGTTCCCATGATCCCTAGCAGCCATTAACACAACATTTTGTTACAGGGTTTCTGCTGCCACCATAATGGGCTGTACTTCCCTGCAAACAATGGCTTTGGGCCATTATAAAACTGAACACAAATGGGTATAAGCAATTACTGAACGTGCGGGAGAGAGACCGAGGAGCAGTCACAAGAAAGAGTAATCGGAAAATAATTATCCAATTTGGAAGTCTCCTGTGACAGCAACGCGCCGCAAGGGGGACTAATTCCAGCGCAGCCTTTTAACCCTTGCATTCTCTAGGCAGCCTGCTGTGTACAAACCTCTGTGTAACGTCTTGATAATTAGCTAGTCTTATCTGGGACTGGTTCGGTTTTGGAAATTTTGAATGGCAGTGGGATTCCTCAGTCACTAGCTGCAGCATGGATGGGTTAAACTGGTAGAAACGCGAATGAATCGGTGCCTCTGCAGAGCATGTGGGTAATCAGTGTGACGGTGAGAGCACAGGGATTTGTACATTACCACGTATCACAGGAATAACCAACAGCCGTAGATCCATTAGGGACTGAACTGGGATGTATCTCAGGCTAACACAGACTGCAATGTAGTAACTACAGGATTGGCTTTGAAGCTGGAAGGAAAGTGATTAGGGCCCGGCACACTGTGGGGAAATTGCTTTTCATTAGAACTTTCCACTCGCTGGCTCGTACCATACCCACAAATCTAAAGACTTATTAAGGTCGGCTCCTCTGTTTACTAAAGGGGCCCCGTTGTACTGCCTTTGGGACTACTAAGGTGTCAGGCAATAATGTTCTGTAGCAAAAGGACTTAATAAACATTCCATGGATAGGATGGTGCCAGATTTAAAGCATGGGTTATTTATCTTCAGGAAAATGAGGACCGGTCTGTGATGGCTGTGAGGCAGGTCACTAGACCAGACGAAGCATCTGATTGGACCAACCGCACATTTATATTCAGACTTGTTCTTAACATTATTTCAGTTTACAAACAGGATCACTGGGCTATACTGGATATTACAAAGGTGAAAAACGTCCCTATGTATATTGCTTGGCAACACAACATGGAGGTAATGAGAGAGGCAGGTAATCCCTATTCTGCGGTTACCTCAATCCATTTTTCTTCAGGTGGTACTATGGGTGGAAAGGGGGTTATGATGGATACAACCAATATCAATAAAGTCAGGTCCAACTTGTGCAATATTGGCCCAAACAAATTTAAGGGATGATGGGATAAAAGGTGAAATTTAGCCTGTGCTATTAATTTGCAGTAGCCAATCAGATGTTATCAGTAAAAGCAAACATTGATTGGCTGTTGCAAACTTTTGCCAAAAATACTTGCTATTGGATCCACAGTACAACTGGTGAATCGTTTAAAGGAAAAAGCTCATCATTTCAATTGGCTACATCTCAGGACAAGAAAGCAACTAGAGATTTGTAAGGAGATATGCCAATATATTGGAGCTGTAAGGAACACACACACAAGGAGCATTATATTATATAAAGAGACTCCAGTTAACAACCTGTTGATGGATAACTAACTGACAGCCATCCATATAAGGTGTGGAAATACAAATCCCAGCACAATAACTCTTACTGGCAAAAAATACAAGACTTGGAGTAAATGAAGTGGAAATGGTAGACCTTGTTCCCAGAGTTAATGAAGGGAATAGTCACACTCGGGGATATGGATAAAATGCTAACAGGACTGGCTTCCCAGTATATGGCTACAAAGGCCTTGATAACTAGGAAGATTTCTGGCAGGTGTTACACTGATTAAAGGCAAGAAACTATATATATTATATGGGGAGATCCCCAACAATACAAAATTGATTGGGAAATTGATTTTTGACCAACTGAAATTGTAACAAAGTTACAAATAAAGTACAGGAAGACCAAGGACAGGAAGTAGGCAGGACCCATGCAGACCACCAATGACGGAAGGAGAATAACTTTGGGGAAGTTTAGCATTGTAGGTATATAGAATTTATATAGATTTCCTAGTAAGGACTAATTAAGGATTTACTAAAAAAGGGAAAGTAAAATAATAGTTTGAAAGGGGAACACTCACTGCTCAAAGAGTTTCAAGGTTGCAAATATATAAGGGATGATAAGCTACCTACAGTGTAATATATAAGGGATAATACGCTACCTACAGTGTAATATATAAGGGATAATATGCTACCTACAGTATAATATATAAGGGATAGTGCGCTACCTACAGTGTAATATATAAGGGATAATACGCTACATACAGTGTAATATATAAGGGATAATACGCTACCTACAGTGTAATATATAAGGGATAATACGCTACCTACAGTGTAATATATAAGGGATAATACGCTACCTACAGTGTAATATATAAGGATAGTACCTACCTACAGTGTAATATATAAGATAATAGCTACCTACAGATGACTAATAATAAGGATCGTACCTACAGTGTAATATATAAGGGATAATAAGCTACCTACAGTGTAATATATAGGATAATACGCTACCTACAGATGTATATATAAGGGATAATACGCTACTACAGGTAAAATAAGGGATAATAGCTACCTACAGTGTTATAGATAAGATACAGGTATATATAAGGAATATACTACCTACAGTATAATATATAAGGATAATACGCTACCTACAGTGTAATATATAAGGAATAATACGCTATACCAGTGTAATAAAGGTATTAAGCCACTAAGGACATGACATATAGAAGCACGAGGCACAGGCCGAGGTGAAGTAATCCGTATATATTACACTGTAGGTGTGTATATTTCTAATAAGGCCAGCCAAAAAAAAACTGCCCACTACCACTGTCTCTCCCCTCCCTGTATCAGTCATTTATATAGGAATCCCTGTTTAATGTATAAATAGTTAATTACTGTTCCTATTGAAAAGAGAAAGAAGGACCGAACATTGTCTGTCATAATAAACAGGGATTCCTATATAAATGACTAATACAGGGAGGGGGAGACAGGGGGAGGGGGCAGTGGGAGACAGGAAGTCACTCAGTGACATCACTGAGTGACATATATAGATTCTCGCCACTGCACTCCCCATTGGAAATGCCTAGCCTTATGTATTACATTATATAATGGATTTCTATAGCACAATCATTTCAGTTAGCACTTTACAATACTTTAATACGGTAAAATACATACATCCAACAATAAGAACATCCTCGAGAAAACCACTGTACTAGACATTAAGCCCTTTACATGAATGGCGCTAGAATAGATTGGGCACCATGAAAATAGAGGGTGTCCATTAAGTTGGAGCTATTTTCCCTGGACAGCATATTCAGGGACACACATGGAGGCAAGGACACGGATATACAGGATAGGGAAATTGTTCAGAACTGCCGTAACCCCTAAAGATCACGGCCCGACTACTTATACAGAAAATCTGACCTCTACCGAAGGAAATATTAGGGCCGAAATGACCGTTTATGATGCCAACTCTGAACGTTTGTTGGCATCGTAAACGGTTGTTCACGTGTACAGTGTCCTTTTATCGGTAATGTGTGTACCCAGAGGGACGCACATTACATGCGAGTGTCCAAGGGAGGATTCGAACCCAGGGCTGCAAGGTATCAGTGCTAACCACACTTGTTGTTTAATCAATCTGGGCCCCCACATAGATTGTTGTCACCTCCACATTACCACCTACTTTATGGGGCACAGATCCCCTGGAGATCCACAGGACTCTGTGAAATGTTGGGGTAAAATAGAGAAATTAACGGAGTCTCAATTGGCCATAATCTGGAACCTTCGATACTGAACCTAAGACATTGTTATTGCATTATAAATTGGAGTTAAAGTTGCCACTAACCAATTCAGTATCATTTAGACTTTAACCCCTTTCATTGCACTGGATTTTTCTACGAGTTTTTAACCCATGGAATGGGAGATTTACCCGGAGCGATTACAGACCAGGGTATCTCTGCCCTGATACAAGCAGCGTTACTGCCTCTGATTCCTCCCTGCAATTAGAACGTTTCTTTCCTTCTCCCATCTCATCCATCCCACCTACATTGACATTATCCTATCAGGCTGTGCTGTGGATTTCTGGGTTACTCAGTGATCAGAGAAATTCTTTATCATTACACAAAAAAAAATTCCTATTACACATGCCCATCAATAACGCTGGGTACACACAGCACCAGTGTACAGTGTACTGGGTAACACATCAATAACGCTGGGTACACACAGCACCAGTGTACAGTGTACTGGGTACACATCAATAACGCTGGGTACACACAGCACCAGTGTACAGTGTACTGGGTACACATCAATAACGCTGGGTACACACAGCACCAGTGTACAGTGTACTGGGTACACATCAATAACGCTGGGTACACACAGCACCAGTGTAAGATTCAGTCATCTTTCAAACATTGGCTACACACAGTCACAAGCGTTCTCCGTGTATAAAGTATAGGGAGATTGTTCATGACTGCACACAACCTAAAGATCACAGTAACTCTATATAAAATACAGGGACATTTGATGGGTATAACAACCGGTTCCTATGCGACACTGAAATCTCAATCCATTCTCTTCTTTTAAAGGGCATGTTCACCATTGAAAAAAATGGCGAATTGTCAGTTACCTGCCCCCAAACCCACCAGATCTATTTTGCATTTTATTACCTGCATTTCTAACCGGATATTTAAGGATAATTATCGTCCCCATTCTGGTAGAGTAAGCTGGCCCCTCCATTCTGACAATCATGGTTGCGACTGCCGACATCACAACCAATGATTGACAGCTGTTTCACCTGCTGATTCCTCTGCACATGCTCAAGCTTATATAAAGCTCATTGAGCAGAGGGAGGAGGCAGATACCTTTCCAGAAAGGAACAGAACATATCATTAAATATCTGGTTACAAATACAATGTTAAAACTGGTTTTTATTATATTACAGTATTATATTACCTCTCTATATACAGTATTATATTACCTCTCTATATACAGTATTATATTACCTCTCTATATACAGTATTATATTACCTTCTATATACAGTATTATTTACCTCTCTATATACAGTATTATATTACCTCTCTATATACAGTATTATATAACCTCTCTATATACAGTATATATTACCTCTCTATATACAGTATTATATCACCTCTCTACATACAGTATTATATTGCCTCTCTATATACAGTATTATATCGCCTCTCTACATATAGTATTATATTACCTCTCTATATACAGTATTATATTACCTCTCTATATACAGTATTATATTACCTCTCTATATACAGTATTATATTACTTCTCTATATACAGTATTATATTACTTCTCAATATACAGTATTATAGTCGCTCTCTTACATATAGTATTATATTACCTCTCTATATACAGTATTATATTACCTCTCTATATACAGTATTATATCGCCTCTCTACATATAGTATTATATTAACCTCTCTATATACAGTATTATATCGCCCTCTACATATAGTATTATATTACCTCTCTATATACAGTATTATATTACCTCTCTATATACAGTATTATATTACCTCTCTATATACAGTATTTATATCGCCTCTCTACATATAGTATTATATCGCCTCTACATATAGTATTATATTACCTCTCTATATACAGTATTATATTACCTCTCTATATACAGTATTATATTACCTCTCTATATACAGTATTATATTGCCTCTCTACATATAAATATAGTATTCTTTTTTTATATTCTCTCTATAATATTATTACTCTCTATATACGTATTATATTACCTCTACTATGATTATTCATTCTATATACAGATTATATTACCTCTCTTGATACAGTATTATATTACCTCTCTTGATACAGTATTATATTACCTCTCTTGATACAGTATTATATCGCCTCTCTACATATAGTATTGTATTTCCTCTCTATATACAGTATTTATTACCTCTCTACATATAGTATTATATACATCTCTATATACAGTATTATATTACCTCTCTTGATACAGTATTATATTACCTCTCTTGATAAGTATTATATTACCTCTCTTGATACAGTATTATATTACCTCTCTTGATACAGTATTATATTACCTCTCTTGATACAGTATTATATCGCCTCTCTACATATGTATTAATATTTCCTCTCTAGTTATACAGTATTTATATTACCTCTCTCTTGTATTACAGTATATATTACCTCTCTTGATACAGTATTATATTACATCTCAGATACAGTATTATATTACCTCTCTTGATACTGTATTCCTCTATACCGTTTCAGTATATTACACTTCTTGATACAGTATTATATTACCTCTCTTGATACAGTATTATATTACCTCTCTTGATACAGTATTATATTACCTCTCTTGATACAGTATTATATCGCCTTTCTACATATAGTATTATATTTCCTCTCTATATACAGTATTATATTACCTCTCTTGATACAGTATATACTTACCTCTCTTGATACAGTATTATATACCGTCTCTATATACAGTATTTATTACCTCTCTTGATACAGTATTATATTACCCTCTTGATACAGTATATATTACCTCTCTTGATACAGTATTATATTTACCTCTCTCTATAGTACAGTATTATATTACCTCTCTTAGATACTTGTATTATATTACCCTCTCTTGAATAGTATTATATTACCTCTCTTGATACGTCTTATATTACCTCTCTGATTACAGTATTATATTACCTCTCTTGATACAGTATTATATTACCTCCTCTGATACAGTATTATATCGCTTCTACATAGAGTATTTTATTCCCCTATATACAGTATATAATTACTCTCTTGATACAGTATTATATTACCTCTCTTGATACAGATATATATTACTCTCTATATACAGTATGATATTACCTCTCTTGTTACATCTTTATACCTCTCTGATATCAGTATTATATTACCTCTTGATACAGTATTATATTACCTCTCTGATACAGTTATTAATTACCTCTCTTGATACTGATATACCTCTCGATACAGTCATTATATTACCTTTATGATACAGTATTTTATTACCTCTCTTATTACAGTATTATTTACCTCTCTTGATACAGTATTATTACCTCTCTTGATACAATATTATCTTACCTGCTCTGATACAGTATTATATTACCTCTCGAATAAGTATTATATTACCTCTCGTGATACATATTATATTACCTCATTAACAGGATATATACCTCTCTATACAGTATTTATTTATAAACTCTCTTATAAAGATTATATTACCTCTCTTGATACAGTATTATATTACCTCTCTTGATACAGTATTATATTACCTTCTTGATACAGTATTATATTACCTCTCTATATACAGTATTATATTACCTCTCTTGATACAGTATTATATTACCTCTCTATATACAGTATGATATTACCTCTCTATATACAGTATTATATTACCTCTCTATATATATACCGTATTATATTACCTCTCTTGATACAGTATTATATTACCTCTCTTGATACAGTATTATATTACCTCTCTTGATACAGTATTATATTACCTCTCTTGATACAGTATTATATTACCTCTCTATATACAGATTATATGTACCCTCTCTGATACAGTATTATATTACCTCTCTTGATACAGTATTATATTACCTCTCTTGATACAGTATTATATTACCTCTCTTGATACAGTATTATATTACCTCTCTATATACAGTATTATATTACCTCTCTATATACAGTATTATATTACCTCTGTTTGATACAGTATTATATTACCTCTCTATATACAGTATTATATTACCTCTCTGATACAGTATTATTATATTACCTCTCTTGATACAGTATATATTACCTCTCTAATACAGTATTATATTACCTCTCTTGAATACAGTATTATATTACCTCTCTGATACAGTATTATATTACCCTCTTGATCAAGTTATTAAGTACCTCTCTTGATACAGATTATATTAACCTCTTCATATACAGTATTATAGTACCTCTCTATATACGTATAATAATTACCTCTCTTGATACAGTATTATATTAACCTCTCTTGATACCAGTATTATATTACCTCTCTTGATACAGTATTATATTACCTCTCTTGATACAGTATTATATTACCTCTCTAAATACAGTATTATATTACCTCTCTATAGACAGTATTATATTACCTCTCTTGGATACGATGATTTAACCTCTCTGATACAGTATATATACCTCTCTGATACGATATATATTACATTCTCTTGATACAGTTATTATATTAGTACTCTCTCTGAGACAGTATTATATACCTTCTTTGATCACAGTATTATATTACCTCTCTATATACAGTATTATATTACCTATCTTGATACAGTATTATATTACCTCTCTTGATACAGTATTATATTACCTCTCGTGATACAGTATTATATTACCTCTCTTGATACAGTATTATTACCTCTCTTGATACAGTATTATATTACCTCTCTTGATACAGTATGATATTTACCTCTCTGATACAGTATATATTACCTCTCTTGATACAGTATTATATACCTCTCTTGATTACAGTATTTATTACCTCTCTTGATACAGTATTATATTTACCTCTCTTGATACAGATTATATTACCGTCTCTTATCCAGTATTATATTACCTCTCTATATACAGTATTAATTACCTCTCTTGATACAGTATTATATTACCTCTCTGATACAGTATGAATACCTCTTGATACAGTATTATATTACATCTCTTGATACAGTATTATATCCCTCTCTTGATACAGTATTATATTACCTCTCTATTTTACAGTATTATATTACCTCTCTTGATCCAGTATTATATTACTCTCTTGATACAGTATATATTACTACTATTGATACAGTTATATATATTACCTCTCTATTACAGTATTATATTCACCACTCTCTTGATTACAGTATTTATTACTCTCTATATACAGTTTATATTACTCTCTTGATACAGTATTATATTACTCTCTTGTATACAGTATTATATAACCTCTCTTATACAGTATGATATATTCCTCCTCTATATACAGTATTATATTAGCCCTCTCTATATACAGTATATATTACCCTCTCTTGATACCGTATATATTACCTCTCTTTGAACAGTATTTATTCCTCTCTTGATACCGTAGTTATATTACTCTCTATATACAGTATTATATGTACCTCTCTACATATCAGTATTATTTCTCTCTAATACATTATTAGATCAGTATTATTACCTCTCTGATACAGTATTATATTACCTCTCTTGATACAGTATTATATTACTCTCTATTACAGTATTATATTACCTCTATCGTATATACAGTATTATATTACCTCTCTAGATACAGTATTTATTACTCTCTATGTACAGTATTATATACCTCTCTTGATACCAGTATATATTACCTCTCTATATACGTAGTATTATCTCTGAACAATTTGGACCTCTTCGATACCAGTATTATATGACTTCTCTATATACAGTATTATATTACCCATCTCTATGATACGTATTATATACCTCTCTATATACAGTATTATATTAATCCTCTATATACAGTATTATATTACCGCTCGTGTACAGTATTATATTACCTCTCTATATACAGTATTATATTACCTCTCTATATACAGTATTATATTACCTCTCTATATACAGTATTATATTACCTCTCTTGATACAGTATTATATTACCTCTCTTGATACAGTATTATATCGCTTCTCAATATTAGGCTAATTCACAAACTTCGTTGACAGGTCTAACAAAGGGAATTACCTGTTACAGTTATTGAAACCTATAAGTAGAAAACACATTTACTCTACAAGTACATCTCACACTGAGCGCAGCTTAAAAGGCAATCACAGCCATTCATTTTATATTGTGAGTAAAGAGCTTTCCTGGGAATAAGCCTCACACATAGGAGACACTTGTTAAATATTTGATTAAACTGCTACTTTATCCAAACCACACAGACTGCAGAGAAGGTGATTGGTTTGATTGTACATTATTTCCACCTACTCCAATGCAAGACAAATAAAATCATCAGCAGATCATAGGCAGGATGGGACAGCAGTGACAAATAAAGCAGAAGTTTAAGTATAACCTTTGAATTCAGGAGGGGAGCAAAATAATGTACAACCTGATGCACCGAGAGCTGCTACCTTGAGCAAACTTGTTGGTGTTGTTATATAGAGACAGTGGCAAAGTGCTGGAATACAATTCCGCAATTAGCTGTTCAGTTAATTTCCACATTAGCTACGCAGATGTCAAATAGAGAACAGGACCAGGAGCAGTGTCTCTTGGTGCATCACCATGTTTATTTTTAAACATCCCTCCCAACTATCCAGTTTTGCCTATTACCAGTGGCTTCTCCCTCTGCCCAGGACAGAGCACTTGTGTATTATAAGGGATAATGTATCCCCTACTGTAAATTATAAGGATATACTCGCTCTAATTAGAAATGGAATAGCTTCATCGGTAGGAAGGCGCCCAGGGGAGACTCCCTGAGATTGGGTAACTTTCCATCTCAGCATTGTGATCTGTACAGTCTGCAGCGTGTGACTGATCAGCTTACTGGAAAGCTGAATGCCGGCTTTTCCTGCTGTTCTGGAAGCACCTACATGGCGTGCAGTTGCCTACTGTTCAGGCTAAACAAACCCAGAATTTATAAAGCGTGAAAATAGCGTCGAAATAGAAACCGTCTGTCAGTAGAAACCTCCGAAGAAAAGGTTTATGTAATTTCTTTTCTATGATTATTTAAAGCGTAAGGGGGTAGGATCTGAGGATTTTATGAATTAGTTCATAGCTTTATTGGCGTGTTAATGGATTCAGTTCCATATGAAACCCAAGTCTTGTATAACCTGCCGTACACAGATCCTACAACAACAGTCCTTCGCCTCTGAATTGCTGTACATAGAACGGCGGGCCAGGTTCTGTAATACATAACATTTGTAACAATATATTTAATTCACTAGCCAATCTCTCCGCCTATTAAGTGAATGCGGAATCAAATACTTGTTACGGAGAAAGGAGAAGTAAAGAAAGAACCAGTGCACAGTCTGTAAGAAATCTTCCCGGTTGCTCTGCTGAGTTAAAAATGACTGATTTATCTTATTTACACAAACTGTCTCCTTGTCTGACGTTTAGTGTTCTGGCACCGTTGTGATGAATGTCTATAGTCTCCCCGCCTGAATATGCAGATTAAGGTCTGGACTTAAGTTTTGTGCTTTTTGTTTTTTTTCTTTAATTTAATTTTCTAAAAAGGGGGTAGGATCAAATAAGCCCAATGTATTCTGGCTCTAAAAGCCGTTTTCAATGAGGTGATTCCAAGTGGGAATGTGTTTAGGATCGTTAGCAATAGGAACGGACAAAAACGCAACTTAAAAAATGCAGTGGTTGAGTGAGGTTTCAATGTATCTGATTAATCCTTTCTGTCCGTTGCGTGTTGAAACCGTTTTGCCCACGTCATTGGCAGGACAATGACCATCATAGGAACTACCCAGACATCCTCTTTTTTTGAAAAACGGACACACACAAGCAAAACGGGTTCGTTGTCGTCGTTTTACCGTGGTTTCAGGCATTTTTAACTGCGTTGCCAGCAGTGCGTTTTAAAACGAAACGAGTTTTACTGGTCTGTCCGATCTTGTAACCGCGATACAAACTGATGTAGTGTGACCAAGCCCTTAGTATTCTGTATGGGTGTAATTGGGGACAGATCCTCCCTGGCTGTAAATTGTTGATCCCCAGGGATAGACTGTGACCTTGCAGGTGGAATCCAGTAAGGAAATCAATAAAATATTTTTTGGGTGGGCATTGTTGCGATTCTACATGACCATAAAGCTTATTTTAAGTAAAATTTCCCGAGCATAATCACCAGTATGGAATGCTAGAACAGAACAGATTTAACTGCATCCCCATTTACTTACCATAACTACTACCGAACCAGCACGGCTGGTTTGCATGATGAATAAAAGGAAATTTCACGTGAAAGGTAAATTACAACTTTGCCAACAGAGAGAATTCATGTTCTCATCTGAAATTCCCACAGTCTGATTGCATTGCCACCGAAATCCTTCCAGACAGTGAGCTAAAATCCGTGTGAGAAAAATACAGTGACCTAAAGTGACGTCTCGTAGAGGCGAAGGTTGATCTGACACTCCACGTGGGATTTTATGTGATTGAATAATACCAGTCACTACGTTATCTTTGTACAGATAAGTGGAGGTTCACTCTACCCTGTACATACACTGAACTTTTATTTACCTGCACGCATTCTTGCATACGGCTAATAGTTCTATTTATCTCACGCACCTTACATAGGCTAGGTGTCTATTTATCTGCACGCACGCTTACATACGCTAGTTCTTTTACTGCCGCACGCTTACATACGGCTAGGTTTATTTATCTGCACGAACACGCTTACATACGGCAAGTTCGATTGTTATCTGACGCACGATCTTACATACGGCTAGGTTCATTTATCTGCACACATCGCTTACAACACGGCTAAGTTTATTTATCTCGCACGAACGCTTACATACGGCTAGGTTCTTTATCTGCACGCACGTTTACATAAGGCTAGGTTCTATTTACCTGCACGCATGCTTGCATAAGGCTAGGTTCTATTTATCTGCACGCACGCTTACATACGGCTAGGTTCTATTTATCTGCACGCACGGCTACATACGGCTAAGTTCTATTTCTGCCACGCATTAACATACGGCTAGTTCTATTTATCTGCACGCACATTACATATGGCTAAGTTTAGTTATCTGCACTGCACCTTACTACGGCTAAGTTCTATTTATCTGCAACGCACGCTTAATCGGCTAATTTATTTATCTGCACGCACAACGTACTACGGCTCAAGTTCTATTTTATCTGCACGCACGCTTACACGGACTAAATTCCCTAAAGGTGGTTGGAACAGCAAGAAGCTTCAGAAAGTACTGTTAACTTATAGCCGAATGGTGTTTGGTAAAGGACTTTTGACGATCTTTGGGTCGTGCGTGCAGTATTAGAAAGTGGATGTTACAGAAGATTTAAAAGGAAGTGTAGCTATTTCAAACAAAATGATATTAACACAGTTTAATGATACGGGAAGCTAAGAAGGAATAGATGTAATGATGAAGGTGGCCCTTTAGGAAAAGGAGAACAAGGAGAGTAGAATGGAAGCAAACACAGTTCCCCTCCAAACTGAGAGATCGAAAGAATTGGGGTTACAGAGGCGAAAAAAATACCTAGTTGCACAAACAGCGCAGATAAGGGGCTCGTTCACACTTAGTATCGATCAGGGGGCTTCGTTTATCGTTTATCTGTTATTTAAGGGGTCTTCACACTACATCAGTTGGATCGTGTTATAAGGGGCTCGTTCACACTAACGATCAGTTTGTATCTCGTTATAAGGCTCGTTTCACACTACTCGTTGTATCCTTATAAGGGGCTCGTTCACACTACATCATTTGTATCCGTATAAGCTGTCATGTTGTATCCTTTAGGGCTCGTTCACACTACATCAGTTTGTATCCGTTATAAAGGGCTGTTCACACTACATCGGTTTGTATCTGTTATACAGGGGCTCGTCACACTACATCAGTTTGCTATCTGTAAAGGGGCTGTTCACATACTCAGTTTTGTATCTGTTTATAGGGGGCTCGTTCACACTACATAGTTTGTATCCGTTTAGTAAGGGGCTTCGTTCACGACTTCCATCGTGTTTATCGTTATAAGGGGCTGGGTCGTCCACTACTCAGTTGTATTGGTATTATAGGGGCTCGTTCACACTACATCAGTTTGTATCAGTTTTTTGAAACGGAAAAACGAAAAAAGTGTTTTTTCTGCGGCCCCCTTTGCAAAACAGTTACTGGGCAGTATTTCTCCCACAGTAGATATACATTCTAATTCCTTAATCCCGATTGGTAATAATATTTCATATATATATTATATAACCCTCCGATGTTTCTCGTAACCGGACAAGGTTCCATTGTGAGGTTATGGTTTTCCGTCCCGAACCGCGAGTTTTATGTTTAAAACAGCTCTTGGCCTAGAAACAGCTTTAAGCATTCTGTTCTTAGGCGTTCTTCCATAGTGGTGCCAGCTCTGTGGAATCAGGAATAGGAATAGGCCAAAGGAGGTTTTCCTGGGTAAATCATTAAAGGAATCTACAGTATATATGTTACTAGTCGTTCGGTACAGTTTGTAAATTTGGTTGACATTAGTAGCTTATTATGGAAAAACCCTTAATTGGGTTTTTGGGGTGAGGGAGAGGGCTTTGTTTTGCCTGAAACGATTATAATGGGCATTGTGTTAATCATGTGTGCGTTTTTAAAGGATTGCACCCTCCGTAACAGTAATACATTTCTTGATTTCCTTGCTTTTTCCCTACTGCTGCACAAGGGGGCAGTACTGTCCCATTGAATCTGGAACTATTTTAATGTGTGCCATGCATACATTGGATCTCCAATTTCGCAGTGTACGGCCCTGGTAATTTTGCCCCAGCCCTGATGTTAACGCTATGATCACAATGGTCCAACACTGAAATCCCGCGGCGTACAGTACTACACTGCCTATTGCTGCCTAGATACCTTTGCTAACCTTCGCTCCATCAGCTGTTGTAAAACCTCTAATCGCGTTATCTAGCAGGCAGATCTATAGTTCCGCTGCTGCTCTGGGACTACACACAAAGATAGCAGCGTCCCCAGCTCTGCAGGTTGGTGTTTTTTGCAGAGTTACACAGTGGCAGCCTGAAACAATTATTGCGAGTGAGAGAATTAGGAATCGCTGCCCCCAGCAAAGCTATCAAGGTACCCCCCTCCTCCCTGCTTTATCTACGATGCGGTCTCTGGGGGGAGAGCTTTATCAATAAAAAAAATTGCCCCCCCCAACAATTTTAGGTGGGTGAGGCTGCCATCCAGTGGAATGTGCCCTTTAATTTATGTTGGCATTGAAAGATTAATGTATTTTCTTTTTCCCTAATAAATCAGAGCCACAACACCATGTCACTGTAATCCATCCATGATTACCGAGGATATCTAAATGTGTAGTGTACGGGTTTGTACGTAATACAGTAATGAGCGTACTTACCCCTGTAACACAGCCACATGTAGATTTAAAAAAACACTTCCTCTTTATGATACAATCCTAATATAATTAAGGGGTTTTAATATCCAGGTTCATAACATCTTCCTTTTGGTGTCAGTTATCCTTCCCCTAGTAATCATTATAACCAGGCACTTAGTACAGTCATTAACGTCCATTTGCTAACGTTATAAACCATCCATCTCTCACAGTATTTAGTGTTATACTAGCAAATCCAGATTCGACAATCAGATATTTTTTACTGTGGAAAATTAACATAAAGATTGGCAAACCTTTTAAATTAACCTAAGTCCGATAAAGGTGGGTGATGGCACCGAATGTCACGTGTGTGCTAGCATACTTCCTCTGTTATATGATACAGAACTTTGGCTACTGTGGCTTAGCATCACCCAGCAAGCAAATCTTTAGATTGGAAATAAATCAGAGTGCGGGAAAACTGTTTATAGATTTTTATTAATAAGGACATCTCAAAGGAATGCAGATGTTACTAGTATTGTGACAGGAACAGCCAATGAAATTTGTTTCTGTTTCCACCACTAAATAAATAAAGATCGATTGCAATGGGAATTTCACTGGTTAGCCCTGTCACATGCTAGCAAAATATTCTATATTAATACTTTCTGTGTATATAGTTTCAAAACTATACAAAGAAAACACAGTAGAGCACACTAAAATACCCAGAGAATAATTGGAAAAAGTGATACTGTGTTAATTAGTTAGTTGAATTAATAACTGGACTTAATTCAGTTTCTAAGACGATTCACTAGTCATCCGACTGGATGTTTCAATTTAGAATGAATATTACAGAAATACTGTGAAATGGATGAATAAATATTACATAGTACCTTGATGTGGATGGATGAATATTAACAGATATAATCACCGTGCCGATGAATGAACTTATTACAGTATACCATGACCTGGATGAATGAATATTACAGATATACGCGGACCTGATGGATGAATATTACAGATATACCGTGACCTGGATGGATAACATTACATACCGATGGATGGAAAACAGTTACCATGACTGGATGATGAATATTACAGATATACCGTGACTGGATGGATAATATTACAGATTACCGTGACCTGGATGGATGAATTACAGATATACCTGGGACCTGATGGATGAATATACAGATATACGTGACCTGGTGGATGAAATTACAGATATACCGTGACTGGATGGATGAATATTACAGATTACCAGACTGGATGGGAAATATCCAGATCTACGGACTGGATGAAAGGAATATACAGATATACCGTGACCTGGGGATGGATAAATTAATTACAGATATACCGTGACTGGATGAGAATTACCATACCATGACTGGAGATGATATTACAGATATACCATGACCTGGATGGATTTGAATATATTACAGATATACCGTGACCTGAGGATGAATATTACGATATACCATGACCTGGATGGATGAATATTACAGATATACCATGTACCTGGAGAATGAATATTAGAGATATACCGTGACCTGATGGATGATAATTTAAGATATACCGTGACCTGATGGATGAATATTACAGATAACCATGACCGTGACTGGATGATGGATTTACAGATATACCATGACCTGGATGAATCAATATTACAGATATACGTGACCGGATGGAGAATATTACAGATATACCGTGACCTGGATGATGATTATTACAGATATACCGTGACCTGGATGGATGAATATTCCAGATTACCGTGACCTGGATGGATGAATATTACAGATATACCGGTGACCTGGATGGATGAATATACAGATATACGTGACCTGGATGAATGAATATTACAGATATACCGTGACCTGGATGGATGAATATTACAGAGTTACCGTGACCGGATGGATGAATATTACAGATATACCGTGACCTGGGGTGATGTAATATTACAGATAAACCTTGATCTGGGTGAATGAATATTAAAGATACCATGACCTGGAGTATGAATATTACAGATATACCGTGACCTGATGGATAAATATTGCAGATATACCGTGACCTGGATGAATGATTACAGATATACCATTGACCTGGATGAACTGAATATTACAGAAATACTGTGGACCTGGATGAATGAAATATTACAGATATACCGTGACCTGGATGGATGAATATTACAGATATACATGACCTGGATGGATGAATATACAGATACTACCATACCTGGATGGATGAATTCAAGATATACCTGACTGGATGATGAATATTACAGATATACGTGACCTGGATGGATGAATATTACACTATACCATGACCTGGATGGAATGATTACAGATATACCGTGACCTGGGGGATGGTGAATATTACAGATATACCATGACCTGGTGATGAATATATACAGATATACCATGACCTGGATGGATGAATATTACAGAGATACCGTGACCGGATGAATGAATATTACAGATATACCGTGGACCTGGATGGATAAAATATGCAGATATACCGTGACCTGGATGAATGAATATTACAGATATACCATGACCTGAATGAATGAATATTACAGATACACCGTGACCTGGATGAATGAATATTACAGATATACCGTGACCTGGATGGATAATATTACAGATATACCGTGACCTGGATGAATGAATATTACAGATATACCGTGACCTGGATGAATGAATATTACAGATATACCGTGACCTGGATGAATGAATATTACAGATAAACCTTGATCTGGGTGAATGAATATTACAGAAATCGTGTGAAATGGATGAATGAATATTACAGATATACCGTGACCTGGATGGATAAATATTGCAGATATACCGTGACCTGGATGAATGAATATTACAGATATACCATGACCTGGATGAATGAATAGTACAGATATACCATGACCTGGATGAATGAATATTACAGATATACCGTGACCTGGGTGAATGAATATTACAGATATACCGTGACCAGGATAGATGAATATTACAGATATACCGTGACCAGGATGAATGAATATTACAGATATACCGTGAACCGTGACCTGGATGAATGAATATTACAGATATACCGTGACCTGGATGAATGAATATTACAGATGTACCGTGACCTGGAAGAATGAATATTACAGATATACCGTGACCTGGATGAATGAATATTACAGATAACCATGACCTGGAATGATGAATATTACAGATATACCATGACCGGATGGATGAATATTACAGATATACCATGACCTGGATGGATGAATATTACAGATATACCTGACCTGGTATGGATGAATATACAGATATACGTGACCTGGATGAATGAATATTACAGATATACCATGACCTGATGAATGAATATACAGATATACCGTGACCTGGATGGATGAATATTACAGATATACCATGACCTGGATGGATGTATATTACAGATATACACGTGACCTGGATGGATGTATATTACAGATATACCGTGACCTGGATGAATGAATATTACAGATAACCGTGACCTGGATGAATGAATATTACACGATATACCTGACCTGGATGGATGAATATTACAGATATACCATGACCTGGATGGATGAAATATTACAGATATACCGTGACCTGGATGGATGAATATTACAGATATACCGTGACCTGGATGGATGAATATACAGATATACCGTGACCTGGATGAATGAATATTACAGATATACCATGACCTGGATGAATGAATTACGATATACCATGACCTGGATGAAGAATTACAGATATACCATGACCTGGATGAACAAATATTACAGATATACCATGACCTGGAGATATGACAGATATATACAGATATACCTTACTGGATGACAATATACAGATATACCAGACCTGGATGAATGAATATTACAGATTTATACCATGACCCGGATGAAGAATATTACGATATACCCATGACCTGGATGGTGAATATTACAGATATACCGTGACCTGGATGGATGAATATTACAGATGACCGTACCTGGATGGATGAATATTACGATATACCATGACCTGGATGAATGAATATTACAGATATACCGTGACCGTGATGAATGAATATACAGATATACCATGACCTGGATGGATGAATATTACAGATATACCATGACCTGGATGAATGAATATTACAGATATACCATGACCTGGATGGATGAAATTACGATTACGTGACTGGATGGTGAAATATTACAGATGTACCGTGACCTGGATGAGATATACAATATACCATGACCTGATGAGATAACAGATATACCGGACCTGGATGGATGAATATTACAGATATACCGTGACCTGGATAGGATGAATATTACAGATATACCGGGTACCGTGATGGATTATATTACAGATATACCGTGACCTGGATGGATGAATATACAGATATACCGTGACCTGGATGGATGAATATTACAGATATACCGTGACCTGGACGTGATGAATATTACAGATATACCGGACCTGGCGGATGATATTCAGATATCGTGACCTGGATAGTATGAATATTACAGATATACCATGACCATGACCGGGTGAATAAGAACCTTCACACACATATTGCAGTTCTGAGCCATCTTTACAATAATTTCTGTAGATTCTAAACCCTAGAACTCAGAGTGTGATTGATAAACAAGCCCAATGAATTATCCCCCAGGGAATACTTGTATTAGTCTCTGTTGGACATTATTTCGTCCCTCACATAACCATAGCTCCGTCCCAATAGAGCAGCTTTGACATTGTTAAGATGGAATATATGGGCTATGGCAGCACTAGTCTTCATCCTGCAGAAAAATCATGTCCTGAATGCTGAACAATTCCTAAGATAAAAAATGACCCTGTAGAACCAAGCTTTGTATTAACCCCCACTGATAATATTATTCTAGGTGATGCATCTGCAGGAAAAGAGGTCGCAAATGTGTGTCTGTGTGACAGCAAGGTTGATGTCCCCTGGCTCTAATCACTGGAAATAAGGCTCCGAGCAGTGTCGTACAAACAGAGAGCAGCTCATTTCCTCGGCCATTCCCCCAAACGATCCAGAAGATTACAAGATTAATCAAGTCTCCGAGTCCCAGGTTCAACGGGTGGATCAAGAAAGACCTACTATATATTTACAAAGGGATTTTTTCAAACCTGCCCTTCTAATTAGTGTTTTTAGCCTGCGGTATCTTGCAAAACTAAAGACTAATGCGTCTCAGGCATTAAATATTCACCGGCCAATTCAAGAGTAATTTGCTTGGTTACACCGTGTATTAAAATGTAACACTAACTGAGGATTATTTTTTGGGGGTTTCTATAGCCACATTCCTGTATATATGCTATAGGCAGTTGCAATGTGTAATATACGTACAATCTGTATTTGCATAGTTGATGTCTAATTGTCTTATGGCTTATTATATGTTTGTGGCTCGAAATCATTTTGTGATCTGTAATGTTAGAATTAGGCTGGTGTTGTTTGTAGGGGCCACATGTAATTACCTACTGTATTAGTTCATCTAATGATGTTTTCTATGGCTGCTTTGGTACATTACCTGCCACCAATCAGAATTTTGTATAGTCATGTTCAAGATGCAGCGTTATGTTGGCCATACGCTTGTCGGATTCACCATTCGATCTTTGAATCTTCCTCATATCAAATAATCTGATGGTTTAAACCTCCTGATGTTTCCCGGCTTGTACTTTTTTGTGTTCACGTGTGGAGCCCAATCTGATCAGGCCAGGCGGATTGAGATGGGGGTGTGAGTTTTGTAGTGCATTCCCGCTGTAGGTTAGATTCAACAACATAGAAAGATAATATGCACATGCATTCCTGGCTCAATACAATATCATATTATCTGCACACGGCATACATTAAACATAGAAAAGATAATCAATGCACATTCCTAGGCCCCATACAATATCTATTATCTGCACACTGGCATACATTATAAACATAGAAAAGATAATCAATGCACATTCCGGGCTCAATACAATATCATATTATCTGCGCAACTGGCATACATTATAAACATAGAAAAGATAATCAATGCACATTCCTGGCCCCATACAATACATATTATCTGCACACTGACATACATTATAAACATAGAAAAGATAATCAATGCACATTCCTAGGCCCCATACAATATCATATTATCTGCACACTGGCATACATTATAAACATAGAAAAGATAATCAATGCACATTCCTAGGCCCCATACAATATCATATTATCTGCACCACTGCATACATTATAAACATAGAAAAGATAATCAATGCAACATCCTAGGCCCCAACAATATCATATATCTGCACACTGGCATACATATAACATAGAAAAGATAATCAATGCACATTCCTAGGCCCCATACAATCATCATATTATCTGCACATGGCTACATTATAAACATAGAAAAGATAATCAATGCACATCCTGGGCCCCATACAATATCATATTATCTGCACACTGGCATACATTATAAACATAGAAAAGATAATCAATGCACATTCCTAGGCCCCATACAATATCATATTATCTGCACACTGGCATACATATAAACATAGAAAAGATACTCAATGCACATTCCTAGGCCCCATACAATATCATATATCATGCACACTGCCCTACAGTTATACATTATAAACATAGAAAAGATAATCAATGCACATTCCTGGCCCCATACAATATCATATTATCTGCACACTGGCATACATTATAAACAAAGGGGTTTTAGTATACATTACTGTGATCACATGAATGAAAAACCTTCTAACCACGTCAAGGTAACCCCAGTCTGGAAGGTCCTAACTTCTAACCTTTTCACATTTCTTTTACTTCAATTACCATTAGCAAACTTTGCATTTCTCATTCTAACACACTGGATCCATATAACAGGCTTTCTCACTTCCCCCCAGCCCTTTGGCTTTTTAAAATGAGGGAAGAGGCCATCCAGTGCTTTATATTAAAGGCATAGGACCTCCCATTAAAGGGGCGTGTTGGGGGTGCTATTACCACACGGAGGCTTGACCAAGCCTCCCAATAAATACATACAATACAAGGATTGTGGAAGCACTCCAATTAGGATAATTTACAACTACATTTAGAGCGAAGTGCTACGATCCGTCGAACATTTATACAAACATAGAAAGGCTAGATTCAGACGAACGGCTTTTCGTGGTTTGGCCGTATTGTTACCATCGTTTTCTTAGCGTTGCCACTAAAAATGCTGCCTGAAACATTTTGCTAGCTGCAAAACATCTGGAAACGTTAGTAAACGCTGCCAAAACCCTCAAAGTGTTCATCTGAACCTAGCCTTAGTCCAGGGACACACGGGACGATTTTCCTGTTTTCGGTCCTTCAGGTTGAGATATCGGCAGAACTAATTCAGTCACCCCTGACCAATGTTGGTTATACTTTCCTCCACATTGGACGAAAAATGGAAACTTGCCGTTTAAAATTCGGTTGACCCTGCGGTCTTTAATAAACGGCATAACGGTATACGGTATAAATGTCACAATTGGACCTTTATACCTTTACTTCACAGCCTGCCCTTTACCTTTTGCCCATTTTGAAAGGGAACTCTACTTCTAATTACAATATATTTTTCTCCCCGGCAGAGCCTTCGCTCACAATTGGCGCAGATGAAATAGAAATGTTGTAAATGTCGGTGACGAATCCTTGGATTTCAAAGCGGTAATTAGCCATTGATTGGTGCAGCCTTCGCTGTGTATTATCCTCTTGTTTCATATCGGTGTAATTTAGTGAAGTGCCCACATCTGTCACTGTACGGCTGCTGGAGGGAATGTCACCCTTGCACCCACCTTTATTTCTCTCCGTAGCAGATTCTGACCTGCCTGTAGTTCCTTGTTGGCACAGTGATTCCGTTTATACCTTCATTTAAATTATATTAAACCCGGGTCTATCCTTTACACCATGCAGCTAAATGTGTCTATATGAGCTGGTTCCACAAGGCTCCGTCATAACCTAACATAGTGATTGCAGCTATTTTGCATGAAAGTCTAGACAGAATCCCGTTTTGAATCTGCATTGAGCGGTTTTGGTTTTTGGTAAATCTCCCATTGTTCTAGGTCAGGAAGGTCTTGATTCCTTTCTCTAGGGGATTGTAGGGGTTGTAATATGAGCAACAAGTCTAACCTGATAGTAAAGCTTTTAGAAACCTTTACCATACGTTGTACAGAACTTCTTTAAAATTTCCCAAGCCCTTATCCACATTCACCAGAGTCGCTGTCAATCTCCAAACTTCATCTTTCCGCAGGAGACGTACGGCTCGTTCGATTACACGTCCTTACTCTACCTCCGACTACTTGGTGGATTTCAGTGGAGGGCGCTTTGTGTTTATGGATGAAGGAGTCAACAGAACAGTCGAGCCTCGAATCGGTGAGTGTTAATGGTGACACAAGACCCACAGACCATCAAATACACTAAATAGGGGTCAGTTTGCTGTCAGTGAGTTGGTTTTAGCCTTGTTAGTGCGTGTGTGACGTACAGAAAGAAGGAACATTAACAGGGAGATTCAATAAAAGTTCTTATCGTTAAAAATGGTGCTAATTTTGCCCCAGCCAATCAGATCTTATTTAACTCTTGAAAGCTAACATCTGATTGGTTGGGGCAAAATTAGCACCATTTTTAACGATAAGAACTTTTATTGAATCTCCCTGTTAGAATTTTCAGTAGCAGTTTTCTAAAAGGTAAACATGGCTGTGAAGTTTGACTACTCAGAAGTAGAAAATCAAGTGATAATTATTTAATGTTACTAGGGGAAATGTTTAGATTTTCTCTTTGATCTACCACCGTTCGCATTACCCTGATATATTATGTTGGGGCAGTTTTAATTGCCATTTATAGCATCACTCACCTGATCATTTTATCCATATCAATGGAAACCTCCAGGACACTGTGTTAATGTCATAAATTCACCTTTATAAATTTAATTTATTCATAGCCAAACAAATCCAGATACACACTTAACCCTTTCCTGACTGCCAGACTGTATAAATATCACTTATCTACTTGGTACACGTATGTGATATGTAATTGATATTGATTGAGAATCACGGGGATGGGATCAAATCAGTTTGTATTTAAGGAAATTCTCATTTACTTGGTGGGATTATATTACCTGTTTATAAATTATCTGTCATTGCTTTTCCCTGACCTGTATAACTCGGTGGCACAGAACTCCTCAGTGTCTTCTAATATCCTTATAATTTACAGTAGGGGATACATTATCCTTTAATACATGAGTGGTACCAGAGTTCCCTGTATACTCAGTCTGTGTCCTTGTATCTTTATATAGACACAGAACTCCTCAGTGACTTCTAATATCCTTATAATTTACAGTAGGGGATACATATCCCTTATAATACATGGGTGGGTACCCAGAGTTCCCTGTATAACTCAGTCTGTGTCCTTGTACCTTTATAGAGACACAGAACTCCTCAGTGACTTCTAATATCCTTATAATTTACAGTAGGGGATACATTATCCCTTATAATACATGAGTGGTACCCAGAGTTCCTGTATAAACTCAGTCTGTGTCCTTGTACCTTTATATAGACACAGAACTCCTCCTGACTTCTAATATCCTTATAATTTACAGTAGGGGAACATTATCCTATAATACATGAGTGGTACCCAGAGTTCCCTGTATAACTCAGTCTGTGTCCTTGTACCTTATATAGACACAGAACTCCTCAGTGACTTCTAATATCCTTATAATTTACAGTAGGGAATACATTATCCCTTATATCATGAGTGGTACCCAGAGTTCCTGTATAACTCAGTCTGTGTCCATGTACCTTTATATGGACACAGAACTCCTCAGTGTCTTCTAATATCCTTATAATTTACAGTAGGGGATACATTATCCCTTATAATACATGAGTGGTACCCAGAGTTCCCTGTATAACTCAGTCTGTGTCCTTGTACCTTTATATAGACACAGAACTCCTCAGTGACTTCTAATATCCTTATAATTTACAGTAGGGGATACATTATCCCTTATAATACACAAGTGCTCTGTCCTGGGCAGAGGGAGAAGCCACTGGTAATAGGCAAAACTGGATAGTTGGGAGGGATGTTTAAAAATAAACATGGTGATGCACCAAGAGACACTGCTCCTGGTCCTGTTCTCTATTTGACATCTGCGTAGCTAATGTGGAAATTAACTGAACAGCTAATTGCGGAATTGTATTCCAGCACTTTGCCACTGTCTCTATAAACACACCAACAAGTTTGCTCAGGTAGCAGCTCTCGGTGCATCAGGTTGTACATTATTTTGCTCCCCTCCTGAATTCAAGGTTATACTTAACTTCTGCTTTATTTGTCACTGCTTTCCCATCCTGCCATGATCTGCTGATGATTTTATTTGTCTTGCATTGGAGTAGGTGGAAATAATGTACAATCAAACCAATCACCTTCTCTGCTTCTGTGTGGTTTGGATAAAGTAGCAGTTTAATCAAATATTTAACAAGTGTCTCCATGTGTGAGGCTTATTCCCAGGAAAGCTCTTTACTCACAATATAAAATGAATGGCTGTGATTCCTTTTAAGCTGCGCTCAGTGTGAGATGTACTTGAAGTAAATGTGTTTTCTACTTATAGGTTTCAATAACTGTAACAGGTAATTCCCTTTGTTAGACCTGTCAACGAAGTTTTGTGAATTAGCCTAATATTGAGAGGCGATATAATACTGTATCAAGAGAGGTAATATAATACTGTATTAGATAGGTAATATAATACGTTATAGAGAGTAATTATACTGATATAGAGAGGTAATTAACTGTATATAGGAGGTAATATATACAGTATCAGAGAGGTAATATAATACTGTATATAGAGAAGTTATAATACTGTATATAGAGGGTAATATAATACTGTTATAGAGAGGTAATATAATACTGTATCAAGAGAGGTACTATAATACTGTATATAGAGAGGTAAATAATACTGTATATAGAGAGGTAATATAATACTGTATATAGGAGGTATTATAGTAAGAAGGGGTAATATAATACTGTATCAAGAGAGGTTAATAATACTGTATCAAGAGAGGTAATATAATACTGTTATAGAGAGGTAATATAATACTGTATCAAGAGAGTATATAATATCCTGTAATAGAGAAGTAATATAATACTGTATATGAGAGGTAATATAATACTGTATATAGAGAGTAAATAATACGTATATAGAGAGGTAATATAATACTGTATCAAGAGAGGTAATATAATACTGTATCAAGAGAGGTAATATAATACTTATCAAGAGAGGTAATATAATACTGTATATAGAGAGGAAATATAATACTATATGTAGAGAGGCGATATAATCTGTATCAAGAGAGGTAATATAATACTGTATCAAGAGAGGTAATATAATACTGTATCAAGAGAGGTAATATAATACTGTATCAAGAGAGGTAATATAATACTGTATATAGAGAGGTAATTAATACTGTATATAGAGAGGTATATAATACTGGAGATAATATATAATACTTAAAGAGGTAATATAATACTGTATCAAAGAGAGTAATATATGTATAGAGAGGTAATATAATACTGTATCAAGAGAGGTAATATAATACTGTATAGAGGAGGTATATAATACTGTATCAGAGAAGGCAAGATATAATACTGTATCAAGAGAGGTATATATATGTATCAAGAGAGTAATATAATACTGTATAAGAGAGGTAATATTAAATTACTGTATAAGAGAGGTAATATAATACTGTATCAAGAGAGGTAATATAATACTGTATCAAGAGAGGTAATATAATACTGTACAAAGAGGAATATATACTGTATCAAGAGAGGTATATAATACTGTATATAGAGAGGTAATATAATACTGTAATATAGAGAGTAATATAATACTGTATCAAGAGAGGTAATATAATACGGTATCAGAGAGGTAATATAATACTGTATCAAGAGAGGTAATATAATCCTGTATCAAGAGAGTAATTATATGTATCAAGAGGGTAATATAATACTGTATCAAGAGGTAATATAATACTGTCAATATAGAGAGAGGTAATATAATACTGTATATAGAGAGGTAATTAATACTGTATCAAGAGAGGTATATAATACTGTATCAAGAGAGGTAATATAATACTGTATCAAAGAGGTAATATAATACTGTAATCGAGAGGAATATAATACTGTATCAGAGAGGTAATAAATAAACTGTAACAAAGAGAGGTAATATAATACTGTATCAAGAGAGGTAATATAATACTGTTCATCAAGAGAGTAATATAATACTGTATCAAGAGAGGTAATATATACTGTAATATAGAGAGGTAATATAATACTGTATCAGAGAGGTAATATAATACTGTATCAAGAGAGGTAATATAATACTGTATCAAAGAGGTAATATAAGACGTATCAGAGAGGTAATATAATACGTATCAAGAGAGGTAATATAATACTGTATCAAGAGAAGGTAATATAATACTGTATTAGAGAGGTAAATATAATACTGTATATAGAGAGGTAATACTAATACTGTATCAAGAGAGGTAATATAATACTGTTCAAGAGGTAATATAATACTGTATCAAGAGAGTAACTATATACTGTATCAAGAGAGTATATAATACTGTATAGTATATAGAGAGGGAATATATACTGTATCAAGAGAGGTAATATAATACTGTATAAGATGAGGTATATATATACTGTATAAGGAGTAATAATACTGTTCAAGAGAGTAATTAATACTGTAATAGAGAGGTAATAATCTGTATATAGAGAGGTAATATAGATACTGTATAAGAGGGTATATAATACTGTATCAAGAGAGGTAATAAATACTGTATCAAGAGAGGTAATATAATACTGTATCAAGAGAGGTATATAATACTGTATATAGAGAGGTAATATAATACTGTAATCAAGATAGGTAATATAATACTGTATATCAGAGATGTATATAATACTGTATCAAAGAGGTAATATAATACTGTATCAAGAGAGGTAATATATACTGTATATAAGAGAGTATATATAATACTGTATCAAGAGAGGTAATATAATACTGTATATAGAGAGGTAATATAATACTGTATCAAGAGAGGTATATAATAACTTGTATCAAGAGAGGTAATATAATACGTATCAAGAGAGGTAATATAATACTGTATATAGAAGAGTAATATAATACTGTAATCAAGAGAGGTAATTAATACTGTATATAAGGAGAATATAATACTGTAATCAAGAGAGGTAATATAATACTGTATCAAGAGAGGTAATATAATACTGTATCAAGAGAGGTAATATAATACTGTATATAGAGAGGTAATATAATACTGTATCAAGAGTGGTAATATAATACTGTATCAAGAAGGTAATATAAACTGTATCAAGAGAGGTAATATAATACTGTATCAAGAGAGGTAATATATACTGATCAAGAGAGGTAATATAATACTGTAATCAAGAGAGGTTAATATAATACGTATCAAGAGAGTAATAATAATACTGTATATAGGGTAATATAATACTGTATCAAGAGAGTAATATAATACTGTATCAAGAGAGGTAATATATACTGTATCAGAGAGGTAAAATATAATACTGTATATAGAGAGGTAATATAATACTGTATCAAAAGAGTCATATATACTTTCAAAGAGGTAATATCATACTGATATGAGAGGAATCTAATACTATAGTAAAGGCGATATAATACTGTATCAAGAGAGGTAATATAATGTATCAAAAGGTAAATAATACTGTATCAAGAGAGGTAATTAATGTAATAGAATAATAATCTGTATCAAGAGAGGTATATAATACATGTATCAAAGAGGTATATAATACTGTATATAGAGAGGTATATATATACTGTATCAAGAGAGGTAATATATACTGTATCAAGAGAGGTAATATAATACTGTATCAAGAGGGTAATATATACTGTATAGAGAGAGGTAATATAATACTGTATCAAGAGAGGTAATATATACTGTATCAGAGAGGTAATATAATACTGTATATAGAGATGAAATACTAATACTATGTGAAAGGCGATATAATACTGTATCAGAGAGGTAATATAAACTGTATCAAGAGAGGTAATATATACGTTCAAGAGAGGTAATATAATACTGTATCAAGAGAGGTATATAATACTGGTATAGAGAGGTAATATAATACAGTATCAAGAGAGGTAATATAATACTGTATATAGAGAGGTAATAATAATACTGTATCAGAGAGTTAATATATACTGTATAGGAGGTAATATATACTGTATTAGAGAGGAAATTAATACTATATGTAGAGAGCGATATAATACTGGTTCAAGATAGTAATAAATC
>CM033476.1:4716848-5040220 GCA_019447015.1 Hymenochirus boettgeri | reverse complement strand
TCCTTTACCACCCACATGTTGTTATTTTATATATTCTATAACCTGCTGTACCAGCCTGTTCCACCTCCTTTACCACCCACATGTTGTTATTTTATATGTTCTATAACCTGCTGTACCAGCCTGTTCCACCTCCTTTACCACCCACATGTTTCCTTTACCACCCACATGTTGTTATTTTATATATTCTATAACCTGCTTTACCAGCCTGTTCCACCTCCTTTACCACCCACATGTTATTATTTTATAGATGGACATCCCAGTTCAGTCCCTAATGGATCTACGGCTGTTGGTTATTCCTGTGATACGTGGTAATGTACAGAATGCCCTGTGATCTCACCGTCACACTGATTACCCACATGCTCTGCAGAGCGGCACCGATTCATTCCGTTTCTACCGGTTAACCCCATCATGCTGCAGCTAGTGACTGAGGAATCCACTGCCATTCAGAAATTTCCAAACCGAAACCAGTCACAGATAAGAATAGCTAATTATCAAGACGTAACACAGAGGTTTGTACACGCAGGCTGCCTAGAGAATGCAAGGGTTTAAAAGGCTGCGCTGGAAATTAGTCCCCCTTGCGGACGCGTTGCTGTCACAGGAGACATTCCAAATGGATAATTATTTCAGATTACTCTTTCGTGACTGCTCCGCGGTCTCTCTCCCGCACGTCAGTAATTGCTTATACCAATTTGTGTTCAGTTTTAATAGGGCCCAAAGCCATTGTTGCAGGGAAGTACAGCCCATATTGGTGGCAGCAGAAACCCGGATAACAAAACTGTGTGTTAATGGCTGCTAGGGATCATGGGGAAACCCCTGACTGACATGTCGTTATGCAGATGATCTAGATAACGTTTCCCTATACAAAAAAAATGTACACAGCATATCTAAATCACAATGATTTCTATTTAGGAATCAATGATTCTAAATCGAAAATCACAAACATAATAAATCACAGTGATGTCTATTCTAAATCAATGATTTCTAAATCGAAATCACAAAGATATCAAAATCACAATGATTCTATTCTAAATCACAATGATTTCTAAATTGAAATCACAACAATCTACATCACAATGAAATCTAAATCGAACTCATAATAATTCAAATCAAATAATATCTAAATCAGAATAATTTCCTAATCACAATGATTTCTAAATATAAATCTCAATGATATCTAATCACAATGATTCTAAATATAAAATCACAACTATCATTCACATCTTGAGCTGCACCAAACAAAATCAATTCATTAATTTTGTTTATTTAGAGAATAAACCTTATTTGTATATCGTAAACCCTCAGTAAATAACTGTGGACAGAGGACAGGACATGTCTTACTATACTGGAAGATGAATGTAGACACTTTTATTTTTTAGATTAAACAATGAAAACCAATAAGGGAATTCCAAACCACAGCATTTTCATTTCATGTCTGATACGACGGAACTGGGTATGATATTCAACATGAGTAAGGGGGTGTTAATATTTCTTTCTGTTCTTATCCTTGGCTCTCATTGTAGGATACGAGAGTGGATTGTGTATTAATGCTCAAATGTAAAATTCATATGATATATGATTTGGATTGTTCCAAGTTGTACCGTAGAGTAACATGTATTGTAAGGTTATAAAGACATACATCCATCTGGGTTCCAACCTTATACCTACATAATGTCTGTCTAAAGTTATATATAACAGTATTGGAGGTTGATAAAAAGACATACGTCCATTGTCACCTTATATCCTACCCATAATGTCTGTATAACAGTTACAATAGTAACAGTATATGGAGGTTGTATAAAGACATACAGTCCATCTAGTCCAACCTTATAATCTACCCATAAGTCTGTATAACAGTTACATAGTAACATAGTATTGGAGGTTGTATTAAGACATAGTCCATCTAGTCCAAATTTTATACCCTACCCATAATGTCTGTATAACAGTTACATAGTAACATGTATTGGGGTTATATAAAGACATATGTCCATCTAGTCCAACCTTTATACCCTACCCATAATGTCTGTATAACAGTTACATAGTAACATTATTGGAGGTTGATTTATAAGACATACGTCCATCTAGTCCAACCTTTATACCCTACCCATAATGTTGTTATAACAGTTACATAAACATAGTATGGAGGTTGTATAAAGACATACCTCACTAGTCCAACCTTATACCCTACCCAAATGTCTGTATAACAGTACATAGTAACATAGTATTGGAGGTTGTATAAAGACATACGTCCATCTAGTCCAACCTTATACCCTACCCATAATGTCGATAAACAGTTACATAGTAACATAGATTGGAGGTTGTATAAAGACATACGTCCATCTAGTACAACCTTTATACCCTACCCATAATGTTTGTATAACAGTTACATAATAACATAGTATTGGAGGTTGTATAAAGACATACCTCCATCTAGTCCAACTTTAACCCTACCATAATGTTCTGTATAACAGTTACATAGTAACATAGTATTGGAGGTTGTATAAAGACATACGTCCATCTAGTCCACAACTTATACCCTACCCATAATGTCGTATAACAGTTACATAGTAACATAGTATTGAGGTTGTATAAAGACATACGTCCATCTAGTCCAACCTTTATACCCTACCCATAATGTCTGTATAACAGTTACATAGTAACATATTGGAGGTTGTATAAAGACATACGTCCATCTAGTCCAACCTTTATACCCTACCCATAATGTCTGTATAACAGTTCATGAACAGTAACATAGTATTGGAGGTTGTATAAAGACATACGTCCATCTAGTCCAACCTTATACCCTACCCATAATGTCTGTATAACAGTTACATAGTAACATAGTATTGGAGGTTGTATAAAGACATACGTCCACCTAGTCCAACCTTTATACCCTACCCATAATGTCTGTATAACAGTTACATGTAACATAGTATTGGAGGTTGTATAAAGACATACGTCCATCTAGTCCAACTTTATACACTACCCATAATGTCTGTATAACAGTACATAGACATAGTATTGGAGGTTGTATAAAGACATACGTCCATCTAGTCCAACCTTTAACCCTACCCATAATGTCTGTATAACAGTTACATAGTAACATAGTATGGAGGTATAAAGACATACGTCATCTAGTCCAACCTTTATACCCTACCATAATGTCTGTATAACAGTTACATAGTAAACATAGTATTGGAGGTTGTATAAAAGACATACGTCCATCTAGTCCAAACCTTTATACCCTACCCATAATGTCTGTATAACAGTTACATAGTAACATAGTATGGAGGTTGTATAAAGACATACATCCATCTAGTCCAACCTTTATACCCTACCCATAATGTTGATAACAGTTACATAGTAACATAGTATTGGAGGTTGTATAAAGACAATACGTCCATCTAGTCCAAACCTTATACCCTACCCATAATGTCTGTATAACAGTTAAATAGAACATAGTATTGGAGGTTGTATAAAGACATAGTCCATCTAGTCCAACTTATACCCTACCCATAATGTCTGTATAACAGTTACATAGTAACATAGTATTGGAGGTGTGTATAAAGACATACGTCCATCTAGTCCAACCTTTATACCCTACCATAATGTCTGTAAACAGGTACATAGTAACATAGTATTGGAGGTTGTATAAAGACATACGTCCATCTAGTCCAACCTTTATACCTACCCATAATGTGTATAACAGTTACATAGTAACATAGTATTGGAGGTTGTATAAGACATACGTCCATCTAGTCCAACCTATACCCTACCCATAATGTCTGTATAACAGTTACATATAGTAACATAGTATGGGGTTGTATAAGACATACGTCCATCTAGTCCACCTTTATACCCTACCCATAATGTCTGTATAACAGTTACATAGTAACATAGTATTGGAGGTTGTATAAAGACATAGTCCCCTAGTCCAACCTTTATACCCTACCCATAATGTCTGTATAACAGTTCATAGTAACATAGTATTGGAGGTTGTATAAAGAACATACGTCCATCTAGTCCAAACTTTATACCCACCCATAATGTCTGTATAACAGTTACATAGTACATAGTATTGGAGGTTTGTATAAAGACATACGTCCATCTAGTCCAACCTTTATACCCTACCCATAATGTCTGTATAACAGTTACATAGTAACATAGTATTGGAGGTTGTATAAAGACATACGTCCATCTAGTCCAACCTTATACCCTACCCATAATGTCTGTTTAACAGTTACATAGTAACATAGTATTGGAGGTTGTATAAGACATCGTCCATCTAGTCCAACCTTTATACCCTACCCATAATGTCTGTATAACAGTTACATAGTAACATAGTATTGGAGGTTGTAAAAGACATAATCCATCTAGTCCAACCTTTATACCCTACCATAATGTCTGTATAACAGTTACATAGTAATAGTATTGGAGGTTGTAAAAGACATACGTCCATCTAGTCCAACCTTTATACCTACCCAAATGTCTGTATAAACAGAACATAGTATTGGAGGTTGTATAAAGACATACGTCCATCTAGTCCAACCTATACCTTACCAATAGTCTGTATAAACAGTAACATAGTATATGGAGGTTGTATAAAGACATACGTCCATCTAGTCCAACCTTTATACCCTACCCATAATAGTCTGTATAACAGTTACATAGTAACATAGTATTGGAGGTTGTATAAAGACATACATCCATCTAGTCCAACCTTTATACCCTACCCATAATGTCTGTAACAGTTACATAGTAACATAGTATGGAGGTTGTATAAAGACATACGTCCATCTAGTCCAACCTTTATACCCTACCCATAATGTCTGTATAACAGTTAAATAGTAACATAGTATTGGAGGTTGTATAAAGACATACGTCCATCTAGTCCAACCTTTATACCCTACCATATGTCTGTATAACAGTTACATAGTAACATAGTATTGGGTTGTATAAAGACATACGTCCATCTTAGTCCAACTTTTACCTTACCCATAATGTCTGTATAACAGTAACATAGTATTGGAGGTTGTATAAAGACATACGTCCATCTAGTCCAACCTTATACCTACCCATAATGTCTGTTATAACAGTTACATAGAACATAGTATTGGAGGTTGTAAAAGACATAATCCATCTAGTCCAACCTTATACCCTACCCATAATGTCTGTATAACAGTTACATAGTAACATAGTATTGGAGGTTGTATAAAAGACATACGTCCATCTAGTCCAACCTTTATACCCTACCCATAATGTCTGTTATAACAGTTACATAGGAACATGTATTGGAGGTTGTATAAAGACATACGTCCATCTAGTCCAACCTTTATACCCTACCATAATGTCTGGTATAACAGTTACACTAGTAACATAGTATTGGAGGTTGTATAAGACAATAGTCCATCTAGTCCAACCTTTATACCCTACCCAAATGTCTGTATAACAGTTACATAGTAACATAGTATTGGAGGTTGTATAAAGAATAAGTCCATCTAGTCCAACCTTTTACCCTACCCAATGTCTGTATAACAGTTACATAGTAACATAGTATTGGAGGTTGTAAAAAGACATACGTCCATCTAGTCCAACCTTTATACCCTACCCATAATGTCTGTATAACAGTTACATAGAACATAGTATTGGAGGTTGTATAAAGACATACGTCCATCAGTCCAACCTTTATACCTACCCAAATGTCTGTATAACAGTAACATAGTATTGGAGGTTGTATAAAGACATACGTCCATCTAGTCCAACCTTTATACCCTACCCATAAATGTCTGTATAACAGTTACATAGTAACATAGTATTGGAGGTTGTATAAAGACATACGTCCATTCGTCCAACCTTTATACCTACCCATAATGTCTGTATAACAGTTACATAGTAACATAGTATTGGAGGTTTATAAGACATCGTCCACCTAGTCCAACCTTTATACCCACCCATAATGTCTGTTAAACAGTTACATAGTAACATAGTAATGGAGGTTGTATAAGACATACGTCCATCTAGTCCAAAATTATACCCTACCCATAATGTCTGTTAACAGTTACATAGTACATAATTGAGGGTTGTATAAAGACATACGTCCATCTAGTCCAACTTTATACCCTACCCATAATGTCTGTATAACAGTTACATAGTAACATAGTATTGGAGGTTGTATAAAGACATACGTCCATCTAGTCCAACCTTTATACCCTACCCATAATGTCTGTATAACAGTTACATAGTAACATAGTATTGGAGGTTGTATAAAGACATACGTCCATCTAGTCCAACCTTTATACCCTACCCATAATGTCTGTATAACAGTTACATAGTAACATAGTATTGGATTGTATAAAGACATACCTCCATCAGTCCAACCTTTATACCCTACCATAATGTCTGTATAACAGTTACATAGTAACATAGTATTGGAGGTTGTATAAAGACATACGTCCCTCTAGTCCAACCCTTTATACCTTACCCATAATGTCTGTATACATTACAGTAACATAGTATTGAGGTTGTATAAAGACATACGTCATCTAGTCCAACCTTTATACCTACCATATGTCTGTAAACAGTAACATAGTATATGGAGGGGTATAAAGACATACGTCATCTAGTCCCAACCTTTATACCCTACCCATAATGTCTGTATAACAGTTACATGAACATAGTATTGGAGGTGATAAAGACATACATCCATCTAGTCCAACCTTTTACCCTACCATAATGTCTGTATAACAGTTACATAGTAACATAGTATTGGAGGTTGTATAAAGACATACAGTCCATCTAGTCCAACCTTATACCCTACCCAATGTCTGTATAAACAGTTACATAGTAACATAGTATGGAGGTTGTATAAAGACATACGTCCATCTAGTCCAACCTTATACCCTACCATAAGTCTGATAAACAGTTACATAGTAACATAGTATTGGAGGTTGTATAAAGACATACGTCCATCTAGTCCAACCTTTATACCTACCATAATGTCTGTATAACAGTAACATAGTATTGGAGGTTGTATAAAGAATACGGTCATCTAGTCCAACCTTATACCCTACCCATAATGTCTGTATAACAGTTACAAGTAACATAGTATTGGAGGTTGTATAAAGACATAATCCATTAGTCCAACCTTTATACCCTACCCATAATGTCTGTAAACAGTTACATAGTAACATAGTATGGAGGTTGTATAAAGACATATGTCCATCTAGTCCAACCTTTATACCTACCCATAATGTCTGTATAACAGTTAAATAGTAACATAGTATGGAGGTTGTATAAGACATACGTCCATTAGTCCAACCTTTATACCCTACTCATAATGTCTGTATAACAGTTACATAGTAACATAGTATGGAGGTTGTATAAAGACATACGTCCATCTAGTCCAACCTTATACCCACCCATAATGTCTGTATAACAGTTACATAGTAACATAGTATTGGAGGTTGTATAAAGACATACGTCCATCTAGTCCAACCTTTATACCCTACCATAATGTCTGTATTAACAGTTACATGTAGTAACATAGTATTGGAGGTTGTATAAAGACATACGTCCATCTAGTCCAACCTTTATACCCTACCCATAATGTCTGTATAACAGTACATATAGTAACATAGTATTGGAGGTTGTATAAAGACATACGTCCATCTAGTCCAACCTTTATACTTACCCATAATGTCTGATATAATAGTAACATAGGATTGGAGGTTGTAAAAGACAATACGTCCATCTAGTCCAACCTTATACCCTACCCATAATGTCTGTATAACAGTTACATTAGAACATAGGTGGAGGTTGTATAAAGACATATGTCCATTTGGTCCAACCTTTATACCTACCCATAATGTTGTATAACAGTTACATAGTACATAGTATTGGAGGATGTATAAAGACATACGTCCATCTAGTCCAACCTTTAACCCTACCCATAATGTCTGTATAACAGTTACATAGTAACATAGTATTGGGGGTGTATAAAGACATATGTCCATTTGTCCAACCATTATACTTTTACAGGCATTTACTTAACCCTAACTTGTTTAAAATAGACAGATCCTTGGAACACAAGTGTATAGTTGAGAGATTGATTCATAAAGAGCTATGATCGTGCTCCCATGATTCTTTTCTCTTCTCTCTCTTCTCTTTCTCCAATAGGTCGCCTTTCTTTCTTCACTTCAGGATCAGAGAACGTCCACAGAGTGGAGAAAGTGACTTGGGGAACGCGATATGCCATAACCATCTCATTCACGTGTAATCCTGAGCATGCAATAGGTGATCCCACCTGGATGTAGTCACTCTGGGTACAAACTACTGATTGGGGAACATAATAAACAAAGGGAATGTCTGAGGAGCGATTATTCACCTGAATCGTGATCATTCATTGGAAAAGAACTCCCTGCTGGGAACACTTCGAAATCCATCTTATTCCCAATTATAATCCACAGATATCAAGACTGCAAACATTTTATTGTTCATTTATAGATATTCTCCATAGAGTTTAAATTACGTTCCCATATTTTATAAAATAATTTTTATATTTCACTGCCCAGTTAGATGGATTTGGAGGATATGGGGATGGAATTTACAGTTCCGCCTTTGCTCTAATTCCAAACCTGTATATTCCGGCCTGTTCACCTCCTTTACCACCCACATGTTGGTATTTTATAATTCTATACCTGCTGTACCAGCCTGTTCCACCTCCTTTACCACCCACATGTTGTTATTTTATATATTCTATAACCTGCTGTACCAGACCTGTTCCACCTCCTTACCACCCACGTTATTTATATATTCTATAACCTGCTGTACCAGCTGTTCCACCTCCTTTACCACCCACATGTTGTATTTTATATATTCTAAACCTGCTGTACCAGCCTGTCCACCTTTCTTTACCCCACATGTTGTTATTTTATATATTCTATAACCTGCTGTACCAGCCTGTTCCACCTCCTTTACCACCCAACATGTTATTATTTTATATTTCTATAACCTGCTGTCCAGCCTGTTCCACCTTCCTTTACCACCCACATGTTGTTATTTATAATTCGATAACCTGCTGTACCAGCTGTTCACCTCCTTTACCACCCATATGTGTTATTTTATATGTCTATAACCTGCTGTACCAGCTGTTCCACTCCTTTACCACCCACATGTGTTATTTTATATATTCTATAACCTGCTGCTACCAGCCTGGTCCACCTTTCTTTACACACCCACTGTATTATTTTATATTATTCTATAACTCTGCTGTACCACCTGTTCCACCTTTCTTTACCACCCACATGTTGTTATTTATTATTCTATAAACTGCTGAAGGTATAACAGTTACTGTACATACCCGTAGATGTGTAATAAGACATAGTCCGTCTAGTCCCAACCTTTATACCCTACCAGAATGGTCTGTATAACAGTTACATAGTAAACATAGTATGGAGGTTGTATAAATGACTACGTCCATCTAGTCCAACCTTATATCCCACCCATAATGTCTTATAACAGTTACATAGTAACATAGTATTGGAGGTTGTATAAAAGACATACGTCCATCTAGTCCAACCTTTATACCCCACCCATAAGTCGTTATAAACAGTACATAGTAAATCAGTATTGGAGGTGTATAAAGACATACGTCCATGTTAGTCACCTTTATACCCTACCCATAATGGTCTCTGTATAACAGTTAACAGTAAATAGTATTGGGGTTTGTATAAAGACATACGACATACTCCATCTAGTCCACCTTTATACCCTACCCATATGTCGTATACAGTTACATCGTAACATAGTATTGGAAGGTTGTATAAAGACATACGTCATCTAGTCCAACCTTTATAACCCACCCATAATGTCTGCTATAACAGTTACATCGTAAATAGTATTGGAGGTTGTATAAAGACATACGTCCATTCTAGTCCACCTTAACCCTACCCATAATGTCGCTATATAACAGGTACAGTAACATAGTATGGAGGTTGTATTAAAGACACACGCCCATCTAGTCCAACCTTTATACCCTACCCCTCTGTCTGTATATAACAGTTAACAGTAAGCATAAAGTATTCTGAGGTTGTTATAAAGACTACGCCCATCTGTCCAACCTTTATACCCTACCCAAATGTCTGCTGATAACAGTTACAAGTACATAGTATTGGAGGTTGTATAAAGACATACGTCATTCTAGTCCAACCTTATTATACCCTACCCATAATGTCTGTATAACAGTTACATGTAACCTAGTATTGGAGGTTGTATAAAGACATACGTCCATCTAGTCAGACCTTTATACCCTACCATAATGTCTGTATAACATTACAAGTAAACTAAGTATTGAGGTTGTATAATGACATCGTCCCATCTAGTCCACTTTATACCCTAACCATATTGTCTGTTAGAACAGTCTACATCTAACATCGTATTGGAGACGTGTGTTAAAGACATACGTCATCTAGCTCAACTTTATACCCTACCCATAATGTCTGATATAACAGTTACAAGTAACATCAGTATTGGAGGTTGTAATAAAGACATAGTCCTACCTAGTACAAACTTTAACCTACCCTCAATGTCTGTTATACAGTTAAATAGTAACATCAAGTATTGGAGCTTGTATAAGATAGACGTCCATCTAGTCCAACCTTTATACCCTTACCCATAATTTCTGGTATTTAAACGCACATAGTAACATCAGTGATTGAGGTTGATATAAAGACATACGATCCAACCTTTATATCCCACCCATAATGTTGTTATAAAAGTACATAGTAACATAGGTTGGATGTGGTTATAAGACCACAGCGTCAATCTAGTCCAACCTTTATACCTTACACATAATTGTCTGTTATAACAGTACACTCGTAACCATAGTTTGGAACGGTCTATTGATAAAGACATACGTCCATCTAGTCCTAACCTTTACACTCCACCCATAATGTCTGTTAAACAGTTACATCAGTAACATAGTTATGGCGTTGTATAAAGACATACGTCCATGAGTCACAACCTTTATACGTTACCCATAAGGGCGGTCTATTCTAACAGTTACACAGTAACATAGTATTGAGGTGTATAAGACATACGTCATCTCGTCCACCTTGATACCCTAACCCATAGTCTGTATACTTTACATAAGTAACATATATTGGAGGTTTAAATGACTACTGTCCATCTAGTCCAACCTTTATACCCTAGCCCCATAATGTCTGTATAACAGTTACATAGTAAACATAGTATTGGAGGTTGTATACAGACATACGTCCATCTAGTCCAACCTTTATACCCTACCCATAATGTCTGTATAAAAACCAGTTACATAGTACATAGTATTGGGAGTTGTATAACGACATAACGCCACCTAGTCCAACCTTTATACCCTACCCATAATTCTGTATAATCAGTTCCCATAGTAAACATATATTGGAGTGATCAAGACTACGTCCATACTAGTCCAAACTTTTCTACCCACCCTAATGTCTGTTATAACAGTTACATAGTGACATAGTATTGGAGGTTTGTAATAAAGAATCTACGTCCCTCTAGTTCCAACCTTTATTAAACCTCACCCATAATGTCGGTATAAGCTTTACATAGTATACACATAGTATGGAGGTTTATAAAGACATACGTCCATCTAGTCCAACCTTTATACCCTAACCCCATAATGTCTGTTATAACAGTTACTAGTAACATAGATTTGAGGTTGTATAAGCATCAACGGTCCATCTAGTCCAACCTTATACCCTAACCCATAATGGTCCGTATAACAGTTACATGTAACATAGTATTGGACGGTTGTATAAAGACATAACCATCTAGTCCAACCCTTTATAACCCTACTCATAAGTCTTATATCACAGTTACATAGTACATAGTATTGGGAGGTTGTATAAAGACATACGTCCTCTAGTCAACCTTCTAACCTTACCAGAATGCTGTAAACAGTTAACTAGTATTGGGGTTTGTATAAAGACATACGTCCATCTATCCAACCGTAGAACCTTACCATAGTCCTGTATAACAGTAAATAGTAATTGGAGGTTGTATAAAACATACGTCCACTAGTCCAACCTTTGATACCCTACCCATAAAGTCTGTATAACAGTTACATAGTTAACATAGTAATTGGAGTTGTATAAAGACATACACCATCTAGTCCAACAACCTTTAATGACCCTACCCATAATGTCTGTAGTACAGTTACATAGTAACATAGAGTTGGAGTTGTATAAAGACATACGGTCCATCTAGTCCAACCTTTATAATACCCTCCCATAACTGCTTATAAAGTTAAATAGTAACATGTATTGGGGTTATAGAAGACATACGTCCATCTAGTCCAACCTTATGACCCTATCCATAATGTCTGTATACAGTTAATAGTACATAGTATTGGAGTTGTATAAGACATCGTCATCTAAGTCCAAACACTTTATACCCTTACCCATATGTCTGTATAACAGTAAATAGTATGTAGGAGGTTGTATAAAGTACATACGTCCATCTAGTCCAACCTTTATACCGACCCATAATGTCTGTTATAACAGTTACATAGAAATAGTATTGGAGGGTTGGTAAAGACATAATCCATCGAGTCCAACCTTATAACCTACCCATGAATGTCTGTATAAACAGTTACTACGTAACTAGTATTGGAGTTGTTAATAGACAGCTACGTCCATCTAGTCCACCTTTTATAACCCTAACCATAATTCTGTATAACAGTTAATAGAACATGTATTGGAGGTGTTGTATAAAGACATACGTCCAGCTAGTCCAACCTTTATACCCTACTACTCATAATGTCCTGGTATAACAGTTACTAGTAACATAGTATTGGAGGTTGTATAAAAATAGTCCCTCTATTTCCAACCTTATACCCTACCAAATGTCTGTATAACGTTACATAGTAAACATGTATGAGGTTGTACTAAAGACATTAACGTCCATCTAGTTCCACCTTCTACCCTATACCCATATGTCTGTATAACAGTTACATAGTAAACTAGTATGGAGGTTGTATCAAAGACATACGTCCCATCTAGTCCAACTTTAGTACCCTACCCATAATGTTCCTGTATAAACATTACATAGATACATAGTATTGGAGTGTTGTATAAAGACATACGTCCATCGAGTCAATCCGCAACCTTGTATACCTTACCCCACATGTCTGTAATCACAGTAACATAGATTGGAGGTTGTATAAAGCATACGTCCATTCGAGTCACAACTTTATACCCCTACCCATTAAATGTCTGTATAACAGTTACATAGTAACATAGTATGGAGGTTGTATAAGACATACTGTCATTTGGTCCCACCTTTTCTACCCTACCTAAGTCTGTATAACAGTTCCAATGTAACATATATTGGAGTTGTGATCAAGACTCGTCCACCTAGTCCAACCTTTATACCCGTACCCCCATAATGTCTGTATACACAGTGTACTAGTAACATAGTATGGAGGTGTATAAGAACATACGTCCATCTAGTCCAAAATTTAACCCTACCCATAAGTCTGTATAACAGTTACATAGTGACATAGATTGAGGGTTGTATAAAGACATACGTCCATCTAGTCCAACTTATACCCTACCCATAATGTCTGTATACAGACATATTAACATAGTATTGGAAGGTTGTAATAAAGACATACGTCCATCTAGTCACAACCTTATACCTCTACCCAAATTCTGTATAACAGTTACATAGACATAGTTTCGGAGTTGTATAAAGACATAGTCCATCTAGTCCACAACCTTTATACCCTACCCATAATGTCTGTATAACAGTTATCTAGTAAACATAGTATTGGAGGTTGTATAAAGACATACCTCCTCTAGTCCAACCTTTATACCCTACTCATAATGTCTGTATAACAGTTACATAGTAACATAGTATTGGAGGTTGTATAAAGACATACGTCCACGTCGCAACCTTTATACCTTACCCATAATGTCTGTATATACAGTACACTAGTATTGAGGTGTATAAAAGCATACGTCCATCTAGTCCAACCTTTAATACCTTACCATAATGTCTGTATAACAGTAACATAGTATTGGAGGTTGTATAAGACATACAACGTCCATCTAGTCCAACCTTTATACCCTACCCATAATGTCTGTATAAAGTTACATAAGTAACATAGTATTGGAGGTTGTAAAGACATACGTACCTCTAGTCCAAACCTTTATAACCCTACCCATATGCTGTATAACAGTTACATATTAACATAGTATTGGAGGTGTATAAAGACATACGTCCATTCTAGTCCAACACTTATTATACCCTACCCTAAGTCTGTATAAACAGTTAACATATTAACAATAGTATTGGAGGTTGTATAAAGACATACGATCCATCTAGTCCAACCTTTATACCCTACTCATAAGTCTGCTTATAACAGTTACATAGTAACATAGTATTGGAGGTTGTATAAAGACATACGTCCATCTAGTCCAACCTTTATACCTTACCCATAATGTCTGTTAACAGTAACATCAGTATTGGAGGTTGTATAAAGACATACGTTCCATCTAGTCCAACCTTTATACCTACCCTAATGTCTGTATAACAGTTACATAGTAACATAGTATTGGAGGTTGTATAAGACCCTACATCATCTAGTCCAACCTTTATACCCTACCCAAATGTCTGCTGAACAGTTACATAGTAACATAGTATTGGAGCTTTGTATAAAGACATACGTCCATCTAGGTCCACCTTTATACCTACCCATAATGTCTGTATAACAGTTACAGAGTAACATAGTAATGGAGGTTGTATAAAGAATACGTCCATCTAGATCAACCTTTATACCTACTCTAATGTCTGTATAACAGTTACATAGTAACATAGTATTGGAGGTTGTATAAAGACAATCGTCCATCTAGTCCAACCTTTATACCCTAGCACCCTAATGTCTGTATAACAGTTACTAGTAACATAGTATTGGGGTTTATAGACATACGTCCATCTAGTCCAACCTTTAACCCTACCCTAATGTCTGTATAACAGTTACATAGTAACATAGTATTGGAGGTTGTATAAAGACATACGTCCTCTAGTCCAACCTTTATACCCACCCATAATGTCTGTATAACAGTTATAGTAACATAGTATTGGAGAGTTGTTAAAGACATACGTCCATCTAGTCCAACCTTTATACCTTACCCATAATGTCTGTATAAACGACATAGTATTGGAGGTTGTATAAGAACATACGTCCATCAGGTCCAACCTTTATACCCTACCCATAATGTCTTTATAACAGTTACACATAGTAACATAGTATTGGAGGTTGTATAAGACATATGTCATTTGGTCCAACCTTTATAACCTAACCCATACTGTCTGTATAACAGTTACATAGTACACATATATGGGCAGGTGTATAAAGACATACGTCCACTATCCAACTTTATACCCCTACCATAATGTCTGTATAACAGTTCATAGTAACATAGTATTGGGGGTTGTATAAAGACATATGTCATTTGGTCCCCCATGATACTTTTACAGGCATTTACTTAACCCTAACTTGTTAAAATAGACAGATCCTGGAACACAAGTGTATAGTTGGAGAGATTGATTCAGAAAGAGGCTATGATCGTGCTGCCCATGATTTTTTCTCTTCCTCTCTTCTCTTCTCCAATAGTCGCCTTTCTTTCTTCACTTCAGATCAGAGAACGTCCACAGGTGGAGAAAGTGATTGGGGAACGCGATATGCCAAAACCACTCATTCACGTGTAATCCTGAGCATGCAATAGGTGATCCCACCTGGATTGTATTCACTCTGGGTACTACAAAACTACTGATTGGGGAACATAATAAACAAAGGGAATGTCTGAGGACGATTATTATCCACCTGAATCGTGATCATTTCCTTGACAAAGAAACTCCCTGATGGGAACATTCCCGAAATCCACTCTTATTCCCAATTATAAATCCACAGATATCAAGACTGCAAAACATTGATTGTTTATTATTAGATATTCTCCATCAGATTGTAAATTAGTTCCCATATTTTATTAAAATAACTTTTATATTTCACTGACCCAGTTAGATGGATTGGGGAATGGGGATGGAAATTACAGTGTCCCGCCTTTGCTCTAATTCCAAACCGGTATATTCTCCGGCCTGTTCCCACCTCCTGTACCACCCCCATTGGTATTTTATAATTCATACCACTGAGTACCAGCCTGTTCCACCTCCTTTACCACCCACATGGTTGTTATTTTTATTCTATAACCTGCTGTCAACCAGCCTGTTCACCTCCTTTAACCACCCAATGTTTATTTTTATATATTCTATAAACCTGCTGAACCAGCTGTTCCACCTCCTTTACCCCCACATGTTATTTTATATATTCTAGTAACGTGCTGTACCAGCCTGTCACCTTTCTTTACCACCCCCATGTTGTTATTTATATATATCTATAACCTGCTGTACCAGCATGTTCCACCTCCTTTACCACCACCACTGTTATTATTTTAATAATTCTATAACACTGCTGTACCAGCCTGTTCCACCTTCTTTACCACCCACAATGTGTTATTTTAAGTATTCGTATAACCTGCTGTACCAGCTGTCACCTCCTTTGACCACCCATATGTGTGTATTTTATCATGTTCTATAACCTGTGTACCAGCGCTGTCCACTCCTTTACACCCCATGTGTATTTTTTATATTCTATAACCTGCTGCTACCAGCCGGTTCCAACCTTTCTTTACCACCCACCATGTATTATTTTAATTATTCTATAACCTGCTGTACCAGCCTGTTCCACCCTTTCTTTAACCACCCACATGTTGTTATTTTATATATCTATAACCTGCTTTACCAGCCTGTTCCACCTCCTTTACCACCCACATGTTATTATTTTATTTATTATATAACCTGCTGTACCATCAAGGCTGTAGAGACACATTCCATATTCAGATATATTTTCCTATAATTCCCGTGGATAGAAGGTATAAAAATAAAATAAATCTGGAGATTCCGTGATGGCGAACGTGAGAATCCGGTAATAACGCGTGATTACTCGCTGATTTTAACTGGAAGAAATCGCTCTCTATTGTGACCTATTCAGACATGAAAATAGAGGAGATTGTTGATAAATTACTAGGGTACAAGGTTGTTTTGATTCGAATAAATAAATTAGTTTCTGCCATAAGGGATCTTTATAGTCTGATTATTAACTTAGTGCCGGTATTAACCTCAATGTTTTTATTTTAAAACATGAACCTGGTTCCATGTCACTGATACATTCTCGGTTACCTTCTTGGCACCGTGCGATACTGCAGTCCATTGAATTCTCCATTGTACTCTGTATTAGCTGAACATTTTGGTGAAAACATAAGCAGCAGCCGCTATTGGTTGATTATAATAAAGTATAAACAATGTATAGGGTGCTGACAGGAACCAATTGAAATTGATCTTAGGTAGTTTATCAACTGCTGTGAGGGTTTTTAGTTACACGTATAACTGATAATAGGCAAATCGGAGTGGGATTTGTCTTTTATTGTCTATTGGACCATAAGTGGGAGTTGCCATATTGTTTTTCTTAAAAAAATTATATTCTGATATAATATCTGCAGAAGGACCAATCAAATTTGATTTGATTGGGTGTCAAATTGTTTCCATCTTAAGGTCCATACTTTGTGTTGATTGGGCAGGAATATCAGTGGTTATTTTCTTTTGCAACGGGCCACAGAGGGTCAAACATTCAACCAAATCATCGGACAAGCGGGGCTATTGGATTAACAGATATTTTGACCCAGTCGGTGACCAGGTTAAAATATCGGAACCTTTGTCTCTGACCTTAGAGATCCTCCCCCTTTCCCCCAGGACTGGAATTGAAATATTACAAATATTTCTACTGATCACTATTTTTTTCTTGTTCCTTTTTCATTAAAATTTTTTTTCCTTCATTCCCAAAAGCAAAATGTGTTTTTTTCCTCCTTTTATTTGATCAGGTAAATCAATGGAACTGGAACCATCCCCCCTGATTATTTGTACTTTACATTACCAGTCGCCTCTGTTACCTCCACCTCCCAATGCTTCCTCTCCAGTTCCCACTTACCCCTTAATCTCCACATCTGACACTTGATTGGTCAATTCCAGTGACAAGCCTTTTCACAAAGCAGGAAACCCCCATGATAACAATCAATAGATATGAATTATTCATAGTAGAAAACCGTGAGCCATTACCTGGGGTTTGTGACAATCATTTGATTGGTTAGATTGTCTTTATACCGAGTCTTTCCCGTCTTACCAGAACAGGGACCAAGTTAAATGTTTATTTCCATTGCATATAAAGATGTGATAGTGTTTACATCCACTGTATGACCATGTTATCCACTGTTTAACCCTCGTTAGACAACAGTCTATAATATAAAGAAAAGGAATACACGGAGCTAGATCCTTATACTGTCTAAAGGTGCCCACACACATGCAAATTGCATCGGAATTTGATTGGGAGTTTGCCCGATGCGTGCGCACACATGAACGAACGTTACGTATATACTTTATATGGAGTGTTTGTTTGTTGTCGCCACTCATGGTTTTGATGTTATTGGCTCCCTCCATTGAAGTAAAGGGAGATAACGATCCAACGGAAATTTTTTCGGCACAATGCCGACGGCAGTAGATCTTTGGCATCGTGATCTACATCCTAACTGACCGTCCGCCCAGGGGCACTTCTAGGGTTTTTGCTGCCTGAGGCAAACTTTAGAATGCCGCCTTTGACCGTACTGCGGCGCGCGCCGCCGCCAAATTAAAGTGGGCGTGGTTATGTCGGTGGGCGTGGCTAACATTTTAAGATTTTGAGCTTCCCTGAGGCCACTGATTCAATCCAGCCAGCCCCCCAAACCCAGCCCCCCCCCCGACCTGGCTGGCTGTAGTCATATGTAGTAGAACTGAAGATTGAATAATAGAAGAACTTAGAAGACACTATTACACTAGAGTTAGTTTAGTTTTTTTTTAAAGTACTTGTCACTTACACTCTTCTTGCAGCAGGCACCACCAGGCAGCTGTGGACTTGGTGGACGGTCGGTCTCGGTCTGCAACTGCTCCTCCCCAGGCTTTTTTCACACTGTGGCTCTCAGTGCAGAGTGAGGTGTTGGGCTGGCCACTCCCTCCAGTTTTGCCGCGCCGGCGCGCAAGTCCCGGAAGTTGCGCACGCGGCCGCCAGTAACAGGTGCTGTGCTGCTGACGTGACCACGGACCACCAGTGACTGTCTGTCCCGGCCAGACATGCGCCGGTCGCGCATGCGCGGCGCATGCTTTACCCGCTGCCAGCGAGCGGCGCCGGTTAGTACTGTCTACAATGAATTTTTTTTGTGTGTTATTTTGAAATTGGCGCCTTTGGCAGAGTGCCGCCTGAGTCACATGACTCAGTGAGCCTCATTATAGATGCGGCCCTGCGTCCGCCAACAAACACACCACAGCTTTTTCGGCGCGACCAAGCAATACTGGGAAATATTGGTCAGTCGGCCCAAAAGATATGCTCGTCTGTACCCAGGGAAGCAATATAAATGATTTTTAGGATCATATAATGCTAAGGCTCCCTTTATCTAAATAAGGATCATATAATGCTAAGGCTCCCTTTATCTAAATAAGGATCATATAATGCTAAGGCTCCCTTTAAAATAAGGATCATATAATGCTAAGGCTCCCTTTATCTAAATAAGGAATGCCACTGGACATGATATATGTGTCACTGGAATGCCACTGGACATGATATATGTGTCCTATATAACATTAAAGGATAACTAAACTCTTTTATAATCTGTTTATTTGAAACATCCCTTCCCCCACTATGTAATTCATTATCCGAAGAAGTTTTTCTTCTTAGCCTCTGTGCTGCCTGTTAAAGCTTTGACTGTTCCCCGGGCTAAAATAAATGGACAATTCTAATTATAGGCTTTAGTTGTCCTTTAATATATCCAACTGTCAACATGCAGGAGATCAGCATCTCATGTGTAGATAATGACAATTGTAAATTAGGGATAATGCTTTTGCCCTCTAAACAATGCGCGGCTTTGTAATAAACCATCTATATGCTGCCTCACATGCGTTTGATCCACATTATCAGACATGATTACCTTATTAACCAATGGTCTGTCTGTTTACTTAGTGTAACGGTCAGTGTCACATGACATGGTCACCAGTAACACGTCCGATAACCAGAGCTCAAGGGAAAAGGATTTTCCGGCACAGATACATTGCATGGCCTGGATAATTCCTCTTCCTTCCTGTGCCCCTAACTGTGGGCTACACCACAAGCTTCTTCTGGGTACTGAACAAATAATTGTGGCCCCTAGCACATTTCTTTGTCGTATTCTCCATTAACTATGGTTAGTTCTGCTTTCTTTACCATTAACGGTTTATATTCGCCACTTCTAGATAGGTTGGCCTGTGGACACTTTGGTCATGGGCCTGCATTTTAAGAAATTACCCATGACTCCTTTCTGTCTGCCTAAAAGTTAATCAAGAGAACAGCAAAACAACTAGAGCGGCCATTTTGTCCCGGAAGGGAGAAAAAAAAATCTTTGTAATTCCTAGTGGTATTTAAAATAATCTATTCTCCCTAAGCATACGTTTTTTACACACCCAATATGGAGGGTCTATCCAAGCTTTGTCCCATGGACAGGGCATGTCTGGGGGGTCCGTGTGCATGGGTTATATAGTACTGTTACTATAGTAACTGAACCAATAATAACTGTTTATGGGGAAATTAAAGGGCATTTTCACCCCCAAACAAACTTAAATCCACAGCCGGGACCCCAATAAACTCACAGTATCATTATCCAGGGTACATTATCCTATCTCCAGGTGACATTTCTGGCCAAATTATTATATTAGCAATACCTGTAATTTTGACCATACACCTACCTGGCGTTACATCCATCCAATGTTCGTTCTGACCAAATGTCTAATCAGGTGTAATGTCTGGCCAGGTAACGTTTTTTTAAGCCTCATATGATGATTCTGGTCGTTGTAACCCCACAGCGTGGCACATAACTGAGAGGCACCTTAAGTGGAGAACTACCCGACTCCACAATTAATGTAATGATGGGATCAAAATATGTAAAAAAAACCAAACTTGCCTCCAGAATGTAGCAGGCTTGGTTTTCGTATACGGGCAAACTGGGCACCCAAACCATACAGGTATATTCATATACATTGGCATTAGGATGAAGTGGTCCTCAACACTGACGGGCTTATTTAACAATGAGCTGTTCATTTGCAACAACCAATCAGATGGAACCTTTTTACTGGACTACTACAGTTAGAAAACATCTGATTGCATGACGAATAGTGAATGTATTGGTCGGTCAGTAATGTTCTACTTATCTGCTATTGTCTGTAACACAGTGGGTCTCAGTAGGGCAGAGTATACCAAGGACAGGAAGTATTGTAGGGTCTGAGCGGCACCAAGTTAGTTACTAGCCAAGCATTGTGAAGAGACAGTCCTGCCTGAGGTTATAGGCTGCTGTTCTAGTATCATGAAAACCTTCTGTCTCTGTCTATATATATCGACTGTCTATCTATTAATCCATCCACCTCACCTCCCTCTGCTATGTCCACAATCCCTCAAAGCGTGGGAATTACCCCATCATCTCACGGCTATGCAGCTGATCAATATTTCACATCTAACAGCCTTTCCCATCCCGTATTGTTCCTTTTTAATGGATTTGAAGCTTCTCCGGCAGGTACATTAACAACCGTCTTCCCTATAGATGGATGAATTAGTTTCACTAGTCGTCTCATTACGTGCACTGGACTGACCAATCCCTACACAGAGGATGGGAGAGTGGGTTCCTTTATGTGCGTACTATCACATTTTGGACATGTCCAAATGTCCACCCAAGGATTGTATCAGCTCCATCTAGTATAGGGAGACAATATGATGGGCATATCCCGCCCATACCGACTGAGTTGTCTGCACTGTGATTGGTCATTTTTATCCGGATCTGTACAGGCACCTAAACTAAGCAATGGACATTGTATTGATGGCACATTACCTTACAGGGAGCCTTTTAATCTAATGCACTAGTGTCTGGATTGGTCCAGATGCCAATGATGGTAGTTTGTTTGCTCTCGGACCTATCCATACACATTTACTATATTAAATGCAGTTGGATCCGACGGTGTTTGCTGAATACTGGTCATGTGCATGGCTAGCTTTACGCTACGCACGCGTGTTAGATATATTTATATATATATATATAATACAGAAGGCTCTGGATTTAGAATTGGGAGGTACAGTGGCGAGAATCTATATTACGGTCACTCAGTGATGTCACTGAGTGACTTCCTGTCTCCCACTGCCCCTCCCCCTGTCTCCCCCTCCCTGTATTAGTCATTTATATAGGAATCCCTGTTTATTATTGACAGACAATGTTCGGTCCTTCTTTCTCTTTTCAATAGGAACAGTAATTAACTATTTATACATTAAACAGGGATTCCTATATAAATGACTGATACAGGGAGGGGAGAGACAGTGGTAGTGGGCAGTTTTTTTTTTGGCTGGCCTTATTATAAGAAATAATACACTACCTACAGTGTAATATACGGATTTACTTCACCTCGGCCTGTGGCCTCGTGCTTCTATATGGTCATGTCCTTAGTGGCGTAATATCCTTATATTACACTGTAGGTAGCGTATTATTCCTTATATATTACACTGTAGGTAGCGTATTATCCCTTATATAATTTACAGTATATACTCGAGTATAAGCCGACTCGAGTATAAAGCCGAGGGTATACAGTAAACCCTAATAACCTTTCCACTGTAGATGTTTGGAAACTACAACTCCCAGCATGCTTGGTTGCTGGGAGTTGTAGTTTCCAACCACCTTAGTAAAAGGTATTGGGGGTTACGTTGGCATACTGTCCCCCACCCTAATACCTTTCCACTTAGATGTTGGAAACTACAACTCCCAGCATGCTTGGTTGCTGGGAGTTGTAGTTTCCAACCACCTATAGTAAAAAGGTAATGTGGGTGTCTGCATGGCTACTGTCCCCCCAGCCCTCCCCCCAGACCCCCAGTCCCTCCCCCCAGTACCCCCCAGCTCACTTACCCGTACCTGGTCTTCAGTCTTCCTCTCTCTGCAATCCAGAAGCAGCCGCGAGTCCGGCCGGCAGTTCATTACTGCTTCGCGGCTGCGCGATGACGTCAATCCCGCCAGCGTGCGTGATGACGTCATCGCGCAACCGCAAAGAACTACGGGAACTGCCGCCGACTCGCGGCTGCCTCTGGATTGAAGGTAAGTTCCTTGTGACTTGAGTATAAGCCGAGTCAAGGTTTTTAGGTTAATTTTTTAAACTACAAAACCTCGGCTTATACTCGAGTATATACGGTACACTGTAGGTAGCATATTATCCCTTATAGTCAATATAATCTCTCTCTCACTATCTTGCTTCTCTTGGTAAAGTGATAAAATATTGGAAGTAAGGTGTTAAAAACAATCCTCCAATCAGATTAGACAGCTCCTTCTAAATCCAATTTATCTGCGCTGTTCCCTATTTTAATATGCAGCACATTAGGTGGAGAACAGGGATTGCTCCCGAGGATGTTCATGGCAGGTTAAAAAATGGCACGTTATCTATTTAGTTCAGACTGTTTACAGCCTGCGGCTTTTCTGGTTAATGATCTGCAGTGAAACATAGTAAAATAGTATTGGAGGTTGTATAAAGACATAAATCCGTCTAGTCCAACCTTTATACCCTACCATAATGTCTGTATAACAGTTACATAGTAACATAGTATTGGAGGTTGTATAAAGACATAAATCCGTCTAGTCCAACCTATACCTACCATAATGTCTGTATAACAGTTACATAGTAACATAGTATTGGAGGTGTATAAAGACATACGTCCCTCTAGTCCAACCTTTATACCCTAACCATAATGTCTGTCTAACAGTTACATAGTAACTAGTATTGGAGGTTGTATAAGACATACGTCCATCTAGTCCACCTTTATACCCTACCCATAATGTCTGTATACCACTTACATAGTAACATAGATTGGAGGTTGTATAAAGACATACGTCCATATAGTCCAACCTTTATTACCCTACCCATAATGTCTGTATAACAGTTACAAGTAACATAGTATTGGAGGTTGTATAAAGACATAGTCCGTCTAGTCCAACCTTATAACCCTACCCATAATGTCTGTTAACAGGTACATAGTTACATAGTATTGGAGGTTATAAAGACATACGTCCACTAGTCCAACCTTATACCCTACCCATAATGTCTGGATAACAGTTACATAATAACATAGTATTGGAGGTTGTATAAAGACATACGTCCATCAGTCCAACCTTTATAACTACCCATAATGTCTGTATAACAGTTACATAGTAACATAGTATTGGAGGTTATATAAAGAACATACGTCCACCTAGTCCAACCTTTATACCCTACCCATATGTCTGTATAACAGTTACATAATAACATAGTATTGGAGGTTGGTAAAAAGACATAAATCCGTCTAGTCCAACCTTTATATCCTACCCATAATGTCTGTATAACAGTTACATAGTAACAGTATTGGAGGTTGTATAAAGACATACGTCCATCTAGTCCAACCTTTAACCCTACCCATAATGTCTGTATAACAGTTACATAGTAACATAGTATTGGAGGTTGTATAAGACATACATCCATCTAGTCCAACTTTATACCCTACCCATAATGTCCGTATAACAGTTACACGTAACATAGTATTGGAGGTTGTATAAAGACATACGTCCATCTACTCCAACCTTTATACCCTACCCATAATGTCTGTATAACAGTTACATAGTAACATAGTATTGAGGTTGTATAAGACATACGTCCATCTAGTCCAACCTTTATACCCTACCAATATGTCCGTTATACAGTTACATAGTAACATAGTATTGGAGGTTGTATAAAGACATACATACATCTAGTCCAACCTTTATACCCTACCCATAATGTCTGTATAACAGTACATAGTAACATAGTATTGGAGGTTGTATAAAGACATACGTCCATCTAGTCCAACTTTTTACCCTACCCATAATGTCTGTATAACAGGTTACATAGTAACATAGTATTGGAGGTGTATAAAGACATACGTCCATCTAGTCCAACCTTATACCCTACCCATAATGTCTGCTAACAGTTACATAGTAACATAGTATTGGAGGTTGTATAAAGACATACGTCCATCTAGTCCAACCTTTATACCCTACCCATAATGTCTGTATAACAGTTACATAGTAACATAGTATTGGAGGTTGTATAAAGACATACGTCCATCTAGTCCAACCTTTATACCCTACCCATAATATCTGTAAACAGTTACATAGTAACATAGTATTGGAGGTTGTTATAAGACATACGTCCTTCAGTCCAACTTTATATCCTACCCATAATGTCTGTATAACAGTTACATAGTAACATAGTATTGGAGGTGTGTATAAGAAACAAATCCTCTAGTCCAACCTTTATACCCTACCCATAATGTCTGTATAACAGTTACTGTAACATAGTATTGGAGGTTGTATAAAGACATACGTCCATCTAATCCAACCTTTATACCCTACCCATAATGTCTGTATAACAGTTACATAGTAACATAGTATTGGAGGTTGTATAAAGACATAAATCCGTCTAGTCCAACCTTTATACCCTACCCATAATGTCTGTATAACAGTTACATAGTAACATAGTATTGGAGGTTGTATAAAGACATACGTCCATCTAGTCCAACCTTTATACCCTACCATAATGTCTGTTAACAGTTACATAGTAACATAGTATTGGAGGTTGTATAAACAACGTCCATTAGTCCAACCTTTATACCCTACCCATAATGTCTGTATAACAGTTACATAGTAACATAGTATTGGAGGTTAAATAAAGACATAAATCCGTCTAGTCCAACCTTTATATCCTACCCATAATGTCTGTATAACAGTTACATAGTAACATAGTATTGGAGGTTGTATAAAGACATACGTCCGTCTAGTCCAACCTTTATACCCTACCCATAATGTCTGTATAACAGTTACATAGTAACATAGTATTGGGGGTATAAAGACATAATCCGTTAGTCCACCTTTATACCCTACCCATATCTTGTATAACAGTTACATAGTAACATAGTATTGGAGGTTGTATAAAGACATAACCGTCTAGTCCAACCTTTATACCCTACCCATAAGTCGTTTATAACAGTTACATAGTAACATAGTATTGGAGGTTATAAAGACATAATCCGTCTAGTCCAACATTTATACCCTACCCATAATGTGTGTATAACAGTTAAATAGTAACATAGTATTGGAGGTTGTATAAGACATACGTCCATCTAGTCAACTTTATACCCTACCATAATGTCTGTATAACAGTTACATAGTAACATAGTATTGGAGGTTGTATAAAGACCATACCATCTAGTCCAACCTTTATACCCTACCCATAATGTGTGTATAACAGTTACATAGTAAAAAAGTTTGGAGGTTGTATAAAGACATACGTCCATCTAGTCCAACTTTATACCCTACCCATAATGTCGTATAACAGTCATAATAACATAGTATTGGAGGTTGTATAAAGACATCGTCCTCTAGTCCAACCTTATACCCTACCCATATGTTGTATAACAGTTACATAGTAACATAGTATGGAGGTTGTATAAAGACATATGTCATTAGTCCAACCTTTATAACCTACCCATAATGTCTGTATAACTGTTACATAGTACACAGTATTGGAGGTTGATAAAGACATACGTCCATCTAGTCCAACCTTATACCCTACCCATAATGTCTGTATAAACAGTTACATAGTAAACTAGTGATTGGAGGTTTTATAAGAGAAAATCCGTCTAGTCCAACCTTATATACACTACCATAATGTCTGTATAACAGTTACATGTAACATAGTATTGGAGGTTGTATAAAGACATAAGTCCATCTAGTCCAACCTTTATACCCTACCCATAAGTCTGTATAACAGTTACATAGTAACATAGTATTGGAGGGTTGTATAAAGACATACGTCCATCTAGTCCCACCTTTATACCCTACCCATAATGTCTGTATAACAGTTACATAGTAACATAGTATTGGAGGTGTATAAAGACATAAATCCGTTAGTCCAACTTTATACCCTACCCATATGTCTGTATAACAGTTACATAGTAACATAGTATTGGAGGTTGTATAAAGACATACTCCTTCTAGTCCAACCTTTTACCCTACCCTAATGTCTGTATAACAGTTACACAGTAACAAGTATGGAGGTTGTATAAAGACATACGTCCATCTAGTCCAACTTTATACCCTACCCATAATGCTGTATAACAGTACATAGTAACATAGTATTGGAGGTTTTTAAAGACATACGTCCATCTGTCCAACCTTTATACCCTACATAATGTTGTATAACAGTTACATAGTAACATAGTATTGGAGGTTGTATAAAGACATAATCCGTCTAGTCCAACCTTTATACCCTACCCTAATGTCTGTATAACAGTTACATAGTAAATAGTATTGGAGGTTGTATAAAGACATACGTCCATCTAGTCCAACCTTTATACCCTACCCATAATGTCTGTATAACAGTTACATAGTAACATAGTATTGGAGGTTGTATAAAGACATACGTCCATCTAGTCCAACCTTTATACCCTACCCATAATGTCTGTATAACAGTTACATAGTAACATAGTATTGGAGGTTGTATAAAGACTACGTCCATCTAGTCCAACCTTTATACCCTACCCATAAAGTTAACAGTACAATAGTAACATAGTATTGGAGGTTGTATAAAGCATACGTCCATCTAGTCCCACCTTATTACCCTACCCATAATGTCTGTATAAAAGTTACATAGTAACATAGTATTGGAGGTTTTATAAAGACATACGTCCATTTAGTCCAACCTTTATACCCTAACCATAATGTCTGTATAACAGTTATAGTAACATAGTATTGGAGGTTGTATAAAGACATAAATCCGTCTAGTCCAACCTTTATACCCTACCCATAATGTCTGTATAACAGTTACATAGTAACATAGTATTGGAGGTTGTATAAAGACGTACGTCCATCTAGTCCAACCTTTATACCCTACCCATAATGTCTGTATAACGGTTACACAGTAACATAGTATTGGAGGTTGTATAAAGACATACGTCCATCTAGTCCAACCTTTATACCCTACCCATAATGTCTGTATAACGTTACATAGTAACATAGTATTGGAGGTTTAATAAAGACATACGTCCATCTAGTCCAACCTTTATACCCTACCCATAATGTCTGTATAACAGTTACATAGTAACATAGTATTGGAGGTTGTATAAAGACATACGTCCATCTAGTCCAACCTTTATACCCTACCCATAATGTCTGTATAACAGTTACATGTAACATAGTGATTGGAGGTTATATAAAGACATACGTCCTTCTAGTCCACCTTTATACCCTACCCATAATGTCTGTATAACAGCTACATAGTAACATAGTATGGGGGCTGTATAAAGACATACGTCCATCTAGTCCAACCTTTATACCCTACCCATAATGTCTGTATAACAGTTACATAGTTACATAGTATTGGAGGTTGTATAAAGACATAAATCCATCTAGTCCAACCTTTATATCCGACCCATAATGTCTGTATAACAGTTACATAGTAACATAGTATTGGAGGTTAAATAAAGACATAAATCCATCTAGTCCAACCTTTATATCCGACCCATAATGTCTGTATAACGTTAATAGTAACATAGTATTGGAGGTTGTATAAAGACATACGTCCATCTAGTCCAACCTTTATACCCTACCCATAATGTCTGTATAACAGTTACAAGTAACATAGTATTGGAGGTAAATAAGACATACGTCCATCTAGTCCAACCTTATACCCTACCCATAATGTCTGTATAACGGTTACACAGTAACATAGTATTGGAGGTTGTATAAAGACATACGTCCATCTAGTCCAACCTTTATACCTACCCATAATGTCTGTATAACAGTTACATAGTAACATAGTATTGGAGGTTAAATAAAGACATACGTCCATCTAGTCCAACCTTTATACCCTACCCATATGTCTATAACAGTTACATAGTAACATAGTATTGGAGGTTGTATAAAGACATACGTCCATCTAGTCCAACTTTATACCCACCCAAATGTCTGTATAACAGTTACATAGTAACATAGTTTGGGAGGTATATAAAGACATACGTCTTAGTCCAACCTTTATACCCTACCCATAATGTCTGTATAACAGCTACATAGTAAACTAGTATTGGGGGTATAAAGACATACGTCCATCTAGTCCAACCTTTATACCCTACCCATAATGTCTGATAACAGTTACATAGTAACATGTATTGGAGGTTGTATAAAGACATAAATCCATCTAGTCCAACCTTATATACACCATAATGTCTGTATAACAGTACATAGTAACATAGTATTGGAGGTTAATAAAGACATAAATCCATCTAGTCCAACCTTTATATCGACCCATAATGTCTGTATAAACAGTTACATAGTAACAGTATTGGAGGTTGTTATAAGACATACGTCCATCTAGTCCAACCTTTATACCCTACCCATAATTCTGTATAACAGTTACATAGTAAAATAGTATTGGGGGCTGTATAAAGACATAAGTCCATCTAGTCCAACCTTTATACCCTACCCATAATGTCTGGATAACAGTTACATAGTAACATAGTATTGGAGGTTATATAAAGACATACGTCCATCTATCCAACCTTTATACACTACCCATAATGTCTGTATAACAGTTACATAGTAACATAGTATTGGAGGTTAATAAAGACATAAATCCGTCTAGTCCAACCTTTATACCCTACATAATGTCGTATAACAGTTACACAGTAACATAGTATTGGAGGTTGTATAAGACATATGTCTATCTAGTCCAACCTTTATACCCTACCCATAATGTCTGTATAAACAGTTACATAGTAACATAGTTATGGAGGTTAATAAAGACGTAACCGTCTAGTCCAACCTTTATACCCTACCCATAATGTCTGTATAACAGTTACACAGTAACAGTATTGGAGGTTGTATAAAGACATATGTCCATCTAGTCCAACCTTTATACCCTACCTATAATGTCTGTATAACAGTTACATAGTAACATAGTATTGGAGGTTGTATAAAGACATACATCCATCTAGTCCAACCTTATACCCTACCCATAATGTCTGTATAACAGTTACATAGTAACATAGATTGGAGGTTGTATAAAGACATACGTCCATTAGTCCAACCTTTATACCCTACCCATAATGTTGTATAACAGTTACATAGTAACATAGTATTGGAGGTGTATAAAGACATACGTCCATCTAGTCCAACCTTTATACCCTACCCATAATGTCTGTATTACAGTTACATAGTAACATAGTATTGGGGGGTGTATAAGACAATACGCCATCTAGTCCAACCTTTTTACCTACCCCTAATGTCTGTATAACAGTTACATAGTAACATAGTATTGGAGGTTGTATAAAGACATACGTCCATCTAGTTCAACCTTTATACCCTACCCTAATGTCTGATTAACAGTTACATAGTAACATAGTATTGGAGGTTGTAAAAGACATATGTCCATTAGTCCAACCTTTATACCCTACCCATAATGTCCGTATAACAGTTACACAGTAACATAGTATTGGAGGTTGTGTAAAGACATACGTCCATCTAGTCCAACCTTTATACCCTACCCATAATGTCTGTATAACAGTTACATAGTAACATAGTATTGGAGGTTGTATAAAGACATACGTCCGTCTAGTCCAACCTTTATACCCTACCCATAATGTCTGTATAACAGTTACATAGTAACATAGTATTGGAGGTTGTATAAAGACATACGTCCATCTAGTCCAACCTTTATACTCTACCCATAATGTCTGTATATAAACAGTTACATAGTAACATAGTATTGAGGTTATATAAAGACATACGTCCTTCTAGTCCAACCTTTATACCCTACCCATAATGTCTGTATAACAGTACATAGTAACATAGTATGGGGGCTGTATAAGACATACGTCCTCTAGGCCAACTTTATACCCTACCCATAATGTCTGTATAACAGTTCATAGTAACATAGTATTGGAGGTTGTATAAAGACATAAATCCATCTAGTCCAACCTTTATATCCGTACCCATAATGTCTGTATAACACGTTACATAGTAACATAGTATTGGAGGTTAAAAAAGACATAAATCCATCTAGTCCCACCTTTATATCCGACCCATAATGTCTGTATAACAGTTACATAGTAACATAGTATTGGAGGTTGTATAAAGCATCAGTCCATCTAGTCCAACCTTTATACCCTACCCATAATGTCTGTATAACAGTTACATAGTAACATAGTGATTGGAGGTTAATAAAGACATACGTCATCTAGTCCAACCTTTATACCCTACCCATAATGTTGTATAACGTTACACAGTAACATAGTATTGGAGGTTGTATAAAGACATACGTCATCTAGTCCAACCTTATACCCTACCCATAATGTCTGTATAACAGTTACATAGTAACATAGTATTGGAGGTTTAAATAAAGACATACGTCCATCTAGTCCAACCTTTATACCCTACCCATAATGTCTGTATAACAGTTACATAGTAACATAGTATGGAGGTTGTATAAAGACATACGTCCATCTAGTCCAACCTTTATACCCTACCCTAATGTCTGTATAACAGTTACATAGTAACATAGTATTGGAGGTTATATAAGACATACGTCCTTCTAGTCCAACCTTTATACCCTACCCATAATGTCTGTATACAAGCTACTAGTAACATAGATTGGGGGTGTATAAAGACATACGTCCATCTGTCCAACCTTTATACCTACCCATAATGTCTGTATAACAGTTACATAGTACATAGTATTGGAGGTTGTATAAAGACATAAATCATCTAGTCCAACCTTTATATCCACCCATAATGTCTGTATAACAGTTACATAGTACATAGTATTGGAGGTTAAATAAAGACATAATCCATCTAGTCCACCTTTATATCCACCCATAATGTCTGTATAACGTTACATAGTAACATAGTATTGGAGGGTTATAAAGACATACGTCCATCTAGTCCAACCTTATACCCTACCCATAATTCTGTATAACAGTTACATAGTAACATAGTATTGGGGGTGTATAAAGACATACGTCCATCTAGTCAACCTTATACCCTACCCATAATGTCTGTATAACAGTTACATAGTAACATAGTATTGGAGGTTAGAAAGACATATCGTCCATCATCCAACCTTTATACACTACCATAATGTCTGTATAACAAGTTACATAGTAACATAGTATTGGAGGTTATAAAGACATAAATCCGTCTAGTCCAACCTTTATACCCTACCCATAATGTCGTTATAACAGTTACACAGTAACATAGTATTGGAGGTTGTATAAAGACATATGTCTATCTAGTCCAACCTTTAACCCTACCCATAATGTCTGTATAAAAGTTACATAGTAACATAGTATTGGAGGTTAAAAAAGACGTAAATCCGTCTAGTCCAACCTTATACCCTACCCATAATGTCTGTATAACAGTTACACAGTAACAGTATTGGAGGTTGTATAAAGACATATGTCCATTAGTCCAACCTTTATACCCTACCATAATGTCTGTATAACAGTTACATAGTAACATAGTATTGAGGTTGTATAAAGACATACATCCATCTAGTCCAACCTTTATACCCTACCCATAATGTCTGTATAACAGTACATAGTAACATAGTATTGGAGGTTGTATAAGAGCATACGTCCATCTAGTCAACCTTTATACCCTACCCATATGTCTGTATAACAGTTACATAGTAACATAGTATTGGAGGTGTATAAAGACATACGTCCATCTAGTCCAACCTTTATACCACCCATAATGTCTGTATTACAGTTACATAGTAACATAGTATTGGGGGTTGTATAAGACATACGTCATCTAGTCCAACTTTATACCCTACCCTAATTGTCTGTATAACAGTTACATAGTAACATAGTATTGGAGGTTGTATAAAGACATACGCATCTAGTTCAACCTTTATACCCTACCCAATGTCTGGATAACAGTTACAAGTAACATAGTATTGGAGGTTGTATAAAGACATAGTCCATCTAGTCCAACCTTTTACACCTACCCATAAGTCTGTATAACAGTTACATAGTAACATATATGGAGTTGTATAAAGACATACGTCCATTAGTCCAACCTTTATACCTACCCATAATGTCTGTATAACAGTTACATAGTAACATGATTGGAGGTGTATAAAGACATACGTCCATCTAGTCCAACCTTATACCCTACCCATAATGGTCTGTATAACAGTTACATAGTAACATAGTATTGGAGGTTGTATAAGACAGACGTCCATCATAGTCCAACCTTTATACCCTACCCATAATGTCTGTATAACAGTTACATAGTAACATAGTATTGGGGGTTGTATAAAGACATACGCCCATCTAGTCCTACCTTTATACCCTACCCATAATGTCTGTATAACAGTTACATAGTAACATAGTATTGGAGGTTGTATAAAGACATACATACATCTAGTCCAACCTTTATACCCTACCCATAATGTCTGTATAACAGTTACATAGTAACATAGTATTGGAGGTTGTATAAAGACATACGTCCATCTAATCCAACCTTTATACCCTACCCATAATGTCTGTATAACAGTTACATAGTAACATAGTATGGGAGGTTGTATAAAGACATCCATCAATCTGGTCCAACCTTTATACCCTACCCATAATGTCTGTATAACAGTTACATAGTAACATAGTATTGGAGGTTGTATAAAGACATATGTCCATCTAGTCCAACCTTTATTACCCTACCCATAATGTCTGTATAAACAGTACCATAGAGTAACATAGTATTGGAGGATGTTGATAAAGACATACGTCCATCTAGTCCAACCTTATTACCCTACCATAAGTCTGTATAACAGTTACATAGTAACATAGTATTGGGGGTTGTATAAAGACATATGTCCATTTGGTCCAACCATTATACTTTTACAGGCATTTACTTAACCCTAACTTGTTTAAAATAGACAGATCCTTGGAACACAAGTGTATAGTTGAGAGATTGATTCATAAAGAGCTATGATCGTGCTCCACCATGATTTTTCTCTTCTCTCTCTTCTCTTTCTCCAATAGGTCGCCTTTCTTCTTCACTTCAGGAGCAGAGAACGTCCACAGAGTGGAGAAAGGGACTTGGGGAACGCGATATGCCATAACCATCCTATTCACGTGTAATCTGAGCATGCAATAGGTGATCCACCTGGATGTAGTCACTCTGGGTACAAAAACTATGATTGGGGAACATAATAACCAAAGGGGAATGTCTGAGGAGGCGATTATTCACCTGAATCGTGATCATTCATTGGAAAAGAACTCCCTGCTGGGAACATTCCGAAATTCCACTCTTATTCCCAATATAATCCACAGATCTCAAGACTGCAAACATTTTATTGTTCATTTTTAAGTATATCTCCATAGAGTTTAAATTACGTTCCCTATTTTATAAAATATTTTTATATTTCCTGCCAGTTAGATGGATTGGAGGATATGGGGATGGAATTTACAGTTCCGCCTTTGCTCTAATTCCAAACCTGTATATTCCCGGCCTGTTCCACCTCCTTTACCACCCACATGTTGTTATTTTATATATTCTATAACCTGCTGTACCAGCCTGTTCCACCTCCTTTACCACCCACATGTTGTTATTTTATATTCTATAACCTGCTGTACCAGCTGTTCCAAATCCTTTACCCCACATGGATGTTATTATTATATAATAATGCTGTACCAGCCTGTTCCACCTCCTTACCACCCACATGTTGTTATTTTATATATTCTATACCTGCTGTACCAGCCTGTTCCACCTTTCTTTACCACCCACATGTTGTTATTTTATATATTCTATAACCTGCTGTACCAGCCTGTTCCACCTCCTTTACCACCCACATGTTATTATTTTATATATTCTATAACCTGCTGTACCAGCCTGTTCCACCTTCCTTTACCACCCACATGTTGTTATTTATATATTCTATAACCTGCTGTACCAGCTGTTCCACCTCCTTACCACCCATATGTTGTTATTTTATATGTTCTATAACCTCGCTGTACCAGCTGGTCCACCTCCTTACCACCCACATGTTGTTATTTTATATGATTCTATAACCGCTGTACCAGCCGGTTCCACCTTTCTTTACCACCCACATGTTATTATTTATATATCTATAACCGCTGGACCAGCCTGTTCCACCTTTCTTTACCACCCACATGTTGTATTTATATATTCTATAACCTGCTTTACCAGCCTGTGTCCACCTCCTTACACCCACATGTTATTAGTTTTATTATTATATAACCTGCTGTACCATCAAGGCTGTAGAGACACATTCCATATTCAGATAATTTTCCTATAATTCCCGTGGATAGAAGGTATAAAAATAAAATAAATCTGGAGATTCCGTGATGGCGAAGTGAGGAATCCGGTAATACGCGTGATTACTCGCTGATTTAACTGGAAGAAATCGCTCTCTATTGTGAACCTATTCAGACATGAAAATAAGGAGATGTGATAAATTACTAGGGTACAAGGTTGTTTTGATTCGAATATAATAAATTAGTTTCTGCCATAAGGGATCTATAGTCGATTATTAACTTAGTGCCGGTATTAACCTCAATGTTTTTATTTTAAAACATGAACCTGGTTCCATGTCACTGATACATTCTCGGTTACCTTCTTGGCACCGTGCGATACTGCAGTCCATTGAATTCTCCATTGTACTCTGTATTAGCTGAACATTTTGGTGAAACATAAGCAGCAGCCGCTATTGGTTGATTATATAAAGTATAAAACAATGTATAGGGTGCTGACAGGAACAATTGAATTGATCTTAGGTAGTTATCAACTGCTGTGAGGGTTTTTAGTTACACGTATAACTGATAATAGGCAAATCGGAGTGGGATTTGTCTTTTATGTCTATTGGACCATAAGTGGAGAGTTGCCATATTGTTTTTCTTAAAAAAATTATATTCTGATATAATATCTGCAGAAGGAACAATCAAATTTGATTTGATGGGTGTCAAATTGTTCCATCTTAAGGTGCCATACTTTGTGTTGATGGGCAGGAATATCAGTGGTTATTTCTTTTGCAACGGGCCACAGAGGGTCAAACATTCAACCAAATCATCGGACAAGCGGGGCTATTGAGATTAACGATATTTTGACCCAGTCGGTGACCAGGTTAAAATATCGGAACCTTTGTCTTGACCTTAGAGATCCTCCCCTTTCCCCAGGACTGGAATTGAAATATTACAAATATTTCTACTGATCATATTTTTTTCTGTTCCTTTTCATTAAAATTTTTTCCTTCATTCCCAAAGCAAAATGTGTTTTTTCCTCCTTTTATTTGATCAGGTAAATCAATGGAATGGAACCATCCCCCCTGATTATTTGTACTTTACTTACCAGTCGCCTCTGTTACCTCCACCTCCCAATGCTTCCTCTCCAGGTCCCACTTACCCTTAATCTCCACATCTGACACTTGGATTGGTCAATTCCAGTGACAAGCCTTTCACAAAGCAGGAAACCCCATGATAACAATCAATAGATATGAATTATTCATAGTAGAAAACCGTGGCCATTACCTGGGTTTTGTGACAATCATTTGATTGGTTAGATTGTCTTTATTACCGAGTCTTTCCCGTCTTACCAGAACAGGGACCAAGTTAAATGTTTATTTCCATTGCATATAAAGATGTGATAGTGTTTACATCCACTGTATGACCATGTATCCATGTTTAACCTCGTTAGACAACAGGCTATAATATAAAGAAAAGGAATACACGGAGCTGATCCTTATACTGTCTAAAGTGCCACACACATGCAAATTGCATCGGAATTTGATTGGGAGTTTGCCCGATGCGTGCGCACACATGAACGAACGTACAGTATATACTTTATATGGAGTGTTTGTTTGTTGTCGCCACTCTGGTTTTGATGTTATTGGCTCCCTCCATTGAAGTAAAGGGAGATAACGATCCAACGGATTTGTTTCGGCACAATGCCGACGGCAGTAGTCTTGGCATCGTGATCTACATCCTAACTGACCGTCCGCCCAGGGGCACTTCTGGGTTTTTGCTGCTGAGGCAAACTTTAGAATGCCGCCTTTGACCGTACTGCGGCGCGCGCCGCCGCCAATTAAAGTGGGCGTGGTATGTGGTGGGCGTGGCTAACATTTTAAGATTTTGAGCTTCCCTGAGGCCATGATTCAATCCAGCCAGCCCCCCAAACCCAGCCCCCCCCCCGACCTGGCTGGCGCTGTAGTCATATGTAGTAGAACTGAAGATTAATAATAGAAGAACTTAGAAGACACATTACACTAGAGTTAGTTTAGTTTTTTTTAAAGTACTGTCACTTACACTCTCTTGCAGCAGGCACCACCAGGCAGCTGTGGACTTGGTGGACGGTCGGTCTCGGTCTGCAACTGCTCCTCCCCAGGCTTTTCCACACTGTGGCTTCAGTGGAGTGAGGTGTTGGGCTGGCCACTCCCTCCAGTTTTGCGCGCCGGCGCGCAAGTCCCGGAGTTGCGCACGCGGCCGCCAGTAACAGGTGCTGTGCTGTGACGTGACCACGGACCACCAGTGACTGTCTGTCCCGGCCAGACATGCGCCGGTGCGCATGCGCGGCATGCTTTACCCGCTGCCAGCGAGGCGCCGGTTAGTACGTGTCTACAATGAATTTTTTTTGTGGTTATTTTGAAATTGGCGCCTTTGGCAGAGTGCCGCCTGAGTCACATGACTCAGTGAGCCTCATTATAGATGCGGGCCTGCGTCCGCCAACAAACACACCACAGCTTTTTCGGCGCGACCAAGCAATACTGGGAAATATTGGTCAGTCGGCCGGCCAAAAGATATGCTCGTTGCTTACCCAGGAAGCAATATAAATGATTTTTAGGATCAATAATGCTAAGGCTCCCTTATCAAATAAGGATCATATAATGCTAAGCTCCTTTATCTAAATAAGGATCATATAATGCTAAGGCTCCCTTTCTAAATAAGGATCATATAATGCTAAGGCTCCCTTTATCTAAATAAGGAATGCCACTGGACATGATATATGTGTCACTGGAATGCCACTGGACATGATATATGTGTCCTATATAACATTAAAGGATAACTAAACTCTTTTATAATCTGTTTATTTGAAACATCCCTCCCCCACTATGTAATTCATTATCCGAAGAAGTTTTCTTCTTAGCCTCTGTGCTGCCTGTTATAAGCTTTGACTGTTCCCCGGGCTAAAATAAATGGACAATTCTAATTATAGGCTTTAGTTGGCCTTAAATATTCCAACTGTCAAAAATGCAGGAGTCAGCATCTCATGTGTAGATAATGACAATTGTAAATTAGGGATTATGCTTTTGCCCTCTAAACAATGCGCGGCTTTGTAATAAACCATTCATATGCTGCCTCACATGCGTTTGATCCCATTATCAGACATGATTACCTTATAACCAATGGTCTGTCTGTTTCATTAGTTAACGGTCCAGTGTCACATGACATGGTCACCAGTAACACGTCCGATAACCAGAGCTCAAGGGAAAGGATTTTCCGGCACAGATACATTGCATGGCCGGATAATTCCTCTTCCTTCCTGTGCCCCTAACTGTGGGCTACACCACCAAAGCTTCTTCTGGGTAAGAACAAATAATTGTGGCCCTAGCACATTTCTTTTGTCGTATTCTCCATTAACTATGGTTAGTTCTGCTTCTTTACCATTAACGGTTTATATTCGCCACTTCTAGATAGGTTGGCCTGTGGACACTTTGGCATGGCTGCATTTTAAGAATAACCATGACTCCTTTCTGTCGCCTAAAAGTTAATCAAGAGAACAGCAAAACAACTAGAGCGGCCATTTTGTCCCGGAAGGGAGAAAAAAAAATCTTTGTAATTCCTAGTGGTATTTAAAATAATCTATTCTCCCTAAGCATACGTTTTTTACACACCCATATGGAGGGCTATCCAAGCTTTGTCCCATGGACAGGCATGTCTGGGGGGTCCGTGTGCATGGGTTATATAGTACTGTTACTATAGTAACTGAACCAATAATAACTGTTTATGGGGAAATTAAAGGGCATTTTCACCCCCCAAACAAACTTAAATCCACAGCCGGGACCCCAATAAACTCACATATCATTCCAGGGTACATTATCCTATCTCCGGTGACATTTCTGGCCAAATTATTATTTAGCAATACCTGTAATTTGACCATACACTACCTGGCGTTACATCCTCCAATGTTCGTTCTGACCAAATGTTAATCAGGTGTAATGTCTGGCCAGGTAACGTTTTTTTAAGCCTCATATGATGATTCGGTCGTGTAACCCCACAGCGTGGCACATAACTGAGAGGCACTTAAGGTGAGAACTACCCGACTCCACAATTAATGTATGATGGGATCTAAAATATGTAAAAAACCAAACTTGCCAGAATGTAGCAGGCTGGTTTTCGTATACGGGCAAAATGGGCACCCAAACCATACAGGTATATTCATATACATTGGCATAGGATGAAGTGGTCCTCAACACTGACGGGCTATTTAACAATGAGCTGTTCATTTGCAACAACCAATCAATGGAACCTTTTTACTGGACTACTACAGTTAGAAAACATCTGTTGCATGACGATAGTGAATGTATTTGTCGGTCAGTAATGTGTTCTACTTATCTGCTATTGTCTGTAACACAGTGGGTCTCAGTAGGGCAGAGTATACCAAGGACAGGAGTATTGTAGGGTCTGAGCGGACAAGTTAGTTACTAGCCAAGCATTGTGAAGAGACAGTCCTGCTGAGGTTATAGGCTGCTGTTCTAGTATCATTAAAACCTTGCTCTGTCTATATATATCGACTGTCTATCTATTAACCATCCACCTCACCTCCCTCTGCTATGTCCACAATCCCTCAAAGCGTGGGAATTACCCCATCATCTCACGGTATGCAGCTGATCATATTTACATCTAAACAGCCTTTCCATCCCGTATTGGTCCTTTTAATGGATTTGAAGCTCTCCGGCAGTACATTAAAAACCGTCTTCCTATAGATGGATGAATTAGTTTCACTAGTCTCTCATTACGTGCACTGGACTGACCAATCCCTCACAGAGGATGGGGAGGTGGGTTCCTTTATGTGCGTACTATCACATTTTGGACAGTCCAATGTTCACACACGGATTGTATCAGCTCCATCTAGTATAGGGAGACATATGATGGGCAATCCCGCCCATACCGACTGAGTTGTCTGCACTGTGATTGGTCATTTTTATCCGGATCTGTACAGGCACCTAAACTAAGCAATGGACATTGTATTGATGGACATTACCTTACAGGGAGCCTTTTAATCTAATGCACTAGTGTCTGGATTGGTCCAGATGCCAATGATGGTAGTTTGTTGCTCTCGGACTATCCATACACATTTACTATATTAAATGCAGTTGGATCCGACGGGTGTTGCTGATACTGGTCATGTGCATGGCTAGCTTTACGCTAACGCGTGTAGATATATTATATTATATATATAATACAGAAGGCTCTGGATTTAGAATTGGGAGGTACAGTGTGGAGAATCTATATTACGGTCAACTCTGTCACTGAGTGACTCCTGTCCCCACTGCCCCTCCCCTGTCTCCCCCTCCCTGTTATAGTCATTATATAGGAATCCCTGTTTATTGTTGACAGATAATGTTTCGGTCCTTCTCTCTTTTCAATAGGAACGGTAATAACTATTATACTTAAACAGGGGTTCCTATATAAATGGCTGATACAGGAAGGGGAGAGACAGATGGGTAGTGGGCAGGTTATTTCTTTTGGCTGGCCTTATTATAAGAAAAATCGCTACCTACAGGTTGTATATATGGATTACTTCACCTCGCTGTGGCCTGTGCTTATATGGTCATGGAACTCCTGGTGTGTGTAATATTATTATATTACACTGTAGGTAGCGTATTATCACTTATATATTACACTGTAGGTAGCGTATTATCCCTTATATATTACCGTATATACTCGAGTATAAGCCGACTCGAGTATAAGCCGAGGGATTACAGAACCCTAAACCTTTCCACTGTAGATGTTTGGAAACTACAACCCAGGATGCTTGGTTGCTGGGAGTTGTAGTTTCCAACCACCTATAGTAGAAAGGTATTGGGGGTACGTTATTGGCATACGTCCCCCACCCTAATACCTTTCCACTGTAGATGTTTGGAAACTACAAACTCCCAGCATGCTTGGTTGCTGGGAGTTGTAGTTTCCAAACACCTATAGTAAAAAGGTAATGTGGGTGTCTGCATGGCATACTGGTCCCCCCAGCCCTCCCCCCCAGTACCCCCAGCCCTCCCCCCAGTACCCCCCAGCTCACTTACCCGTACCTGGTCTTCAGTCTTCCTCTCTCGCCTCCGAAGCAGCCGCGAGTCGGCCGGCAGTTCCCATTACTGCTTCGCGGCTGCGCGATGACGTCATCCGCCAGCGTGCGTGATGACGTCATCGCGCAACCGCAAAGACTACTGGGAACTGCCGGCCGGACTGCGGCTGCCTCTGGATTGAAGGTAGTTCCTTGGTGACTGAGTATAAGCGAGTCAAGGTTTTTAGGTTAATTTTTAAACCAAAAACCTCGGCTTATACTCGAGTATATACGGTACCTGTAGGTAGCATATTATCCCTTATAGTCAATATAATCTCCTCTCACTATCTTGCTTCTCTGGTAAAGTGATAAAAAAAATTGGAAGTAAGGTGTTAAAAACAATCCTCCAATCAGATTAGACAGCTCCTTCTAAATCCAATTATCTGCGCTGTTCCTATTTTAATATGCAGCACTTAGGTGGAGAACAGGATTGTCCCGAGGAGTTCATGGAGGTTAAAAAATGGCACGTTATCTATTTAGTTCAGACTGTTTACAGCCTGCGGCTTTTCTGGTTAATGATCTGCAGTTGAAACATAGTAAAATAGTTTGGAGGTTGTATAAAGACATAAATCCGTCTAGTCCAACCTTATACCTACCAAATGTCTGTATAACAGTTACATAGTAACATAGTATTGGAGGGTGTTATAAGACATAAATACGTCTAGTCCAACCTTATACCCTACCATAAGTCTGTATAACAGTTACATAGAACTAGTATTGAGGTTGATAAAGACATACGTCCATCTAGTCCAACCTTTATACCCTACCCATAATGTCTGTTCTAACAGTTACATAGTAACATAGTATTGGAGGTTGTATAAAGACATACGTCCATCTAGTCCAACCTTTATACCTACCCATAATGTCTGTATACTCTACATAGTAACATAGTATTGGAGGTTGTATATAAAGACATACGTCCATCAGTCCAACCTTTATACCCTACCCATAATGTCTGTATAACAGTTACATAGTAACATAGTATTGGAGGTTGTATAAAGACATAGTCCGTCTAGTCCAACCTTTATACCCTACCCATAATGTCTGTTAACAGTTACATAGGACATAGTATTGGAGGTTATATAAAGACATACGTCCACCTAGTCCAACCTATACCCTACCCATAATGTCTGTATAACGTTACATAATAACATAGTATTGGAGGTTGTATAAAGACATAGTCCATCTAGTCCAACCTTTATACCCTACCCATAATGTCTGTATAACAGTTACATAGTAACATAGTATTGGAGGTATAAAGACATACGTCACCTAGTCAACTTTATACCTACCCATAATGTCTGTATAACAGTTACATATAAAATAGTATTGGAGGTTATAAAGACATAATACGTCTAGTCCAACCTTTATATCCTACCCATAATGTCGTATAACAGTTACATAGTAACAGTATTGGAGGTTGATTAAAGACATACGTCATCTAGTCCAACCTTTATACCCTACCCATAATGTCTGTATAACAGTTACATAGTAACATAGTATTGGAGGTTGTATAAAGAAATAATCCATCTAGTCAACCTTATACCCTACCCATAATGTCCGTAAACAGTTACAAGATACATAGTATTGGAGGTTGTATAAAGACTAACGTCCATCTCTCAACCTTTAACCCATAATGTCTGTATAACAGTTACATAGTAACATAGTATTGGAGGTTGTATAAAGACATACGTCCATCTAGTCCAACCTTATACCCTACCCATAATGTCCGTATAACAGTTACATAGTAACATAGTATTGGAGGTTGTAAAGACATACATACATCTAGTCCAACCTTTATACCCTACCCATAATGTCTGTATAACAGTTACATAGTAACATAGTATTGGAGGTTGTAAAGACATACGTCCATCTAGTCCAACCTTTTATACCCTACCCATAATGTCTGTATACAGTTACATAGTAACATAGTATTGGAGGTTGTATAAAGACATACGTCCATCTAGTCCAACCTTTATACCCTACCCATAATGTCTGTTAAACAGTTACATAGTAACATAGTATTGGAGGTTGTATAAAGACATACGTCCATCTAGTCCAACCTTATACACCCTACCCATAATGTCTGTATAACAGTTACATAGTAAACATAGTATTGGAGGTTGTATAAAGACATACGTCCATCTAGTCCAACCTTTATACCCTACCCATAATATCTGTATAACAGTTACAATAGTAAATAGTATTGGAGGTTGTATAAAGACATACGTCCATCTAGTCCAACCTTATATCCTACCCATAATGTCGTATAACAGTTACATAGTAAACATAGTATTGGAGGTTGTATAAAGACATAAATCCGTCTAGTCCAACCTTTATACCCTACCCATAATGTCTGAACAGTTACATAGTAACATAGTATTGGAGGTTGTATAAAGACATACGTCCATCTAATCCAACCTTTATACCCTACCATAATGTCGTAAACAGTTACATAGTAACATAGTATTGGAGGTTGTATAAAGACATAAATCCGTTGTGTCCAACTTATACCCTACCCATAGTCTGTATAACAGTTACATAGTAACATAGTATTGGAGGTTGTATAAGACATACGATCTAGTCCAACCTTTATACCCTACCCATAATGTCTGTATAACAGTTACATAACATAGTATTGGAGTTGTATAAAGACATAGTCCATTAGTCCAACCTTTATACCCTACCCATAATGTGTATAACAGTTACATAGTAACATAGTATTGGAGGTATAAAGACATAAATCCGTCTAGTCCAACTTTATATTACCCATAATGTCTGTATAACAGTTACATAGTAACATAGTATTGGAGGTTGATAAAGACAACGTCGTCTAGTCCAACCTTTATACCCTACCCATAATGTCTGTATAACAGTTACATAGTAACATATATTGGAGGTTATATAAAGACTATATCGTCTAGTCCACCTTTATACCCTACCCATAAATCTGTATAACAGTTACATAGAACATAGTATTGGAGGTTGTATAAAGACATACGTCCGTCTAGTCCAACCTTTATACCCTACCCATAATGTCGTATAACAGTTACATGTAACATAGTATTGGAGGTTTAATAAAGACATAAATCCGTCTAGTCCACATTATACCCTACCCATAATGTGTGTATAACAGTTACATAGTAACATAGTATTGGAGGTTGTATAAAGACATACGTCCATCTAGTCAACCTTTATACCCTACCATAATGTCTGTATAACAGTTACATAGTAACATAGTATGGAGGTTGTATAAAGACATACGTCCATCTAGTCCAACCTTTATACCCTACCCATAATGTTGTATAACAGTTACATAGTAACATAGTATTGAGGTTGTATAAAGACATACGTCCATCTAGTCCAACCTTATACCCTACCCATAATGTCTGTATAACAGTTACATAGTAACAGTATTGGAGGTTGTATAAAGACATACGTCCGTCTAGTCCAACCTTTATACCCTACCCATAATGTCTGTATAACAGTTACATAGTAACATAGTATTGGAGGTTGTATAAAGACATAGTCATCTAGTCCAACCTTTATAACCTACCCATAATGTCTGTATAAACGTTACATAGTAACACAGTATTGGAGGTTGTATAAAGACATACAGTCCATCTAGTCCAACCTTTAACCCTACCCATAATGTCTGTATAACAGTTACATAGTAACATAGTATTGGAGGTTTATAAAGAGATAAATCCGTCTAGTCCAACCTTTATACCCTACCCAAAATGTGTATAACCGTTACATAGTAACATAGTATTGGAGGTTGTATAAAGACATACGTCCATCTAGTCCACCTTTATACCCTACCCATAATGTCTGTATAACAGTTACATAGTAACATAGTATTGGAGGTTGTATAAAGACATACGTCCATCTAGTCCAACCTTTACCCTACCCATAATGTGTATAACAGTTACATAGTAACATAGTATTGGAGGTTGTATAAGACATAAATCGTCTAGTCCAACCTTTATACCCTACCCATAATGTCTGTATAACAGTTAATAGTAACATAGTATTGGAGGTTGTATAAAGACATACGTCCTTCTAGTCCAACCTTTATACCCTACCCATAATGTCTGTATAACAGTTACACAGTACATAGTATGGAGGTTGGATATAAGACATAGTCCATCTAGTCCAACCTTTATACCCTACCCATAATGTCTGTATAACAGTTACATAGTAACATAGTATTGGAGGTTTATAAAGACATACGTCCATCTAGTCCAACCTTTATACCCTACCCATAAGTATGTTATAACAGGTACATAGTAACATAGTATGGAGGTTGATAAAGACATAAATCGTCTAGTCCAACCTTACCCTACCATAATGTCTGTATAACAGTTACATAGTAACATAGTATTGGAGGTTGTAATAAGACATACGTCCATCAGTCCAACCTTTAACCCTACCCATAATGTCTGTATAACAGTTACATAGTACATAGTATTGGAGGTTGTATAAAGACATACGTCCATCTAGTCCAATTTATACCCTACCCATAATGTCTGATAACAGTTACATAGTAACATAGTATTGGAGGTTGTATAAAGACATACGTCCACTAGTCCAACCTTTATACCCTACCCATAATGTCTGTTAAACAGTTACATAGTAACATAGTATGGAGGTTGTATTAAAGACATACGTCCATCTAGTCCAACCTTTATACCCTACCATAATGTTGTATAACAGTTACATAGTAACATAGTTTGGAGGTTTTATAAGACATACGTCCATCTAGTCCAACCTTTATACCCTACCCAAAGTATGTTATAACAGTTACATAGTAACATGTATTGGAGGTTATAAAGACATAAATCCGTCTAGTCCAACCTTTATACCCTACCCATTATGTCTGTATAACAGTTCATAGTAACAAGTATTGGAGGTGTATAAAGACGTACGTCCATCTAGTCCCCTTTATACCTACCCATAATGTCTGTATAACAGTTACACAGTAACATAGTATTGGAGGTTGTATAAAGACATAAGTCCATCTAGTCCAACCTTTATACCCTACCCATAATGTCTGTATAACAGTTACATAGTAACATAGTATTGGAGGTGTAATAAGACATACGTCATCTAGTCCAACCTTTATACCTACCCATAATGTCTGTATAACAGTACATAGTAACATAGTATTGGAGGTTGATAAAGACATAACGTCCATCTAGTCCAACCTTTATACCCTACCCATAATGTCTGTATAACAGTTACATAGTAACATAGTATTGGAGGTTATATAAAGACATACGTCCTTCTAGTCCACTTTATACCCTACCCATAATGTCTGTATAACAGCTAATAGTAACATAGTATTGGGGGCTGTATAAAGACATACGTCCATCTAGGCCAACCTTTTACCCTACTAATGTCTGTATAACAGTTACATAGTTACATAGTATTGGAGGTTTGTATAAAGACATAATCCATCTAGTCCAACCTTATCCGACCCATAATGTCTGTATAACAGTTACATAGTAACATAGTAGGAGGTTAAATAAAGACATAAATCCATCTAGTCCAACTTTATATCCGACCCATAATGTCTGTATAACAGTTACATAGTAACATAGTATTGGAGGTTGTATAAAGACATACGTCATCTAGTCCAACCTTTATACCCTACCCATAATGTCTGTATAACAGTTACATAGTAACATAGTATTGGAGGTTGAATAAAGACATACGTCCATCTAGTCCAACCTTTATACCCTACCCATAATGTCTGGATAACGGTTACAAGTAACATAGTATTGGAGGTTGTATAAAGACATACTCCATCTAGTCCAACCTTTATACCTACCATAATGTCTGTATAACAGTTACATAGTAACATGTATTGGAGGTTAAATAAGACATACGTCCATCTAGTCCAACCCTTAACCCTACCCATAATGTCTGTAAAACAGTTACATAGTAACATAGTATTGGAGGTTGTATAAAGACATACGTCCATCTAGTCCAACCTTTATACTACCATAATGTCTGTAAACAGTTACATAGTAACATAGTATTGGAGGTATATAAAGACATACGTCCTCTAGTCCAACCTTTATACCTACCCATAATGTCTGTATAACAGCTACATAGTAACATAGTATTGGGGGTGTATAAAGACATACGTCCATCTAGCAACCTATTACCCTACCCATAATGTCTGTATAACAGTTACATAGTAACATAGTATTGGAGGTGTATAAAGACATAAATCCATCTAGTCCAACCTTTATATCCGACCCATAATGTCGTATAACAGTTACATAGTACAATAGTATTGGAGGTTAAATAAAGACAGAAATCCATCTAGTCCAACCTTAATCCTACCCAATGTCTGTATTAACAGTTACATAGAACTAGTATTGGAGGTTGTATAAAGACATACGTCCATCTAGTCCACCTTTAACCCTACCCATAATATCTGTATAACAGTTACATAGTAACATAGTATTGGGGGTGTATAAGACATACGTCCATCTAGTCCAACCTTTATACCCTACCCTAATGTCTGTATAACAGTTACATAGTAAAATAGTATTGGAGGTTATATAAAGACATACGTCCATCTAATCCAACCTTTATACACTACCCATAATGTCGTATAACAGTTACATAGTAACATAGTATTGGAGGTTAATAAAGACATAAATCCGTCTAGTCCAACCTTTATACCCTACCCATAATGTCTGTATAACAGTTACACAGTAACATAGTATTGGAGGTTGTATAAAGACATATGTCTATCTAGTCCAACCTTTATACCCTACCCATATGTCTGGATAACAGTTACATAGTAACATAGTATTGGAGGTTAATAGACGTAAATCCGTCTAGTCCAACCTTTAACCCTACCCATAAGTGTATAACAAGTTACACAGTAACAGTATTGGAGGTTGTATAAAGACATATGTCCATCTAGTCCAACCTTTTACCCTACCATAATGTCTGTATAACAGTTACATAGTAACATAGTATTGGAGGTTGTATAAAGACATACATCCATTAGTCCAACCTTTATTACCCTACCCATAATGTCTGTATAACAGTACATAGTAACATAGTATTGGAGGTTGTATAAAGATACGTCCATCTAGTCCAACCTTTATAACCTACCCATAATGTCTGTATAACAGTTACATAGTAACATAGTATTGGAGGTTGTATAAAGACATACGTCCATCTAGTCCAACCTTTATACCCTACCCATAATGTCTGTATTACAGTTACATAGTAACATAGTATGGGGGTGTATAAAACATACGTCATCTAGTCCAACCTTTTACCCTACCCATAATGTCTGTATAACAGTTACATAGTAACATAGTATTGGGGTGTTTAAAGACTACGTCCATTAGTTCAACCCTTATACCCTACCCATAAGTCTGATAACAGTTACATAGTAACATAGTATTGGAGGTTGTATAAAGACATAGTGCCATTAGTCCAACCTTTTATACCCTACCCATAATGTCTGTATAACAGTTACATAGTAACATAATATGGAGTTGTATAAAGACATACGTCCATTTAGTCCAACCTTTAACCCTACCCATAATGTCTGTATAACAGTACATAGTAACATTAGTATTGGAGGTTGTATAAAGACATAGTCCATCTAGTCCAACCTTTATACCCTACCCATAATGTCTGTATAACAGTTACATAGTAACATAGTATTGGAGGTTGTATAAAGACATACGTCCATCTAGTCCAACCTTTATACTCCTACCATAATGTCTGTATAACAGTTACATAGTAACATAGTATTGGAGGTTGTATAAGACATACGTTCATCTAGTCCAACCTTTTAACCCTACCCATAATGGCTGTATAACAGTTACATAGTAAATAGTATTGGAGGTTGTATAAAGACCTACGTCCATCTAGTCCAACCTTTATACCCTACCCATAATGTCTGTATAACAGTTACATAGTAACATAGTATTGAGGTTGTATAAAGACATACGTCCATCTAGTCCAACCTTTATACCCTACCATAATGTCTGTATAACAGTTACATAGTAACATAGTATGGGAGGTTGTATAAAGACATACGTTCATTAGTCCAACCTTTTACACACTACCCAATGTCTGTTATAACAGTTACATAGTAAAATAGTATTGGAGGTTGATAAGACATAGTCCATTAGTCCAACCTTTATACCCTACCCATAATGTCTGTAAACAGTTACATAGTAACATAGTATTGGAGATTGTATAAGACATACGTCAACTAGTTCAACCTTTATACCTACCCATAATGGCTGTATAACAGTTACATAGTAACATAGTATTGGGAGGTTGATAAAGACATACGTCCATCTAGTCCAACCTTTATACCCTACCCATAATGTCTGTATAACAGTTACATAGTAACATAGTATTGGAGGTTGTATAAAGACATACGTCCATCTAGTCCAACCTTTATACCCTACCCATAATGTGTGTATAACAGTTACATAGTAACATAGTATTGGAGGTTGTATAAAGACATACGTCCATCTAGTCCAACCTTTATACCCTACCCATAATGTCTGTATAACAGTTACATAGTAACATAGTATTGGAGGTTGTATAAAGACTAAATCCGTCTAGTCCAACCTTTATACCCTACCCATAATGTCTGTATAACAGTTACATAGTAACATAGTATGGAGGTTGTATAAAGACTAAGTCCATCTAGTCCAACCTTTATACCCTACCCATAATGTCTGTATAAACGGTTACAGTAACATAGTATTGGAGGTTGTATAAAGACATAAGTCCATCTAGTCAACCTTTATACCCTACCCATAATGTCTGTATAACAGTTACATAGTAACAATAGTATTGGAGGTTAATAAGACATACGTCCATCTAGTCCAACCTTTATACCCTACCCATAATGTCTGTATAACAGTTACATAGTAACATGTATTGGAGGGTGATAAAGACATACGTCCATTAGTCCAACCTTTATACCCTACCCATAATGTCTGTATAACAGTTACATAGTAACATAGTATTGGAGGTTTATAAAGACATACGCCTTCTAGTCCAACCTATACCTACCCCTAATGTCTGTATAACAGCTACATAGTAACATAGTATTGGAGGTGTATAAAGACATACGTCCATCTAGTCCAACCTTATACCCTACCCATAATGTCTGTAAACAGTTACATAGTAACATAGTATTGGAGGTTGTATAAAGACATAATCCATCTAGTCCAACCTTTATTACGACCATAATGGTGTATAACAGTTACATAGTAACATAGTATTGGAGGTAAATAAAGACATAAATCCATCTAGTCCAACCTTTATATCCACCCATAATGTCTGTTATACAGGTACATAGTAACATAGTATTGGAGGTTGTATAAAGACATACGTCCATCTAGTCCAACCTTTATACCTACCCATAATGTCTGTATAACAGTTACATAGTAACATAGTATGGAGGTTATAAGACATACGTCCATCTAGTCCAACCTTTACCCTACCCATAATGTCTGTATAACGTTACACGTAACATAGTATTGGAGGTTGTATAAAGACATACGTCCATTAGTCCAACCTTTATACCCTACCCATAATGTCTGTATAACAGTTACATAGTAACATAGTATTGGAGGTTTATATAAAGACATACGTCCATCTAGTCCAACCTTTATACCCTACCCATAATGTCTGTTAACAGTTACATAGTAACATAGTATTGGAGGTTGTATAAAGACATACGTCCATCTAGTCAACCTTTATACCCTACCCATAATGTCTGTATAACAGTTACATAGTAAATAGTATTGGAGGTTTTATATAAAGACATACGTCCTCTAGTCCAACCTTTATACCCTACCCATAAGTCTGTATAACAGTACATAGTAACATAGTATTGGGGGTGTATAAAGACATACGTCCATCTAGTCCAACTTTATACCCTACCCATAATGTCGTATAACAGTTACATAGTAACATAGTATTGGAGGTTGTATAAAGACATAATCCATCTAGTCCAACCTTATATCCACCCATAATGTCTGTATAACAGTTACATAGTAACATAGTATTGGAGGTAAATAAAGACATAAATCCATTAGTCCAACCTTTATATCCACCCATAATGTCTGTATACAGTTAAATAGTAACATAGTATTGGAGGTTGTATAAAGACATACGTCCATCTAGTCCAACCTTTATACCCTACCCATAAATGTATAAAAGTTACATAGAACATAGTATTGGAGGTGTATAAAGACATCGTCCATCTAGTCCAACCTTTATACCCTACCATAATGTCTGTATAAACAGTTACATAGTAACATAGTATTGGAGGTTATATAAAGACATACGTCCATCTAATCCAACCTTTTTACATACCCATAATGTGTATAACAGTTACATAGAACATAGTATTGGAGGTTAATAAAGACATAAATCCGTCTAGTCCAACCTTTATACCCTACCCATAAAGTCTGTATAACAGTTACAAGTAACATAGTATTGGAGGTTGTATAAGACATATGTCATCTAGTCCAACCTTTATACCCTACCATAAGTCTGTATAAACGTTACATAGTAACATAGTATTGGAGGTTATAAAGACTAATCCGTCTAGTCCAACTTTATACCCTACCCATAATGTCTGTATAACAGTTACAAGTAACAGTATTGGAGGTTGTATAAAGACATATGTCCATCTAGTCCAACCTTTAACCCTACCTAATGTCTGTATAACAGTACATAGTAACATAGTATTGGAGGTTGTATAAAGACATACGTCCATCTAGTCCAACCTTTATTACCCTACCCATAATGTCTGTATAACAGTTACATAGTAAAATAGTATTGGAGGTTTTATAAAGACATACGTCCATCTAGTCCAACATTTATACCCTACCATAATGTCTGTATAACAGTACATAGTAACATAGTATTGGAGGTTGTATAAAGACATACGTCCATCTAGTCCAACCTTTATACCTACCCATAATGTCTGTATTACAGTTACATAGTAACATAGTATTGGGGGTTGTAAAAAGACATACGTCCATCTAGTCAACCTTTTTACCTACCCATAATGTCTGTATAACAGTTACATAGTAACATAGTATTGGAGGTTGTATAAGACATACGTCCATCTAGTTCAACCTTTATACCCTACCCATAATCTGTATAACAGTTACATAGTAACATAGTATTGGAGGTTGATAAAGACATAGTCCATCTAGTCCAACCTTTTACCCTACCCATAAGTCTGTATAACAGTTACATAGTAACATAATATTGGAGTTTTATAAAGACATGTACACTTTAGTCCAACCTTTATACCCTACCCATAATGTCTGTATAACAGTACATAGTAACATAGTATTGGAGGTTGTATAAAGACATGTCCATCTAGTCCAACCTTTATACCCTACCCAAATGTCTGTATAACAGTTACATAGTAACATAGATTGGAGGTTGTATAAAGACATACGTCCATCTAGTCCAACCTTATACCCTACCCATAATGTCTGTATAACAGTTAATAGTAACATAGATTGGAGGTTGTATAAAGACATACGTTATCTAGTCCAACCTTTACACCTACCCATAATGTCTGTATAACAGTTACATAGTAACATAGTATTGGAGGTTGTATAAAGACATACGTCCATCTACTCAACCTTTATACCCTACCCATAATGTCTGATAACAGTTACATAGTAAATAGTATTGGGTTGTATAAAGACATACGTCCATCTAGCCAACCTTTATACCCTACCCATAATGTCTGTATAACATACTAGTAACATAGTATTGGAGGTTGTATAAAGACATACGTTCATCTAGTCCAACCTTTTACACCACCCATAATGTCTGTATAACAGTTACATAGTAACATAGTATTGGAGGTGTATAAAGACATACGTCCATTAGTCCAACCTTATACCCTACCCATAATGGCTGTATAACAGTTACATAGTAAAATAGTATTGGAGATTGTATAAAGAAATGTCCATCTAGTCCAACCTTTATACCTACCCATAATGTCTGTATAACAGTTACATAGTAACATAGTATTGGAGGTTGTTAAAGACATACGTCCATCTAGCCCAACCTTTATACCCTACCCATAATGTCTGTATAACAGTTACATAGTAACATAGTATTGGAGGTTGTATAAAGACATACGTCCACCTAGTCCAACCTTTATACCCTACCCATAATGTCGTTATAACATTACATAGTAACATAGTTTGGAGGTTGTATAAAGACAACGTCCAACTAGTCCAACCTTTATACCCTACCCATAATGTCTGGTATAACGGTTACATATAACATAGGATTGGAGGTTGTATAAAGACATACGTCCATCTAGTCCAACCTTTATACACTACCCAGAACGTCTGTATAACAGTTACATAGTAACATAGTATTGGAGGTTGTATAAAGACATACGTCCATCTAGTCCAACCTTTATACCCTACCCATAATGTCTGTATAACAGTTACATAGTAACATAGTATTGGAGGTTGTATATAGACATACGTCCACCTAGTCCATCCTTTATACACTACCCATAATGTCTGTATAACAGTTACATAGTAACATAGTATTGGAGGTTAAATAAAGACATAAATCCGTCTAGTCCAACCTTTATACCCTACCAATAAGGATATTCAGGTTGTGGTAGCATTACATGTGGAAGCCAGTGACAGCTTTGTCTTTAGTAGAACATTTAACTACCAGAGAACTGTGATACTAAAATGATGTTTTTCTTTCTTATTGGTTAATCTCTGGGAAGCGAGGGCCTGAAAAATAAATTAACTCTCTGTAGGATTATACATACGTCAATTAAATAGTTCTTAATCTAATCTAACCAGTGTTATATTATCTTGGATTAATGTCTTGCAGCTCAGAGATTTCCCATAATCCTTCATTTGTCATAATTATACAGATCGTCTGGTCAACTAAAAAGACCTACTTTGTTATCTGGTATCATTGCCAAGATTAGCTGCCTCTGCGATCAGTCAACGGTTTGGGTTCAGGGAGAATCGTGATTGATCTGTTAATCTCTTGTGGCATATGGAATATCTCTAAAGGAATTCAGGCAGTGATCATATTCAGGGTAAATTAGAATGTCATCGAATGAAATCTAAAGCAAGGCGCGCGGTGTCACCAGAAGTCACCACGAGAAAGAAATCCCAGGAAACCTGTCTCCTACAGCCAATAAATCATTAGGGAGCAATAGAGTTTAAATCCTTCTCAATAACAGTCTCTAGATCTCTATGGCACTGACCCTTCTATCCAGCAGTATAGAGCCAATATAGTTTAATATTACATTGACTAATATTGTAAACCTGCAGATACATTGATTCAACGTTGAAATTACTCAATGGTTTTCTTTTTCTGCAATTGTAACTGGAAAGGGAAAGTTTCAGTACAAACTTGAAGGGATTTATAGTAACACAACATGGCAGCACAGAGCCCCAATTAATGTGTGTCTGTGTGTGTGCTGTGGGTTTTATAACTCAATGACATTTCCATTGTATTGAAAGTCAAGTAAATTTCAAACTTTTCTCTCTGTAAATATTTATTATTGTGATGTTATTTTATTGGTAAGTTGTGTTTGTTTGTGTGTCAGAGAGACACACTGCGAGTTAAGCTAGCCATACACGGGCCAATGGTTTTCCAATCAGATTTTGGGCGAAAAGATCGAAAATCCAATCAGAAGGACCAATCGGAATTCCCACCTTGTGCCGCTGATCTTCTGTAGATTTCGGCTGGAAAATTGTGGGAGGAGATACAGTGCAAATAAATGAATGACTAGATAGATCCACAAAGCAATGTAATCTGTTATAATGAGTGTAATATTGGGCTTGTGTGGCTATTACAGTAATTTAACTAAACCTGGGCAATTTCCAACTTTCAGGAAATTTGGAGTGGGAACCATAACAGGTACATTGTCGTACAACTATTTTACCATACCACATTCCGTCTATGCAGCAAGTGCCACAAAGTTAATTCATGGGAACACTAAAGTAGGAGCCGGTGGTTTGCAAAATTGCATCACCCGGAAAATTCCTTATTGGACTATTGCCTTATAAAATTAAAATCCCCTACCATATGGTACCAACTGGTCCTTTTATCCACCTGGCTGGCAAAACTCCACCAATGGGAATGTTCTCTTATGTTATAATGTATTAGAAGTTAGTTGCCCTTTATACTACAGCCACTCAAAAATAATCTTTATCTGGTGTACAGTATCATACTAACAATAACATGACTACACTCAGCTTTCTGATTCCACTATGACCCCTTAACCCAACCGTAGATATTCTAAAGGTGATGTACATTCCATAGAAATACACAGCACGACCACACATAATAAATTCCTCTGATCCCAGACCCTAGATACAATGTCAGCTAGAGACCGTCTATTATTTATTAAGATCAGACTGCAGTGACTTCCTACCAGGAACCTTACATGGAAACATCTCTCTTAGAGCTGTCAAAGGGGAACTAAAGACTAGACAAGTAAAGTAAGGCTACGTTCACGCTGTGCGTTTTTTAAACTCAGCGGAACATCGTGCTTGTGATATAGGGCAATGTCCCACTGCGTTAACGCATACGCACTGGATCGCAGCTCAATAGTGTGAATGGTGATGTTCATTACAATTAGCACATGGTTTTGGTGCAATGTCTCCGCATCCAAACGCTCTATAGTGTGAACGTAGCCACAGACAATGTTGTGATGCCGAGCATGGTTATGTTATCACCAATGATCTCCTCGCGTGGGTTTACTGAGGGTGAGGCCACACTGCAACGCACAGGAATCGCGCGTTAACGCACCAAAAATGGTGAACGCATGCGTTACCAAAACGCGAACGGACGCGCAATCGCATGCGCATCGGAAATCGCGGGGATTTTCGTGTTCCCGCGATTTCCATTTTAGCGAAAATCGCGGGCGCAAACGCGAGCGCGAAACGCGTGCGCAAACGCGCGAAAAACGCGTTAGTGTGGCCTAGCCCTCATTGGATACCCACCCCCCACCAATGGGAATGAAGCATTTGGAAGACACTTGTGCATCACCGATCGAGCCCGCGATCGAATGTGTGTACGGACCTTTCGTTTCTATAGTTGCCTTGTTTGTTACATTGTTACACACATTGCAGACAGTTTGTTCACCGTATTATGGGATTCATGCAAATGGAACCAGATAATAAATGTGATAAAGCGATTCATCCGTAAATCTCCCGCCGATGTTTATTTGGCTTCTGAACAGGCCCTGATTGGTTGGTTTGAGTGGCTGGACTGGAGCAGTTCCCGGAGACTGCTGTAAACCTCTGAGAAATAAAATGTACTTAAAGGATGAAAATAAAGGTTTAACATGCGGGTGGGGGAGTAGCTGTGAGATTTATTTGCCTTTCCTGTGATATCTGTGGGGTAGAGATTAGACTATTTCATGGCTACATCATCCTACAATAAACTGCTCACATGTGCAGCCAACGTCACCGTATTCCACCTCGCTGCACCGCGACAGCTCAGAGAACATTCTAATTACACACTCACATCCACAATGTACAGGTGTCGGAAGACTAAGGGACAATGATACGACCGTAGTCAGCTCTCCAATCAATCGGCAATGATGGAAAATTTCCGTCGGTCGGTATTGCATCCCTTTACATGAAGTAGAGGGAGCCGATCCGATTGTGTGGTGTATGTCCGCACGGCCGACCAATCCACAGCATGTGTACTGACAGATACCAATGTGATCAGACACCAATGTGATATGTCGGCACACATGCTGTGGAATTGCATGTGTATGGCCACCTTTAGGCCATACACATGCAAGTAGTTTTTCGGGACGTCCTACAATGTTTCTGTGTATTGGTCGGTTGGACCTGAAAATCTGTGAGGTTTTCTTTTGGCTGCGGCCTTGACTGATGTCCTGACGAACAGACAGGCTGGTAAATCTCTTATGGACGCCACGAATGGAAAACGGGATTTAGTAGTGGCGAACAGTCGCCGGGATGAAGAATCTTCTCGTGTATTATATGCTAGGGACATCAAGAGATTGTGACAGCCCTGTTTGTGTTTATAGATATATTAACCGCATCAAAGAATTAGTTCATCCAGAAGTTGCACTTTTTCTGTTTCCTTAATTGAAGAACGTGACGTAAAGGATCTACGTGTTACCTCCTATTCTTCAATTACTGTTACAGGAGCCAGGAATAAAAAACACTAGTACAGATACTATGATACTATATGGGACACTAGTACAGATACTATGATACTATATGGGGCACTAGTACAGATACTATGATACATATGGGTACTAGTACAGATACTAATACTATATGGGTACTATTACAGTACTATGATACTAATAGGGTACTAGTACAGATACTATGACACTATATGGGACACTAGTGCAGATACTATGATACTATATGGGACACTAGTACAGATACTATGATACTATATGGGGCACTAGTACAGATACTATGATACTATATGGGGTACTCTATACAGATACTATGATACTATATGGGTACTAGTACAGATACTATGATACTATATGGGGCACTAGTACAGATACTATGATACTATATGGGACACTAGTGCAGATACTATGATACTATATGGGACACTAGTACAGATACTATGATACTATATGGGGTACTAGTACAGATACTATGATACTATATGGGACACTAGTACAGATACTATGATACTATATGGACACTATGTACGTATACTAATGATACTATATGGGACACTAGTACAGATACTATGATACTATATGGGACACTAGTACAGATACTATAATACTATATGGGGCCCTGGAATGTGCATTAATGATCTTTATTTTCTTTAGCCCTTCCCGCTATATGTAACTATAATTATTTCTAACCTCAAGTGTCACTGATGATATTTGGGCCACGTTGGTTGTTAATAGCCCCGTGTATTTCACCCATTACAAAGACAGTTGATGTTCAATCGGTTTCTGGGTTATAAGTCAGGAAATAAAACATATTATAGTCTTAAGATCTAGGTTAAATTTGAACCAGTTAATAAGGTTGAATTCCTCTTTAAATCTACAGGGGCTCAGCTCTGCGTTGCAGGACTTTTATCACTGAATTTAGTTTGTTGTTAGACGTTAGTCCTCCCCAGATACGTGTGGCGTGTAGATATTACAAACACGTCTCTTTGCTGGGTGAGAGGAGGACAAACCTTTATCTGTGACTGAAGATTCCAAGACCGCAAATCCTTGTTTTACCTTTGCAGAGAACACAGATGAATAAATAAAGGAAGAAAGAAATAATCTGACTGCGTAGATTGGCTTTGGTTGGTTTTAAAAATCCGCGACTTCAATCCAAATGGGTCAAACGCTGATGTACGAATCCCTGCAATTCAAAGAGCCTTATCCTATCTATCCTATTATCTGACCACGCACATGCAGATGTTAATATGGACCAATCAAATGAATGAAATTGAATGAAAGTAATGTCCCCTCTCTTCCCATTGACCTCCCACATGTTCCAGTTGTGGGAAGTTCTTCTGCTTTGTCTTGTAGAGTCTTCCATCTTGGCTGTCTCCATGCCCTGTAACATTATTGTGAACAATAGACATTGTCCCAGTACACATAACATAATTACCATGGTTGGGAGATGCCATGGCCATTCCTGTACCACCAATAAAGTATTATGTCGTACATGGATAACAAGGATGCACCACCCCATTGGCTGATTTTCCCTCTGTTTCCTGGTGGCCATGACGGTGGTGCTTCTTATCCTTCTGTACATGAGAGAGCTGGTTTAAAGGAGAAATATAGTTCAGGTGATTCCCCTCGTAATGAGGGACTTATCTGCTAATGTATTTAATTTTTATTTTCCCTTTCTTCCTGTATCCCATAGCCATCTGTTTCTGCTAATGTAATTCCCATTGAAGTCTATAAGGATGGTGCCAAATGAAGATTTAGAAAAAGCAAAGGATCTTGGGAAGAACAAGTGGAGCGTCACCCCAAACACATTAAAGCGTCACTGTGGTCTCAAATTCTTCCAAACTAGTAATAATGATATAAAAATCCTTCCATCGTACCTTCAAAATAAAACCTAAATCACATCTCTAGATAAAATTTGTGAGAAGTCATTGCTGGAAAGGTTCAGTAATGTAACTTCCTGGTTGAACACTTCCTGTTTTTAGCCATGTGACCAGCTTGTAGTCATGTGACCAGCCTGTCTGCATTAATAGGCTCCCCTTCCCAACAGTCAATTTTTTCCTCAGGTACTTCCTGATTTCCCCAGCAATAAGTCTTTACTGAGCATGCTTCTCCCCCGGGGGAAAAGGGCCGGCAGAGGTCAGGAGATCTCACTCAAAAAATATTCAAGACATTTGCTTTATCGCCATCCTCCGTAACTAACTTATCCCCATTAATTAATGGTGCCATATTTAAAGTCCTCATCTTTCTTACTATTAATATACTTAAAAAATGTTTAGGCTTAGTGATGCTTTGTTCAGCTATCCTAACTTCATTATTAATTTTGGCTAGTTTGATTGCTTTCTTACACTCCTTGTTACAGTTTTTATAAACCCTAAAGGCCCTTTCCGTTCCCTCTGCCTTAAAGGTTTTAAATGCCTTTTTCTTCCTTTCCATTTGCCTCTTTACATCAGAATTCAGCCACATGGGCGCGGATTTATTTTTTTTTACATTTATTTCCCAAGGGTATAAATTTAGATGTGAACTGGCTTAAAATCCCCTTGAACACAGTCCACTTCTGTTCAGTACCTTTACCTGATAATACATTATCCCAGTTGACATTCTGAAGAGCTGCTTTTAACCTGGGAAAATTTGCTTTCCTGAAATTAAATGTCTTTGTTAACCCAGCGCACTTTTCCTTTCGATAACAAAGTCCAAATGCCACTATTTCATGGTCACTATTCCCTAAGCCTCCAGTTACCTTTATATCTATAATGCGCTCCACAATGTTAGATATTACCAGATCCAACAGAGCTCCTTTTCTAGTAGGAACCTCAACCACCACATTTTCTGTGATGGCAGTTCCACCACACCAATCAATGTCAGGGTAATTAAAGTCCCCGATAATGAGTACACTAGATTTTGATCCTGTAATTTATTCTTACACTTTAATAAACATTCCTCCCTATCCCCTATGCTAGCCCCACCCCCTTTTTCGCCCACCACTGGCTTTCCAGTGAGACTGCTAATACCCTCCCCCCCCAACCTAGTTTAAAATCTCCTCCAACCCTCTAGCCATCTTCTCCCCTCAAACAGCTGCACCACCATCAGTGAGGTGCAACCCATCCCTACTAAAGAGCCTGTAGCCGACAGCAAAATCTGCCCAGTTCTCTATAATCTCAAACCCTTCTTCCTTACACCACCCTCTTAGCCACGCATTAATGCTCCTAAGCTCCCATTGTCTCCCTGGCTTAGCATGTGGCTGCGGTTGTATTTCTGAAAACACTACCCTGGAGGTCCTTCCTTTTAACTTGGCCCCTAGCTCTCGAAATCATGTTTAAGGACCTCACCTACTCCTCTGAGTCTAACTTTGTCATTGGCACCAATGTGAACCAAGACTGCCGGGTCACACCCGGCCCCACCCAATAATCTGTCTACACGATCCACCACATGCCGAACCCTAGCACCAGGCAGGCAACACACAGTTCGGCATGTAGGGTCTTGGCGGCAGATTACCCTAACTACCTTCCTTATAATGGAGTCCCCTACCACTACCACCTGCCTTGCATTCCTGACCCTCCGTTCCTCCTCCCTTGTATCATGAGAGTCCCCTGGGTGCTCAAGGGACTAGCCCCCCCCCATACACGCTAATTCCAAGCTGCCCTCCTCCTCTTCATCACCTAAGGCGGCAAATCTGTTGGGATCACCTAAGGCGTCAATCTGGAAAGAAGCCCCCCTACTCTTCTGTCCCCCACTTCCCCTAGTAACCCTAACAAAACTACCTCCCCCTCAACCTTCCCTGTCCCACTTCCACCCACCTCTATACTGGCCCCAGCCAGTGCCTGCTGACCCCCCTTGCAATGCTGCAAGCTGCCTCCTTAGACTCTCCACCTGACACAGACATAAGTCCTCTGGAACGTCTGCTCCAGGTTCCTATACATGTGGCAGGATTCACACTGCATGGTACCGACAAAACGGTCCCTTCTAATACACAACACCAGCACAGTGACGCACCAACCTTGTTTAATTGCCCTTCTTGTTTCAATGTCCTTCTTTTTCTATGTCCTTAAGAACAAGGGACAAGTTTCACTCACTGGAAACTTAATTTTTTAGGTCCAAACCGCAGGTCCAACCAATGTGAATCCTATTTAACTAATAGGCCCCAGCCCCCACACCAATTAGTGCAAGAGCCAGGAAGAGAGGGGAAAAAACCAAAACACTTATTAACCCTTTCACAACCTGTTTGCGATTACAACAGGTGCAATACTAGAATATAGAAGCCTAGTGCACCCCTTTAACTGGAAGAAGAAAGATTAATCTGCTTACTGCACACACAGCACTTAACACAGCACAAACAATCCTTATTTTCAAACTTTCACACACACCATACAACCATCAAATGATTAAATGTCCTTCTTTTTCTATGTCCTTAAGAGCAAGGTTCTTTAGAACAAGGGACTTTATACACGTTCCACTCACAGGAAACTTCCATTTGTTAGGTCCATAGCCCTATCCAGGCTTTTATTTATGCAGAGAGAAGGGCAGGCTTTTTTAAAGCAGCATTACAAAGGGAATAAAACATTTCAGCAATTTTAATTGGATGTACATTTACGTCTACGATAGACGCCACTTACTGAAAATACTTTATTTTATCATTTTTGTTTTTTTTGACTCTAATAAAAAAAAAATTCTGCAAGGCGATGTTACCCCGGTAATCCGAAAATAAAAGCACAGCAACCAATGTAGTATGTGTGTGTTTGATCACAGATTCCAGATTTTACGTGAAAAACATTATTAGAACGTATCAAAGTTCCATTGTATCGCTGGTGTTTAGAGGGGAAATCAAGTCTCTGTTTATATTAATACTGTCTGGTATCTCATATCTTCATATGCCTATTGGTAGAACAAAATGTAAAAATACGTTTATAAATTATTGTTTAAATAAAATGACCATAATTCATTGCCACACCCAGAGGATAAATCTCCCATTACTCACATATAGATAATGACACCAGCAAAGGATTAAGGTCTCTGGAGAATAAGCATTTGCTTTCTCCTATAACCATTTCTGTATAATACATTTACCCCTAGTATTGGAATAGTCCAATGAGCAGTGAGATTTGATCAGTGTAATACAGACGAAATGTTAAAAGCAAATATCTGATTGGTCGTTCTACAAACACTAGTCACTGTTTAACCCACAAAAAATATGAATTTCTGTTTATGTTTTATCTTTATCCATCATTTGTTCAGTTTGGCCACAAGACATTCTTGTGTCTATAAATATATATTTTACATTCTCTTCTTAACAGATTGTCTACTTTCCTGAGATGATTATTGAAGCATGTAGGGACAGCGGATGAAATAACTTTTGTCCATGGTGAATTTTCTAACAATGTGCAGCGTTTCGGATTGGATGCCAGACTTGACCAATCAGAATTGACTGTATCCATCCCGTCCAATCACATTTCATTTTCCACTGTAAAGTTTGCTTTGAGGTAGTGACTAGGATTTTCCTTTGTTAAGATATCGCACTGACAGGATCATCCAAATTGCAAAGCTGAATAAGGAGTCCCTGGAAATATAAAAATCAATGTTAGGGTGATGTATTTAAAGGGGAAGTAAAGCAAAAAATATAAATAACGTTGCACGAATTCTATTAACCTAAAACAGCTGTAACTGTCACCCCTGAAAGCAGCATTGTGAACAATTTGCACTTTACTCAATTTTATGGGCAAAGGGTTAGCACCACTAATACTGAGAATACTGTCAGATAGGGAATACTGAGAATACTGTCAGATAGGGAATACTGAGAATACTGTCGGATAGGGAATACTGAGAATACTGTCAGATAGGAAATACTGAAAATACTGTCGGATAGGGAATACTGAGAATACTGTCGGATAGGGAATACTGAGAATACTGTCAGATAGGGAATACTGAGAATACTGTCAGATAAGGAATACTGAGAATACTGTCAGATAGGGAATACTGAGAATACTGTCAGATAGGGAATACTGAGAATACTGTCAGATAGGGAATACTGAGAATACTGTCAGATAGGGAATACTGAGAATACTGTCGGATATTTGAATACTCAAACTAAGTCAGATAGGGATACTGAGAATATGTCAGATAGGGAATACCTGAGGAAAAGAAGAAAAACAATAAGGAAAAAAAAAAAAACAAAAACAAAGAAAAAAAAAAAAAAAAAAAAAATAAAGAAAAAAAAAAAAAAAAAGACCAGAAAAAAAACAAGAAAAAGAAAAAAAAAATAACAACCAAAAAAAAAAGAAAAAAAAAAAAAAAAAAAAGAAAAAATTAAAAAAAAAAAAAACAAAAAAAAAAATACAATAAAAATAGAAAAAAAACAAAAAAAAATCTAAAAAAAAAAACAAACAACAAAAAAATAAAAAAAAAAAAATAAAAAACCAAAAAAAAAAAAAAAAAACGAAAACAATCACAAAAAAATAAATAAAAACCAAAAAAAAAACAAAAACAAATAACAATAAAAACCAAAAAAAAAAAAAAAAAAACAAAAAAAACAAAAAAGAAAAAAAAAAAAAAAAAAAGAAAAAAAAAAAAAAAAAAAACAAAAAAAAATCTGAAAAAAAGAAAAAAAAAAAAAGGAATAAACAGAAAAAAAAAAAAAAAAAACAAAAAAAAAGAATAAAAAGAAAAAAAAAGACAAAAATAAAAAAATAGAAAAAAAAAAAAAAAAAAAAAATAAAAAATTAAAAGAGATAAAATAAAAAAAAAAAAAAAAAAAAACAAACAAAAAAAAAAAAAAAAAATAAACAAAGTAAAGTAAGACAAAACAAAAAAAAAAAAAAAAAAAACCAAATAATAACAAAAAAAGAAAAAAAGGAAAAAAAAAAAACAAAAAAAAATAAAAAAAAAAAAACTACTAAAAAAAAAAACAAAGAAACGAAAAAAAAAAAAAAAAATAAAACACAAAAAAAAAAGAAGAAAACAAAAATAAAAAGAAAGAGAAAAATAAAAAAAAAAAAACAAAAGGAAATAACAGAAAAAATGTACCAAAACCAAAAAAGAAAAACACAGACAAAACAAAAAATAAAAAGAAAACTAAAAAAAACAAAAATAAAAAAAAAAAAAAAACAAAAAGAAAATAAAAAGAAAAAAACAAAAAAAAAAAGAAAACAAGAATAAATAAAAAAAACAAAAAAATAACAAAAAAAAAAAAAAAAAAACAAACACCAAACAAGATAAAAATAAGACAAAACAAAAAAAAAAAAAAAAAAAAATATAAAAAAAAAAAATAAAAAAAAAAAAGAAAAACCAAAAAGAAAATAACAAAAATAACACAAAAAACAAAAAAAAAAACAAAAAAAAAAAAAAATCAAAAAAAACAAAAAACAACAAACCACAATACCTCCGTCAGATAGGGGATACTGAGAATTACTGTCAGATAGGGAATAATGAGAATACTGTCGATAGGGAATACTGAGAATACTGTCAGATAGGGAATAACTGAGAATACTGTCAGATAGGGAATACTGAGAATACGTCTAGATAGGGAATACTGAGAATACTGTCAGATAGGGAATACTGCGAATACTGTAGGATAGGGAATACTGAGAATATTCGTCAGATAGAAAAATACTGAGAATACTGTCGATAGGGAATACTGAGAATACTGTCGGATAGGGAATACTGAGGATACTGTCAGATAGGGAATACTGAGAATACTGTCAGATAGGGAATACTGAGAATACTGTCAGATAGGGAATACTGAGAATACTGTCAGATAGGGAATACTGAGAATACTGTCAGATAGGGAATACTATGAATACTGTCAGATAGGGAATACTGAGAATACTGTCGGATAGGGAATACTGAGAATACTGTCAGGGAATACTGAGAATACTGTTGGATGGGGAATACTGAGAATACTGTCGGATAGGGAATACTGAGAATACTGTCAGCAGAGGAAATACTGAGAATACTGTCGGATAGGGAATACTGAGAATACTGTCAGATACGGAATACTGAGAATACTGTCGGATAGGAAATACTGAGAAAACTGTCAGATACGGAATACTGTCCGATAGGGAATAATGAGAATATTGTCAGATAGGGAATACTGAGAATACTGTCGGATAGGAAATACTGAGAATACTGTCGGATAGGGAATACTGAGAATACTGTCAGATAGGGAATACTGAGAATACTGTCAGATAGGGAAATACTGAGAATACTGTCAGATAGGGAATACTGAGAATACTGTCAGATGGGGAATACTGAGAATACTGTCAGATAAGGAATACTGAGAATGCTGTAGATGGGGAATACTGAGAATGCGGTCAGATAGGGAATACTGAGAATGCTGTTGGATAGGAAATAGTGAGAATACTGTCAGATAGGGATACTAAGAATACTGTCGGATAGGGAATACTGTCAGATAGGGAATACTGAGAATATTGTCAGATAGGGAATACTGAGAATACTGTCAGATAGGGAAAACTGTCCGATAGGGAATACTGAGAATACTGTCAGATAGGGAATACTGAGAAAACTGTCAGATAGGAAATACGTCCGATAGGGAATACTGAGAATACTGTCGGATAGGGAATACTGAGAATACTGTCAGATAGGGAATACTGAGAATAGTCAGATAGGGAATTACTGTCGGAGAGGGAATACTGAGAATACTGTCAGATAAGGAATACTGAGAATGCTGTTGGATAGGGAATACTGAGAATGCTGTTGGATAGGGAATACTGAGAATACTGCTAGTAGGGAATACTGAGAATCTGTCAGAAGGAATACTGAGAATACTGTCAGATACGGAATACTGTCGATAGGGAATAATGAGAATCATGTCAGATAGGGAATACTGAGAATACTGTCGGATAGGAAATACTGAGAATACGTGGATAGGAATACTGAGATAGTCAGATGGAATACTGAGAATACTGTCAGATAGGGAATACTGAGAATACTGTCAGATAGGGAATAATGAGAATAGTCAGATGGGAATACTGAGAATACTGTCAGATAAGGAATACTGAGAATCTGTAGATAGGGAATACTGAGAATGCGGTCAGATAGGGAATACTGAGAATGCGTGGATAGATAATGTCAGAACAGTATATGGTAATACTGAAATACGATCTATCTAACTGGATAGTGCATACTAAATCGTCCTTAATACTCTGATAGCTTTTATAGGAAATAGTGAGAATACTGTCAGATAGGGAATACTAAGAATACTGTCGGATAGGGAATACTGTCAGATAGGGAATACTGAGAATATTGTAGATAGGGAATACTGAGAATACTGTCAGATAGGGAAAACTGTCCGATAGGGAATACTGAGAATACTGTCAGATAGGGAATACTGAGAAAACTGTCAGATAGGAAATACTGTCCGATAGGGAAACTGAGAATACGTCGGATAGGGAATACTGAGAATACTGTCAGATAGGGAATAGAGATACTGTCAGAAGGAATTGTCGGAGAGGAATACTGAGAATACTGTCAGATAAGGAATACTGAGAATGCTGTTGGATAGGGAATACTGAGAATGCTGTTGGATAGGGAATACTGAGAATACTGTCAGATAGGGAATACTGAGAATACTGTCAGATAAGGAATACTGAGAATACTGTCAGATAGGGAATACTGTTGGATAGGGAATACTGAGAATGCTGTTGGATAGGCAATACTATCCAACAGCATTCTATCCAACTATCCCGCATTCTATCCAACAGCATTCTGTTGAATGCTGTTGGATAGGCAATACTAAGAATACTGTTAGATAGGGAATACTGTCGGATAGGGAATACTGAGAATACTGTCGGATAGGGAATACTGAGAATACTGTCGGATAGGGAATACTGAGAATACTGTCAGATAGGGAATACTGAGAATACTGTCGAATAGGAAATACCGAGAATAACAATCGGATAGGGAATACTAAGAAAACTGTCGGGTAGGGAATACTGAGAATACTGTCAAATAGGAAATACTGAGAATACAATCGGATAGGAAATACTGAGAATACTGTCCGATAGGGAATACAGAGAATAGGGAATACTGAGAGTAGGGATATGTGAAGATCATCAGTAGGAATCTGTAATTCATCCATCAGTCAGGTAATTGTATATTCATCCTCCAGGTCAGGTAATCTGAATATTCATCATCCGTCATGGTATATCTGTATATCATCATCCAGGTCAGGTATATCTGTAATATCATTCTCAGGTCACGGTATATCTGTATATAATGTATCTTCATGCATCCAGGTCAGGTATATCTGTAATATTCATCCATCGGTCACGATTATCTGTAATATTCATTCACCAGGTCACGGATATCTGTATATCATTCCCGGTCACGTATATCTGTAATATTCATCCTCCAGGTCACGGTATATCGTAATTCTCATCCAGGTCATGGTATATCTGTAATATTCATCCATCCAGGTCATGGTATATCTGTAATATTCATTCACTAGTTCAAGTATATCTGTATATCATCATCCAGGTCATGGTATATCTGTAATATTCACCATCCAGGTCACAGTATATCTGTAATATTCATTCATCCAGGTCACGGTATATCTGTAAATATTATCATCATGTCATGGTATATCGTAATATTCATTATCCAGGTCACGGATATATCTGTAATATTCATTCATCCAGGTCACGGTATATCTGTAATATTATCCATCCAGGTACGGTATATCTGAATATTCATCATCCAGGTCACGGATATATCTGTAATATTCATCCATCCAGGTCACGGTATATCTGTAATATTCATCCATCCAGGTCACGGTATATCTGTAATATTCATTCATCCAGGTCATGGTATATCTGTAATATTCATCATCCAGGTCACGGTATATCTGTAATATTCATCCATCCAGGTCACGGTATATCTGTAATATTCATCCATCCAGGTCACGGTATATCTGTAATATTTCATCCAGGTCAGGTATATCTGTAATATTCTCCATCCAGTGATGGTATCTGTAATATTCATTCATCCAGATCACGGTATATCTGTAATATTCATCCATCCAGGTCAAGTATATCTGTAATATTCATCCATCCAGGTCACGGTATATCTGTAATATTCATCCATCCAGGTCACGGTAATCTGTAATATTCATCCATCCAGGTCACGGTATATCTGTAATATTCATCCATCACGGTCATGGTATATCTGTATATTCATTCCATCCAGTCACGGTATATCTGTAATATTCATCACTCCAGGTAACGGATATCTGTAAATTCATCCATCCAGGTCACGGTATATCTGTAATATTCATCATCCAGGTCACGGTATCTGTAATATTCATCCATCAGGTCACGGTATATCTGTAAATTCATCCATCCAGGTCACGGTATATCTGTAATATTCATCCATCCAGGTCACGATATATCTGTAATATTCATCATCCAGGTCACGGTATATCTGTAATATTCATTCATCCGGTCACGGTATATCTGTAATATTCATCCATCCAGGTCACGGTTATCTGTAATATTCATCCATCCAGGTCCTGGTATATCTGTAATATTCATCATCCAGGTCATGGTTATCTGTAATAATTCATCCAGGTCACGGTATATCTGTAAATTCATTCATCAGGTCATGGTATATCTGTATATTCATCCATCCAGGCACGGTATATCTGTAATATTCATCCATCCAGGTCATGGTATATCTGTAATATTCATCCATCGGTCACGGTATATCTGTAATATTCATTCATCCAGGTCCATGGTATATCTGTAATATATTTATCCATCCAGGTCATGTGTAATCTGTAATATTCATTCATCCAGGTCACGGTATATCTGTAATATCATTCATCCAGGTCACGGTATATCTGTATTTCATCCGGTACGGTATCATCTGTATTTCATCCATCCAGGTCACGGTATATCTGTAATATTCATCCATCCAGGTCTGCGTAATCTGTAATATTCATTCATCCAGGTACACGGTATATCTGTATATTTATCCATCCAGGTCACGGTTATACTGTATATTCATTCATCCAGGTCACGGTATATCTGTAATATTCATTATCCCCGGTCACGGTATATCTGTAATTTCATCCATCAGGTCACGGATATCTGTAATATTCATCCATCAGGTCACGGTATATCTGTAATATTCATCATCCAGGTCAGGTATATCTGTAATTATCCATCCAGGTGATGGTATATCTGTAATATCATTCATCCAGGTCACTGGTATATCTGTAATATTCATCCATCCAGGTCACGGTTTATCTGTAATATTCATCCATCCAGGTCACGGTATATCTGTAATATTCATCCATCCAGGTCACGGTATATCTGTAATATTCATCCATCCATGGTCAAGCGTTATCTGTAATATTCAATCCATACGGGTCAATATTGTATATTTACATCCGATCACGGTATATCTGTAATATTATCCATCCAGCACGGTATATCGTAAATATATCCATCCAGGTCACGGTATATCTGTAATATTCATCATCCAGGTCACGGTATATCTGTAATATTCATCCATCCAGGTCACGGTAATCGTAATATTCATCCATCCAGGTCACGGTATATCTGTATATTCATCCATCCAGGTCCGGTATATCTGTAATATTCATCCATCCAGGTCACGGTATATCTGTAATATTCATCCATCCAGGTCACGTGTATTCTGTAATATTCATCATCAGGTCACGGTATATCTGTAATTTCATCCATCCAGGTCACGGTATATCTGTAATATTCATCCATCCAGGTCACGGTATATCTGTAATATTCATCCATCCAGGTCACGGTATATCTGTAATATTCATCATCCAGGTCACGGTATATCTGTAATATTCATCCATCCCGGTCACGGTATATCTGTAATATTCATCATCCAGGTACGCGTATATCTGTAATTTCATCCGTCCAGGTCACGGTATATCTGTAATATTCAACCATCCAGGTCACTGTATATCTGTAATATTCATCCATCCAGGTCACGGTATATCTGTAATTTCATCATCCAGGTCAGGTATATCTGTAATATATCATATCCAGGTCATGGTATATCTGTAATATTCATCCATCCAGGTCCCGGTATATTGTAATATTCATCCATCCAGGTCATGGTATATCTGTAATATCATTCATCCAGGTCACGGTATATCTGTAATATTCATTCATCCAGGTCATGGACTTGTGTAATATTCATTATCCAGGTCACGGTATATCTGTAATATTCATCCATCCAGGTCATGGATATCGTAATATTCATTCATCCGGTCACGGGTATATCGTAATATTCATTCATCCAGGTCACGGTTTATCTGTAATATTCATCATCCAGGTGATATATCTGTAATATCATCCATCCAGGTCATGGACTATCTGTAATATTCTTCATCCAGGTCATGGTATATCTGTAATATCATCCATCCAGGTCCGGTATATCTGTAAATTCATCCATCCAGGTCACGGTATATCTGTAATATTCGTCCATCCAGGTCACGGTATATCGTAATATTCGTCATCCAGGTCATGGATAGACTGTTATATTCGTCCATCCAGGTCATGGACTATCTGTAATATTCATCCATCAGGTCACGGTGTATATCTGTAATATTCATTCATCCAGGTCACGGTATATCTGTAAATTCATTCATCCAGGTCACGGTATATCTGTAATATTCATTATCAGGTCACGGTATATCTGTAATATTCATCCATCACAGTACTGTATATCTGTAATATTCATCCATCCAGGTCATGGATATCTGTAATATTCATCCTCCAGGTCACGGTATATCTGTAATATTCATTCATCCAGGTCACGGTATATCTGTAATATCATCCATCCAGGTCATGTATATCTGTAATATTCATTCTCCGGTCATGGTATATTGTAATATTCATTCACCAGGTCACGGTAATATGTAATATCCATCCATCCAGGTCACGGTATATCTGTATATTCATTCATCCAGGTCACGGTATATCTGTAATATTCTTCATCCAGGTCACTGTATATCTGTAATATTCATCCATCACGGTCACTGTATATCTGTAATATTCATCCATCCAGGTCACGGTATATTGTAATATTATTCATCCAGGTCTGGTATATCTGTAATATTCATTCATCCAGGTCACTGTATATCTGTATTTTCATCCATCCAGGTCACGGTATATCTGTAATATTCAATTTCCAGGTCACTGTATATCTGTATATTCATCCATCCAGGTACTGTATATCTGTAATATTCATTCATCCAGGTCACGTATATCTGTAATATCCATCCCTCGGTCATGGTATATCTGTAATTTCATTCATCAGTCATGGTAATGTAATATTCATTCATCCAGGTCACGGTATATCTGTAATATTCATTCATCCAGGTCACTGTATATCTGTAATATTCATCCATCCAGGTCACGGTATATCTGTAATATTCATTCATCCAGGTCACGGTATATCTGTAATATCCATCCATCCAGGTCATGGTATATCTGTAATATTCATTCATCCAGGTCACTGTATATCTGTAATATTCATCCATCCAGGTCATGGTTTATCTGTTGTATTTAGTTAGATTAACTGGACTTGAAATGTAGTTCTTGAAGACGTTTCGCTAGTCATCCGACTGGCTTTCTCAATTCAGAATGACTTGTACAAGAATCTGTGTCAATTATGTACCCTGGAAAATCCCATTTAGCATAATCAGGAAAACTGGGCATGTCCTTAAAAATTGTTCTGTTCCAATAAACTAGAGATTGGATGGTTTCGTATGCAAAAAAAAGACAAAAGTAGGGTCAGCTGATCTCAGGATAATTAAAGGCACATCTAACACATTCCACACTGGTGATTATGTAACATGAATTTTTTTTGCTTTAGAAGCCCTTTTAGAGACATTTTCATTCCCAATTTTTCACCCAATGAGAGAGACTGAATGGAGCAGTAGAGTGAAGAATGTTGAGCGTTTTGGTCTGTCACTCACTGGTGCTGATTCACTGGGAGAAATGAGAAAGCAGAAAATCCTATTAGATTCGTTATCGATCTACTGGGTGAGATGGAGAGAAAAAAACTGAGAACGATGAATTGGTTTCAGAGTTAACGGCCGGACTGTTTTGTCAATTTATATTTTTCACTTTAAGCATTAAAAAGCCTCGAATTGTAATTGGCCAAATTCATGCAAAACAGCAGCTATTTCAAAGAGCAAAGAACCAACCCATCTACCTGCTCTTAAACCCTCTTTTTATTTATATAAATCTCTAAATATGCTATGTAGGCTATGTATCATGGCAAGGAACCAACCCATCTACCTGCTCTTAAACCCTCTTTTATTATATAAATCTCTAAGCACTGCTATGTGGGATGTATCATGGCAAGGAACCAACCCATCTACCAGCTTCAAACCCTCTTTTTATTTATATAAATCTCTAAATATGCTATGTAGGCTATGTATCATGGCAAGGAACCAACCCATCTACCAGCTTCAAACCCTCTTTTTATTTATATAAATCTCTAAGCATGCTATGTAGGCTATGTTCATGGCAAGGAACCAACCCATCTACCCGCTTCAACCCTCTTTTTATTTAATTAAATCTCTAAGCAATGCTATGTAGGCTATTATCATGGCAAGGAACCAACCATCTACCCGCTTCAACCCTCTTTTTATTAATATAAATCTCTAAATATGCTATGTAGGCTATGTATTATGGCAAGGAACCAACCCATCTACCGCTTCAAACCCTCTTTTTATTTATATAAATCTCTAAGCATGCTATGTAGGCTATGTATCATGGCAAGGAACCAACCCATCTACCGCTTCAAACAACCTCTTTTTATTTATATAAATCTCTAAGCATGCTATGTAGGCTATGTATCATGGCAAGGAACCAACCCATCTACCCGCTTCAAACCCTCTTTTTATAATATAAATCTCTAAATATGCTATGTAGGCTATGTATCATGGCAAGGAACCAACCCATCTACCTGCCTCAAACCGCTTTTATTTGTATAAATCTTAAGCATGCTATGTAGGCTATGTATTATGGCAAGGAACCAACCCATCTACCCATTTCAAACCCTCTTTTTATTAATATAAATCTCTAAATATCATATGTAGGCTATGTATTATGGCAAGGAACCAACCCATCTACCCGTTTCAAACCCTCTTTTTATTAATATAAATATCTAAATATCATATGTAGGCTATGTATTATGGCAAGGAACCAACCCATCTACCCGTTTCAAACCCTCTTTTTATTAATATAAATCTCTAAATATCATATGTAGCTATGTATTATGGCAAGGAACCAACCCATCTACCCGTTTCAAACCCTCTTTTTATTTATATAAATCTCTAAATATCATATGTAGGCTATGTATTATGGCAAGGAACCAACCCATCTACCCGCTTTAAACCCGCTTTTTATTTGTATAAATCTCTAAGCATGCTATGTAGGCTATGTATTATGGCAAGGAACCAACCCATCTACCCGTTTCAAACCCTCTTTTTATTAATATAAATCTCTAAATATCATATGTAGGCTATGTATCATGGCAAAGAACCAACCCATCTACCTGCTCTTTAATAAACCTCTTTTTATTAATATAAATCTCTAAATATCATATGTAGGCTATGTATCATGGCAAAGAACCAACCCATCTACCTGCTCTTAAACCCTCTTTTTATTTATATAAATCTCTAAATATGCTATGTAGGCTATGTATCATGGCAAGGAACCAACCCATCTACCTATGCTATGTAGGCTATGTATCATGGCAAGGAACCAACCCATCTACCTGCTTCAAACCCTCTTGTTATTTATAAAAATCTCTAAGCATGCTATGTAGGCTATGTATTATGAATGGTCACAATCTAAATTCTGCTGACGATCCATGCTAATGACAAGTAAATCTCTGTAGTTAGATGAGATACAATTAAGGGTTAGAATTCAGAGAATTATAAATATTACATGGAAAATGTGAACTAAATCTAAACAGCCCTAAAATTGCTGTTGGTTGTGTTTGTGGCTCTAGTTATAAGAATAAGTGGACGATAATAACTGCAGCATTGTAGGGGCACCCAGAAAACCCACCCACATACATTGGAATTAGGAGTTTAAAGGGAAAGTTCAGCACTCAAGTGAAAAATGATATATAGGTCAACCCCAAAACTGAAATATAGAAAACTAATCTGAAATGCTGCAAATATCCTGGTTCTTCCAGTTAGTAGTTTTCAATCATGGATTAGACAGTTGACATCACAGCCAATGGCTGAATGCTAATCCCCTAGCTGCCTCTTCTGAGCATGCTCAAGCTAAAAACCAGCTCATTAATGCTTTCAGGGAGATTCAATAATAGTTCTTATTGTTTAAAATGGTGCTAATTTAGCCCCAACCAATCAGATGTTATTTACCATTTGAAAGCTAACATCTGATTGGTTGGGGCAAACTTAGCACCATTTTAAACGATAAGAACTTTTATTGAATAACCCTGTTTATTCATTAAAATTTTACTTCCTACTTCAAACACATTGTGACATTGCGTTGTGTGTTGCGTGTTGTAGTTTGGCTGCCGCCTTAGCACTCACTTTAGCACCAATGTGGAAATACATTCAAATCCCTTTGTAGTTTAATACATCTACTTTTACCTAGTAACTACTTACAGAGTATCTGCAAATATTCCCACCTCTGGGGAAAGGTTTCCATATGGGGTGTGCTTGTCATTTCATTTGGAATTTAATAGCTTCTATCGCGTTTGCAATTATAATTTTCTGGGCCCTTAACTTGATACATTTCTGGGGGCCCCCATGTAAGTTAATTAAAGGATACATTTAATTCATTCATCGTATAAAGGAAACATTTGCCTGGTGTACGCAACACAACATGTATCCCTTTCATCTGTAACATTGGGGGGGATCCTGTTCCTTTAATGGAGCACTTGGGTGGAATGTTCATTTAACATAATAATAGCAGAGTCTCCGTTATATCAGCTCAGCTCAGCGAGGAGCTTGATGGTTTCTAATAGATTCCTCTGCATCTTAGCAGGAATCAGAGCACAGTAAAGAGCTCGATAGACAACACAGTGATTGCAATTGACCAGAGAAAGCAGAACACATCTCCACGGTCCCCTGGGACCAATCATTGCTCAGTGGGGCTGCTGACTTAGTTGGACTATGACATCACATTCTTAATAAGTGAAACCTTATTTGATAGATTACCAGCACTTACCCTTGCTTTCTCCATGATAATCACATCAAGAGCAGGATTAAACCACAATGCCAACTAGGCTTCTCCCTAGGGCCCAGGAAAGACCAGGGGGGCCCAGCTTCTGAACCAGAAACACTATTACAGTCCACAGGGGCCCCATGGAAATTCTAAGTCGGCCCAGGCACAAGTGCTCCAGTGAAAAGCAAGCCCCAATTCCTAAATCCATATCGGTTCTCTTCTACCCATACTCCTTTGCAGCAGAAACGCCACCATTTAAGGGGATATTATGACACACTGTAATTACCATATCACCAGATATTCGCTCATAGAGAAAAGGGAATAGAACCAATGGAAGGACTTTAGATCGATAGAATTGCAGATAGAATATTGATGGTAAGGGATGGCAGGAATCCATTTTTATCAAACATGTTGCTTTTTCACCCATTAAAATGAACACTGGGACATTTACATTGGGCACATGGTACCGGTTATTGCCCGCGTGTGTGGCCGGAAAGCTGCCGGCCTTGAGATCTCTTGTCCGCAAACGAAAACCTGTATTTATTATAGGAAGCCAATTGAAGCTGCCGGTCCCCCCTATACTGAGTATTGCACAGTGTGTACTCTGTAGTGCCAAGGGAGACCTACTGAAGTGAACCTTATACAGTAGGCTGGCACACCTGCCTTTCTTACATGTAACTAATGCCAATGGAAATTACCAATAGAGGTAAAAACCTGCAGGAGAGCGCCGGCTTCTCTGATAGTCCCCGACGCCACTGACATTCTCTGACGCATCCCGAGTCCATTGCTTGCAGTGCAAGGCCAGGGGTGTCCCTGCCATGAAGCAAACTGAAACATTTGCACCTCTGCAGAACACTTAAAAGGCGGCAGTTAAAAAAAAACCTTCCTTCCTGCAATACTGCATTTCTGCACCAGTCCACCAATCAGTGTTAGTCAGCCACCCACACCCTCCTTCACAAGCCACGCCTATGTTCCCTGATGAAGCCACGCCTAATTCACGTGCGGTCCCTAATCTACCAATAGGCAGCATTTAAAAGTTGTTTCAGGTGTCAAAAACCCTAGGAACATCCCTGTGCAAGGGAGTGTGGAAGCATTGCAGACTGTCAGAGATCCATCTGAGGTAAGTTTCCTCCCTCCTGCAGGTTTTACTAATGAACAGGAGGTAGGACATGGCGCATTTACCTCCCGTTCTTCTGTTAAACTGGATAAAAGAAAGTTAAGGAAACACTGGACATCCCCTTTAATACATTTTCCGGTGGGCACTGGACAGTGAATTGACAGTAATGAAAGTCTGAGGAGTGGAAAATCTAATGAATTATTGCTCAGATAAATAATCAGTTATATTATTATTATATTATATTATATTATTATATTATTATTATTATATTAATTTATTATATTATTCTTATTCATTTTACATTCTATTCCTCTTGTAAATATTATTTATTATTTTATATATTATTTTTTACGATTTTTATATTACTATTAGTATTATTATGTATTAGAGAGTATTAACTTATTAGTTAGTTATTAATTATATATTAGTATTATTAGATTTTATTAGATATCGTATTAGCATATCTATTAGGATGTGCTTATATATTACAGATTCTTATTTATATTATTATTCATTTACTTCTTCATTATATTCTTATTATTTTTTCTTTCTACTCTTCTTTTCTTCTTATATTATTACTTCTATTATTACATTATTCCATTCACTTCTTATTATTATTATTCTTCGTACTTATTTCCTTATTCTTCCTTATTACATCTTCTTATTTCTTATTCTTCTTACTTCATCTTTTATTACATTATTACATTATTATTATTATTATTATTACATTATTATTATTATTACATTATTTTTTTTATTCTATATTATTATTATATTAGTGATAATTCATTTTATTGAGGGACGCGCAGTGAAATATCCCCCATCTGGGTCAATGTATTGTCTGAATGGGAGATCTATTGATCCATTAGGATTGGGTCATGACGATGCGCATGTCTGTGGCAGTGGAAGGGTTACACACATTGCGGGGGAGGAAGATCTGTCTATTTATCTATCTTTAGAAATAGTGACTGATATACCGGATGTGCCAGTCTTATCCAGAGAACAGCGCAGATGTCTGCAAAGACACACAGCCTACAGGAACACATTGTTACCTTGTTCTACGCAGGAAGCTTCAAGGTTAGGGAATATGGGGCCACTGTGGAAGAAGATTAATGGATCCATAAACTATTATTTATATAATACAACAGTGGAATGCACTACGCACACAGAGTACTAAATCGTACTGTCCAATCAATATGGCAGCGCCCACCTACTGTTTAACCTTAAAGGGTAACTGTACCCACAAACACAAGTTTAAAAACAAACAATCAAACATTTTCTGGGACGTTAGAGACACTAACCCTACATACTGTTACTTTAGGTACCAATAAGACTTATTCTGGCTCTACAGTATATCCCAACACAAGGAGAGGGTCTGTCCCTGCCAAAATAGGATAGTTTGGGTATATGTCAGTTATGGGTTTGACAGTTGACATCACAGCCAATGACTGAATGTTAATCCCCCGTCTGCCTCTTCTGAGCATGCCCAGGCTCAGTACAGGCTCAGTACAGGTTTCTAAATGGCTCAGTTTCCATGAGGCATCCAGAAGCATAGCAGGCATACAGTAATGAATTCATAGGACAAACTATGATAAATTAACATATTATAAAGAGGCCATTCTTCCTAAAAGATGTTATTATGAGGGGGGAGTTTTTCTTTAACCCCACCTGATATATTCACCACATTATTAGATGTATTATTAACCAGATATTTAAGGATTATAATTGTCCCCATTTATGCAGAGAAAGCTGGCTCCTCCCTCCATGCAGTCAATCAAGGTTGTGACTGTTGACATCACAGCCAACGATTGACTGCTATTTTCTATAAAAGGCTCATTTACAAATACATGTAATGAACTGTTAGAAATAGCAGTTGGGGTTGCGGACAGATAAATGACAAGTCACCAGTTTTTTGTTTTAAGGGTGGACGTGCCCTTTAAGGGGGGACATGCCCTTTAAGGGTAGACTTGCCCTTTAAGGGAGACTTGCCCTTTAAAGAGAAAAACTTTTATAAAGTTCCAACTTTTGTGGAACTTTATAAATCCACTTTTATTTTGTATTTTCCCATTTTGTGTTAGATAGAAGATGCCCCACATGACCCGACCCTACCAGCCTTAATCAAGCAAACGTAAAGGTTCCAACGCCCAATCACGTGTCTGCTGGCCAATACACTACACATAGCAGTTTCTTTACAGCATCAGGTGCATCATGGGATGTCAGTGGAATCCTGGGTACATCGGACATTTCAGTAATAGTTTATTATACAGTGTGAATGAGACACAAACAAACAGTGTTTATTTTTAACTTCCCCAATCCCAACATGAAAGGGTTAACCTTGGTATCATTCAGCTATACAGGGTTAATCTTATTAGGATGCAGTTTGACACATGGTGAATAGGGTTGGGATTTAGATGGCAGACAGCTGAAAGGGTTAACCCTACTAGCATACAACACGGCTGGTAGATTGAGATGGTTGGACTGTCACTTACCAGATATGAAAAACCTTCTCCAGCAGTTGGGTCTCGTCCCTTTATTCCCGTTCACTTCAGGTCTCTGACACTGGTCATCCCCACAGACTCTGAGCCATAGTCATAGTGATTGCTGGAGGACATGGAGCGACCCCAGGAGGTGCATTGGAGGCTGGAGCCTCTTTTCCTGAAGGCCGAGGTGAACCTGTAAAACTTCTTGTGTCTGTTCTTCAGATACTCCCTGTAGTTTTTGGTCAGCAGGGTGTACAGGAAGGGGTTAATGCAGCTGTTGCTGTAGGTCAGGCAGGTCACCAGGTAGTTTATACACTTTTGGGTCTGGGAGGAGAGTTTTGGGGACATGTCATAGAGTCTGATCAACTGCCAGATCCAGAAGGGCAAGAAACAAGCCCAGAAGACCAAGACTATGCTGAAGATCATGATGAGGACCTTTTGCTTGGGGGACCTCTTGCCTTCCTTCTTATTGATCGGGTTCCTCTGGGACTCCAGGTAGGTTCTGGCCAACCTACTGTATAGGTAGCCAATGACCATACCTGGAGCCATGATGCTGGTGCTGAAGAGGACGGTCAGGTAGATCCTGTAGGCATCTAGGCTCCAAGTTGGGGCGCACATCCTCTTGACCCCCTTCCCTTTCCCCTCAGTTAATGTCACCATGATCATCATGGGCAATGTGAGGAGCAAAGACAAGGACCACACGGCACCAGCCATGCCCTTCCTGTACCCTTTGGACTTCCTGACCGTATCCAAGGGCTTGGTGACTGCCATGTAGCGCTCGGTGCACATTCCAGTCAGGGTGAAGATGCTGGCATGCATGGTCAGGAGGTCCAGGCTGAGAAGGATCCTGCAACCCAGGTCTCCGAAATACCAGTCCCGGGCAAAGTAGGTGCAGACGATAAAGGGGATGCTGGACAGATAGAGGAGATCGGCCAGGGCCAAGTTAATGATGGAGATGTACATAGAGGCAGCACATTTCATGGACTGGCACATCACTGCCAGGGTGTAGACATTCCCAGCCACCCCAGACACATACATCAGGGACAGCACCGTTCCAAAGGTCCCAGTGATGAGAAGCTCTTCAGTCCCACCACCAGGGATGGACACGTTGCTCCCCAGGACAGAGGAGTTAGGCTCCATGTGGAGATGGTGAGACGACTGTGATCGCTCATCAGCTGGTTACTCAGGGGTGGTGGTGTTGGGGGACAGAACTAGAGACCCCCCTCTATGTGGAACTCTGTTAGACTATCCCACATACCCGTATCTTGTCCCTCAACTAGTGGGGTCCCTTGACTGCCCATCCCATACAACCTTCTCCTTGGCCCATTCCCTGGCCCTAACTGTGTTCTCAATATTTTCTATTCCACCATCTCTATGGAACTTTACCCTAGACGGTTCCCCTTACCTGTGTCCTTCTCATTGATCAGTCCAGTACCTGCTTCTCCTGCCTCTCTCTTTCTCTCTCTCTTTTCTCTTTCTTATTCCTACTGTCCTTAAAAGTTCCTGCCCTCTCTTCTCTCTCTCTGTCTCTTAATGTTCCAAATCTCCCCGTGTCTCTCTCCGGCTGCTGCTGTTCAGATGTCTCTATTCTCTCTTGCCGTTTCTCCAGCTTCTTTACACTCCTCCCTCTCCCTCCCTGTATTTTATATCCATTCACATCCTTATTCTCACCCCCTGCGTCTGTGTGCAGAGGATCCTTCCAGTGTCCCAGTCATTCATTCTGACTGGCCCCATGGTTGATTGTCCCAGGGGAAGGTTAAAGGTCGGACTACACCTGTACATTCTCAACAGAGATACAATCACTCAAACTAGACAGACAGTGTCACACACAAAGTGTATCACACTGTCACACTGTCACAGTGCTCTTCATCCTGGACTTCTGTTTGTGTTTTAATACAACAACAGCTGCAATGGAATCCTGTTACAATTTATATTTTAGAGTAAACCTGACAATCCTTTATCCATTACCAGCACACAGTGGTGCAAATCTGTCTCAAGACACAGCAATGTTCACTATTGGATAAACCCTGACAGTGTCACATTCCCTTTGTTTTGAAATACAAGGATATTATAGGTCACAATAGTGACATTTTATTTACAACAAGACACACAATTCAGTGACCCATGTGACTGGTTATAACTGATGACATAACTAAACACTGATTATAACCGATGACATAGCTAAACACTGATTATAACCGATGACATAAGCTAAACACTGAATTATGAACTGATGACATACTAAAAAGCACGATTATAACTGATGCATAACAAACCTGATTATAAACCGATGGCAATACTAAACACGGATTATAACCTCAACCACACTGATCGAACGAAACAAGCTACCACGATTATAACGATGACATAGCTAAAAACAACTGATTTAAACGATGGACAACTAACGCTATATACGGCTACTAATGATTATAACTGAATGGCAGTAGGCTACACACTGATTTATAACTGAGACGATGACAAACTGATTATACTGAACTACACTGTTTATACGATGCATATGCTAAACACTATTTCAGCAGTACTAACGCTACTATATCATGCTAAACACTGATTATAACTGATACTCGCTAAAACACTGATTATAAACTGATGACATAGCTTGTTAATCCGACTCTGACATTTAATACTGATAGGCCGATGACATAGCTAAAACACTGATTAATAACTGAGACATCGAACTAAACATCTGATTATAAACTGTATGACCTAGCTAAAACCTGAGTATAACTGATGAACATAGCTTAAACACTGACGTATAACTTATGGCCATAGCCAACAGCCTGATTATAACTGACTACACTAAATCACTGATATATAACTGATGACTACTAAACCCTGATTATAACGCGATGACATAGCTAACACTGATTATAACTGATGACATAGTAACACTGATTATAAGATGACGATACTAACACTGATTATAACTGATGCATAGCTAACAACTGATTATAACCTGATGGACATAGCTTAAACCACTGATTACTAACTGATGACATAGCGAAACACTGAGTTATCCTGATGACATAGCTAAACACTGATCTAACTAATGGCCATCGCATAACCACTGATTAATCTGATCATAGCACACAATCTGATTATAACCTGATGACATAGACCTATCTAACACTGATTATGAACTGTGAACATAGCTTAACACTGATTATACTGATGTTCATAGCCATAACACTGATATAACTGATGATCAACAAACAACATTATACGAGAATAGCTAACACTGATATACCATGACAGCTAAACACTGAGTTATATATACTGCCATGACATGCTTAACACTGATTATACTATGTGCCAACAAAAGCACTGATTATAACTGATGCATAACCTGATATACGACCCTGCTACACTGATTAAACTGATGACATAGCTAAACACAAAAACACTGGATTAATAACCGATGCATAGCTAAACACTGATTATAACCGTGACATCCTAAACACTGATTTAACGATGGACATAGCTACAACTGATTCTACCTTGATGCAGCTAAACACTGATTATAACTGATGACATAGCTAAACACTGATTATAACTGATGACATAACTAAAGAGCCAGGAGCAACAAGAGAGGCAACAGGGCATTGTTTAGCATTTCTGCTTTGTCTTGTGTATTTCAGCTTTAGGGGGTGATTTACCTTTATACAATTTTTCATTTGATTGGTGGACTTACCCCTTTGTCTCCAATTCCTGACATTATTTAGGGAATTAGTAACTCCTCCCACTGTTAAACAGGCCCTGATTGGTGGATATGGAGCAGAATGGGATTGTAGCTGCTAAAATATATTTCGAAAAATCCCACCCATGAATTTAATGTCTTCGGCCGATGCAAACTGAAATATTCTCACTATAGATGGTGGAACACATGCAGCAGTGCACAGTATAGGGTTGGCCATTGGAAGGAGTGTCTACTTTAGGCTGGGTACACACCATGCAATTCTCACTATAGATGGTGGAACACATGCAGCAGTGCACAGTATAGGGTTGGCCATTGGAAGGAGCGTCTACTTTAGGCTGGGTACACACCATGCAATTTGGTGAGAGATTGACCGATAGTTTGATGAATCGGTGGATAAATTTGCAGCGATTGACGTCCGACTGTTCATTCGTCTGAATCAGACAAATGGGGGATGATTTGTTCCTCTGTTGACCGCACCCTTGGTCGTAGCGAACTTCAGGGCTGCATTAACCACAGGGCAAAATGGGCAATTGCCCTGGGGCCCCCACCACTGAAGGGCCCCTTCTTTATTTTACCTTTTAAAAACAAAAAAACTATTTTTCAGAATCCCCAGACTGACACACTCATTTTACTGTCTAGCTACACTGACGGTCTCTATCTTTCCTGGCCAAGGTAAGTTGAACAGGAAGGATGAACTGGGCTGGACTGTAGGACCCAGGGGAATGCAGGGCAGTGAGGAGTCTTCAGTTAATTCTGATTGGTCCAATCAGCCAGTGCCAATTCTCCTGAAGGGGAGTGGGTGGAGCCAAGCAGCAGGTCAGAAGCAGTGGCCACATGGACTGTGAAGGTTTGTCAGGTAAGTGTGTCGGGTAAGTACCCGCCATGTTTGGAATTGGAACTGTGGGAGACTTTCTTACAACTAAAATATAAACAGTAAAGGAAACTATAATGTAAGGGGTGTTGGTGGCTGATTTTGGGGGTGACCCTGAGTTGGGTGCTGGTGGGACTTTTGGGGTGACCCTGAGTTGGGTGTTGGTGGGACTTTGGGAGGGGACTCTGAGGGGGGTGTTGGTGGCTGATTTTGTGAGTGATCCTGAGAGGGGTGCTGGTGGGACTTTGGGGGTGACCCTGAGGGGGGTGCTGGTGGGACTTTGGGGGTGACCCTGAGGGGGGTGCTGGTGGGACTTTGGGGGTGACCCTGAGCGAGGTGTTGGTGGCTTATTTTGGGGGTGACCCTGAGTGGGGTGCTGGTGGGACTTTGGGGGTGACCCTAAGGGAGGTGTTGGTGGCTGATTTTGGGGGTGACCCTGAGGGGGAAGGGTGTTTGTGTGCTGGGGGCTCTCTTGGGGCTGATGGGTCTGGGTGAATAATAGAACGCCCGGGGGAACACGCAAGACTTTCCTTACTGCCTCTCCACTCGCGGCTCCTTCTCAGCTGTCATGCGCGCTGTCCCGATTGTGTGCCTATCTTTTGCCCAAGATAGGCGCTCGGTCAGGAACATTGCGCCTGACAGCTGAGAAGGAGCCGCGAGTGGAGAATAAGTGTTCTCACCTCCCTGTGAATAAGAGATACAGATTTCCTGTATATAAAGTGCATGTCCACCCCCAAACGATTTTTTAGTATGTTGCAGGGAAAGGCTGTAAATCTCGACCTCGCGAGGTTTACAGAGGTTCCAAAAATGTCCCCAAATCTACTTACCAGACTTCGTTCCCCCGACGCCGCCTGCTTAACTTCCGTGCCTTTCCCAAATCAAGCAGAAGGGGCTCGTCCGGCATCCGCCCCTGTGATTGGCTAAGGCATTGGATAAGGCTCTGTTCCTAAAGCTACGAGACACACACACTTTACTATTAATATTACAGAAGTTCTATAGGTGTGAATAGCCACACTATCTTCTGATAATCATATACTGTATTAGACCCTAGCAATCCTGCATATTAAATAAAGGGGTGAAGTGCTGAATCTTCTGGCCATCTATGGGAGCCGGAGGATAACTGGGACGATGTATTAAAGGGAAACCAAAGGCAAACAGTTTTTTTAATAATAAAATACTTGTAATAACCTTCCAGGGGAATTATACAACAGCACCTGATTTATTCACCAGCCGTTTGAATTATTTACAGCCAAGACTTGTGGAAACATAACACAGTGTTATTTAATAGAGATAAAGATAAACCACACAGAACGATAAATTATTCATCTCATCCCATTATGCGGCGTTGGCCGTACAAACAGTCCTGGGCTCACTGGGATGTTTGCTGCACAGTGAGAATCAATAACACCCACCATCCTGTTACCTGGGATTATTCTCATAGTTGTGCAGTATGACATGTGCATTGGGTGTAGGAATTTCGTGCTGATTAATTCTCCGTTCACACTGGGCGTGTTAGTGGGTCATCCAATAGAAACGGGCGACTATACCTAAAAAAAATAAATAAATTGCTTCCCATGTTCTACTAGAACATCCTTCCCTGTAACTCTGGGAACACGGGGTCCTATTTATAAATCCGCGGTATCGGAAAGTTCCAATTCTGCGGGTTATCTGGATATTTGGGCAACAGTCGTACATTTATGACCACGTGCAATAACGATGTAATATTGTATGGGGGATACTGCACGGTATCGGTATTTTTCATCACGGTCATAATTGTACAACCATGGCCGTAAATAACAGATCACGGTCATAATTGTACGACCATGGACGTAAATAACAGATCACGGTCATAATTGTGCGACTATGGCCGTAAATAACAGATCACGGTCATAATTGTACGACCATGGCCGTAAATAACAGATCACGGTCATTATTGTACGACTATGGATGTAAATAACAGATCACGGTCATAATTGTACGACTATGGCTGTAAATAACAGATCACGGTCATAATTGTACGACTATGGCCGTAAATAACAGATCACGGTCATAATTGTACGACTATGGCCGTAAATAACAGATCACGGTCATAATTGTACGACCATGGCCGTAAATAACAGATCACGGTCACAATTGTACGACCATGGCCGTAAATAACAGATCACGGTCATAATTGTACGACTATTGCCTGAAATAACAGATCACCGGTCCATAATTGGTCGACTATGGCGTAATAACAGATCACGGTCATAATTGTACGACTATGCCGTAAATAACAATCACGGTCATAATTGTACGACCTGGCGTAAATAACAGATCACGGTCATAATTGTACGACATGCCGTAAATAACAGATCACGGTCTAATTTAGTACGACCATGGCCGTAAAAACGATCACGTCAAAGTTACGACATGGCAAATAACAGATCACGGTCATATTGTACGACTCATGGCCGTAAATAACAGATCACGGTCATAATTGTACGACCGGGCCTAAATACAATCACGGTCTAATTGTACGACCATGGACGTAAATAACAATCACGGTCATAATTGTACGACCATGGCCGTAATAACAGACACGGTCATAATTGTACGACCATGGCCGTAATAACATCACGGTCATAATTGTACGACCATGGCCGTAAATAACAGATGCGGTCATAATTGTACGACCATGGCCGTAAATAACAGATCACGGTCATAATTGTACGCCATGCCGTAACTAACAGATTCACGGTCATATTGTAGACTATGGCCGTAAATAACAGATCACGGTCATAATTGTACGACCATGCGCCGTAAAATACAGATCACGGTCTAATTGTACGACCATGCCGTAACAACAAGACACGGTCTAATTTGTACGACCATGGCCGTAAATAACAGATCACGGTCATAATTGTACGACCATGGGCGTAAATAACAGATCACGGTCATAATTGTACGACCATGGCCGTAAATAACAGATCACGGTCAGAATTGTACGACTATGGCCGTAAATAACAGATCACGGTCATAATTGTACGACTATGGCCGTAAATAACAGATCTTACAAGAAAACCTCGTTATAATTGTGATAGGAAGAAGCATGGATACACCACAAGGCACTTTGGGGTATGATCTAGATTATGGAGTTTGAGATGCTCTATCTTATTCATATTGCCCTGTGGCCCCATTGATGATCAATGGAAGTAGGAGGCCATATGTAAAGATGTCCCATGCAGCAGCCCTGTCTACTTGATCGATTATCTTCTGGGATTGAGTGATGAATGGAGCACTAGAACCGGTTAAAATTCCCAGGACCTGAACCGCTAGAACCTACCACTGGGTGCGCAATAGACAATAGATTGGAAGCTATAATTACCTAAAGTAATTGATCTGCTCTACACCCTATCTATCTCCAGACTTCAGGCTCCAGACCCGACCTAGCGAGAGCAACTTTAGGTAAGTTTAACCTCCTATTGCACACCCTGGGGTAGGATTTAGCGGAAGAAAGGAAGAAAGCTTTTCCTTTAATTCCCCACTAATTTAACGTCATTACATGATATTATCTGCCAAGTCCCTTGGGTGCTGCTATTGTAATAGTTTATATTATTATATCCCAGGCTTTGTTCCCTGACACCTAAAAGAAGGTTTTAATCTTCCCTACAAAGACGTCTCATTTCGCTCTTTGTAACAAATATCACAGGAAAGTCTCTTTGAAACCAAAATTCACAACGCGGCTCCATCTTAGAGAATCTAGATTTGTTTCTCTCCCTGGTACAAAGTGACACTGGTTTTGATGGTCAGTTCTTCTGATCTGTCTGGTCTGGTGACAATTTAGGATTACATCATAGAGTGTAGGGTCCTGGATGTATTCAGGTGGGACAGTTTCCCTGGGCTCTTAATGCTGTGTACGAACGGCCCGCGTGTAGGCGCATTATCGGCCAAAACGGTCAGTCGTTCGGAGATCCGCCAAGTCGGTCGTTCACGATCCCCGAACAAATGACCGTTTTGGCCAATAAAGCGCCTACACACGGGGCTGATTATTGTCAGAAACCTTTGTTCGTACACATCGTGCGTCCCTTGTCAAGACCCGCGATCGCGCGTGTGTACGAGCCTTTAGACACATGGGCAGATGCAAGGCCAATATTCCTGCAATCGATAAACCAACCGGTAATAAACTATAATGGCTGCAGCGGTATATAGACCTGAATGATCTTGTGGTCCATCGAAGGCCACAGAATTGACCGTGAGTTACTAATATGTTGGATCCGTCAGTATCGACCCTTTATCGTTAGTGTGTGTAGCGCATTTCCAAGAGCTCCCGAGGCCGGCGAACGTTCATTAGGAAATGGAAAAAAATTTCCCTCAGCTGCGGAAAGTATCGGGAGTCAGCCGCGGCTGAGGGAAATCTGCAGAGAACACTCGGGATCTTTGGAAAATGACATTAGATAATGTGTGTACTCGGGTTTAATCTGCCCTTATTCTAGGAACACATGGGCGAATATTTTAATCTGAGCGATCACAGGATTGGCCGAAATGTACCGGCTGTCCAATCAAATGTTTGTCCGATAATGCTTTGTGGGTATGCAGCCATAATCTACCAATCAGATGCTAGCAATTTTGCAACCTATTAAATAAGCCCCATGGACAATATGCCCCTATGTTTTCACACAGCAGATCTATCAATTGATACAATGCAATCTATAAAGATATTCAGCATTCAATTCTCTAGGAAAAAGTTAAGCAAGCATTGTACCACTGTGGCCTCCAGAGGTCGCTCTTTCAGAGGTCGCTCTTTCATTGCAGTACAGGGATGAGATTGATCTGCTTTCTGGGAAATGGACATGGCAGTTTTAATAGATGTTGTACTAAAAAGCACAGATTGTTAAGGAAATAGTTAACCACGGTCTGTAATAGACTAATGTCAGATTTCGCTCTTTGTACCGGTTACTAGACGTCCGCCATTGGAAAAATATTTGAGTCTGGAATCTCTCGGAAACCGCTAGAAAGACTTACACGGTAGCGGAGGTTGAATAAAAACATAATCCACCCTTTTACCCTTCCCTATATGATACCTGCCTAACAGGTTAAAAAAAACTCCTTCCCGATTCACGGAATAACAAAAACTTCAGGATAATCTGTTTAGAGGGAATAGCTCCTAATGGGAATGTTATTCTAATTAATAGGATTAATTCCAATCCCGGTAACATTATGTAATTGGGTTCAGCCTCCACTAGGTGGCCTCATTTCTAGGCACCATTTTTTTCGGATAAAAGTTCAGTCAGTCGTGTCCCAAAACCCATGCAATTATTTAGGTCCAATCGACCGATACACTCAACTATCGGTCGAAATATTGCATTGTGTGTACCCAGCTTTAGTGCGCCGATTCGGCTAATTAATGATTGAACATATTTTATAAACTAATGTGGAGGAGCTGTGACGATTGGTACGCGGTCTACCTGGCACGAGCTCCACTGCGAACTACATCTCCCCGTTCCTTTCATTGATCTATAGAGAAGAACGATGACAATGTGGAATGTAATTTGATAGGATTGGATGTACAATGACAGCCTATACGGTAATTGAAACGGGGAAGATATTCAGCTGTCAGCAGACAAATTGTATTAACTATTCGTCATAATTCATCAGAAAAGGCAGACGCCATATTTAAATCCACCGGAATAGCCCTGCAATATGTTCATTCATTTTGACATAACCTGAAAAATTGTATTTATTGGTCCTTTGTGCGTTTGTTTAAACACTAAATAAGAGGTGTAAATGTGTGCCTGTGTGAGTAATCTGCAGTGACCAATCAGATGTTTTTATTGCTATGACTTACTGAGGGACAATGCTTAGTTTGTCGCCGACTTCAGACACGCTCAGTGTGACTGTGTTTTACCCTGGGTTATAAAGGAACTTCCCAATGAGCTGCAGGGCTGTAATTAGAATAAGATTTAACTTATATCCACCCAGGTATAGAATCACTTAAAAGGACAAGTAATAAAATTCTTTTGGCTCGAGAAAATGTGTTTTAGGCTAAAATTCTCATTCCGCAATTCCTTTTGCAGGAAGTTGATCATGAATATTTAATTCTGCAGATTAATAGGGACGTCTGGGGTAATCCGGAGAAGCGATGAGAGGGATGAGAGACAGAGCTGCGTAACGAAGGGAATAAATAATCACCTTGGAGCTGAACCAGTATAATAGAAATAGAGAGGTTCTTACAGTATTCCGACTATCTCAGTCAGTAGAAATCTGTGTTTAACCCTTCGCTATGGGAGATCTTCTATTCACTAGACAGCAATATTTTATTTATAGCGCTGTACCAGCAAGAAATAGTTCTGCGTCCAGTAGATAACGTGCCCAGGGGTTCCGTACAGTTCACTTAGACTATGGCCAAAACTACATTTCCCAGCACCCCTGTTAACGCTTTGAATTGTTTTATAAATCAGAACTCGCTAGAAAGGGTTTAGGTAAGAATCAAACCGTATTTAAAGCGCAAATTCACTGCAAAGTCCCTCTCTGCAATTTACGGCTTTATGAGCTGATGCAGCTTTAATCAGGAGCTCGTACGGCCCATAACTGACTAGCACCTGGAAGGTACTGGCTAAAATGTCCGTATGGGGACTGAACTTGCCCTTTAAATTACTTACTGGAACTTCAACGTGAGTAAAAAACTGTCCTGTTCACTGCGAGTAATAATCCGCTCCCTCTATTAACACCCGTGTAATGATCCGGACATAATGGTGATAACGTTGGTAACCGTATGTGTTTGTGGCAGTGATGGGGTTAATGATAGATGGATGTGTGTCTCAGGTGGCTGCATTGGGAACAATAATAGAGTAATCTATATGGAAATAGCCACATTGCAATGCAGTAATATTACATCTGCCCAAATTTCTATCTGCTGATGTTTTGCTTGAGCCCAAAGGAACAAGAAATTGTGGAATATAAGGAAAAGCTGACTGTCCATATAACAACCCCACTCCCCAGACAATATCCCACTCCCCAGACAACATCCCACTCCCCAGACAACATCCCACTCCCACTCCCCAGACACCATCCCACTCTCACTCCCCAGACAACATCCCACTCCCACTCCCCAGACAACATCCCACTCCCACTCCCCAGACAACATCCCACTCCCCAGACAACATCCCACTCCCCAGACAACATCCCACTTCCACTTCCCATATAACAATCCCACTCCCCAGACAACATCCCACTCCCCAGACAACATCCCACTCCCCAGACAACATTGGCACTATCGGCCGTGACTTACTGACAGTCCCGATCGCCATCCAGTACGGATGAACAGATGACCAAGCTCGGTTGCAGCTGGCCGCCCCGCACCATCGGATATTTCCGACTGACCGATACACAGTGGGTCGTCCGGAAGTATCTCCTGGTGTGTACCCAACCTAAGAGTGCTGGATTTTTTCTATTGGTCAGAGACTGCAGTAAGGGGACAGCCAATCAGGAAATGGTATCTCCAGGGTCCATAGTTGGAACATTTGTGGTGGTAGATCCTGCGGCCTAAGGTTGAGCTGAGGAAATCAAAGCATTTGGGTAAATTCGGTATCAGCATTAAAGGACAACTATACTGTAAACATTCACTCTTTTAAAAATGAAATGTAGCTTTGACAGGGAGTTAGGATTGATTATTGACACCTCCCAATTTCGTTTTGTTTATGAACTACAGCAGATACAGTTTTCATTTGCCAGGTTAGTGCACTGGGCCTTCCTGTATTAAGGATAGTGCTGAAGCACTCAGGAAGCCTGGCATAATCATTATTCTTTGTGCTGCCGTTCCTCATAGAAATGATATTGGGAAGTAGAAAGTACCAAACCTACCTCCCTTTTTAATTTTAACTGTTTTTGAAAAAACTTAAAAACGCACTATAGTTCTCCTTTAACCACAGTGTGACGCCAGCTGTAGACTGCAATAAATAATGTCACACAAAAGAGACACAAACACAATATGAAATAGTTTGCAATGGCAGTGTGTTACATAGCCACACGAATGCTTTATAAATGTCAGGAAAGTAGGAAATAACGTGTGATCTCTCCCTTAACGTCCCCAATTGTCTCATTTGTAAACTCTATTTCATTTATCTTAAAGGGACATTGCATTGCAGACTTATGGTGGGTGGGACGTGGGCATTCCGGGAATGTTGCCGTGCCATATGGGGGTGTGGCTTGTCCAGGTTGGGTTGTTCCAGGGCGGAGCCGATTATGCCACTGTTAAGGTGCCCATACATCTATGAGATTTTACTTACCCGACCGAGCGCTCACGCGATATATATTTGACCGACATGCGATCGCGAAATCTCATTCATTTTGCGATCGCATGTTGGTCGAATGTAAGATCGGGAGAAGTGGTTCCGGCAGCATCGATGAACATCGCGTGAGCGCTCGGTCAGGTAAGTAAAATCTCATAGATGTATGGGCACCTTTAAGGTTCGTACACATGTCCGATGTGTGCACCGAGCCACGACCCCCACCGATGATGCATTCGCTCGATGAGCGGTTAATTCAGCTGAGAATCATGCGTGTGTATTTGTTCGGTCGGGGGCGTTCGGTGATCCGCCAGGCGTGTCCTGGTCTTTGGAAAGTTGGGAGGTATGTACATAATATAAATGTATATAAAATGCAGATCCCTCCAGGGATAGTTACCCTAATATAATCCCTTATATAATTTCCACGTGCAGCTTAATACCGGTGCCCCCTACTGGACAATATCTCAGCCTATATCCAGAGTGCCAAGCTCTCCCAATACCGTCCCTGGCTCCTCTGGTAACGTACAGGTGGAGTGTTTGTGATAAGAAGATCCGGTGGGGTAAGTGGAAGGATCCCTCTCGGTGATGCGGTAGCTAGGTGGATTAAAGAATTCAGATTATTGATATTGTTTTATTTTATATATAAATTAAAGAGATATTCCTCATATTTACTCTTTTTGTTTATCTGCGAGGCCTGATAATTCCCAAGGCGATGCAGTGTAGATGTTACTGATTATCCTTTCTCTATTATTAATAGGACTATTTAATATTCCACTTGCACACGGTGTGAACGTATCAATACATTTGGACCTTTATTGTGTAGCGAACAAACAGCTACACCCACAAATCCTTCATTATAAACCTATTCATCCCATAATGACTTGTATGGATGTTCCTATCCTTTAAATGGTGAAAATCTGAGCCAATCATCTGCTTCCCGGGGGGTCGCGTTTCTGTATTGCGTTAATACAATATGGGGAAGATGGGGGGGGAGGTTCAAGATGGGAAAGGGAGCCCCAGGTGGCCAGGATAAAGTAGGAGAGATTGATTATTGTGTCCACTAATGACGCCCCCTACAGTCCCTGCAAAGATACTGCTGCCCCCTACAGTCTTGTTGCTTCCTGCGGTTCTGGTAGTACAGACCATTGACCCATATCATATTGCCCCAATCATTAGAGATGTAATGTGGGATCGAATCGAATCTGAGGGTTTCAAACAAAACTTTTAGCACTCCCAGATTTTTCGGATTTTCAATTTTTATCGAAAATCGAAAGTAGACGATTACCAAAAATCGAAAGTAGACGTAATGGATCCCCGACTGTAAAGATAAGGATTTTAGAAGTCACTGAGGAGAGTTCTGTTCCATATGAAGGTATACAAGGACACAGACTAGTTATACAGGGAACTCGTGGGTACCACTAGTATTTAGGATAGTATCCCCTACTGTAAATATAAGGATATGAGAAGTCACTTGAGGGTTCTGTGTAATATAAAGGTACAAGCGACCAGACTTGGGTATACAGGGAACTCTGGGTACCACTCAGTATTTAAGGATAAATGTATACCCTACTGTAAATTATAAGGATATTAGAAGTCACTGAGGGAGGTTTCTGTCCATATAAAGTATAAAGACATAGACTGATCTTTACAGGAACTGGGTACCACTCATGTATTATAAGGGATAATGATAAGCCCTACTGGTTAAATGTATAAGGATAAGAATTACGAGGAGTTCTGGTGTCTATATAAGGTACAAGGACACGGACTGATTTATACAGGTAACTCTGGGTAACCACTCATGTATATAAGGATAGGTATCCCCTACTGTAATTTACTAAGGATATATCAGAAAGTCACTAGGAGTCTGTCGATAAAGGTACAATGAACCAGACAGTTACAGGGGAATCTGCTGGTAACACTCATTTAGTTATAAGGGATAATGTTATCCCTACTGATTAAATTATAAGGATATTAGGAAAGTCACTGAGGAGTTTCTGTGTCATAGTAAAGGTACAAGGACACAGGACTGAGTTATACAGTCGGGCACTCTGGGGTGTACCAACTCATGTTTATAAGGATAATTGTATCCCTACGTAAATATAGGAGTACTTAGAGTCGACTGAGGAGTGTCTGTTGTCATAAAGGTTACCAAGACACAGACGAGTTATCAGGGAACTCTGGGTACGACTCATGTATTATAAGGGATAGATCCCCTACTGTAAATGATAACGGATATTAGAAGACTCCCTGAGGTATTTTCTGTGTCCTATAGGTACTGACGTGACAGACTATTTATGATGAACTCTGTACACTGCCATGTTCTGAATAGGACTAATGTACGCCTCTGTAATATAGGATTGTAGTCACTGCATGCGAGTCGTGTCCATAAAGGTATCATAGGACGACTGAGTTCTTGTGTACTCTGGTACCACTCATGTATTTCAGGGAGACCAAATGCTGCCCTATGTATTGGATATTAGGCATTCTGGGGTTCTAACTGCCTAAAAGGTACAGGGACTAGACTAGTAATCTGGACTGGTACACTATGTTTTAGGTAAAAAAATTTATCCTACTGTGAATCTACATATGGATGACATGTTCTCATATTAGCAGGATCAGAGAAGAGTTCTGTTTAAGTTACATCACAATAACAGATGCAGTTACGTCTCATGTGGCACACTCGGGTCCACCATGTTTAATATTATCCCCATCTTATATAGTGATGATTATGGAAGGTACTGTGAGTTCGTTTTGGGTATAGGTAAATGCCAGCTGAGTTCTTACGGAACCGTACCACTCTGATTATAAGTGTATGTAGTCCCCACGTAATTTATCAGATTGAGCCTGAATTTGGTGTCATATAATGTACGGGCAGACTGAGATCAGGGCCGGAACGGAACCAATGGGATGTATCCCTCTAATATGAATTAGAAGTACTGGATTTCTATAAGCAGGCCAAGCGAGTCAGAACTCGGGTTCCTCAGTCTTTAAGGTCTACGTATTTAGAATTAAGTATCTTATCATGCGATGAGACCTACTGCCGGTAATCTGAGCACCTTCAGCAACTCTAAATGTTTCACTCACTCGATGATCACATATGACGCTATTGAGTCCTTTTTTTTGTAGCTTGATGACAATTGCTGTCGTGTTGGTTAAACACATAGGGGTGTTGATCTCTTATTAGACTACAATGTATCCCGCTCTCTTAGCGGGTCCTCAGGGTAAGTTAGTAACTTCAGTGTTCTCATCGTGCGTTTCTACTTATCATAGATTTGAGCGATTGTATGTATAATGCGGTTTGCCGCTGATAGTGGCACTGGGGAGCCTGAGTAGATTTTACTATATATGTACAGTAGGGGAACTCCAAGGGACCGAATAATGTTACTGAGAACTTTAGAAATCAACATTGCAGTGATGACCGAAGAACCTGCTCCAGGCCAGTGATCGCGAAGTATTGTTAAATAAATACTTCAATGGCAAGCAACAGACAGCCAAGGACTAATGGTACCTCTGATATTCCTCGATTGGTTTTACATGGCAGAACTCCACTAATCCTCTCTACCACGTTACTAAATGGTCACCATCTGATATCCGATGTTTTACATTGCAGTAATGTCCACTAATCTCTCTACACCACGTTACTAATGTCACCTCGATATTCCGATTGTTTAACTTGACAGAATGTCCCACTAATCCCTCTAAACACTCACTAAATGGTCACCGCCTGATATTCCGATTGGTTTAATTGCAGAATGTCCCCTAATCCTCTCTAACCCGTTACGTAAAATAATGGGTCACACTCGATATCCGATGGTTTACATGGCAGAAGTGCCATAATCCTCTCTCTACCATCGTTATAAATGGTCAACCTCGATTTCCGATGGTTTCATGTCAGAAATGTCCACTAATCCTCTCTACCACGTACTAAATGGTCACCTCTGATATTCCATTGGGTTTACCATTGCAGAATGTCCAACTAATCCTCTTACCACGTTACTAAAGGTGGCACCTCTGATATCCGATTGGTTTACATTGCAGAATGTCCACTAATCCTCTCTACCACGTTACTAAATGGTCACCTCTGATATTCCGATTGGTTTACATTGCAGAATGTCCACTAATCCTCTCTACCACGTTACTAAATGGTCACCTCTGATATTCCGATTGGTTTAAGTTGAAGAATGTCACTAAATCTCTACCAAGTTACTAAATGGTCACCTCTGATATTCCGATTGGTTTACATTGCAGAATGTCCACTAATCCTCTCTACCACGTACTAAATGGTCACCTCTGATATTCCGATTGGTTTACATTGCAGAATGTCCACTAATCCTCTCTACAACGTCACTTTGTCCCTGGTACTGCAGGGCACATACAGGAACACATGATTAATACAAACAAAGGGCCAACAATAGGGGAATTTGTACATTGTATCGCTCCAATTTTACAGCATGAATAATAAGAATAGGATATCCCCCATACTGTACAATTGATATGTGGTGTTTATGAGCCCCATAAAAGATAAGGTTATAAATGTGTGTTGGAAGTGTAATTAGTTATACCTGAGGAAGGCACAGGTGGCTCCCCAAGATGTTGAATATGTTGTTTGCCAAATAAACTGTGATACACAAGAGTAGTGTGCTCCTCTGCTTTTCTTTTAGACTTAGATCTTACCCGTGGTAGGGGTTGATAGGACTGCTAGAGTGACTCTAACACTATATTCTGCAGTGAACTGTTTCTGGCTCCTCCCCCAATCTGAGTCACCGGACACCCAGATTGTCAGCTACAGACAATTAAATCTCACTGCTGGTGATTGTTGCTTCATGTACAGTAATGTTCCGGTGGCGAGTTACTGTTTCCTATTGCTTTATAAATGATACACAAGGACATCCCATAAACTTGACATAGAGTAACCCTATGACCTATGGCTTGTTAGCCTATATCAATATAGAGCCTTCTTGTGACCTATTGGCCCCTATTGATTCATGATGGTTTGGTCCATCACAGGTGAGTCAATCGTATGTAGGTTGTTAAGGTCATTGTGTTTGATGTGTATTGTAGATTTCTTTTGTTCAGGGGGTTCACAGAGGACAATGATAATTCAGTACAGAATCCCACCCTCTATACAAGTAATTCGCACTGAGATAATAGACATGGTAGAATTAAACATAACTATAATATGTAGGAAACATACCGTACATTGAATTCACACAGATCCCATTTATATGGGATTAATATTTCTTTATGTGTGGGAGCAGTCTACTGCCTGCTGGTGCAATAAATGGGTGCATTCTATAAAACTAGTAACTGGTACCAAATCATTACATGCAATGCTTAAATAGCAAGGTATATAATGTACTGGTACCGGTTACAGTGTATCCGTACAGCATTGTATATAATGTACCAGTACCGGTTACAGTGTATCCGTACAGCATCGTATATAATGTACTGGTACCGGTTACAGTGTATCCGTATAGCATTGTATATAATGTACTGGTACCGGTCTACAGTGATCCGTACAGCATTGTATTAATGTACCGGTTACAGTGGATCCGTACAGCATTGTATATAGTAATGGTTCCAGGTACAGTGTATCCATACAGCATTGTATATATGTACTGGTACCGGTTACAGTGTATCCGACAGCATTGTATATAATGTATCGGTACCGGTTACAGTGTATCCGTACAGCATTGGTATAATGTAACGGTTACAGTGTATCCATACACCATGTAGATAATGTACTGGTACCGGTTACAGTGTATCCGTACACCATTGTATATAATGTACCGGTTACAGTGTATCCGTCCAGCATTGTATATAATAAACAAGGACCAGTGCAGTGTATCCATTCAGCATTGTATATAATGTACCGGTAGCGGTGTACAGTGTATCCGTACAGCATTGTAATTTGTATATAATGTACCGGTACCGGTTACAGTGTATCCGTACAGCATTGTATATAATGTACCAGTTACAGTGTATCCGTACACCATTGTATATAATGTACTGTGGTACCGGTTACCAGTGTATCGCTACAGCATTGTATATAATGTACCGTTACAGTGTATCCGTAAGCATGTATATAATAAACAGAACCAGTTACAGCGTCGATCGTGTACAGCATTGCTATAATGTACTGGTACGTTACAGTGTATCCGTACAGCATTGTATATAATGTACGGTACGGTTACAGTGTATCATACAGTCATTGTATATAATGTACTGGTACCGGTTACGGTGAATCCGTACAGCATGGAATATAATGTATCGGTACCGGTTACAGTGTATCCGTACAGCATTGTGTATATGTACCGGTTACAGTGTATCCATACACCATTGTATATAATGTACTGGTACCGGTACGTGATACGGACTACACCCTGTATTATAGGTACGGTTACAGTGTATCGTCCAGACTTGTATATAATAAACAAGTACCAGTTGCAGTGTATCCATTCGCATTGTATATAGTACCGGTACCGGTTACAGGTATCCGTACAGCATTTGTAATTGTATATAATGTACCGACCGGTACCGGACGGATCCGTACAGCATTGTATATAATGTACCCAGTTACAGTGTATCCGTACACATTGTATATAATGTACTGGTACCAGGTACAGTGTATCCGTTAAAGCATGTATATAATGTACCGGTTACAGTGTATCCGTACAGCATTGATATAATAAACAAGAACCAGTTACAGCGTATCTGTACAGCTGCATAATAATGTACTGGTACCGGTTACAGTGTTGTATCCGTACAGCATTGTAAATAATGTACCGGTACGGTTACAGTGTATCCGTACAGCATGTATATAATGTTACCGGTTACAGTGTATCCGTATACACATTGTATATAAGTACCGTACTGGTACAGTGTATGCGTACAGCATTGTATACAATGTAAGGTTTACAGTGTATCCGTACAGCATTGTATATAATGACCGGTTGACAGTGTATCTGACAGCATTGATATATGTACCGGTTACAGTGTATCCGTTATAGCATGGGATATTATGTAATGGTAACGGTTACAGTGTTATCCGTACACCATGTATTTATGTACCGGTTACAGTGTATCCTCCAGCATTGTATATAACATACCGGTAAACCGGTACAGTGGATCCGTACAGCATTGTATAGTAACAACCGGGTACCGGTTACAGTGTATCCGTACAGCATTGTATAAACGTATGGTATACGGTACAGTGTATCCATACAGCATTGTATATAATGTACCGGTACCGGTTACAGTTGTATCCATACAGCATTGTATATAATGTACTCGGTACCGGTACAGTGTATCCGTACAGCATTGTATATAAGTACCGGTACCGGTTACAGTGGATCCATACAGCATTGTATATAATGTACCGGTTACAGTGTATCCTACAGCATTGATATAATGTATCGGGGTACCGGTTACAGTGATCCGTACAGCATTGTATATAATGTATCGGTACCGGTTACAGGTACGTACAACAGTATATAGTATCGTTCAGTGTCCAACACATTGTATATAATGTCCTGGTACGGTACAGTGTATCCGTACAGCATTGTATAGTAATGTTTTTTTTTTTATAACCGGTTTACAGTGTAGCCGAACACCATTGTATACTAATTGTAATGGTACCGGTTAAGTGTATAAGTACAGCCATGTATATAATAAACAGTAACAGTTACAGCGTAATCCGTACAGCATTGTATATAATGTACCGGTAACCGGTTACAGTGTATCCGTACAGCATTGTATATAATAAAACAGGTACCGGTTACAGTGTTATCTGTACAGCATTGTATATAATGTACTGGTAACCGGTTACAGGTTACCATACAGCATTGTTTATAATGTACCTGGACCCAGTTACAGGTTCCCGTACAGCATGTATATAATGTACTGGTACGGTTACAGTGTATCCGTACAGCATGTATATAAGTACCGGTACCAGTTACAGTGTATCCGTACAGCCTTGTATATAATGTAACGGTAGCGTTACAGTGTATCGTACAGCATTGTATATAATAAACAGGTACCGGTTACAGTGTATCCATTACAGCATTGTATATAATGTACTGGTACGGGTACAGTGTATCCATACAGCATTGTATGAATTGTACCGGTTACAGGGGTATCCGTACAGCATTGTAAGAATGTAACGGTACCGGTTACAGTGTATCCGTACAGCATTGTATATAATGTACCGGTTACAGTGTTATCCATACAGCATTGTATATAACATACGGTACCGGTTACAGTGTATCCATGCAGCATTGTATATAATGTACTGGGAACGGTTTACAGTGTATCTGTACAGCATTGTATATAAGTGTACCGGTACCGGTACAGTGTATCCGTACAGCATTGTATATAATGTACCGGGTAAAGTGTATCCGTACACCATTGTATATAACATACCGGTACCGGTTACAGTGTATCCGTACAGCATTGTATATAACATACCGGTACCGGTTACAGTGTATCCGTACAGCTTGGATATAAGTACCAGTACCGGTTTACAGTACCGTAAGATTGTATTAACGCTACTTTTTTGGTACCGGTTACAGTGTATCCGTACAGCATTGTATATAAGTATCGGTACCGGTTACAGTGTATCCGTACAACCATTGTATATAATTGTACCGGTTACAGTGTATCCATACACATTGTATAATGTACTGGTACCGGTTTACAGTTGTTAATCCGCTACAGCATGTATATAATGTACCGGTTACAGTGTATCCGTACACCATTGTATATAATGTATGGTACCGGTTACAGTGTATAAGTACAGCATTGTATATAATAAACAAGTACAGTTACAGCGTATCCGTACAGCATTGTATATAATGTACCGGTACCGGTTACAGTGTATCCGTACGCATTGTATATAATAACAGGTACCGGTTACAGTGTCATCTGTACAGCATTGTATATAAGTACTGGTACCGGTACCGGTTCCTACAGCATGTGTATTATAATTTACCGGTACCAGTTACAGTGTATCCGTAAGCATTGTATATAATGTCTGGTACCAGGTTACAGTGTATCCGTTACCGCAGTATATAATGTACCGGTACCAAGTTACAGTGTATCCGTACAGCATTGTAGTAAATTGTACGTGTACCAGTTACAGTGTTGTATCCGTACAGCATGTTATATAAAAACAGTTACCGGTTACAGGTATCATACGCATTGTATAGATAATGTATGGTACAGGTTACAGTGTATCCATACAGCATTGTATATAATGTACCGTTACATGTATCGTACAGCATTTATATAAGTACCGGTACCGGTTACAGTGTATCGTACAGCATTGTATATAATGTACCGGTTACAGTGTATCCATACAGCATTGTATATAACATACCGGTACCGGTTACAGTGTATCCATTGCAGCATTGTATAATAATGTACTGGTAACGGTTTACAGTGTATCTGTACAGCCATTGTATATATGTACCGGACCGGTTACAGTGTATCGTACAGCATTGTATATAATGTACCGGGGTAAAGTGTATCCGTCACCATGTATATAACATACCGGATACCGGTACAGTGGATCCGTACAGCATGATATAACATACCGGTACGGTACGGTATCCGTTACAGCATGTTATATAAGTGTACCAGTACCGGTTACAGTGTATCCGTACAGCATGTATATAAAGTAATGTAACGGTTACAGTGTATCCATACAGCATTGTATATAATGTACGGTTACGGTTAGTGTATCCGTACCAGCATTGTATATAATGTAACTGGTCCGGGTACAGTGTATCCGTACAGCATTGTTATAACGTACTGGTACCGGTTACAGTGTATCCATACGCTTGTATATAATGTTACCGGTTACAGTGTATCCGTACAGCATGTATATAATGTACCGTACCCGGTCCGGTTACAGTGTATCCGTACAGACATTGTATATAATGTACCGGTACCGGTTACATGTATCCGTACAGCATTGTATATAATGTACTGGTACGGTTACAGTGTTGTATCCGTCAGCATTGTATATAATGTACCGGTTACAGTGTATCCGTACAGCATTGTATTAACAACCGGTACCGGTTACAGTGTATCCATACACAGATTGTATATAACATACCGGTACTGGGTTACAGCGTATCCGTACACTGTATATATATTACTGGTAAAAAACGCTTGTGTGTTTTTCCCTGCGTTGTGCATGTCGGTACTGTGTATAGAAAATGGTAACTCACTTTACATGGCTAAATACAGTGTATCTCTGTGTGTGTAGATGTACTCGGGAGTTGATTTTTGATTTCAGAAATCTGATGATTTGGGGAACTGATGAATCAGACACAGCTCATAATTTGCTAATTTATTAAAGAGTTAATTATATTTTTTTAAAGATGATGAACTATGGAGTCTTTTTAGTAATATAAATTCAGGATGGTAATTAACTGATTTTAAGGTATTTTTAGATATACAGTATGTTATATTATTTGCCTACGAATGATCATTGCTAATTCTGTTTTTATGATGTTATTAGATCACAATCACAATTAGAATTCTCTGAATATATATTTTTATATCAATCTATTCCATATTTGTTATAACAGTGGGGCTGTTACCGCCCAGGGAATTATTTTATTTAGAAGTTTATTAGGCACGTGTAGTAAGTGTGTTGTTATACTTCGGTTGGGATCTGAGCTATTTTCCCATTTAGTCATCTTTTAGAAGAATGGCCTCTTATATATGTAATATATCATAGTTGGTTCTATGAATTCATACTGTATGCCTGCTATGCTTCTGGATGCCTCATGGAAACTGAGCCATTTAGAAACCTGTCTGAGCCTGTACTGAGCCTGGGCCTGCTCAGAGAGGCAGACAGGGGATAACATTCAGTCATTGGCTGTGATGTCAACTGTCAAATCCGTTAACTGACAGTTACTAACTGGAAGAACCAGGAAGCAGAAACAGGGGAAAAAGGACATTGTGCAGATTTTCAGGTTAGACTTACACCTTTCACATTTCAAACTATTACTGTTAGGGTTTTGGGGGGTGATTTACCTGTATGCAAGTTCCATTTCAGGGTTGAACTTGCCCTCTTAACTTTAAACGCCTCTTTCTGTATTCATTATGTGTTTGTTTTTTAACACATTAGAACACGTAACAACGTTCCTAGGGTTATTTAGCTACTTTTCAAGCGTGCTGCGGAATGAAGCCTAAATGGGCATCGTGTCATTAGAAGTACAATCTGTATAATTTTCCCAACAATTTTCAATTAAGAAAAATCTACCAATAGAATTGTAATGAATATCTGCATGTACGAATCATTACAGAAGTTAAACTGTAATTATTTCTCCCACGCTGACATTTGGGGCCCCTTGTTCTTGTACTGTAATGGGCATTGCATGGAGGTTGAATTACATGCGATATTACATGTGCTAATAACGTGCTAATAACATGTGCAGAGCTGAGGGGGGAGATTAAGATTTTGCCTAGAAAAAGGAAAATGTTTAATGTTGTAGGAGAGTGACAATATGTTTATCCAGCACAATAAAGATATGGGGAGCGCAGGAATCAGGGGAATTCACAACTATTTATTGTAACAAACACATACAAGTTTTCGGGACACACTGTCCCTTTATCAAGTATCCCGAAATGTTCAATATATAGAGAATTGGGCTGTGTACATCCAGATTAAAAAACTAGAGACCAAAAATATAATAATATATAATAATATATAATAATAATATAATATATATTTGGCCAGTTATTGAACTAATTGCTTTTATTATCCAGGGTTTAGCAGACTGTTTGTAGCTGCAACCTTATGGAGTTTATAGCCAATATGCAATTAGAATTGTTTGTGCACTAGAATTCTGTTTTTTGTATGTATCCCGAAACGTTGTACGTGTTGTTACTAGAGATGTCTGAACTTCGGCAAAATCCGGTCCGCTCAAGGATCCGCGAATTTTCGAGAAAATGTGAGAATTTTGAAATCCGCCGCGGGCCCATTAAAACCCATTAAAGTGAAAAATTCACGAAAATACGAGAAATCCTCGTATTTTGAAAATTTTCGAAAACGCAGTTCGGAAAAGTTCGGAAGGCAGAAAACCGGAAAATCCGCGATATCCGCCGTTCGGCAAACGAGGTAAATCCGCCGCGGATTCGGGTTCGGATCACAAAATGGGCCATCACTAGTAGTTACAATAAATAGTTGCGAATTCACCTGATTAGTGTGCTCCCCCTATTTTATTGTGCTAGAGAACTTTCTGGCCCTTGGAGTGGAGGCTAGGGGAACTGCACTATCTACTTGTCTCACATACAGCCAACACCGCTGTGCTGAATGTTCCTTGGACGTATTGCAATCTATTTATCCCATTCCTGGTGTTGAGTCCTGTCTATAGACCTGCTGGTGCGTTCCTGTATTAGGTGACTCCCGTTTGGGATAGTGAAGTTTAGGTGCTGGGCTGGCGGATAGGATATAAGATGAACTATTGGGAATTGCTGAAACCGCCACACCTGAAAGTTTCTATTATAAAAACAGGAGAACAATTAAGCCAAACATCACCACTATAATGAATTCAGATTCCTGTATCTTTTCATATATCATCAGATTAGTATTAATGTCCCTGGGCTCTCATTGTCAGGAGCTGGTTGGTATTCTAGCCGTGGATTATTCAATAGACACTTTTACAGTTCTGGCGCCCAGTGACCATCATGGCAAACGAAAGGGATTAAATCCGCATTTTGTTTTCCAAAGACGCCGTGTAATTATCTTTACAGACACGAGTTTAATACAAGATGCCGAATCATTCGGAGCCAGTTAATATAATTTGCAATTAACTTAATTTATGTGGAAATCTGCACGTACATAAATATGGCTGGTGATTAAACGTCTATCTCCCCGGGTATCCAGACGGCAAAGCCGGGGCTGAAATCTGCAAATCCGATCTTAACCCATCAAAATGAACTCGGAGAGTCAGATTCCTGGGCGATTCCGGTTCTGCCTCCTGACCGATTGGGCCAGTTAATAAACCAATCAGCACTGCCACAGTCACAACTTTACAATTCAAATACCACAATTTACAGTAAGATTTCCAAAATGACAATGTTACAAATGGTCTCGGTATACGTCCTGCTACAATGTATCCACCCAGGGTTAAACTATGTAACAGTGACATCTTCATTAGAGTCTCTAATTGCTGCATCGGGTTGGGTTAGCCGATTTTAAGGTTGGGTTTGAATGGATGTGGGTCGGGTTCACGTAGAAAGGTGCAGATGTGGGTGGGGTCAGTAAGTGTGTGGGGTTGTGGGTCTGTTATAAATTACAGGGGGTTATCCTACCCACCAACAAAGCATCAGGTACGGGTATGGTTTTTGGGGCTGCGGGTTTGAAGAATTAAACCTACGCTGGACTCTAATATAAACAATCTTTACCCAGGGACCGTAACATGTGGTTGCTCATGGAAGGCTACCACACAACAGCAATTAACGGGTGGAAAATGATATAACCTACAGGTAGAAATTCACGGTCAATCATGCGGTTTCCGAACGATTGGTTGCGGCAAACTTTTGCCATGGCTAACATTGTGTGATGCTCAAAAATTCACTAGTGTGGGGAATGGTCAGTTGAGACTAAACATTTGCATGTATCCAACAAGTAGTGGTAGTTTCCATTGATTCGGTATGACTGAACTCACCTTTCTGTCCAATACCTGCTCAATGATCTCTAGCAGTTAGTTGAACTGAAAGCTATTGGACCACTTGTTACAATAATGGCTACTTCTCCCCAAGCAAACCTAGCAATCAGATGGCCATTGTGCGTCTTATCCAGTGGGTTTAATAAAGACCTTTATTTCTAGTGCTTTGCGCTCTTGGTGTCGGGTTATTTCTCACCACATTATCAGGGTTATTCAATAAAGTTCTTATCGCTAAAAATGGTGCTAAGTTTGCCCCAACCAATCAGGGTTATTCAACAAAAGTTCTTATCGCTAAAAATGGTGCTTAGTTTGCCCCAACCAATCAGGGTTATTCAACAAAAGTTCTTATCATGAAAATGGTGCTAAGTTTGCCCCAACAATCAGGGTTATTCAACAAAAGTTCTTATCGCTAAAAATGGTGCTAAGTTTGCCCCAACCAATCAGGGTTATTCAACAAAAGTTCTTATCGCTAAAATGGTGCTAAGTTTGCCCCAACCAATCAGGTATTCAACAAAAGTTCTTATCGTTAAAATGGTGCTAAAGTTTGCCCCAACCAATCAGGGTTATTCAACAAAAAAGTTCTTATCGCTAAAAATGGTGCTAAGTTTGCCCCAACAATCAGGGTTATTCAACAAAGTTCTTATCATTAAAAATGGTGCTAAGTTTGCCCCAACCAATCAGGGTTATTCAACAAAGGTTCTTATCGTTACAAATGGTACTAAGTTTGCCCCACCCAATCAGGGTTATTCAATAAAAATTCTTATCGCTAAAATGGTGCTAAGTTTGCCCAACCAATCAGGGTTATTCAATAAAAGTTCTTATCGCTAACAATGGTGCTAGTTTGCCCCAACGAATCAGGGTATTAACAAAAGTTCTTATCGTTAAAAATGGTGCTAAGTTTGCCCCAACCAATCAGGGTTATTCAATAAAAGTTCTTATCGCTAAAAATGGTGCTAAGTTTGCCCCAACCAATCAGGGTTATTCAGTAAAAGTTATTATTGTTAAAAATGGTGCTAAGTTTGCCCCAACCAATCAGGGTTATTCAGTAAAAGTTCTTATCGCTAAAAATGGTGCTAAGTTTGCCCCAACCAATCAGGTATTCACAAAAGTCTTATCGTAAAAATGGTGCTAAGTTTGCCCCACCAATCAGGGTTATTCAACAAAAGTTCTTATCGCTAAAAATGGTGTAAGTTTGCCCCAACCAATCAGGGTTTTCAACAAAAGTTCTTATCGCTAAAATGGTGCTAAGTTTGCCCCAACAATCAGGGTTATTCAACAAAAGTTCTATCATTAAAATGGTGCTAATTTGCCCCACCATCAGGGTTATTCAACAAAGGTTCTTATCGTTAAAAATGGTACTAAGTTTCCCAACCAATCAGGGTTATTCAATAAAATTCTTATCGCTAAAAAGGTGCTAAGTTTGCCCCAACCAATCAGGGTTATTCAATAAAAGTTCTTATCGCTAAAATGGTGCTAAGTTTGCCCCAACCAATCAGGGTTATTCAACAAAGTTCTTATCGTTAAAAATGGTGCTAAGTTTGCCCAACCAATCAGGGTTATTCAATAAAAGTTCTTATCGCCTAAAATGGTGCTAAGTTTGCCCCAACCCAATCAGGGTTATTCAGTAAAAGTTATTATTGTTAAAAGGTGCTAAGTTTGCCCCAACCAATCAGGGTTATTCAGTAACAAGTTCTTATCGCTAAAATGGTGTAAGTTTGGCCCCCAAATTGAATAACCCTGATTGGTTGGGGCAAACTTAGCACCATTTTTAGCGATAAGAACTTTTATTGAATAACCCTGATTGGTTGGGGCAAACTTAGCACCATTTTTAACGATAAGAACTTTTGTTGAATAACCCTGATTCGTTGGGGCAAACTTAGCACCATTGTTAGCGATAAGAACTTTTATTGATCTGATTGGTTGGGGCAAACTTAGCACCATTTTTAATGATAAGAACTTTTGTTGAATAACCCTGATTGGTTGGGGCAAACTTAGCACCATTTTTAGCGATAAGAACTTTTGTTGAATAACCCTGATTGGTTGGGGCAAACTTAGCACCATTTTTAACGATAAGAACTTTTGTTGAATAACCCTGATTGGTTGGGGCAAACTTAGATAAGAACTTTTGTTGAATAACCCTGATTGGTTGGGGCAAACTTAGCACCATTTTTAACGATAAGAACTTTTGTTGAATAACCCTGATTGGTTGGGGCAAACTTAGCACCATTTTTAGCGATAAGAACTTTTGTTGAATAACCCTGATTGGACCCTGATTTGGTTGGGGCAAACTTAGCCCCATTTTAACGATAGAACTTTATTGAATAACCCTAATTGGTTGGGGCAAACTTAGCACCATTTTAGCTATAAGAACTTTTATTGAATAACCCTAATTGGTTGGGGCAAACTTAGCACCATTTTTAGCTATAAGAACTTTTATTGAATAAACCCTAATGGTTGGGGCAAACTTAGCACCATTTTTAGCGATAAGAACTTGTTATTGAATAACCCTGATTGGTTGGGGCAAAATTAGCCCCCATTTTTAGCGATAAGAACTTTACAGATAACCCTGATTGGTTGGGGCAAACTTAGCACCATTTTACACAATAATAACTTTTACTGAATAACCCTGATTGGGTGGGGCAACATTAGCACCTTTTAGCGATAAGAACTTTTATTGAATAACCCTGATTGGTTGGGGCAAACTTAGCACCATTTTTAACGATAAGAACTTTTGTTGAATAACCCTGATTGGTTGGGGCAAACTTAGCACCATTGTTAGCGATAAGAACTTTTATTGAATAACCCTGATTGGTTGGGGCAAACTTAGCACCATTTTTAGCGATAAGAATAAAATTTATTGAATAACCCTGATTGGTTGGGGCAAACTTAGTACCATTTTTAACGATAAGAACCTTTGTTGAATAACCCTGATTGGTTGGGGCAAACTTACACCATTTTAAGATAAGAACTTTTGTGAATAACCTGAGTTGGTTGGGGCAAACTAGCAACATTTAGCGATAAGAAAATTTTGTTGAATAACCCTGATTGGTTGGGGCCAAACTTAGCACCATTTTTAGCGATAAGAACTTGTTGAAAACCCTGATTGGTTGGGGCAAACTTAGCACCATTTTTAACGATATAAGACTTTTGTTGAATAACCACTGATGGTTGGGGCAAACTAGCACCATTTTAGCGATAAGAACTTTTGTTGAATAACCCTGATTGGTTGGGGCAAACTTAGCACCATTTTTAACAATATAACTTTTATGAATATACCCTGATTGGTTGGGGCAAACTTAGCACCATTTTAGCGATAAGAACTTTTATTGAATAACCCTGATTGGTTGGGCAAACTTAGCACCATTTTTAACGATAAGAACTTGTTGAATAACCCTGATTCGTTGGGGCAAACTTAGCACCATTGTTAGCGATAAGAACTTTATTGAAAACCCTGATTGGTTGGGGCAAACTTAGCACCATTTTTAGCGATAAGAATTTTTTATTGAATAACCCTGATTGGTTGGGGCAAACTTAGTACCATTTGTAACGATAAGAAACCTTTGTTGAATAACCTGATTGGTTGGGGCAAACTTCGACCATTTTTATGATAAGAACTTTGTTGAATAACCCTGATTGGTTGGGGCAAAACTTAGCACCATTTTTAGCGATAAGAACTTTTTGTTGAATAACCCTGATTGGTTGGGGCAAACTTTAGCACCATTTTAACGATAAGAACTTTTGTTGAAAACCTGATTGGTTGGGGCAAACTTAGCACCATTTTAGCGATAAGAACTTTTGTTGAATAACCCTGATGGTTGGGCAAACTTAGCACCCTTTTTAGCGGATAAGAACTTTTGTTGAATACCCTGATCGGTTGGGGCCAACTTAGCCACCATTTTTTAATGATAGGAAACTTTTTGTTGAATACCCTGATTGGTTGGGCAAAACTCAAGTACTGAGGATTTCGGTAACCCTAGAAAGTAATGAGGATTCGGTAACCCTAGAAAGTAATGATGGATTTCGGTACCCTAAGATAGAAAGTAAAGATGATTTCGGTAACCCTAGAAAGTAATGATGGATTGTCGGTTAACCCTAGAAAGTAAGATGGATTTTCGGTAACCCTAGAAAGTAATGATGGATTTCGGTAACCCTAGAAAGTAATGATGGATTTCGGTGCCCTAGAAGTAATGATGGATTTCGGTAACCCTGAAAGTAATGATGGATTTCGGTAACCCTAGAAAGTAATAATGATGGATTTCGGTAACCCTAGAAAGTAATGATGGATTTCGGTAAGACTACCTAGAAAGTAATGATGGATTTCGGTAACCCTAGAAAGAATGATGATTTCGGTAACCCTAGAAAGTAATGATCGATTTCGGTACCCTAGAAAGCAATGATCGAGTTTCGGTAACCCTAGAAAGTAATGATCGGTTTCGGTAACTCTCGTAAACAGAATGTGGAAGCTGGAAAACAGCCCGATCGAAAGGAAAGATCGTTTTAAAATAAGTTTTGGTTCTATTTACAGTTCCCCAGACCATTCCCCAGGTCTCTGTGTCATTTACAGTAACCGACTATCACTATTTGTCCCACAAAATGGACAGAAACTTTCTCCCATAGACTTCTATGGGTCCGTTTCTAATTTTCCGAAAATTTCGATTCGAAAACGGAACGAAACTCAACAGTTTTGAACATCTCTACCAATCATTAAAGCATCTACTACCACACAGCAGGAGTACAGCCAGACCCGCTTCCTATTCATTCCACGTGACTTACCAAATGTCAGGTGAGACAGGAATTAGCATGTGAGTATGTTTTGGTGTTTGCAACAGTGTGTGTGGGTACAGAGCGTGTAAGAAAATAGGTGGGGCCACAAATTCATTGAGGTGCCAAAGCTTGTCTCCCTACCTGTCCGTCTTTCACACATTCAGATATTGGGCGGGTGCACCAGCTATCAAAAGAAATATTATATCCCAGTGTAAACCAATATAAGAAGTTAATGTGCAGCCTGTCTATTCATTCAGCATTGGCAAAATAAAAAACATTCTCCCCCATATCAATTCCTCATTCTTTACCCTCCGCAACATTTACTGTAGGTCCAATGTTATTATCTCATGTATATAGGTAGGAGTTGGATGTGATGGGGATGGCAGCTGTTGGAAGTAAATGCCTTAACTTGGCCTTTAATGTGACTAAACCATCTCTCGCCCCATCGTATAAACTTTCTACAGAATAATAATCGGCAAATCCATAATAATCATCTTTTTGGGCGTCCCTATATGTATTTGTGTGTTTGTAAGGTTAATTTTTTTCCACCCCAAAAAGCCATGTGGCAGCTCCCACGCTGTACTTACTGATAATGTGAACTGCATCTTCAGGATTAGCTAGAACAGGTAGACCTATTGAAAGTGATGGACAGGACATCTACAGTCAAAACACGTTAAACCAAAACGGTTTTTGGACTATTAGTAACAAAGTGTCCTGATTTGTGATAAAGTACGTGACTTGTCCTGATTCCTGTGATAAAGTACGTTGACTTGTCCTGATTCCTGTGATAAAGTACGTTGACTTGTCCTATTCTGTGATATAGTACGTGACTGTCCGATTACTGTAAAAGTACGTTGACTTGTCCTGATTCCTGTGATTTAAGTACGTTGACTTGTCCTGATTCCTTTGATAAAGTACGTTGACTTGTCTGATTCCGTGATAAAGTACGTTGACTTGTCCTGATCTGTGATAAAGTACGTTGACTTGTCCTGATTCCGTGATAAAGTACGTTGACTTGTCCTGATTCCTTGATAAAGTACGTTGACTTGTCCTGATTCTTGATAAAGTACGTTGACTTGTCCTGATTCCTGATAAAGTACGTTGAATCTTGTCTGATTTGGATAAAGTACGTTGACTTGTCCTGATTCCTGTGATAAAGTAAGCTCCTGTCCTGATTCCTGTGTATAAAGTACGTGACTTGTCCTGATTCGTGTAAATAGTACGTGGACTTGTCCTGTTCCGTGATAAAGTACGTGGACTTGTCCTGATTCCTGTGATAAAGTACGTTGACTTGTCCTGATTCCTGTGATAAAGTACGTGATCTGTCCTGATTCCGCTGTGATAAAGTACGTTGACTTGTCCTGATTCCTGTGAAAAGTACGTGACTTGTCCTGATTCCTGTGATAAAGTACGTGGACTTGTCTCGGCGTTATGTGATAAAGTACGTGACTTGTCTGATCTTGATAAAGTACGTTGACTGTCTGATTCTGTGATAAATACGTTTGACTGTCTGATTCCTGGATAAAGTACGTTGACTTGTCCTGATTCCTGTGATAAATTACTTGTTGACTTGTACTGATTCCTGTGATAAAGTACGTGACTTGTCCTGATTCCTGTGATAAAGTACGTTGACTTGTCCTGATCCTGTTATAAAGTACGTTGAATTGTCCGTGATTCCTGTGATAAAGTACGTTGACTTGCTGATTTTCTGTGAAAAATTGTTGAATTGTCCTGATTCCTGTGATAAAGTACGTTGACTTGTCCGATTCCTGTGATAAAGTACGTTGACTGTTGATCTGTGAAAAGTACGGTGACTTGTCCTGATTCCTGTGATAAAGTACGTTGACTTTTCCTGATCTGTGATAAGTACGTGCTTTCTGTTCTGTGAATGTTGACGTGTCTGATTCTGTGATAAAGTACGTTGATTGTCTGATTCCTTGATAAAGTACGTTGACTTGTCCTGATTCCTGTGATAAAGTACGTGGACTTGTCCGATCCTGTGATAAAGTACGTTGACTGTGTCATGCGATCCTGTGAATAAGTACGTTGACTTGTCCTGATTCCTGTGATAAAGTACGTTGACTTGGTCTGATTCCTGTGATAAGTACTTGACTTGCCTGATTCTGTGAAGTTCGTGATTGTCTGATTCCTGTGATAAAGTACGTTGACTGCGTCTGATTCCGTGTGATAAAGTACGTTGACTTGTCCTGATTCCTGTGATAAAGTACGTGACTTGTCTGATTCCTGTGATAAGTACGTTGACTTGTGATTCCTGTGATCAAGTACCGTTGACTTGCTGTGATTCCTGTATAAAGTACGTTAGGCTTGCCTGATTCCTGTGATAAAGGACGTTGACTGTTCCTGCGATTCCTGTGATAAAGTACGTTGACTTGTCCTGATTCCTGTGATAAAGTACTGTGGCGCTTGTCCTGATCCTGTGATTAAGTACGTTTGACTTGTCCTGTCCTGTGATAAGTACGTTGACTTGGTTGATTCCTGTGATAAAGTACGTTGGCTTGTCCTGATCCTGTGAAAAGTATCGTTGACTTGTCTGATTCCTGTTATAAACGTCGTTGACTTGTCCTGATCCTGTGATAAAGTACGTTGACTTGTCCTGATTTCCTGTGATAAAGTACGTTGACTTGTCCTGATTCCTGTGATAAAGTACGTTGACACTTGGTCTGATTCCGTGATAAAGTACGTGACTGTCCTGATTCTGTGATAAGTTCGTTGACTTGTCTGATTCTGTGATAAAGTACGTTGACTTGTCCTGATTCCTGTGATAAAGTACGTTGACTTGTCCTGATTCCTGTGATAAAGTAACGTTGACCTTGTCTGATTCCAGTGATAAAGTACGTTGATTGTCCTGATTCCTGTGATAAAGTACGTTGATTGTCCTTGATTCCTGTGTGTAAAGTACGTTGACTTGTTCCTGATCCTGTGATAAAGTAGTGACTTGTCGATTCTGTGATAAAGTACGTTGACTTGTCTGATTCCTGTGATAAAGTACGTTGAACTTGGCCTGATTCCTGTGATAAAGTACGTTGCCTGTCCTGTTCTGTGATAAAGTTCTGTGCCTGTGTCCTGATTCCTGTATAAAGTACGTTGACTTGTCCTGTTCCTGTGATAAAGTACGTTGACTTGTCCTGATTCCTGTGATAAAGTACGTTGACTGTCCTGATTCCTGTGATAAAGTACGTGACTTGTCCTGATTCCTGTGATAAAGACGTGACTGTCCTGATTCCGTGATAAGTACCGACTTGCTTGCCTGATTCCTTGTATAAAGTACGTGACTTGTCCTGATTCTGTGTAAAGTCGTTGACTTGTCCTGATTCCTGTGATAAAGTACGTGACTTGTCCTGATTCCTGTGGATAAAGTACCGTTGACCTGGTCCTGATTCCTGTTATAAAGTACGTGACTTGTCCTGATTCCTGTGATAAAGTACGTTGACTTGTCCTGATTCCTGTGATAAAGTACGTTGCCTTGTCCTGATCCTGTGAAAAGTACGTTGACTTGTCCTGATTCCTGTGATAAAGTACGTTGGACTTGTCCTGATTCCTGTGATAAAGACGTTGACTTGTCCTGATTCCTGTGATAAAGTACGTTGACTTGTCCTGATTCCTGTGATAAAGTACGTTGACTTGTCCTGATTCCTGTGATAAAGTACGTTGACTGTCCTGATTCCTGTGATAAAGTACGTTGACTTGTCCTGATTCCTGTGATAAAGTACGTTGACTGTCCGTGATTCCTGTGATAAAGTACGTTGATGTCCTGATTCCTGTGATAAAGTACGTTGACCTTGTCCTGATTCCTTGATAAAGTCGTTGGACTTGCCTGATTCCTGTGATAAAACGTTGACTGTCCTGATTCCTTGTGATAAGGTACGTTGACTTGTCCTGATTCTGTGGATAAAGTACGTGACTTGCCTGATTCCTGTGATAAAGTACGTTGACTTGTCCTGATTCCTGGATAAAGTACGTTGACTTGTCCTGATTCCTGTGATAAATACGTTGACTTGTCTGATTCCTGTGATAAAGTACGTTGACTGTCTCTGATTCCTGTGATAAAGTACGTGACTTGTCCTGATTCCTGTGATAAAGTACGGGACTTGTCCTGATTCCGTGATAAAGTACGTTGACTTGTCCTGATTCCTGTGATAAAGTACGTTGACTGGATCCTGATTCCTGTGATTAAAGTACGTTGACTTGTCCTGATTCCGTGATAAAGTACGTTGACTGTCCTGATTCCTGTGATAAAGTACGTTGACTTGTCTGATTCCTGTGTAAAGTACGTTGACTGTCCTGATTCCTGTGATAAAGTACGTTGACTTGTCCGATTCCTGTGATAAAGAGTGGACTTGTCCTGATTCCTGTGATAAAGTAAGTTGACTTGTCCTGATTCCTGTGATAAAGTACGTTGATTGTCCTGATTCCTGTGATAAAGTACGTGGATTGTCCTGATTCCTGTGATAAAGTACGTTGACTTGTCTCTGATCCTGTGAAAAGTACGTTGACTTGTCCTGATTCCTGTGATAAAGTACGTTGACTTGTCCTGATTCCTGTGATAAGTACGTGACTGTGTCCTGATTCCTGTTATAAAGTACGTTGACTTGTCCTGATTCCTGTGATAAAGTACGTTGACTTGTCCTGATTCCTGTTATAAAGTACGTTTGACTGGTCCTGATTCCTGTGATAACGTACGTTGACCTTGTCCTGATTTACTGTTATAAAGTACGGTGACTGTCACTGATTCTGTGATAAAGTACGTTGGACTTGTCCTGATTCCTGGAAAAGTTACGTGGATCTGTAGTTCTGTGATAAAGTACGTTGACTTGTCCTGATTCCTGGATAAAGTACGTTGACTTGTCCTGATTCCTGTGAGTAAAGTCGTTGACTTGTCCTGATTACGTGATAAAGTACGTGACTTGACTGATATCCTGTATAAAGTACGTTGACTTGTCCTGATTCCTGTTAAAGTACGTTGACTTGACCTGATTCCTGTGATAAAGTACGGTGACTTGTCCTGATTCCTGTGATAAAGTACGTTGACTTGTCCTGTTCCTGTTATATGTGTATAAAGTCGTTGACTTGTCTGATTCCTTGATTAAAGTAGTTGACTTGACCTGATTCCTGTGATAAAGTACGTTGACTTGCCTGATTCCTGTATAAAGTACGTTGACTTGTCCTGATTCCTGTGATAAGTACGTTGACTTGACCTGATTCCTGTGATAAATAGTTGACTTGTCCTGGATTCCTGTGATAAAGTACGTGTGACTTGTCCTGATTTCTGTGATAAAGTACGTTGACTTGTCCTGATTCCTGTGAAAAGTACGTTTGACTGTCCTGATTCCTGTGATAAAGTACGTTGACTTGCCTGATTCCTGTGATAAAGTACGTTGACTTGTCCTGATTCTTGTGATAAAGTACGTTGACTTGTCCTGATTCCTGTGATAAAGTACGTTGAACTTGTCCTGATTCCTGTGATACAAGTACGTGACTTTGTCCTGATTCTGTGATAAAAGTACGTTGATTGGTCCTGATTCTGGATAAAGTAGTTGACTGTATGATTACGTGATAAAAGTACGTTGACTGTCCTGATTCCTTGATAAAGTACGTTGACTTGCCTGATTCCTGTGATAAAGTACGTTGATTGTCCTGATTCCTGTGATAAAGTAGTTGACTTGTCCTGATTCCTTTGTGATAAAGTACGTTGTCCTTGTCCTGATTCCTGTGATAAAGTACGTTGATTTGTCCTGATTCCTGTGATAAAGTCGTTGACCTGTCCTGATTCTGTCTAAAGTACGTTGAATTGTCTGATTCTTGGATAAAGTACGTTGACTTGCCCTGATTCCTGTGATAAAGTACGGTTGACTTGTCCTGATTCCTTGATAGTACGTTGACTTGTCCTGATTCTGTGATAAAGTACGTTGACTTGTCCTGATTCTGTGATAAAGTACGTGACTTGTCCTGATTCCTGTGATAAGTACGTGACTGTCCTGATTCCTGTGATAAAGTACGTGATTGTCCTGATCCTGTGATAAAGTACGTTGCTTGTCCTGATTCCTGTGATAAAGTACGTTGACTTGTCCTGATTCCTGTGATAAAGTACGTTGACTTGTCCTGATTCCTGTGAAAAGTACGTTGCTGTCCGATTCCTGTGAAAAGACGTTGACTTGTCCTGATTCTGTGATTAAAGTACGTTGACTGTCTTGTTCCTGTGATCCTAAAGTACGTTGACTTGTCCTGATTCCTGTGATAAAGTTACGTTGACCTGTCCTGATTCCTGTGATAAAGTACGTTGACTTGTCCTGATTCGTGATAAAGTACGTTGGACTTGTTACTGATTCCTGTGATAAAATACGTTGACTTGTCCTGATTCCTTGATAAAGTACGTTGACTTGTCCTGTCCGTGATAAAGTACGTTTGACTTGTTCTGATTCCTGTGATAAAGTACGTGGACTTGTCCTGATTCTGTGTGATAAAGTACGTTGACTTGTCCTGATTCCTGTGATAAAGTACGTTGACTTGTTCCTGATTCTGTGAGAAAGTACGTTGACGTCCTGATTCCTTTGATAAAGTACGTTGACTTGACCTGATTCCTGTGATAAAGTACGTTGGACTTGTCCGATCCTGTTGATAAGACGTTGACTTGTCCTATTCCTGTGATAAAGTACGTTGACTTGTCCTGATTCCTGTGAAAGTAGTTGACTTGTCCGATTCCTGTTATGAAAGTACGTTTGACTTGTCCTGACCTGTGATAAAGTACGTTGCTTGTCCTGATTCCTGTGAAAAGTACGTTACTTGTCCTGATTCCTGTGATAAAGTACGTTGACGTGACCTGATTCCGTGTAAAGTACGTTGGCTTGTCCTGATTCCTGTGATAAATAAGACGTTGACTGTCCTGATTCCTGTGATAAAAGTACGTTGACTTGTCCTGATTCCTGTGTAAAGTACGTTGGCTGTCCTGATTCCTTGATAAAGTACGTGTGACTTGTCCTGAATTCCTGTGATAAAGACGTGACTTGTCCTGATCCTGTGATAAAGTACGTGACTTGTCCTGATTCCTGTGATAAAAGTACGTTGGCTTGTCCTGATTCCTGTGATAAAGTACGTTTGCTTGTCCCTGATTCTTGATAAAGTACGTGGGTGTCTGATTCCTGTGATAAAAGGATTGACTTTTGTACTGATTATGGATAAAGTACGTTGTGATTGTCCTGATTCTTTGAAAAAGTACGTTGACTTGTCCTGACTTCCTTGATAAAGTACGTTGACTTGTCACTGATTCCGGTGATAAAGTACGTGACTTGATCCATGATTACTGTGATAAAGTCGTTGCATGTCCTGATTCCTTTGATAAAGAGTTAGGACTTGTCACGACTCCTTCTGATAAGTACGTTGACTTGTCCCTGATCCTGTGATAAGTAGTGGACTGTCTGATTCCTGTGATAAATACGTGACTAGTTACGTCTTGACTTCCTGTCGATACAGTCCATCTCCCTGCAACATTTCAGAAATCACCTCCAAACCCGCACTAATTAGAATGTTACAATGTTATTCTCTCCCTTTTTATAAAAGGTTCCGCCTCCTCTCCAAGCTTTCTGAGCTCTTATAAGCTTGCACATGCTCAGATGAGCATGACTTGTACCTTTCTATATATTGCGTTGAGGGGTGATTTAACTATTTATATCTTACAATTTAAGGGATAAGACATGCCCATTAAGGGTTTGTACACAAAACATTTTACATAAGCTGTCTGAAGGAAATAGATTGTATTGGTCATACATAGTAGATCATAGCTAGACCATGTTGTTCATCTAGGACATTATTGTGGATGTCCTCAGGCTTTGTCATTAGTTCATGTTTGGCTGATATCCCCAGAGAAGTGCAGGCAGGTAATTACCGGATGAGGAAATTCTGATAGACACCACTAGGCCTATTGTGGAAGACAGAATAATGGTTGTGTTTGTGTTGTGTGTGTGGTGCAATCATTACAAATTAATCTACAATCAGCAATGCAATTTAAGACTTTCATTATAACACTGATTATTCAGCTGATCGGATATATAATTTAGCATTGTGTGGAAATAACTTTGGTCATTCCAACTTGTGGCCCACCAGATGTTTACAAACTACATTTCCCATCATTCCCCGGCTGCTATTGCACTCGGCCATCTTGGTGATTTAGAAAATTACACTGTTGTTTTCTCAAACTTTGTTCATGGGATAATGAATTTTGGTTGACCCAGCATGATTTTCAACTGGTGATATATTACAGGAAATGTACCTTAAAGGAAGGACAAGGTCAACTGGCAGATTGGACCAGTGATATTTGATCAAATTACAACATATTATAAAAATTACAATTTAGTGCAAATAGATACCAAGAACAAGAAGGTCTTATTCAACCTTCCTGATGGTGGAGCAAGTTTGTTCTCCACACCCCCTGGTAGTGGAGCAAGGATGTTCTCTAGACCCACCTGGTAGTGGAGAAAGGATGTTCTCTAGACCTGCCAGGTGGTGTGAAGAAGGGATGTTCTCCACACCCCCTGGAGTGGGAGCAAGGTGTTTCTGAGACCCACCTGGTAGTGGGCAAGGATGTTCTCTAGACCACATGGTAGTGGAAAGGAGTTCTCTAGGACCTGCCAGGTGGTGGAGAGAAGGATGTCTCTAGACCACACCGGGTAGTGGAGAAAGGATGTTCTCTAGAACCTGCCAGGTGTTGGAGAAAAGGATGTTCTCAGACCCCCTGGTAGTGGAGAAAGGGAGTGTCTCTAGACCCCCTAGTAGTGGGAGAAAGGATGTTCTCCACACCCCTGGTAGTGGAGGCAAAGGATGTTCTCTAGACCCACCTGGTAGTGGAGAAAGAGGATGTTCTCTAGACCTGCCATGTGGTGGAGAAAGGATGTTTCCTAGACCACACTGGTATAGGAGAAAGGATGTTCTCTAGACCTGCCAGGTGTGGAGAAAGATGTTCTCTAGACCCACCTGGTGTGGAGAAAGGATGTTCTTAGACCCACCTGGTAGTGGAGAAAGGAGTTTCTCCACACACCCCTGGTAGTGGAGAAAGGATGTTCTCTAGACCCACCTGGTAGTGGAGAAAGGATGTTCTCTAGACCCACCTGGTAGTGGAGAAAGGATGTTCTCCACACACCCCTGGTAGTGGAGCAAGGATGTTCTCTAGACCCACCTGGTAGTGGAGAAAGATGTTCTCTAGACCCACCTGGTAGTGGAGAAAGGATGTTCTCATAGACCCACTGGTAGTGGAGAAAGGATGTTCTCCACACCCCCCTGGTAGTGGAGCAAGGATTTCTCTAGACCCACCTGGTAGTGGGAAAGGATGTTCCTAGACCTGCCAGTGGTGGGAGAAAGGATGTTTCTCTGACCCACCTGGTAGTGAGAAAGATGTTCTCTAGACCTGCCAGGTTGAGAAAGGTGTCCTGACCACCGGTAGTGGAGAAAGATGTTCTCTAGACCCACCTGGTGTGAGAAAGGATGTTCTCTAGACCACCTGGTAGTGGAGAAAGGATGTTCTCCACACACCCCTGGTAGTGGAGAAAGGATGTTCTCTAGACCCACCTGGTAGTGGAGAAAGGATGTTCTCTAGACCTACCTGGTAGTGAAGAAAGGATGTTCTCTAGACCCACCTGGTAATGGAGAAAGGATGTTCTCTAGACCCACTGGTAGTGGAGAAAAGGATGTTCTCCACCCCCTGGTAGTGGAGCAAGGATGTTCTCTAGACCCACTGGTAGTGAAGAGAGAGGATTCTTAGACCTGCCAGGTGGTGGAGAAAGGATGTTCTCTGCACCCACCGGGTAGTGGAGAAAGGATGTTCTCCTTTAAGCAAAGTATCAGAAATAAGGTGATATGGTCAAGAACAGTCACAGACATGTAACTGAGGACAACCCCAGGATACAATGATTATATTACTATATGGTCTACTCATACCTTACAGTATTAAAGAATGTGGACACAGGACGTTATAGGAAGGCCACACCTTCTAATTTTTTTTGATTGACAGGTGGATTGGTTCTGAAATTTGATCTTGCTATGTCCTAACCCTTCCTGATTTTCCTTACTGACACAATCCACTTGGTACAGTAATCATGAATCTTAGGTTAAGTACCAGCTTTTAAAATAGTAAAGGGGAATCAAATTATATTCAATCAATAAAAACGATCAATCCTTGTGTGCCAGGCTCAGCGGGGTACACCATAGCAAATATTTTGTCCCAACTGACCATTTGTCAACTAGCGAATGGTGGGCCTGAAGAATCATTCTCTCAATGCAAATGCATCTCTGTCTATCAGTTCGCGCCAACAATCCCGCAACCAATCCTGTGGTCATAGGAAACTGCACAATCGGCTAATAGTGATGAAATAAAAACCGACATCGAAGCCGAGGTCTGGGTGAATTTTATGAATGTATTGTTCGCTAACCTCGAAATTTATCCATCGACTTTTGGTAACCCTCGAATTTCCCGTAACCCTCGAATGTAAGCTTGCGCCAAACCTGACAATTGCCACGTCATGAAGTGAAAAGGGTTTTTTTAAACAGGTTTGGTGATAGTGACATGTTGCCCCGACCATTTACAGTAAGTTACCATTGTTAGTTTAGCTGTAAATCATCCGGACTTTCCAACTATCACTCCCCATTACTTTAATGGGTCCGAATTCGAACTTTGAACAACTTTACTGAAGTTCAAAAACGGACCGAACTTTATGAAGTTCGCCCATCTCTATCGGCTAAATGTTACATAGTAACATAGTATTGGAGGTTGTATAAAGACATACGTCTATCTAGTCCAACCTTTATACCCTACCCATAATGTCTGTATAACGGTTACATAGAACATAGTATTGGAGGTTGGATAAAGACATAGTCCATCTAGTCCAACCTTTATACCCTACACATAATGTCTGTATAAAATTTACCTAGTAACATAGTATTGGAGGTTGTATTAAGACATAAGTCCATTAGTCCAACCTATACCCTACCCATAATGTCTGTATAACAGTTACATAGTAACATAGTATTGGAGGTATATAAAGACATACGTTCATCAGTCCACCTTTTACCCTACCCATAATGTGTATGGTAAACAGTACAAGAACATAGTATTGGAGGTGTATAAAGAATACGTCCATCTACTCCAACCTTTATACCCGTACCCTAAATGTCTGATATAACAGTACATCAGTAACATAGTATTGGAGGTATATATAAAGAATAGCTCATCTAGTCCAAAACCTTTATACTCTAACCATAATGTCTGTTAACAGTTACCTAGTAACAGACATTATGGATAGAGATAAAGTTGGACTAGATGGACGTATGGCTTATATAACCTCCAAAACTATGTTACTATGTAAACTGTTATACAGACATTATGGGTAGGTATAAAGGGTTGGAATAGATGGACGTATTTCTTATACAACCTCCAATACATGTACTATGTAACTGTTATCAGACATTTATGAGTAGGGTATAAAGGTTGGACTAGATGGAAGTAACATAGTATTGAGGTGTATCGATAAAGACATACGTCCATCTAGTCCAACCATTATACCCTACCATAATGTCTGTATAACAGGTACATAGTAACATAGTATGGAGGTTGTATAAAGAATACGTCCATCCGTCCAAACCTTATACCCTACCCATAATGTCTGTATAAACAGTTACATAGTAACAAGTATTGGAGGTTGTATAAAGACAATACGTCCATCTAGTCCAACCTTATACCATACCCCATAATGTCTGTATAAAAGTTACATAGTAACATGTATGGAGGTTTTGTATAAAGACATAGTCCATCTAGTCCGACCTTTATACCCTACCATAATGTCTGTATAAACCGTTACATAGTACATAGTATTGAGGTTTGTTAAAAGACATACGGCCATCTAGTCCACCTTTATACCCTACCCATAATGTCTGTATAACAGTTACATAGTAACCTGTATTGGAGGTTGTATAAAGACATACGTCCATCTAGTCCGAACCTTTACCCTACCCATAATGCTCGATATACAGTTCCTAGTATTGGGGTTGTATGAAAACATTGCCTTTCTAGTCTAAACTTTTGCCACTTATGAGCCCTACCTAACAGATGATCCAGAGGAACTCTTTGTTACAGAAACTCTTTTAATCAATGAGGTGAGTGAGTTGTAAGAAGGATTTATTTAGAAAGGGAACGTGTCCATGTCTGGTTTAGGGTATGGTTCAAAGTGATTAAGCAAAGTTAAAGGCATGTCGTGTGATTGGTGGTGGGCTGGAATGCTGCAGACTGCCCTGTTTCTCCAGCTCAATCGCATCTAGGAAGAGTGAAATAAGGGCGTCCTCTAATGAGCAAGGGGCGCTGCTAGGGAATGTATTTTATGGAGCGTTGTCAATGGACGTTTTCCCACGCACACACACCCACCCACACAGAAACATCACAAAACCAATAACATCCGAGAGTACTCCGTGAATGTAGAAATAGAAGAGATCAGGAGACGTGTTAAATCAGAGAGAGATTTACATACAGTCTTTCCTATTGTTTGTGTTCTGTAAATTAAATAGATTAGTTGATTGCACAATTGTAAAAAATCTAAAACACATTCCAGAGGATTAAGGGCAGTAGGCGTCTGATCTTAGCAAACTGTGAGTGCCGCTCTTTAGCTCGCAGATACAGGGAAAAAAACGTTTAATGACATTTCTTGCGTTGCCCATCTTGGAATTCAGCCAAATGTAAGGCCAATCAATAAGGCTTCTTATCTGGAGACGAAGCGTAATCGCTTTCTAGCGTTTTTTTTTTTTTAAACCATTTTTTCCTGTAATTGCCCTTTAAAACCTGAATTCTTAGACGGGAATAAAGTTGTGTAGGTTTTCCTTGGGTCCATTTTCTGGAGCAATTTTTACCTTTTAAATTGACGTAAACCAAAATATATATCTGGGAAATAAAGTTCTTCTCGCTAAAAATGGTGCTAATTTTGCCCCAACCATAATCTTATTAACATTGAAAAGCAACATCTGATTGGTTGGGGCAATTAGCACCATTTTTAACGATAGAACTTTTGTTGAACTAACCCTGATTGGTTGGGGCCAACTTAGCACCATTTTTAGCGATAAGAACTTTTATGAATAACCTAATTGGTTGGGGCAAACTTAGCTCACATTTTTAGCGATAAGAACTTTTATTGATAACCTATTGGTTGGGGCAACTTAGCACCATTTTTAGCGAATAAAACTTTTTATGAATAACCCTAATGGTTGGGGCAAACTACCACCATTTTTAGCGATAAGAACTTGTATTAATGAACCTAATGTTGGGGCAAACTTAGCACCATTTTTAGTGCGATATGGGGGGCGGGCGTGCACATATTGGGCGCAAAATGCCCAAAGTCAGTGTAAAACCCCGCAATCCGTGTATCATAAGGTTACCGTGGTTTTTACACTGATTTTGCATGGCTGCGCCTTCCGAGAATGCTCGAAATAGCGTGGGCAGGCATGCAAAACTGCCCTAGTAAATTTTTTCGCTACCATGTAGCGGAAACTTACCCACTGAATAGGAGGGTTGCCGGCGCACTTACTGGCAGAGATCCCGCGTGTACAAAATCTTCGCACAGGATGGATTTTTGCATCGCGGGAACTCGGGCAGGTACAGCTGCACGGAAAAAAATATTGACGCCCCCAAGAACTTTATTGAAGATAACCTAATTGGTTAGGCAAATTAGCACCCTTTTTAGCGATAAGAACTTTTATTGAATACCCCTATTGGTGGGGCAAAACTTACACCATTTTTAGCGATAAGAAACTTTTATATTGAATAACCCTAATTGAGTTGGGGCAACTTTAAGGCACCATTTTTTAGCGATAAGAACTTTTAGTGAATAACCCTTAATTGGGTTGTGAGCAAACTTACGCAACCATTTTAGCTATAAAGAACTTTATTGAAATACACCCTAATTGGTTGGGCAACTAGCACATTTTTGCGATTAAGAAACTTGTATTGAAATAAACCCCTAATGGTTGGGGGTAACCTTAGCACCATATTGTTAGCGATAAAACTTTTTATGAATAACCCTAATTGTTTGGGTAACTTAGCACCATTTTGCGATAAGAACTTTTAATTGAATAACACTAATTGGTTGGGGCCACAATTAGCACCATTTTAGCTATAAGAACTTTTACAATAAAAGTTCTATCGTTTAAAAATGGTGCGTAATTTGCCAACCATCAGAATTATTGTCATTTTGAAGCAAACATCTATGTGGTGAGGGAAAATTAGCACATTTTAAACGATCGGAACTTTGTTGAATAACCCCTTATGATATACCCTAATTGGTTGGGCAAACTTAGCACCATTTTAGCCGATAGAAACTTTTATTTGGAAAACCCTGATTGGGTTGGGGCAAACTTAGCACCAGTTTTTAGCGATAAGAACTTTTAGTTGAATACCCTGATTTTGGGGCAAACTTTAGCACCATTTTAACGGAAAGAAATTTATTGAAGAACCCTAATTGGTTGGGGCAAACTTAGCACCATTTTGCTATAAGAATTTTATTGAATAACCCTATTGGTTGGGGCAAACTTAGCACCATTTTTAGCTAATAAGAACGTTTATGGAATAAACCATAATTGGTCGGGCAAAAACTTCGCACCATTTTTAGCGATAAGAACTTTTATGGAATAACCCTGATTGGTTGGGGCAAAACTTAAGCCACCATTTTAGCGCTAAGATGTTACTGAATAACCCTGATTGGTTGGGGCAAACTTAGAACAATTTTACCATAATAATTTTACTGAATAACCCCTGATTGGTTGGGGAAACTTACGCACCATTTTTAGGATAAGAACTTAGTGAATAACCCTGATTGGTGGGGCAAACTTAGCACCATTTTTAACGATAAGAACTTTTGTTGGAATAACCCTGATTGTTTGGGGAAAACTTAGCACCATTTTAGCGATAAGAACTTTTATTGAATAAACCCTGATCTGGTGGGGAAAACTTAGCACCATTTTAGCGATAAGAATTGGATTGAATTAACCCTGATGGTTGGGGCAACTTAGTAACATTTTTAACGATAAGAACCTTGTGAATAACCCTGATGGTTGGGAAAACTTAGCACCATTTTTAATATAAGAACTTTTGTTGAATAACCTGAGTGGTGGGCAAATTAGGCAGCCATTTTGCAGATTAAGAACTTTTGTTGAATAAACCCTGATTGTTGGGGCCAAACTTAGCACCATTTTAGCCGTAAGAACTTTTGTTGAAAACCTGATTGGTTGGGGGCAAACTTAGCCACCATTTGTAACGATACGAACTTTTGTTGAATAACCCTGATTGGTTGGGGCAACTTAGCACCATTAGCTGATTTTTAAGCACTTTGTGATAAACCCGAATGGCTGGGGCAAACTTAGCACCATTTTTATTAACAATAATAAACTATTTAGGGAATAACCCTGATGGTTGGGGCAAACTTAGCACCATTTTAGCGATAAGGAACTTTTATCGAATAACCCTGATTGGTTGGGGCAAATTAGCACATTTTACGATAAGAACTTGGGTTTGTTGAATATAAACCTGATCGTTGAGGGCAAACTTAGCACCATTGTTAGCGATAAGAATGTTATTGAATAACCCTGATTGGTGGGGCAAATTGTAGCACCATTTAGCGATAAGAATTTTATGAATACCCCTGAGTGGGTGAGGGCAAAATTAGTTACATTTGTACCGATAAAACCTTTTGTTGAAGAACCCTGATGGGTTGGGGCACAAACTTAGACACCCATTTTTAAATGAATAAGACTTTTGTTGAATAAAACCCTGATGGGTTGGCAAAACTTAGCACCATTTTAGCGATAAGAACTTTTTTGAATAACCCTGATTGGGTCGGGCCAAAAACTTAGCACCATTTTTTAAAAGATAAGAACGTTTGTTGGAATAACCCTGATTGGTTGGGGCAAACTTTAGCCCCATTTTGCGATAAGAAATTTGTTGAATAACCCTGCTTGGTTGGGGAAACTTAGCACCATTTTTACGATAAGAACTTTGTTGAAACCCTGATTGGTCTGGGGGCAAACTTAGCACCATTTTAACTGAAAGAACTTTGTTTAATAATAACCCTGATTGGTGGGGCAAAACGAAGCACCATTTTTAGCGATAAGAACTTTTGTTGAATAACCCTGATTGGTTGGGGCAAACTTAGCACCATTTTTAGCGATAAGAACTTTTATTGAATAACCCTGATAATGTGGTGAGAAATAACCCGACACCAAGAGCTGCAAAGCACTAGAAATAAAGGTCTTTATTAAACCCACTGGATAAGACGCACAATGGCCATCTGATTGCTAGGTTTGCTTGGGGAGAAGTAGCCATTATTGTAACCAAGTGGTCCAATAGCTTTCAGTTCAACTAACTGCTAGAGATCATTGAGCAGTGTATTGGACAGAAAGGTGAGTTCAGTCATACCGAATCAATGGAAACTACCACTACTTGTTTGGATACACAATAGCAAATGTTTAGTCTCAACTGACCATTCCCCACTAGTGAATTTTTGGCCATCACACAATGTTAGCCATGGCAAAAGTTTGCCGCAACCAATCGTTCGGAAACCGCATGATTGACCGTGAATTTCTACCTGTAGGTTATATCATTTTCCACCCGTTAATTTGCTGTTGTGTGGTAGCCTTCCATGTGCAACACATGTTACGGTCCCTGGGTAAAGATTGTTTATATTAGAGTCCAGCGTAGGTTTAATTCTTCAAACCCGCAGCCCCCAAAACCATACCCGTACCTGATGCTTTGTTGGTGGGTAGGATAACCCCACCTGTAATTTATAACAGACCCACAACCCGCACACACTTACTGACCCCACCCACATCTGCACCTTTCTACGTGAACCCGACCCACATCCCATTCAAACCCAACCTTAAAATCGGCTAACCCAACCCGATGCAGCAATTAGAGACTCTAATGAAGATGTCACTAGTTACATAGTTTAACCCTGGGTGGATACATTGTAGCAGGACGTATACCGAGACCATTTGTAACATTGGTCATTTTGGAAATCTTACTGTAAATTGTGTGTATTTGAATTGTAAAGTTGTGACTGTGGCAGTGCTGATTGGTTTATTAACTGGCCAATCGGTCAGGAGGCAGAACCAGGAATCGCCCAGGAATCTGACTCTCCGAGTTCATTTTATGGGTTAAGATCGGATTTTGCAGATTTCAGCCCCGGCTTTGCCCGTCTGGATACCCCGGGGAGATAGACGTTTAATCACCAGCCATATTTAATGTACGTGCAGATTTCCACATAAATTAAGTTAATTGCAAATTATAATTAACTGGCTCCGAATGATTCGGCATCTTGTATTAAACTCGTGTCTGTAAAGATAATTACACGGCGTCTTTGGAAACAAAATGCGGATTTAATCCCTTTCGTTTGCCATTGATGGTCACTGGGGCCAGAACTGTAAAAGTGTCTATTAGAATAATCCACGGCTAGAATACCAACCAGCTCCTGACAATGAGAGCCCAGGGACATTAATACTAATACTGATGATATATGAAAAAGATACAGGAATCTGAATTCATTATAGTGGTGATGTTTGGCTTTAATTGTTCTCCTGTTTTTATAATAGAAACTTTCAGTGTGGCGGTTCAGCAATTCCCAATAGTTCATCTTATATCCTATCCTGCCAGCCCAGCACCTAAACTTCACTATCCCAAACGGGAGTCACCTAATACAGGAACGCACCAAGCAGGTCTATAGACAGGACTCAACACCAGGAATGGGGATAAATAGATTGCAATACAGTCCAAGGAACACTTCAGCACAGCGGTGTTGGCTGTATGTGAGACAAGTAGATAGGTGCAGTTCCCCTAGCCCTCCACTCCAAGGGCCAGAAAGTTCTCTAGCACAATAAAGATATGGGGGAGCACACTAATCAGGTGAATTCGCAACTATTTATTGTAACTACTAGTGATGGCCCATTTTGTGGATCCGAACCCGAATCCGCGGCGGATTTACCTCGTTTGCGAACGGCGGATATCGCGGATTTTCCGGTTTTCTGCCTTCCGAACTTTTCCGAACTGCGTTTTCGAAAATTTTCAAAATTACGAGGATTTCTCGTATTTTCGTGAATTTTTTCACTTTAATGGGTTTTAATGGGCCCGCTGGCGGATTTTCAAAATTCTCACATTTTCTCGAAAATTCGCGGATCCTTGAGCGGACCGGATTTTGCGAAGTTCAGACATCTCTAGTAACAACACGTACAACGTTTCGGGATACATACAAAAAACAGAATTCTAGTGCACAAACAATTCTAATTGCATATTGGCTATAACTCCATAAGGTTGCAGCTACAAACAGTCTGCTAAACCCTGGATAAATAAAAGCAATTAGTTCAATAAGCTGGCCAAATATATATTATTATATATTATTATATATTATTATATATTATTATATATTTTTGGTCTCTAGTTTTTAATCTGGATGTACAACAGCCCAATTCTCTATATATTGAACATTTCGGGATACTTGATAAAGGGACAGTGTGTCCCGAAACGTTGTATGTGTTGTTACAATAAATAGTTGTGAATTCCCCTGATTCCTGCGCTCCCCATATCTTTATTGTGCTGGATAAACATATTGTCACATCTCCTACAACATTAAAACATTTTCCTTTCTTCTAGGCAAAATCTTAATCTCCCCCCTGCAGCTCTGCACATGTTATTAGCACGTTATTAGCACATGTAATATCGCATGTAATTTCAACCTCCATGCAATGCCCATTACAGTACAAGAACAAGGGGGCCCCAAATGTCAGCGTGGGAGAAATAATTACAGTTTAACTTCTGTAATGATTCGTACATGGCAGATATTCATTACAATTCTATTGGTAGATTTTCTTAATTGAAAATTGTTGGGAAAATTATACAGATTGTACTTCTAATGACACGATGCCCATTTAGGCTTCATTCCGCAGCACCGCTTAGAAAAGTAATAAATAACCCATAGGAACGTTGTTACGTGTTCTAATGTGTTAAAAAACAAACACATAATGAATACAGAAAGAGGCGTTAAAGTTAAAGGGCAAGTTCAACCCTGAAATGGAAACTTGCATACAGGTAAATCACCCCCCAAAACCCTAAACAGTAATAGTTTGAAATGTGAAAGGTGTAAGTCTAACCTGAAATCCTGCACAATGTCCTGTTTCCCCTGTTTCTGCTTCCTGGTTCTTCCAGTTAGTAACTGTCAGTTACGGATTTGACAGTTGACATCACAGCCAATGACTGAATGTTAATCCCCTGTCTGCCTCTTCTGAGCATGCCCAGGCTCAGTACAGGCTCAGACAGGTTTCTAAATGGCTCAGTTTCCATGAGGCATCCAGAAGCATAGCAGGCATACAGTAATGAATTCATAGAACCAACTATGATATATTAACATATTATAAAGAGGCCATTCTTTCTAAAAGATGACTAAATGGGGAAATAGCTCAGATCCCAACCGAAGTATAACAACACACTTAACTACACGTGCCTAATAAACTTCTAAATAAAATAATTCCCCTGGGCGGTAACAGCCCCACTGTTATAACAAATATGGAATAGATTGATATAAAAATATATATTCAGAGAATTCTAATTGTGATTGTGATCTTAATAACATCATAAAAACAGAATTAGCAGATGATCATTCGTAGGCAAATTAATAATAACATACTGTATATCTAAAAATACCTTAAAATCAGTTAATTACCATCCTGAATTTATATTACTAAAAAGACTCCATAGTTCATCATCTTTAAAAAAAATATAATTTAACTCTTTAATAAATTAGCAAATTATGAGCTGTGTCTGATTCATCAGTTCCCCAAATCATCAGATTTCTGAAATCAAAAATCAACTCCCGATACATCTCACACACACACAGGATACAACTGTATTTAGCCATGATAAAGTGAGTTACCATTTCTATACACAGTACCGACATGCACAACGCAGGGAAAAACACACAAGCGTTTTTTACCAGTACATTATATACAGTGTACGGATACGCTGTAACCAGTACCGGTATGTTATATACAATGCTGTATGGATACACTGTAACCGGTACCGGTATGTTATATACAATGCTGTACGGATACACTGTAACCGGTACATTATATACAATGCTGTACGGATACACTGTAACCGGTACCAGTACATTATATACAATGCTGTACGGATACACTGTAACCGGTACCGGTACATTATATACAATGCTGTACGGATACACTGTAACCGGTACCAGTTTAGTGGAGAAAGGATGTTCTCACACCTGCCATGTGTGGAGAAAGGATTTTCTCTAGACCACCTGGTAGTGGAGAAAGGATGTTCTCTAGGACCTGCCAGGGTTGGAGAAAGGATTTCTCTAGACACACCTGGTAGTGAGAAAGGATTCTCTAGACCCACCTGGTAGTGGAGAAAGATGTTCTCTGACCCACCTCGGAGTGGAGAAAGAAAGCAAAGGATGTTCTCCACACAACCCCAGGTAGTGGAGAAAGGATGTTCTCTAGACCCCACCTTGTAGTGGAGAAAGGATGTTCTCTAGACTACCTGGTAGTGAAAGAAAGGATGCTCTAGACCCACTGGTAATGGAGAAAGGATGTTCTCTAGACCCACCTGGTAGTGGAGAAAGGATGTTCTCCACACCCCCTGGTAGTGGAGCAAGGATGTTCTCTAGACCCACCTGGTAGTGAAGAGAGGATGTTCTCTAGACCTGCCAGGTGGTGGAGAAAGGATGTTCTCTGCACCCACCGGGTAGTGGAGAAAGGATGTTCTCCTTAAGCAAAGTATTCAGAAAATAAGGTGATATGGTCAAGAACAGTCACAGACATGTAACTGAGGACAACCCCAGGATACAATGATTATATTACTATATGGTCTACTCATACCTTACAGTATTAAAGAATGTGGACAAGGAGCGTTATAGGAAGCCACACCTTCTAATTTTTTTTGATTGACAGGTGGATTGGTTCTGAAATTGATCTTGCTATGTCCTAACCCTTCCCTGATTTTCCTTTCTGACACAATCCACTTTGGTTACAGTAATCATGAATTTAGGTTAAGTACCAGCTTTTTAAAATTAGTAAAGGGGAATCAAATTATATTCAATCATAAAAACGACAAACCGTGTTTGCCAGCCTCAGGCTGGGTAACACCATAGCAAATATTTTGTCCCAACTGACCATTTGTCACTAGCGAATGGTGGGCCTGACGAATCATTCTCAGTCACTGCAAATGCATCTCTGTCTATCAGTTCGCCGCAACCAATCCGCAACACAAATCCTTGTGTCCATAGGGAACTGCACAATCGGCTAATAGTGATGAAAATAAAAACCGAACTCGAAGCCGAGGTCTGGGTGAATTTTATGAATGTATTGTCGCTAACCCTCGAATTTATCCATCGACTTTGGTAACCCTCAGATTTCCGTAACCCTCGAATGTAAGCTTGCGCAACCTGACAAACAATTGCCAGATCATGAAGTGGAAAAGGTGTTTTAAAACTTTTGTAAAGGTTTTGGTGATAGTGACATGTTCCCCAGACCATTACAGTAAGTTACCATTGTTAGTTTAGCTGAAATCATCCGGACTTTTCCAAATCATCACTCCCCATTGACTTTAATGGTCCGAATTCGAACTTTCGAACCTTTACTGAAGTTCAAAAACGGACCGAACTTTATGAAGTTCGCCCATCTCTATCGGCTAAATGTTACATAGTAACATAGTATTGGAGGTTGTATAAAGACATACGTCTATCTAGTCCAAACCTGTACCATACACATAATGTCTGTATAACGGTTACATAGTAAACATAGTATTGGAGGTTGATAAAGACATATGGTCCATCTAGTCCACCTTTATACCCTACACATAATCTGTATAAACATTTACATGTACATAGTATTGGAGGTTGTATAAAGACATAAGTCCATATCTAGTCCAACCTTTATCCCCTTCCCATACATGTCTGTATACAGTTACATAGTAAATAGTATTGGAGGTATTATAAAGACATACGTCCATCTAGTCCACCTTATACCCTACCCATTTAGCGTAAACAGTACAGAACAGAGGAGGGAGGAGAAAGTACATAGCACGACGCACACTGAACCGTACCATAGGCGGGTAGAACAGGGACATAGTAACCATAGTATTGAGGTTATATAAAGAAAGTATCTAGTCACTTTATTATCTACCCATAATGTCTGTCTAACAGTTACATAGTAACAGAAATTATGGATAGAGTAGAAAGGTTGGAATAGATGGACGTAGTTTATATACCATACTAGTCATGTATGTTAACAGACATAGGTAGGTTAAAGGTTGAATAGAAGTATGTCTTATACAACCTCCATACTATGTTACTATGTAAAGTTAACGACATTATGGTAGGGTATAAAGGTTGGACTATGGACGTACATGTCATTGTGAGGGTGTATATAAAAGACATTCGTCCATCAGTCAACCATATACCTACCCATAAGGTCTGTATAAACATTACATAGTAAACATAGTATTGGAGGTTGTATAAAGACATACGTCCATCTAGTCCACACTTATACCCTACCCAATAATGTCTGTATTAACATTACATAGTACATAGTATTGGAGGTTTGTATAAAGACATACGCCATCTAGTCAACCTTTATACCCTACCCATAATGTCTGTATAACAGTTACATTGTAAAATAGTATTGGGGTTGTATAAAGACATACGTCCATTTCTGTCCGAACCTTTATACCTACCCAATAATTGTCTGTATAACAGTTAAATAGTAACATAGTATTGGCGGTTGTATAAAGAATACGGTCATTAGATTTTCGCTAATCGGCTACTTTGATTTTCGATAATCGTCTACTTTCGATTTTCGCTAATCGTCTACTTTCAATTTTCGATAATCGTCTACTTTCGATTTTTGGTATCGGTCTACTTTCGATTTTCGATAATCGTCTACTTTCGATTTTTGGTAATGTCTACTTTCGATTTCGATAATCGTTCTACTTTCGATTTTGGTAATCGTTCTACTTTCAATTTTGGTAATTGTCTACTTTCAATTTTCGATAATGTCTACTTTCGATTTTGCTAATCGTCTACTTCAATTTTCGATAATCGTCTACTTTCGATTTTGGTAATCGTCTACTTCGATTTTCGATAAAAATTGAAAATCCGAAAAATCTGGGAGTGCTAATAAGTTTTGTTTGAAACCCTCAGATTCGATTCGATCCACATTACATCTCTAATGATTGGGGCAATATTGATATGGGTCAATGGTCTGTCTACCAGACCGCAGGAAGCAACAAGACTGTAGGGGGCGAGCAGTATCTTGCAGGGACTGTAGGGGGCGTTCATTAGTGGACACAATAATCAATCTCTCCTAACTTATCCTGGCCCCTGGGGCTCCCTTTCCCATCTTGAACCTCCCCCCCCATCTCCCATATTGTATAACGCAATACAGAAAAGCGACCCCGGGAAGCAGATGATTGGCTCAGATTTTCACCATTTAAAGGATAGGAACATCCATACAAGTCATTATGGGATGAATAGGTTTTATGAAGGATTTGTGTGTGTGTAGCTGTTTGTCGCTACACAATAAAGGTCCAAATGTATGATACGTTCACACCGTGTGCAAGGAATATTAAATAGTCCTATAATATAGAGAAAGGATAATCAGTAACATCTACACTGCATCGCCTTGGGGAATATCAGGCTCGAAGATAAACAAAAAGAGTAATATGAGGAATATCTCTTTAATTATATATAAAATAAAACAATATCAATAATCTGAATTCTTTAATCCACCTAGCTACCGCATCACACGAGAGGGATCCTTCCACTACCCACCGATCTTCTTATCACAAACACTCCACCTGTACGTTACCAGAGGAGCCAGGGACGGTATTGGGAGAGCTGGCACTTGGATATAGGCTGAGATATTGTCCAGTAGGGGGCACCGGTATTAAGCTGCACGTGGAAATTATATAAGGGATTATATTAGGGGAACTATCCCTGGAGGGGATCTGCATTTTATATACATTTATATTATGTAATACCTCCCAACTTTCCAAAGACCAGGACACGCCTGGCGGATCACCGAACGCCCCGACCGAACAAATACACACGCATGATTCCAGCTGAATTAACCGCTCATCGAGCGAATGCATCATCGGTGGGGGTCGTGGCTCGGTGCACACATCGGACATGTGTAGAACCTAAAGGTGCCCATACATCTATGAGATTTTACTTACCTGACCGAGCGCTCACGCGATGTTCATCGATGCTGCCGGAACCACTTCTCCCGATCTTACATTCGACCAACATGCGATCGCAAAATGAATGAGATTTCGCGATCGCATGTCGGTCAAATATATATCGCGTGAGCGCTCGGGGGGTAAGTAAAATCTCATAGATGTATGGGCACCTTAACAGTGGCATAATCGGCTCCGCCCCTGGAACAACCCACCTGGACAAGCACACCCCCATATGGCACGGCAAAATTCCCGGAATGCCCACGTCCCACCCACCAAAGTCTGCAATGCAATGTCCCTTTAAGATAAATGAAATAGAGTTTACAAATGAGACAATTGGGGACGTTAAGGGAGAGATCACACGTTATTCCTACTTTCCTGACATTTATAAAGCATTCGTGTGGCTATGTAACACACTGCCATTGCAAACTATTTCATATTGTGTTTGTGTCTCTTTTGGTGAGCATTTTTATTGCAGTCTACAGCTGGCGTCACACTGTGGTTAAAGGAGAACTATAGGCGTTTTAAGTTTTTCAAAAACAGTTAAAATTAAAAAGGGAGGTAGGTTTGGTACTTTCTACTTCCCAATATCATTTCTATGAGGAACGGCAGCACAAAGAATATGGATTATGCCAGGCTTCCTGAGTGCTTCAGCACTATCCTTAATACAGGAAGGCCCAGTGCACTAACCTGGCAAATGAAAACTGTATCTGCTGTAGTTCATAAACAAAACGAAATTGGGAGGTGTCATAATCAATCCTAACTCCCTGTCAAAGCTACATTTCATTTTTAAAAGAGTGAATGTTTTACAGTTATAGTGTCCTTTAATGCTGATACCGAATTTACCCAAATGCTTTGATTTCCTCAGCTCACCCTTAGGCCGCAGGATCTACCACAAAATGTTTCCAAACTATGGACCCTGGAGATAACATTTCCTGATGGCTGTCCCTTACTGCAGTCTCGACCAATAGAAAAAAATCCAGCACTCTTAGGTTGGGTACACACCAGGAGATACTTCCGGACGACCCACTGTGTATCGGTCAGTCGGAAATATCCGATGGTGCGGGGCGGCCAGCTCAACCGAGCTTGGTCATCTGTTCATCCGTACTGGATGGCGATCGGGACTGTCAGTAAGTCACGGCCGATAGTGCCAATGTTGTCTGGGGAGTGGGATGTTGTTGGGGAGTGGGATGTTGTCTGGGGAGTGGGATTGTTATATGGGAAGTGGAAGTGGGATGTTGTCTGGGGAGTCGGTGATGTTGTCTGGGGAGTGGGATGTCTGGACTGGGGTGGGGAGCGAAGGATGTCGTGGGAGGGGATGTTCTCTGGGGAGTGGGATGTTGTCTGGGGGGAGTAGTTCTGGGGAGTGGGAAGTTATATGGGAAGTGGAGTGGGATGTTGTCTGGGGAGTGGGATGTTGTCTGGGGAGTGGGATGTTGTCTGGGAGTGGGAGTGGGATGTTGTCTGGGAGTGGGATGTGGTCTGGGGAGTGGGATGTTGTTGGGGAGTGGGATGTTGTCTGGGGAGGGGATGTGTGTGGGGGAGTGGGAGTGGGATGTTGTCTGGGGAGGGGATGTGTCGGGAGTGGGATGTTGTCGTGGGAGTGGGATTGTCGGGGAGGGGGATGTTGTCTGGGGGTGGGATGTTGTCTGGGGAGTGGGATGTGGGATGTTGTCTGGGAGGGGATGGATGTTGTCTGGGGAGTGGGGAGAGGGATGTGGTCTGGGGAGTGGGAGTGGGATGGGTGTCTGGGGAGTGGGAGTGGGATGTTGTCTGTGGAGTGGGAGTGAGATGTTGTTGGGGAGTGGGATGTTGTTGGGGAGTGGGAGTGGGATGTTTTCTGGGGAGTGGGAGTGGGATGTTTTGGGGGGGGGATGTGTCTGGGGAGGGGAGTTGTCTGGGGATGGGGGGATGTTGTCTGGGGAGTGGGAGTGGGATGTTGTCTGGGGAGTGGAGTGGGATGTTGTCTGGGAGGGGGATGTTGTCTGGGGAGTGGGAGTGGGATGTTTTCTGGGGAGTGGGAGTGGGATGTTGTCTGGGGAGTGGGATGTTTTCTGGGGAGTGGGAGTGGGATGGTGTCTGGGAGTGGGATGGTTGGTCTGGGGAGTGGGAGGGGGATGTGTCGTGGGGGGGGATGTGTGTCTGGGAGGGGAGTTGTCTGTGGGAGTGGGGAGTGGGTGTTGTTGGGGAGTGGGATGGTGGGAGGGGGAGTGGGAGTTGTCTGGGGATGGGAGTGGGATTTGCTTGGGGAGTGGGAGTGGGATGTTGTCTGGGGAGTGGGAGTGGGATGGGTGGGGAGGGGAGTGGGATGTTGTCGGGAGTGGGGGTGATGGGAGTGGGATATTGTCTGGGGAGTGGGGTTGTTATATGGCAGTCAGCTTTTCCTTATATTCCACAATTTTGTTCCTTTGGGCTCAAGCAAAACATCAGCAGATAGAAATTTGGGCAGATGTAATTTACTGCATTGCAATGTGGCTATTTCCATATAGATACTCTATTATTGTTCCCAATGCAGCCACCTGAGACACAATCCATCATCCTTAACCCCATCACTGCCACAACACATACGGTTACCAAGTTATCACCATTATGTCCGGATCATTACACGGTGTTAGAGGGGAGCGGATATTACTCGCAGTGAACAGGACAGTTTTTTACTCAGTTGAAGTTCCAGTAAGTAATTTAAAGGGCCAAGTTCAGTCCCATAGGACATTTTTTCGCAGTACCTTCCAGGTGCTAGTCAGTTATGGGCCGTACGAGCTCCTGATTAAAGCTGCATCAGCCTCATAAAGCCGTAAATTGCAGAAGGGATTGCAGTGAATTTGCGCTTTAAATACGGTTTGATCTATACTAAACCCTTTCTAGCGAGTTCTGATTTATAAACAATTCAAAGCGTTAACAGGGGTGCTGGGAAATGTAGTTTTGGCCATAGTCTAAGTGAACTGTACGGAACCCCTGGGCACGTTATCTACTGACGCAGAACTATTTCTTGCTGGTACAGCGCTATAAATAAATATTGGTCTAGTGAATAGAGATCTCCATAGCGAAGGGTTAAACACAGATTTCTACTGACTGAGATAGTCGGAATACTGTAAGAACCTCTCTATTCTATATACTGGTTCAGCTCCAAGGGTGATTATTTATTCCCTTCGTTACGCAGCCTGTCTCTCATCCCTTCATCGCTTCTCCGGATTACCCCAGACGTCCCTAAATCTGCAGAATAAATATTATGATCAACTTCCTGCAAAAGGAATTGCGGAATGAGAATTTTAGCCTAAAACACATTTTCTCGAGCCAAAAGAATTTTATTACTTGTCCTTTTAAGTGATTCTATACCTGGGTGGATATAAGTTAAATCTTATTCTAATTACAGCCCTGACGCTCATTGGGAAGTTCCTTTATAACCCAGGGAAAACACAGTCACACTGAGCGTGTCTGAAGTCGGCGACAAACTAAGCATTGTCCCTCAGTAAGTCATAGCAATAAAAACATGATTGTCACTGCAGATTACTCACACAGGCACACATTTACACCTCTTATTTAGTGTTTAAACAAACGCACAAAAGGACCAATAAATACAATTTTTTCAGGTTATGTCAAAATGAATGAACATATTGCAGGGCTATTCCGTGGATTAATATGGCGTCTGCCTTTTCTGATGAATTATGACGAATAGTTAATACAATTTGTCTGCTGACAGCTGAATATCTTCCCGTTTCAATTACGTATAGGCTGTATTGTACATCCAATCCTATCAAATTACACATTCACTGTACATTGTTTTCTCTATAGATCAATGAAAGGAACGGGGAGATGTAGTTCGCAGTGGAGCTCGTGCCAGGTAGACCGCGTACCAATCGTCACAGCTCCTCCACATTAGTTATAAAATTGTTCAATCATAATTAGCCGAATCGGCGCACTAAAGCTGGGTACACACAATGCAATATTTCGACCGATAGTTGAGTGTATCGGTCGATGGACCTAATAATTGCCTGGGTTTGGGACACGACTGACGAACTTTATCCGAAAAAATGGTGCCTAGAAATGAGGCCACCAGTGGAGGCTGAACCCAATTACATAATGTTACGGGATTGGAATTAATCCTATTAATTAGATAACATTCCCATTAGGAGCTATTCCCTCTAAACAGATTATCCTGAAGTTTTTGTTATTCGTGAATCGGAGGAGGGTTTTTTTTAACCTGTTAGGCAGGTATCATATAGGGAAGGTAAAAGGGTGGATTATGTTTTTATTCAACCTCCGCTACCGTGTAAGTCTTTCTAGCGGTTTCCGAGAGATTCCAGACTCAAATATTTCCAATGGCGGACGTCTAGTAACCGGTACAAAGAGCGAAATCTGACATTGTCTATTACAGCAGTGGTTAACTATTTCCTTAACAATCTGTGCTTTTAGTACAACATCATTAAAATGCCATGTCCATTCCCAGAAAGCAGATCATCTCATCCCTGTACTGCAATGAAAGAGCGACCTCTGAAGAGCGACCTCTGGAGGCCACAGTGGGTACAATGCTTGCTTAACTTTTTCCTAGAGAATTGAATGCTGAATATCTTTATAGATGCATTGTATCAATGATAGATCTGCTGTGTGAAAACATAGGGGCATATTGTCAAGGGCTTATTTAATAGGTTGCAAAATTGCTAGCAATCTGAGTTGGTAGATTATGGCTGCCATACCACAAAGCATTATCGGACAAACATTTGAATGGACAGCCGGTACATTTCGGCCAATCCTGTGATCGCTCAGATTAAAATATTCGCCCATGTGTTCCTAGAATAAGGGCAGATTAAACCCGAGTACCACATTACTAATGTCATTTTCCAAAGATCCCGAGTGTTCTCTGCAGATTTCTCAGCCGCGGCTGACTCCCGATACTTTCCGCAGCTGAGGGAAATTTTTTTCCATTTCCTAAAACGTTCGCCGGCCTCGGGAGCTCTTGGAAATGCGCTACACACACTAACGATAAAGGGTCGATACTGAGGATCCAACATATTAGGACTCACGGTCAATTCTGTGGCCTTCGATGGACCACAAGATATATCAGGTCTATATACCGCTGCAGCCATTATAGTTTATTACCGGTTGGTTTATGATTGCAGGAATATGGCCTTGCATCTGCCATGTGTCTAAAGGCCGTACACACGCGCGATCGCGGGTCTTGACAAGGGACGCACGATGTGTACGAACAAAGGTTTTGACAATAATCAGCCCCGTGTGTAGGCGCTTTATTGGCCAAAAAGGTCATTTGTGGGGATCGTGAACCGACGACTTGGCGGATCTCCGAACGAGACTGCGTTTTGGCCGATAATGCGCCTACAGCGGGCCGTTCGTACACAGCATTAAGAGCCCGGGAAACTGTCCCAACCTGAATACATCCAGGACCCTACACTTATGATGTAATCCTAAATTGTCACCAGACACAGACAGATCAGAAGAACTGACCATCAAAACCGTGTCACTTTGTACCAGGAGAGACAACAAATCTAGATTCTCTAAGATGGAGCCGCGTTTGTGAATTTTGGTTTCAAAGAGACTTTCCTGTGATATTTGTTACAAAGAGCGAAATGAGACGTCTTGTAGGGAAGATAAAACCTTCTTTTAGGTGTCAGGGAACAAAGCCGGGATATAATAATATAAACTATTACAATAGCAGACCAAGGGACTTGGCAGATAATTTCATGTAATGACGTTAAATTAGGGGAATTAAAGGAAAAGCTTTTCCTTTCTTCCGCTAAATCCTACCCCAGGGTGTGCAATAGGAGGTTAAACTTACCTAAAGTTGCTCTCGCTTAGGTCGGGTCTGGAGCCTGAAGTTGGAGAAGATAGGGGTGTAGAGCAGATCAATTACTTTAGGTAATTAGCTTCCAATCTATTGCTATTGCGCACCAGTGGTAGGTTCTAGGGTTCAGGTCCTGGAATTTTAACCGGTTCTGTGCTCCTTCATCAACTCAATCAAGAGATAATCGATCAAGTAGACAGGGCTGCTGCATGGGACATCTTACATATGGCCTCTACTTCCATTGATCATCAATGGGGCACAGGGCAATTGAATAAGATAGAGCATCTCAAACTCCATAATCTAGATATACCCCAAAGTGCCTTGTGGTGTATCCATGCTTCTTCCTATCACAATTATAACGAGGTTTTTGTAAGATCTGTTATTACAGGCCATAGCGTACCAATTATGACCGGATCCTGTTATTTACGGCCATAGTCGTACAAGAAAGTAGACGATTAGCGAAAATCGAAAGTAGACGATTATCGAAAATCAAAAGTAGACGATTAGCGAAAATCGAATCCTCTAAAGTAATGATGGATTTCGGTAACCCTAGAAAGTAATGATCGATTTCGGTAACCCTAGAAAGTAATGATGGATTTCGGTAGCCCTAGAAAGTAATGATGGATTTCGGTAGCCCTAGAAAGTAATGATGTAATGATGGATTTCGGTAACCCTAGAAAGTAATGATGGATTTCGGTAGCCCTAGAAAGTAATGATGTAACCCTAATTGGTTGGGGCAAACTTAGCACCATTTTTAGCGATAAGGGGGGCGATGCAATATTGGGCGCAAAATGCCCAAGTCAGTGTAAAACCCACGCAATCCGATGTATCATCAGGTTACCGTGGGTTTTACACTGAGTTTGCATTGCCTGCGCCATTTCCGAGAATGCTCGGAAATAGCGTGGCGCAGGCGATGCAAAACTGCCCTTAGTAAAGTTTTGCGCTACCATGTAGCGCGAAACTTTACGCCACTGAATAGGAGGCGTTAGCCGGCGCACTTACCTGGCAGAGATCCCGCGATGTACAAAATCTCGCACAGGGATTTTTGCATCGCGGGAACTCGGGCAGGTAAGCTGCATCGGAAAAAAATATTGCATCGCCCCCAAGAACTTTTATTGAATAACCCTAATTGGTTAGGGCAAACTTAGCACCATTTTTAGCGATAAGAACTTTTATTGAATAACCCTAATTGGTTGGGGCAAACTTAGCACCATTTTTAGCGATAAGAACTTTTATTGAATAACCCTAATTGGTTGGGGTAAACTTAGCACCATTTTTAGCGATAAGAACTTTTATTGAATAACCCTAATTGGTTGGGGCAAACTTAGCACCATTTTTAGCTATAAGAACTTTTACAATAAAAGTTCTTATCGTTTAAAATGGTGCTAATTTTGCCCCAACCAATCAGAACTTATGTAACATTTGAAAGCAAACATCTGATTGGTTGGGGCAAAATTAGCACCATTTTAAACGATAAGAACTTTTGTTGAATAACCCCCTTATTGAATAACCCTAATTGGTTGGGGCAAACTTAGCACCATTTTTAGCGATAAGAACTTTTATTGAATAACCCTGATTGGTTGGGGCAAACTTAGCACCATTTTTAACGATAAGAACTTTTATTGAATAACCCTAATTGGTTGGGGCAAACTTAGCACCATTTTAAGGATAAGAACTTTTGTTGAATAACCCTGATTGGTTGGGGCAAACTTAGCACCATTTTTAATGATAAGAACTTTTGTTGAATAACCCTGATTGGTTGGGGCAAACTAAGCACCATTTTTAGCGATAAGAACTTTTGTTGAATAACCCTGATTGGATACAATGCTGTACGGATACACTGTAACCGGTACCAGTACATTATATACCTTGCTATTTAAGCATTGCATGTAATGATTTGGTACCAGTTACTAGTTTATAGAATGCACCATTTATTGCACCAGCAGCAGTAAGACTGCTCCCACACATAAAGAAATATTAATCCGCATATAAATGTGGATCTGTGTGAATTACAATGTACGGTATGTTTTCCTACATATTATAGTTATGTTTAATTCTACCATGTCTATGTATTCAGTGCAGATTACTGTATAGAGGGTGGGATTCTGTACTGAATTATCATTGTCCTCTGTGAACCCCTGAACAAAAGAAATATACAATACAATCAAACACAATGACCTTAACAACCTACAGTACGATTGACTCACCTGTGATTGGACCAAACCATCATGGATCAATAGGAGGCCAATAGGTCACAAGAGGCTCTATATTGTATATAGGCATGAACAGAGCCATAGGTCATAGGGTTACTCTATGTCAGTTTATGGGATGTCCTTGTGTATCATTTATAAAGCAATAGGAAACAGTAGCTGCCACCGAACATTACTGTACATGAAGCAACAATCACCAGCAGTGAGATTTAATTGTGCTGTAGCTGACAATCTGGGTGTCGGTGACTCAGATTGGGGGAGGAGCCAGGAAACAGTCACTGCAGGAATATAGTGTTAGAGTCACTCTAGCAGTCCTTCAAACCCCTACCACGGGGGATAAGGTAATCTAAAGTCTAAAAAGAAAAGCAGAGGAGCACACTACTCTTGTGTATCACAGTTTATTGTGCAAACAACATAGTGCAACATCTTGGGGAGCCACCTGTGCCTTCCTCAGGTATAACTAATAACACTTCCAACACACATTTATACCCTTATCCTTTTATGGGGCTCATAAACACCACAATATCAATTGTACAGTATGGGGATATCCTATTCTTATTATTCATGCTGTAAAATTGGAGCGATAACAATGTTACAATCCCCTATTGTTGGCCCCTTGTGTAGTGTATTAATCAGTGTTCCTGTATGTGCCCTGCAGTACCAGGGACAAAGTGACGTTGTAGAGAGGATTAGTGGACATTCTGCAATGTAAACCAATCGGAATATCAGAGGTGACCATTTAGTAACTGTGAGAGGAATTAGTGTACATTCTGCAATGTAAACCAATCGGAATATCATAGTGAACCAGTTAAGTAACGTGGTAGAGAGGATTAAGTGGACATTCCATGTAAACCATCGGAATATCAGAGGTGACCATTTAGTAACGTGGTAGAGAGGATTAGGACATTCTGCAATGTAAACCACGAAATATCAGAGGTGACCATTTATATACGTGGTATGAGACTGATTAGTGGACCTGTCTGCATGTAAACCAATCGGAATACAGAGGTGACCATTTAGTAACGTGGTAGAGAGGATGAGACCCTGATTTTGGTGGGGCAAACTTAGCACCATTTTTAACGATAAGAACTTTTATTGAATAACCCTAATTGGTTGGGGCAAAACTTAGCACCATTTTAGCTATAAGAACTTTTATTGAATAACCCTAATTGGTTGGGGCAAACTTAGCACCATTTTTAGCTATAAGAACTTTTATTGAATAACCCTAATTGGTTGGGGCAAACTTAGCACCATTTTTAGCGATAAGAACTTTTATTGAATAACCCTGATTGGTTGGGGCAAACTTAGCACCATTTTTAGCGATAAGAACTTTTACAATAACCATGATTTGGTTGGGGCAAACTTAGCACCATTTTAACAATAATAACTTTTACTGAATAACCCTGATGTGGTGGGGCAAACTTAGCACCTTTTTAGCGATAAGAACTTTTATTGATAACCCTGATTGGTTGGGGCAAACTTAGCACCATTTTAACGATAAGAACTTTTGTGAATAACCCTGATGGTTGGGGCAAACTTAGCACCATTGTTAGCGATAAGAACTTTTATTGAATAACCCCTGATTGGTTGGGGCAAACTTAGCACCATTTTTGCGATAAGATTTTATTGAATAACCCTGATTGGTTGGGCAAACTTAGTACCATTTTTAACGATAAGAACCTTTGTTGAATAACCCTGATTGGTTGGGGCAACTTAGCACCATTTTTAATGATAAGAACTTTTGTGAATAACCCTGATTGGTTGGGGCAAACTTAGCACCATTTTAGCGATAAGAACTTTTGTTGAATAACCCTGATTGGTTGGGGCAAACTTAGCACCATTTTAGCGATAAGAACTTTTGGTTGATAACCCTGATTGGTTGGGGCAAACTTAGCACCATTTTTAACGATAGAACTTTTGTGAATAACCTGATTGGTTGGGGCAAAACTAGCACCATTTTTAGCGATAAGAACTTTTGTTGAATAACCTGATTGGTTGGGGCAAACTTAGCACCATTTTTAACAATAATAACTTTTATGAATAACCCTGATTGGTGGGGCAAACTTAGCACCATTTTAGCGATAAGAACTTTTATTGAATAACCCTGATTGGTTGGGCAAACTTAGCACCATTTTTAACGATAGAACTTTTGTTGAATAACCCTGATTCGTTGGGCAAACTTAGCACCATTGTTAGCGATAAGAACTTTTATTGAAAACCCTGATTGGTTGGGGCAAACTTAGCACCATTTTTAGCGATAGAATTTTTATTGAATAACCCTGATTGGTTGGGGCAAACTTAGTACCATTTGTAACGATAAGAAACTTTGTTGAATAACCTGATTGGTTGGGCAAAACTTAGCACCATTTTTATGATAAGAACTTTTGTTGAATAACCCTGATTGGTTGGGCAAACTTAGCACCATTTTAGCGATAAGAACTTTTGTGAATAACCCTGATTGGTTGGGGCAAACTTAGCACCATTTTTAACGATAAGAACTTTTGTGAAAACCTGATTGGTTGGGGCAAACTTAGCACCATTTTAGCGATAAGAACTTTTGTGAATAACCCTGATGGTTGGGCAACTTAGCACCATTTTTAGCGAGATAAGAACTTTTGTTGAATAACCCTGATTGGTTGGGGCCAAAACTTAGCCACCATTTTTAATGATAAGAACTTTTGTTGAATACCCTGATTGGTTGGGCAAAACTAAGCACCATTTTTAGCGATAAGAACTTTGTTGAATAACCCTTGTTGGTGGGGCAAACTTAGCACCATTTTTAGCGATATAGAACTTTTATGAATAAACCCTGATAATGTGGTGAGAAATAACCCGACAACAAGAGCTGCAAAGCATAGAAATAAAGGTCTTTATTAAACCACTGGATAAGACGCAACAATGGCCATCTGATTGCCTAGGTTTGCTTGGGGAAGAAGTAGCCATTATGTAGACCAAGTGGTCCAATAGCTTCAGTTCAACTAAATGCTAGAGATCATTGAGCAGTGTATTGGACAGAAAGGTGAGTTCAGTCATACCGAATCAATGGAAACTACCACTACTTGTTTGGATACACAATAGCAAATGTTTAGTCTCAACTGGACCATTCCCCACTAGTGAATTTTTGCGCATCACACAATGTTAGCCATGGCAAAAGTTTGCCGCAACCAATCGTTCGGAAACCGCATGATTGACCGTGAATTTCTACCTGTAGGTTATATCATTTTCCACCGTTTAATTTGCTGTTGTGTGGTAGCCTTCCATGTGCAACACATGTTACGGTCCCTGGGTAAAGATTGTTATATTAGAGTCCAGCGTAGGTTTAATTCTTCAAACCCGCAGCCCCAAAAACCATACCGTACTGATGCTTTGTTGGTGGGTAGGATAACCCCACCTGTAATTTATAAACAGACCACAACCCGCACACACTTACTGACCCCACCCACATCTGCACCTTTCTACGTGAACCCGACCCACATCCCATTCAAACCCAACCTTAAATCGGCTAACCCAAACCGATGCAGGCAATTAGAGACTCTAATGAAGATGTCACTAGTTACATAGTTAACCCTGGGTGGATACATTGTAGCAGGACGTATACCGAGACCATTGTAACATTGGTCATTTTGGAAATCTTACTGTAAATTGTGTGTATTTGAATTGTAAAAGTTGTGACTGTGGCAGTGCTGATTGGTTTATTAACATGGCCATCGGTCAGGAGGCAGAACCAGGAATCGCCCAGGAATCTGACTCTCCGAGTTCATTTTATGGTGGGTTAAGATCGGATTTTGCAGATTCAGCCCCGGCTTTGCCCGTCTGGATACCCCGGGGAGATAGACGTTTAATCACCAGCCATATTAATGTACGTGCAGATTTCCACATAAATTAAGTTAATTGCAAATTATAATTAACTGGCTCCGAATGATTCGGCATCTTGTATTAAACTCGTGTCTGTAAAGATAATTACACGGGTCTTTGGAAACAAAAAAATGCGGATTTAATCCCTTTCGTTTGCCATTGATGGTCATGGGGCCAGAACTGTAAAAGTGTCTATTAGAATAATCCACGGCTGTAGAATACCAACCAGCTCCTGACAATGAGAGCCCAGGGACATTAATACTAATACTGATGATATATGAAAAAGATACAGGAATCTGAATTCATTATAGTGGTGATGTTTGGCTTTAATTGTTCTCCTGTTTTTATAATAGAAACTTTCAGTGTGGCGGTCAGCAATTCCAATAGTCATCTTATATCCTATCTGCCAGCCAGACACCTAAACTTCACTATCCCAAACGGGAGTCACCTAATACAGGAACGCACCAAGCAGGTCTATAGACAGGACACAACACCAGGAAGGGGATAAATAGATTGCAATACAGTCCAAGGAACACTTCAGACACAGCGGTGTTGGCTGTATGTGAGACAAGTAGATAGGTGCAGTTCCCCTAGCCCTCCACCTCAAGGGCCAGAAAGTTCTCTAGCACAATAAAGATATGGGGGAGCGCACACTAATCAGGTGAATTCGCAAACTATTTATTGAACTACTAGTAGTGGCCCATTTTGTGGATCCGAACCCGAATCCGCGGCGGATTTACCTCGTTTGCGAACGGCGGATATCGCGGATTTTCCGGTTTTCTGCCTTCCGAACTTTTCCGAACTGCGTTTTCGAAAATTTCAAAATTACGAGGATTTCTCGTATTTTCGTGAATTTTTTCACTTTAATGGGTTTTAATGGGCCCGCTGGCGGATTTTCAAAAATTCTCACATTTTCTCGAAAATTCGCGGATCCTTGAGCGGACCGGATTTTGCGAAGTTCAGGACATCTCTTAGTAACAACACGTACAACGTTTCGGGATACATACAAAAAACAGAATTCTAGTGCACAAAACAATTCTAATTGCATATTGGCTATAACTCCATAAGGTTGCAGCTACAAACAGTCTGCTAAACCCGGATAAATAAAAGCAATTAGTTCAATAAGCTGGCCAAATATATATTATATATATTATATATATTATATTATTTTATATATTTTTGGTCTCTAGTTTTTAATCTGGATGTACAACAGCCCAATTCTCTATATATTGGACATTCGGGATACTTGATAAAGGGACAGTGTGTCCCGAAACGTTGTATGTGTTGTTACAATAAATAGTTGTGAATTCCCCTGATTCCTGCGCTCCCCATATCTTTATTGTGCTGGATTAAACATATTGTCACATCTCCTACAACATTAAAACATTTTCCTTTCTTTAGGCAAAATCTTAATCTCCCCCTGCAGCTCTGCACATGTTATTAGCACGTTATTAGCACAGTAATATCGCATGTAATTTCAACCTCCATGCAATGCCCATTACAGTACAAGAACAAGGGGGCCCAAATGTCAGCGTGGGAGAAATAATTACAGTTTAACTTCTGTAATGATTCGTACATGGCAGATATTCATTACAATTCTATTGGTAGATTTTCTTAATTGAAAATTGTGGGAAAAATTATACAGATTGTACTTCTAATGACACGATGCCCATTTAGGCTTCATTCGCAGCACCGCTTAGAAAAGTAATAAATAACCCATAGGAACGTTGTTACGTGTTCTAATGTGTTAAAAAACAAACACATAATGAATACAGAAAGAGGCGTTTAAGTTAAAGGGCAAGTTCAACCTGAAATGGAAACTTGCATACAGGTAAATCACCCCCCAAAACCTAAACAGTAATAGTTTGAAATGTGAAAGGTGTAAGTCTAACCTGAAATCTGCACAATGTCCTGTTTCCCCTGTTTCTGCTTCCTGGTTCTTCCAGTTAGTAACTGTCAGTTACGGATTTGACAGTTGACATCACAGCCAATGACTGAATGTTAATCCCCTGTCTGCCTCTCTGAGCATGCCCAGGCTCAGTACAGGCTCAGACAGGTTTCTAAATGGCTCAGTTTCCATGAGGCATCCAGAAGCATAGCAGGCATACAGTAATGAATTCATAGAACCAACTATGATATATTAACATATTATAAAGAGGCCATTCTTTCTAAAAGATGACTAAATGGGGAAATAGCTCAGATCCCAACCGAAGTATAACAACACACTTAACTACACGTGCCTAATAAACTTCTAAATAAAATAATTCCCCTGGGCGGTGGTAACAGCCCCACTGTTATAACAAATATGGAATAGATTGATATAAAAAATATATATTCAGAGAATTCTAATTGTGATTGTGATTAATAACATCATAAAAACAGAATTAGCAGATGATCATTCGTAGGCAAATTAATAATAACATACTGTATATCTAAAAATACCTTAAAATCAGTTAATTACCATCCTGAATTTATTACTAAAAAGACTCCATAGTTCATCATCTTTAAAAAAAATAAAATTAACTCTTTAATAAATTAGCAAATTATGAGCTGTGTCTGATTCATCAGTTCCCCAAATCATCAGATTTCGAAATCAAAAATCAACTCCCGATACATCTCACACACACACACAGGATACAAACTGTATTAGCCATGATAAAGTGAGTTACCATTTCTATGACACAGTACCGACATGCACAACGCAGGGAAAAACAACAAGCGTTTTTTAACCAGTACATTATCTAACGTGTACGGATACGCTGTAACCAGTACCGGTATGTTATTATACAATGCTGTATGGATACACTGTAACCGGTACCGGTCGTTATATACAATGCTGTACGGATACACTGTAACCAGGTACATTATATAACAATGCTGTACGGATACACTGTAACCGGTACCAGTACATGAATATACAAATTGCTGTACGGAACACTGTAAACCGGACCGGTAATTATATACATGCTGTACGGATACACTGTAACCGGTCCGGTGACATTTATTACATGCTGTACGGATCACTGTAACCGGATACATGTTATATACAATGGTATGGATACACTGTAAACCGGTACCAGTACGTTATATACAATGCTGTACGGATACACTGTAACCGGTACCAGGTACATTATATACACATGCTTTGTACGGATACACGGTAACCGGTACATTTATATACAATGCTGTATCGGATACACTGTAACCGGTACAGTACTATATTTTACAATGCATGTACGGATACACTGTAACCGGTACATGGTACATTATACACATGCTGTAGGATACACTGTAAACGGTACCGGTCATGTATATACAATGCTGTACGGATTACACTGGTAACCGCCGGTACGGTATGTTATATACAATGGTGTACGGATACACTTTACCCGGTACATTATATACAATGCTGTACGGATACACTGTAACCGGTCCGGTACATATATACAATGCTGTACAGATACACTGTAACCGTTACCAGTACATTATATACAATGCTGCATGGATACACTGTAACCGGTACCGGTATGTTATATACAATGCTGTATGGATACACTGTAACCGGTACATTATATACAATGCTGTACGATACACTGTAACCGGTACCGGTACATTATATACAATGCTGTACGGATACACTGTAACCGGTACATTATATACAATGCTGTATGGACACTGTAACCGGTACCAGTACATTATATACAATGCTGTATGGATACACTGTAACCGGTACCTGTTTATTATATACAATGCTGTACGGATACACTGTAACTGGTACCGGTACATTATATACAATGCTGTACGGATACACTGTAACTGGTACCGGTACATTATATACAATGCTGTACGGATACACTGTAACCGGTACCAGTACATTATATACAATGCTGTACGGATACACTGTAACTGGTACCGGTACATTATATACAATGCTGTATGGATACACTGTCAACCGTATCATTATATACAATGCTGTACAGATACACTGTAACCGGTACCTGTTTATTATATACAATGCTGTACGGATACACTGTAACCGGTACCGGTACATTATATACAATGCTGTACGGATACGCTGTAACTGGTACTTGTTTATTATATACAATGCTTGTCTTATACACTGTAACCGGTACCAGTACATTAATACAATGGTGTACGGATACACTGTAACCGGTACATTATATACAAATGCTGTACGGATACACTGTAACCGGTACCAGTACATTATATACAATGGTGTATGGATACACTGTAACCGGTACATTATATACAATGTTGTACGGATACACTGTAACCGGTACCGATACATTATATACAATGCTGTACGGATACACTGTAACCGGTACCAGTACGTTATATACAATGCTGTACGGATACACTGTAACGGTACTGGTACTTATATACAATGCTGTACGGATACACTGTAACCGGTACCGGTAGTGTTATATACAATGCTGTACGGATACACTGTAACCGGTACCGGTATGTTATATACAATGGTGTACGGATACACTTTACCCGGTACATTATATACATGCTGCTGTACGGATACACTGTAACCGGTACCGGTACATTATATACAATGCTGTACAGATACACTGTAACCGTTACCAGTACATTATATACAATGCTGCATGGATACACTGTAACCGGTACCGGTATGTTATATACAATGCTGTATGGATACACTGTAACCGGTACATTATATACAATGCTGTACGGATACACTGTAACGGTAAACGGTACATTATTACAAGCTGGTAGGATACACTGTAACCGGTACATTATTCAATGCTGTATGGATACACTGTAACCGGTCACCAGTACATTATATACAATGCTGTGGATACACTGTAACCGGTACCTGTTTATTAAACAATGCTGTACGGATCACCTGTAACCGGTACCAGGTACATTATATACAAGCTGTACGGATACACTGTAACTGGTACCGTGGTACATTATATACAATGCTGTACGGTACACTGTAACCGTACCAGTACATTATATACAATGCTGTACGGATACACTGTAACTGGTACCGGTACATTATATACAATGCTGTATGGATACACTGTAACCGGTACCAGTACATTATATACATGCTGTACAGATACACTGTAACCGGTACCTGTTTATTATATACAATGCTGTACGGATACACTGTAAACCGCGTACCGGTACCATTATATACAATGCTGTACGGATACGCTGTGTAACTGTACGTTATTATATACAATGTGTGTACTTTACACTTAACCGGTACCAGTACATTATATACATGTGTACGATACACTGTAACCGGTACATTATATACAATGCTGTAACGGATACACTGTAACCGGTACCAGTACATTATATACAATGGTGTATGGCACACTGTAACCGGTACATTATATACAAATGTGTACGGATACACTGTAAACCGGTACCGATACATTATATACAATGCTGTTGTCGATACACTGTAACCGGTACCGATACATTATATACAATGCTGTATGGATAACTGTAACCGGTACCATGTATATACAATGCTGTATGGATACACTGTAACCGGTACCGGTACATATATACAATGCTGTACGGATTACACTGTACCGGTACCGGTACATTATATACAATGCTGTAGGATACATAACTTGGTGGGGTACCGTACAGTATTACAATGCTGTAGGATACACTGTACCGTACACTTTATATACAATGCTGTACGGATACACTGTAACCGGTCCGTTTATACAATGCTGTACGGATACACTGTAACCGTATACCATGTTATAACAATGCTGGAAGATACACTGTAACCGGTACATTATATACAATGGTGTACGATAACACTGTAACCGGTACATACATAATATACATGCTATACGATACACTTGAACCGGTACATTATATCAATGTGTACAGATACACTGTAACCGGTACATTATATACATGCTGTACGGTACCGTAACCGTTACATTGATACAATGCTGACGGAACACTGTAACCAGTACCGGTAATATATAAATGTATACGGATACACTGTAACCGGTAATATATACAATGCTGTACGGTACATGTAACCGGTACCGGTACATTATATACAATGCTGTACGGATACACTGTAACCGGTACCAGTACATTATATGCAATGCTGTACAGATACGCTGTAACTGGTTCTTGTTTATTATATCAATGCTGTACGGATACACTGTAACCGGTACATTATATACAATGCTGTACGGATACACTGTAACCGGTACCAGTACATTATATACAAGGTTGTACGGATACACTGTACACTGGGTACATTATACAATGCTGTACGGAACACTGTAACGGTACCGGTACATTATATACAATTACAGCTGTACGGTACCTGTAACCGGTACCGTGTACGATATATACAATGCTGAATGGATACACTGCAACTGGTACTTGTTTATATATACAATGCTGGACGGATACACTGTAACCGGTACATTATATACAATGGTGTACGGATACACTGTAACCGGTACCAGTACATTATATACAATGGTGTATGGATACACTGTAACCGGTACATTATACACAATGCTGTACGGATACACTGTAACCGGTACCGATACATTATATACAATGCTGTACGGATTCACTGTAACCGTACCAGTACATTATATACAATGCTGTATGGATACACTGTAACCGGTACCGGTACATTATATACAATGCTGTACGGATACACTGTAACCGGTACCAGTACATTATATGCAATGCTGTACAGATACGCTGTAACTGGTTCTTGTTTATTTATTACAATGCGTTACGGATACACTGAATACAGCCGGTACATTATATACAATGCTGTAGGATCACTGTAACCGGTACCAGTACATTTATACAATGGTTACGGATACACTGTAATGGTACATTATATACATGCTGTACGGATACACTGTAACCGGTACCGGTACATTATATACAATTACAATGCTTACGGATACACTGTAACCGCTACCGTACATAATACAATGCTGAATGGATACCTGAACTGGTACTTGTTTATTATATACAATGGGACGGATACACTGTAACCGGTAATTATATACAATGGTGTACGGTACACTGTAACCGGTACCAGTACATTTATACAATGGTGTATGGATACACTGTAACCGGTACATTATACACAATGCTTACGGATACACTGTAACCGGTCCGTAACTATATACAATGCTGTCGGATACACTGTTAACCGTACCAGTACATTATATACATGCTGTAGGATACACTGTAACCGGACCATACATATATACAATGCGTACGGATCACTGTAACCGGTACATTATATACAATGCTGACGGATCACTGTACCGGTACCAGTAATTATATACAATGCTATACGGATCACTGTAACCGGTATACCAGTACATATATACGATGTGACGGTACACGTAACCGGTACTGGTACTTATTACATGCTTACGGATACACTGTAACCGGTACAGTCATTATATACCTTGCTATTTAAGCATTGCATGTAAGATTTGTACCAGTACTAGTTTTATAGAATGCACCCATTTATTGCACCAGCAGAGTAGACTGCTCCCACACAAAAGAAATTTAATCCGCATATAAATGTGGATCTGTGTGAATCAATGTACGGTATGTTTTCCTACATATTATAGTTATGTTATTCTACCATGTCTATGTATCTCAGTGCAGATTACTGTATAGAGGGTGGGATTCTGTACTGAATTATCATTGTCCTCTGTGAAACCCCCTGAACAAAAGAAATATACAATACACATCAAACACAATGACCTTAACAACCTACAGTGATTGACTCCTGTGATTGGACCAAACCATCATGATCAATAGGAGGCCAATAGGTCACAAGGGACTCTATATGTATATAGGCATGAACAGAGCCATAGGTCATAGGGTTACTCTATGTCAGTTTATGGGATGTCCTTGTGTATCATTATAAAGCAATAGGAAACAGTACTCGCCACCGAACATTACTGTACATGAAGCAACAATCACCCAGCAGTGAGATTTAATTGTCTGTAGCTGACAATCGGGTGTCGGTGACTCAGATTGGGGAGAGCCAGAAACAGTCACTGCAGAATATAGTGTTAGAGTCACTCTAGCAGTCCTATCAAACCCCTACCACGGGGGGATAAGTAATCTAAGTCTAAAAAGAAAAGCAAGGAGCACACTACTCTTGTGTATCACAGTTTATTGTGCAAACAACATATGCAACATCTTGGGAGCCACCTGTGCCTTCCTCAGGTATAACTAATAACACTTCCAACACACATTTATACCCTTATCTTTTATGGGGCTCATAAACACCACAATATCAATTGTCAGTATGGGGATATCCTATTCTTATTATTCATGCTGTAAAATTGGAGCGATAACCAATGTACAATCCCCTATTGTTGGCCCTTGTAGTGTATAATCATGTTCCTGTATGTGCCTGCAGAGTACCAGGGACAAAGTGACGTGTGTAGAGAGGATTAGTGGACATTCTGCAATGTAACCAATCGGAATATCAGAGGTGACAATTAGTTAACGTGGTAGGAGGTCAGAGAGGATTAGTGGACATTCTGCAATGTAAACCAACTCGGAATATCAGAGGTGACATTTAGTAAGTGGTAGAGAGATTAGTGACATTCTTGCATGTAAACCAATCGGAATATCAGAGGTGACCATTTAGTAACGTGGTAGAGAGGATTAGTGGACATTCTGCAATGTAAACCAATCGGAATATCAGAGGTGACCATTTAGTAACGTGGTAGAGAGGATTAGTGGAATCGCATTCTGCAAGTAAACCAATCGATATCAGAGTAGGTGACCATTTAGTAACGTGGTGGTAGAGAGGATAGTGGACATTCTGCAATGTAACCCAATCGGAATATCAGAGGTGACCATTTAGTACGTGGTAGAGAGGATTAGTGGACATTCTGAATGTAAACCAATCGGAAATCGAGGTTGACCATTTAGTAACGTGGTAGATAGAGAGGATTAGTGGCATTCTGCTGTAAACCATCGGAATATCAGAGGTGACCATTTAGTAACGTGGTAGAGAGGATTAGTGGACATTCTGCAATGTAAACCAATCGGAATATCAGAGGTGACCATTTAGTAACGTGGTAGAGAGGATTAGTGGACATTCTGCAATGTAAACCAATCGGAATATCAGAGGTGACCATTTAGTAACGTGGTAGAGAGATTAGTGGACATATCTGCAATGTAAAACATCGGATATCAGACGGTGACCATTTAGTAACGGTAGAGAGGATAGTGGATTCTGCATGTAAAACCAATCGAGGAATATCAGAGGTACCATTAGCTGCCCTTCATGTGAAGTCTTTGTTCCTGAATTGATCTGTCCAGATTATCGATCAGTTATTTATTTAGAAACAAATAACCTGTCCGCAGATCACTGGTCCTGGAGCAAACGGATTATCTTACCCTGGTACATCATCTATTGCAATGTTAGGATTGTGCTAATTAGAAACTCAGTAACAATATTGACTTAAACGGTCACCCCCATGTAGTATATAGGATAATGTCTCCCCTACTGTACATTATATACACACACATATAGGGATTATGCTGCTCCAAACCTTTATTCAGGTGCGGTTGCAATGGGACCGCAATTTATACATTACAAAAGACTCTAGCACTCAATTACACATACAATATAAATGAATGGGGTAAAGGAATGAGACGGTGCCACATGAGGGTAATATAGCTGCACTGAAATGGATTAACTTAAACTTAATTTCTCCTAGACCCCTGCTACAGGGAGAAGACGATGGTCATCCCATATGTAGCATCCATAATTAAGGAGAATTTTCAAAAAACACCGGTATCCCTGTCTGCTCTTTAAACCGAACAACACACGAGGCAGCAGCATTGGTACATCCGAAAGACCCAATACCAAACACAAGAAAAGCGACATCATATACGCAGTGCAGTTGCAGTGCAGTGACATCATATACGCAGTCAGTAAGACATCAATGACGCAGTTGCAGTGAAGAGTTACCATCAGATTACGCACGGCAGTGACAGAGTGACATCATATACCATTGCAGTGAAGAGTACTTCTAATATCCGTTAAATTTTACAGTAGGGGATATTATCCCTTATAAATGACATGAGTGTACCCAGAGTTCCCTGTATAACTCAGTCTGTGTGCCTTGGAACCTTATATAGACAACAGAACACTCCTCAGTCTGAACTTCTTAATATCCTATAATTTACAGTAGGGGATACATTCACCCTCTAATACATGAGTGGTCACACCCAGGAGTGCACGGACCCTGTATAACTCAGTCTGGGTCCTGTAACTTTCTTATGACACAGAAATCCTCAGTTGACTCTAATTCCTTATAACTTTACGTGGGGATACATGATCCCTTATAAATAAATGAGTGGTACCGCAGAGTTCCCTGTAACTCGTCTGTTGTCCTTGTACCTTTATTCACACGAACTCTAGTGACCTTTCTAATATCCTTATATATTAAGAGGGGATACTATCCTTATACTACATGAGTGTTACCCAGAGTTCCCTGAACCTGTATAACTCAGGCTGTGTCTTGTTACCTGTGATATACACACCAGAACTCCTCGTGATTTCTAATATCCTTATAATTTACAGTATGGGATAATTAATCCTTAATATACATGAGTGGTACCCAACGTTCCATATGTAACTCAGTCTAATGTCTTTACCTTTTATGGACATAGAAACTCCCTCAGAATGACTTCTAATATCCCTTATAATTTACAGTAGGTACTATTTATCCCTTATAAATTACATGATGGGTACCAGAGTTCCCGTGTATACTCAAGTCTGTGTACTTGTACCTTTATATGACACAGAACTCCCAGTGACTTCTAATATCCTATCATTTACAGTAGGGGATACTTATCCTTATAATCTAGTGGTACCACCGAGTTCCCTGTATAAACTCAGTCTGTGTCCTCTGTATACCTTTATATGGAACACAAAACCTCCTAGGGACTTCTAATGAATCCTTATCAGTTTACAGTACGGGGATACATATCCTTATAATACATGAGTGGTACCCAGAGTTCCCTGATAACTCGGTCTGTGTCTTGTACCTTCTATGGACACAGAAACTCCTCAGTGACTCTAAGTATCCTTATCATTTACGTAGGGATACATTTCCTTATAAACATGAGTTGGTACCCAGAGTTCCACTGTATAACTCAGTCCTGTGTCCTTGTACCTTTATATGGACACAGAAACTCCTCAGTGACTTTCCTAATATCTTATAATTTACAGTAGGGATAACATTATCCTTATAATAAATGAGTGTTTACCCAGCGTTCCCTGTAGAACTAGCTAGGTTCATTGTACCTTTATCGGGGACAGACTCCTTAGTGACTTCTGATATTCCTTAGTAAATTTACAGTAGGGGATACCATGACCTTATAATACATGAGTGGGTACCCAGAGTACCTGTATAAATCAGTCTCGTGTCCTTGTACCTTATATAGACACAGAACTCCTCAGTAATTCTTATCCTTATACTTACAGTAGGGCTTACATTATCCCTTATAATTACATGAGTGGTACCCAGAGTTCCCTGTATAAATCAGCCTGTGTCCTTGTAATTTATATGGACAGAAATCCCCCTTAGTGACTTCTGATATCCTTATAAATTTACAGTAGGGGATACATTATCCCTTAAATACATGAGTGGTACCCCAGAGTTTCCCTGTATAACAGTCTGGTCCTTGTACCTTTATATAGACACAGAACCCTCAAGAATTCTCATATCCTTATAATTTACAGTAGGGGATACATATCCCTTAAATACTGAGTGGTACCCAGAGTTCCCTGCTATAACTAAGTCTGTGTCCTTGTACCTTTCTATGGAACAGAACTCCTCAGTGACTTCTAAATCCTGATAAATTTACAGTAGGGATACATTCTCCATTATAATACATGAGTGGGCCCAGAGTTCCTGTATAACTCAGTCTGTTCCCTTTTACCTTTATATGGACACAGAAATCTCAGTGAATTCTAAATCCTTATAATTACAGTAGGGATACAATTATCCCTTATAATACATGAGTGGCTACCAGAGTTCCTGTATAACTCAGGTCTGTGATCCTTGTACCTTTCTAAGGGGACTTAGAGCTATTAGTGACTTTTAATAGCCTGAAATACACAAGTTCTGCACTTTCAATGGAGAGCTCAGTGGAGAGAATCTATGCAAGAACCTCACTCAGTGAGGTCACTGGTGAATAGTGCTATGATTAGTGCCACTGCAGCTCTCCATTCCTAAATTATAAACTAGAGAGTCCCGAACTTGCCAAAAAATCCGTGGCGCTCGAGGACGGCTCGATGCGGGACCCATTTATTTTAAAACCCAATGTAAAATGAAAAAATCCCGAAAATGCGAGAAAGAAAGAAAGAAAGGAGAAAGAACTCCTCATAATTTCGAAATTTTCGAAAACGCGTGTTCGGAAAGTTCGGCCGGCGGAAAAACCCGCCATATCCGCCGTTCGCGACCATGGTTAAATCTGCCGCGGATCCGTTGTCGGATCGCAAAACTGGGCCCATCCACTATATATAACATAAAAATCATTGTGCCTCCTACATCTTATCCACCCACCCGGGAATCGACACATTTCACCAAATCAATGTCCAAAAGAGCTGCGACAGGAACGGATCAGCCGGAATACACAGGAACCGAAACAGCATGGCGCGATGCGGATTACCGTCCATTATGGCACATGAGGAAGGAAATCAATACCAAAGAATAGGCGGGGCGCGCTCGGAAGCACCTGGTGCGCGCACACGCATTATGCAAACAAAAAAGAGCGCAAACAAATGGAATCAAACCAAAATTTAACAAACGGCTTATAAAGCCTATAAAACAAAAACAGTTGATGAAATAAACCTAAAAAAAAAAATCTGATTTCTGACTAAAAGGACTATTAACATTTGAACAATTTGAGGAAACATATATAACATAAACATATATGTAAGATAAAGTTTAAATAGTTGAATACTGTTAACATGTGTTTTTAATGTTATGTTCAAAACTTGGGAAAAATAAAAGTTAAATAATAAAAATTCTTTTCCCAGCTTTATCAATGTATTTATTTAAAATAAAAAATTGTATATGATAAGAATAATAATTCGCCCCTTACAGTGTAATAATAAGGCTATTTGACCTCTGGAGTTCCCTGACCTGTATTAAAAGAGCTCGGCCTACGGCCTTGTGCTTCTATATGGCCATGGACTCCTCGGGGCGTAATAGCCTTATAGTACACTGTAAGGGGCGCATTATCCCTTATATTAATTTACAGAGTAAATTTCCTAGTTACCTCTACTTTTTAGAAATCCATGGTTTTACTACCAGTGTTGCAGCGTGCCATTTTTATAATAAAGACCCCAAGCACGTTGCCTACGGGGCAACAGTAATCCTGGGTACTCAACATTAACATTCTCTTTTGGTTTATGGACCTCCCCCTCTCAGTTGATGTGAAGGGAGGCAGGTGTTACCTTAAACTAGTGATTTTCTGCTATGGGGTGCAGGCGTCCACGTGATGGAAGCGGGTTAGGCTTCATCATGGAAAATAGAGTGCTTGGGGAGGTGTGTGGAGGGAGGTGGGTGTAGGGGGGCCTCTTACTTAAAATGGACTGGGGGTGAACGGAGGGCGGAATTAACACCTGATTGGTGGACTGGTGTGAAATGCGGTATTGCGGAAGGGAGATTTTTTAACTGCCGCCTATAAGTGTTCAGCAGGGGGCGCCTGAAGCAAAGGTTTCAGTCTGCCTCATGGGTAGGGGCACCCCTGGGTTGAATTGCTGCGTGAATGCTGGGAGTTATAGTAATAAAAATAATGTTTTTGATTAAACTTAATCCCAGATTGAGATTGAGGGCTTTATCCTGGGCTACTTGGTCTTTTCCACCATTGACACCCACCATGAAGTTCATTCTGTTAAAATCCGTCTCTGTGGAAGACGCCCACTCGTTCAGTTGGTTATGAGGTGTCGACTATTTCCTTTGGAAAGGGTCATTCACATGATAGAAATTAACTCTTATAAGTCACAGGAGAGCCAGTGCGTTGTGATGTGTTACTAGTAAAAACCAGGAAAAGGGTTATACCCTACCGGGTTGGAAGTCATAGTCGCACCACGATATTGCCGCGTTCGGCAGGGCGTTAAAAGATGGTTTGCGTTGAATGACAGGCTGGTTCATTCTGAAAATTCTTGGACAAAGGTCATTAATGAGCCCCTCTACTTTTGTTCTCCCATTTCTGATTTGGCTTAACGGGTAGAGGAGCAAGGCCATCAACACCCGAATGTTATTAAGCCGTGGAAGGGATCTCCAACAACACAGCAGTCAAAAAGCCAAGTTCAAAGGAAAACACCAATTCAAAATTCACCGCTGTGCGCTGAGATTTCCACAATGTGCCACTATGATGACCCGACCCATCCCGCCCCCCCACGACAGCCCCCCCCCGCACGACAACCACCCTGCTTGGAAAACGCCATACCCAGAACCTGTTGCTTGAAAGTAAAGACCCAAAACAGAAAAGACTCTTAGTCCGATCCTAATGCATGTTCAAGTATTTACTAACCGGTGCGATAAATGGGTGGAGAGCTGCCAATATTTTTTCTTAGACAGTACAGTATGAGGGTGGGTATAGATTATTGTATGTACAGAACATCCTTCGCTGTATATTTATACATATGGGTGGGAGCTGCCAATATTGTTTCCTTCGACAGACAGTATGAGGGTTATAGCTTATTGTATGTACAGAACATTCCTTCTCTGTATATTTATACATAGGGTGGGAGCTGCCAATTGTTTCCTTAGGCCAGTACAGTATGAGGGTATAGCGATTTTTGTGTACAGAACATTCCTCTATTGATATTTATAAATAGGGGTGGGAGCTGTCCTTATTGTTTCCTTAGACACGCTCCAGTACCGAGGGGATAGAGTCTTGTATGCGCAGACCACCCCCTTCATTCTCTGTATATTTATCACATATGGGTGGGAGCACCCCCCTCTGCCCATAGTGTTTTCCCTTAGACAGTCAGTCATGAGGGTATAGATTATTGTGTGTAAGAACATTCAATTCTCCGCAGCACATATTTATTTCTCTACCCACCCCTCCATGGGGTGGGAGCTGCCATATTGTTTCCCTTTTACAGTACAGTATGAGGGTATAGCTTATTGTGTGTACAGAAACATTCCTTCTCTGATATTTACTATTTATAAACCCATGGGTGGGATGCTGCCCTATTGTTCCCTTAGACAGTACAGTATGAGGTATAGTTATTGTATGTACCAGAACATTCCTTCCTGTTATATTTATACATATGGGTGGGAAGCTGCCCATGTGTTTCACTAGACAGACAGTATGAGGATATAACTTATTGTGTGTACAGAACATTCCTTCTCTGTATATTTATATTATACATATGGGTGGAGCTGACAATATTTGTTTCCCTTAGACAGTACAGATGAGGGTATAGCCTTATTTATATTTATTACAATGGGGTGGGAGCTGCCATATTGTTTCCCTTAGACAGTAGAGGTATGAGGGGTATAGGCTTATTGTGTGTACAGGACATTCCTTCTCTGGAAGATTTATATTTGATACATATGGGTGGGAGATGCCATAGTGTTCCAGTAGAAGTACAGTATGAGGTAGAGATATTGGTGTTACAGAACATTCCGTAGTTCTCTATATGTATACATATGGTGGGGCTGCCATATTGTTTCCCTTAGACAGGTAGTAAAGTAGAGGGGTATAGCTTATTGTATGGACAGCACATTCTTCTCTGGATATTTATATTTATACAAATGGGTGGGAAGCTCCAGTATTGTTTACCAGAAAGTACAGTATGAGGGTTTTTTAGCTTATTGTGTTGTACAGAACAGTTCTTCTCTGTATATTTATACATGATGGGTGGGGAGCTGCCATAATGTTTCCCTTAGACAGTACAGTATGAGGGTTAGAGCGTATGTATGTACAGAAATTTCTTCTGTATATTTAATTTATACATATGGGGGGGAGCTGCTATGGTTTCCATTATATATGATAAGCTAATAGTGCAGTACAGTTTGGATTTTTTGCAGCAGTGTCGGGGAATGTACTAAATCCATGTAACCACATTAAACTTTCGGTGTAGTGGAAAAGGTCAGTGTCAGTCACTACCCGGAAGTAAAATATCTCTATAAACGCTCAAACACAAGAGCTCCCCACGTGACCATGAAAATGTTTGCTTCCTTGTACCCAACATGGGGTAACGAGCAATCTATATAGAATTATAGACCTGTGTCTATATAGCAAGGTTTCTGCTGAGAGCCTGTATCTTTGTCATACGGATATTAAGAATATAAATTGCTTGGCTTTATAAGGAAGAGTAAGTAACAGTAGAAGTAACACGTAGAAGTAGAAATTAGACCACGGATTGGTGTATGACGACGGGATTGTGCGGGTCACTATGGAATGGTGTGTAATTACTTAGCCTAGTACTCACTGTACAATGGGCTAGATGAGACCAGAATCTGCAAGATGGGGAGTAACAGAAAGTCATGGCTCCCTATATAAAGCCAAATTAAGGTGGGGACGTTCGAGACTGCCGTACTATCTACGCATCCAGGACAAACCGTCCATCTAGTCCAACCTTTATACCCTACCCATAATGTCTGTATAACAGTTACATAGTAACATAGTATTGGAGGTTGTATAAAGACATACGTCCATCTAGTCCAACCTTTATACCCTACCCATAATGTCTGTATAACAGTTACATAGTATTGGAGGTTGTATGAAGACATATGCCTTTCTAGTCTAAACTTTTTGCCTACTTATGAGCCCTACCTAACAGATGATCCAGAGGAACCTCTTTGTACAGAACTCCTTTTAATCAATGAGGTGAGTGAGTTGTAAGAAGGATTTATTTAGAAAGGGAACGTGTCCATGTCTGGTTTACGGGTATGGTTCAAAGTGATTAAGCAAAGTTAAAGGCATGTCGTGTGATTGGTGGTGGGCTGGAATGCTGCAGACTGCCATGTTTCTCCAGCTCAATAAGCATCTCAGGAAGAGTGAAATTTAAGGGCGTCCTCTAATGAGCAAGGGGCGCTGCTAGGGAATGTATTTTATGGTAGCGTGTCAATGGCGTTCTTCCCACGCACACACACCCACACACACAGAAACATCACAGAACCAATAACATCTCCAGAGAGTACTCCGTGAATTGTAGAAATAGAAGAGATCAAGGAGACGTGTTAAATCAGAGAGAGATTTACATACAGTCTTTCCTATTGTTTGTGTTCTGTACATTAAATAGATTACTTGTGATTGCACAATTGTATAAAAATCTAAAACACATTCCAGAGGATTAAAGGGCAGATGGCGTCTGATCTATTAGCAAACTGTGAGTGCCGCCTTTAGCTCGCAGATACAGGAAAATAACGTTAATGACATTTCTTGCGTTGCCCATCTTGAATTCAGCCAAATGTAAAGGCACAATCAATAATGGCTTCTTATCTGGAGACGAAGCGTAATCGCTTTTCTAGCAGTTTTTTTTTTTAAACCATTTTTTCCTGTTAATTGCCCTTTAAAAACTGCATTTCTTAGCGGGAATAAAGTTGTGTAGTTGTTTCCTTGGGTCTCATTTTCTGGAGCAAATTTTTTACCTTTTTAAATTGACGTAAACCAAAATATATATCTGGGAAATAAGTTCTTATCGCTAAAAATGGTGCTAATTTTGCCCCAACCAATCAGATCTTATTTAACATTTGAAAGCTAACATCTGATTGGTTGGGGCAAACTTAGCACCATTTTTAACGATAAGAACTTTTGTTGAATAACCCTGATTGGTTGGGGCAAACTTAGCACCATTTTTAGCGGTTATAAAATAAACAATCCCAGTGTTACAGCGTATCCTTACACATTGTTAAATGTTCCTGTACCGGTTTTACATTGTATCCGTACATCATTGTATATAATAACAGGTACCGGTTTTACAGTGTATCTGTACAGCATTGTATAATATGTACTGGTACCAGACCGGTTTACGTGTATCCATCCGCTTGTAATTAATTACCGGTAACCATTTACAGTGTATCCGTACATCCTTGGTATCTACTGTACTGTTACCAGGTTACAGTGTAATTCCGTACATCATTGTATATCATGTCCCGGTACAGTTTTGACAGTGTATCCGTACAGCATTGTAGAATATTACCTGTAACCATTAACAGTGTATCCGTACCGCATTGTCTATAAAAACCAGGTACCTGTTACCGGGTATCCCATACGCATTTTAGAATATATGGTATGGTACCGGTTTTCAGTGTATCCATAAGCATTGTATATAATGTCCGTTTACATGTATCCGTACAGCATTGTATATAATTCCGGTACCAGGGTTACAGTGTAATCGGAACAGCATTGTAATCATACCGGTTTACAGTGTAGCCATACAGCATGTATATAACATAACCATCCCGGTACCCCCCGGTTTACATTGTATGCCATGGCAGCATTGTAGATAATGTCTGGTACCGTTACAGTGTATCGTACAGCCATTGTATATATGTACCGGTACGTTTTACAGTGGTATTCCGTACAGCATTTAATATAATGTCCCGGGGTACAGTGTATCCGTCACCATGTATATAACTAACCGGTACGTTACAGTGGTATCCTTACAGCATTTCATATACATAACCGGTACCGGTTTCCACGGTACCGTACAGCATTGTAATAATGTACCAGTACCGGTTTACAGTGTCGTCCGTACAGCATGTATATAACGTACTGGTACCAGGTTACGTGATCCATACATCATTGTATATAATTGTACCGGTTAAGTGTATCCGTAACCGCATTGTATATAATGTACTGGTACCGGTTACAGTGGTATCCGTACCGATTGTATATACGTAACTGGTACCGGTTACAGTGTATCCATACAGCATTTGTATATAATGTCCCGTTACAGTGTACCGTCAGCATGTATATAATGTAACCAGGTAACCCCCCCGGTTACAGTGTATCCGTAAATCTTGTAATATAATGGTACCTGTACCGGTTACCTGTATCCGTACAGCATTTGTATCTAATGTCTGGTTACCTGGTTACAGTGTATCCGTCAGCATTGTATATAATGTACCGGTTACGTTATCCGTACGCATTGTATTCCGATCCGGTACCCGGTTCGGGTATCCCTACATTCATTGTATATAACATACCGTTCCTGGTTTACAAGAGCGTACTACACTGTATATAATGTACTGGTAAAAACGCTGTGTGTTTTTTCCCTGCTTGTGCATGTCGGTACTTGGTAAATAGAAAATGGTACTCACTTTATATGGCTAATACCGGTTGTATCCCTGTGTGTGTGTGAGATTATCGGGAAGTTGATTTTTGATTTCAGAAATCTGATGAATTTGGGAACCGATGAATCAGACACACTCATAATTTGCTATTTATAAAGAGTTAAATATATTTTTTTTTTAAAAGATGAGAACTATGAGTCTTTGTTAGTAATATAAATTCAGGATGTATTACTGATTTTAAGGTATTTTTTTAGAATATACAGTATGTTATATTATTTGCCTACGATAGGATCATCCTGCAGTCCTGTTTTTTATTGTTTTACATACACAATCACAATTAGAATTCCTGAATATATATTTTTATATCCATCTATTCCATATTTGTTAACAGGTGGGGCTGTTACCTGGCCCATGGAATTATTTTATTTAGAGTTTATTAGGCACTGTAGTTACGTGTGTTGTTATACTTCGGTTGGATCTGAGCTCTTTCCCATTATTCATCTTTTAGAAAGAATGGCCTCTTTATAATATGTTACATATATCAATAGTTGGTCTCATAATTCATTACCTGTAATGGCCTGCATGCTGTCTGGATGCCTCATGAAACTGGAGCCATTTAAAACCTGTCTGAGCCTGTACGTGAGTCCTGGGCATCGCGACCAGAGGCGACATGGGATAACACTCATCATTGGCTGTGATGTCAACTTGTCGAATCCTAACGACGTTACTAACTGGAAGACCGAGAAGCAAACATGTGTAACACGGACAGTTGGCAGATTATTCAGGTTAGACTTACCCTTCACATTCCAACTATTACTGTTTAGGGTTTTTGGGGGGTATTTACCTGTAGCAAGTTTCCATTTCAGGGTTGGAACTTGCCCTTTAACTTTAAACGCCTCCTTTCTGTATTCATTATGTGTTTGTTTTTTAACACATTAACCACGAATCAACTTCCTAATGGTTTAATTTACTACTTTTCTATTTAGAAGCGGTCTGCTGAATGGCCTAATGGGCATCGTGTCATTAGAAGTACAATCTGTAATAATTTCCCAACATTTTCTCATTAAAAAATCTACCAATAGAATTGTAATGATATCTCAGTACGAATCATTACAGAAGTTAAACTGTAATTAATTTTCTCCCCACCTGACATTTGGGGCCCCCTTGTTCTTGTACTGAATGGGCATTGGCATGGCGGTTGAAATACTGCATTATTACATGTGCTAATACCGTCTATAACATGTGCAACTGCAGGGGGGATTAGATTTTGCCTAGAAGAAGGAAAATGTTTTTAATCAGTTGTAAGATTGTACAATATGTTTATCCAGCACATAAGATATGGGGAGCTGCCAGAATGCAGGGGATTCCACACTATTTATTGTAACAACCCACATCAGACGTTCGGGACACACTTGTCCCTTTATCAAGTATCCCGAATGTCAATTATAGAGAATGGGGCTGTTACATCCAGATATTAAAACTGAGACCAAAAATATATAATACTATAATAATAATATTATAATATCTAATAACTATATATTGGCCAGCTTATTGAATAATTGCTTTTATTTATCCAAGGTTTAGCAAACTGTTTGTAGCTGCAACCTTATGGATTTATAGCCATATGCAATTAGAATTGTTTGTGCACTAAATTCCTGTTTTTTGTATGTATCCCGAAACGTTGTACGTGTGTTACTAGAGATGTCTGAACTCGGCACAAATTTCCGGTCCGCTCAGGATCGCGAATTTCGATAAAATGTGAGAATTTTGTAAAATCCGCCAGCGGGCCATTCAAACCCATTAAGTGAAAAATTCACCGAAATACTAGAAATCCTGCGTAACTTTTGAAAATTTTCGAAAACGCAGTTCGGAAAAGTTCGGAAGGCAGAAACACCGAAAAATCCCCGACTATCCTCGCCGTTCGCAAACGAGGTAAATCCCCGCGTGATTTCGGGTTCGGATCCCAAATGGGCGCATCAAACTATAGTTAGCAATAATAGTTGTCGAATTCACCTGATTAAGTGTGCTCCCCCCATATCGTTATTGTGCTAGAGAACTTTCTGGCCCTTGGAGTGAGTGCTAGGGGAACTGCGCACCTATCTACTTGTCTTCACATACAGCCAACAGCCGCTGTGCTGAATTGTTTCCTTGACGTATGCAATCTATTTATCCCTTCCTGGTGTTGAGTCCTGTTATAGACCTTCTTGGTGCGTTCCCTGTATTAGGTGACTCCCGTTTTGGGATTCTGAAGTTTAGTGTGGCTGGGCTGGGCAGGATAGGATATAAGATGATACTATTGGGAATTGCGAACCGCCATCACGAAAGTTTCTATTTATAAAACAGAGACACTTACAAAGCCAACATCACCACTATAATGATCTCAGATTCCCTGTATCTTTTTATATACATCAGTATTTAAGTATAGTCCCTGGTGCTCTCATGTGTCAGGAGTCTGTTTGGTATGTCTAAGCCCGGGATTATTCTAATAGACCACTTTTACAGTTCTGGCCCCAGTGCACCATCATGGTGCAAACGAAAGGGATTAAAATACCGCATTTTGTTTCCAAAACGCCGTGTAATTATCTTTACAGAACGAGTTTATACAAGCAATGCCGAATCATCGGACCGTTAATTATAATTTCAATTAACTTAATTTATGTGGAAATCTGCACTGTACATTAATATGGCTGTGATTAAACGTCTATCTCCCCGGGGTATCCGACGGCAAGCCGGGCTGAAATCTGCACACATCCGATCTTTACACCCATAAAATGAACGCGGAGATGTCAGATTTCCTGGCGATCCTGGTTCTGCCTCCCTGACGATGGCCAGTTCAACTAACCAATCAGCACGCACGTCCACACTTTCACAATCAAATACCACAATTTTACAGTAGAGTTCCAAAATACTCATGTTACAAATGGTCTCGGTAATAAACGGGTCCTTTCTGCTACAATGTATCACCCACCCGGGTTAACACTTGTAACTGATGACATCTTCATTAGAGTCTCTATTGCTGCCATCGGGTTGGGTTTAGCCGATTTTTAAGGTTTTGGTTTGAATGGGATGTGTGGTCGGGTTCACGTTGAAAGGTGCAGATGTGGGTGGGTCCGTGAGTGTGGTGCTGTGTTGTGGGTCTGTTTAAATTTACAGGTGGGGTTATCCTAGCCCACCAACCAAAGCATCAGGTACGGGTATATGGTTTTTGGGGCTGCGGGTTTGAAGAATTAAACCTACGCTGTAACTCTAAATAAACAATCTTTACCCGGGACCGTACTGGTTGCACATGGAAGGCCTACCACAACAATCACAACTTACGGGTGGTAAAATGAATAACCTACAGGTAGAAATTCACGGTCAATCATGGTTTCCGACGATTGGTTTGCGGCAACCTTTTGCCATGGCTACTTGTGTATGCCAAAATTCACTAGTTGGGGAATGGTCCAGTTTAGAACTAAACATTTGCTTTGTGATCCAAACAGTATGGTGTTTCCTTGATTCGGTATGCTGACACTCACCTTTCGTCCAATCACTGCTCAATGATCTCTAGCATTGTTGAACTGAAAGCTACTGGAACCACTTGTTAAATACATGGCTACTTCTCCCCCAAGCAAACCTAAGTCAATCAGATGGCCATTGTGCGTCTTATCCAGTGGGTTTATAAAGACCTTATTTCTAGTGCTTTGCGCACTTGGTGTCGGTTTATTTCTCACCACGACATTATCAAGGGTTTAAACATATCAATAGAAAGTTTCTTAGCTGCGAAAAATGGGTGCTAAGTTTGCCCAACCAATCAGGGTATTCACAAAAGTTCTTATCGCTAAAACAATGGTGCTTCAGTTTGCCCCACCAATCAGGTTAATTAAACAAAAGTTCTTTCATTAAAATGGTGCTAAGTTGCCCGCAACCAATCAGGGTTATCAACAAAGTTCTTATCGCTAAAAATGGTGCTAATTTCGCCCAACCAAGCAGGGTTATTCAACAAAATTTCTTATCGCAAAATGGGCTAAGTTTGCCCCAACCAATCATGGTTATTCAACAAAGTTTCTTATCGTTTAAAAATGGTGCTAATGTTTGCCCGCAACCCAATCAGGTTATTCAAAAAAGTTTCTTATCGCTAAAATGGTGCTAAGTTTTGCCCAACCATCAGGGTTATTCAACAAAGTCTTTCTATCTTAAAAATGTGTCTAGTTTGCCCCAACCATCAGGTTCTTCACAAAAGGTTTCTTATCGGTACAAATGGTACTAATTTTGCCCCACCCAACATCAGGGGTTATTCAATAAAAATTCTTATCGCTGCAAAAATGGTGCTACGTTTGCCCCACCAATCAGGGTTATTCAATAACAATTCTTATCGCTAACAATGGTGCTAAGTTTGCCCTCAACGATCAGGTTTATATCAACAACAAGTTCTTATCGTAAAATGTGCTAAGTTTGCCCCAACCAATTACAGGGTTATTCGAATAAAAGTTCTTATCGCTAAAATGGTGCTAAGTTTGCCCCAAACCATCAGGGTTATTCCCAAATAAAGTTTATATTGTTAATAAAAGGTGCTAAGTTTGCCCCAGACCATTCAGGGTTTATTCACAAAGTTCTTAAATCGCTAAAAATGGTGCTAAGTTGCCCCAACCAATCAGGGTTATGCAACAAAAGTTCTTATCGTTAAAATGGTGCTAAAAGTTTGCCCCAACCAATCAGGGTTATTCAACAAATTCTGTATCGCTAAAATGGTTGCTAAGTTTGCCCCAACAATCAGGGTTTATCAACAAAAGTTCTTATCGCAAAATGGCTGCTAATTTGCCCCAACCATCAGGTTATTCAACAAAGTTCTTATCATTAAAAATGGTGCTAAGTTTTCCCCAACCATCGGGTTATTCACAAGGTTCTTATCGTTAAAAATGTACTAAGTTGCCCAACCATCAGGTTATTCAATCCAATTCTTATCGCTAAAATGGTGCTCAAGTTTCCCACCAGATCAGGGTTTATTCAATAAAAGTTCTTATCGCTAACAATGGTGCTAAGTTTTGGCCCCAACAATCAGGGTTATTTCAACAAAATTCTTATCGTTAAAAATGGTGCTAAGTTTGCCCCACCAATCATGGTTATTCACATAAAGTTCTTATCGCTAAAAATGGTGCGTAAGTTTCCCCACACCAATAGGGTTATTCCCCAGTAAAAGTTATTACTTGTGTTAAAATTGGTCTAAGTTTGCCCCAACCAATCAGGGTTATTCAGTAACAGTCTTAGCGCTAAAATGGTGGCTTAAGTTTTGCCCCAACCAATCAAGGGTTATTCCATAAAAGTTCTTATCGCTAAAATGGTGCGAAGTTTTGCCCACCACTTAGGTTTAATTCCAATAAACGTTCTTATTAGCTAAAAATGGTGCTAAGTTGCCCCAACCAATAGGGTTATTCAATAAAAGTTCTTATAGCAAAATGGTGCTAAGTTTGCCTCCAACCAATAGGGTTATTCCAATAAAAATTTCTTTCGCGTTAAAATGGTGCTAAATATTAGTGCCCCAACCAATCGGTTCATTCATACATACACGTTCTTATCGCTAAAACTGGTGCTAAGTTTTGCCCCAACCAATCGGGGTTTTCAATAAAAGTTTCTTATCGCTAAAATGGTGCTAAGTTTGCCCAACCACTTAGGGTTTTCAATAAGGGGTGTTATTCACAACATGGCTTCCTTATCCGTGTTGAAAATGGTGCTAAGTTTTTGGCCCCCCAATCAGTTATGTTTGCTTTCAAAAATGCTACATAAGTTCTGATTGGTTGGGCAAATTCTGCACATTTTAAACGATAGAACTGTTTATATTGTAAAAGTTCGTATACTAAAACTGGTGCTGAATTGTGGCCCAACCAAATTAGTGGGTTCTTCAATAAAAGTGCTTATCGCTAAAAATGGTGCTAAGTTTCCCCAACCAATTAGGGTTATTCATCAAAAAAGTTCTTATCGCTACAAATGGTGCTAAGTTACCCCCAACCCAATTAGGGTTTATTCAATAAAGTTCTTAATCGCAAAAATGGTGCTAAGTTTGCCCAACCAATTAGGGTTTATTCAATAAAGTTCTTATAGCTAAAAATGGTGCTAAGTTTGCCCCAACCAATTAGGTGTTATTCCATAAAAGTTCTTATCCGCTAAAAATGGTGCTAAGTTGCCCCAACCAATTAGGTTTTCAATAAAAGTTTCTTATCGCTAAAAATGGTGGCAAGTTTGCCCCACCATTAGGGTATTCAATAAAAGTTCTTTCGCTAAAAATTGTGCTAATGTTTGCCTAACCAATTAGGTTCTTCAATAAAAGTTCTTGGGGGCGTGCAATATTTTTTTCCGGATGCAGCTACCTGCCCGAGTTCCCGCGTGTCAAAATCCATCCTGTGCGAATTTTGTACACGCGGATCTCTGCTCGGTAAGTGCGCCGGCAAACGCCTCTATTCAGTGGCGTAAGTTTCGCGCTACATGGTAGCGCAAAAGCTTTCCTAGGGCAGTTTGCATCGCCTGCTGCCACGCTATTTCGAGCAATTCTCGGTATGGCGCCAGCATGCAAACTCAGTGAATAAACCCACGGTAACCTTGATGAACCGTTGATTGCGTGGGTTTTACACTGACTTGGGGCATTTTGCGCCCAATATTGCACGCCGCCCCCCTTACGCTCAAAATGGGCCTAGTTTGCCCCAACCAATTAGGGGTTATTAATAAAGTTTCTTATCGCTAAAAATGGTGCTAAGTTTGCCCCAACCAATTAGGGTTATTCATAAATTCTTTCGCTAAAATGGTTTCTTAGTATTTGCCCCAACCAATAGGTTATTCAATCAAAAGTTCTTTATCGCTAAAATGTGCTAAGTTTTGCCCCAACCAATTAGGTTATTTCATATAAAGTTCTTATTTGAATAACCCTGATTGGTTGGGGCAAACTTAGCACCATTTTTAACGATAAGAACTTTTGTTGAATAACCCTGATTGGTTGGGGCAAACTTAGCACCATTGTTAGCGATAAGAACTTTTATTGAGTTGGGGCAAACTTAGCACCATTGTTAGCGATAAGAACTTTTATTGAATAACCCTGATTGGTTGGGGCAAACTTAGCACCATTTTTAGCGATAAGAATTTTTATTGAATAACCCTGATTGGTTGGGGCAAACTTAGTACCATTTGTAACGATAAGAACCTTTGTTGAATAACCCTGATTGGTTGGGGCAAACTTAGCACCATTTTTAATGATAAGAACTTTTGTTGAATAACCCTGATTGGTTGGGGCAAACTTAGTGTTGAATAACCCTGATTGGTTGGGGCAAACTTAGCACCATTTTTAATGATAAGAACTTTTGTTGAATAACCCTGATTGGTTGGGGCAAACTAAGCACCATTTTTAGCGATAAGAACTTTTGTTGAATAACCCTGATTGGTTGGGGCAAACTTAGCACCATTTTTAGCGATAAGAACTTTTGTTGAATAACCCTGATTGGTTGGGGCAAACTTAGCACCATTTTTAACGGTTGTGTGTGATCATTATCTATCTTTAAATTGTTGTGAATGGTCAAAGATTTGGTCTGCACAGATGGACTTAGTTAATTGTTTTCCTTTTTTGTTCAACCCAAGACTTGTGGTGGTGTTTTCCATATCATTCTTGTGGCCCTGATCCCTCACATGCTTACTGGTATACCAAGCTGATCCCCCACAATACAAATTAATGTATTATCAGAAAAAGGTTTAAATCGTTCACAAAAAATCCATTTGTCACTGTATTTTTTGAAAATACACCCTTTCTTATAAGGACATCATCTGCCCAGGTCAAGGTGGTGAACGACTACAGCTACAAATCCCTACCAGTTGATTGAATTATTTTCCTTATAAGGGCGAACTTTGATTGTCTTCACATCACGTCTTCGTGTGTTTTGCATTCATTTACCTCAAGAAATTGTAGGCAAGCCATGTCTTGCTGCTTTGCATCTTCAAAGTGGCCTCCCCTGCAAGGAATATCAGTAGCTTTATTTTAGCATCGTATTATAGTTATAGTATAGTATTTCGAAAAAACTACGTGCCAATCATAGCAAGGGGGAAAAAAAACATATGAAGTGGCAAAAAAAATCCCTTCCTGACACCAAGTGGCAATTGGAAATCAAGATCCATGATCCGTTTCTCAACTCTTACTTTATGTATTCAATAACAGAAACTGGCCCTCATTCCTTCAGCGGATCATAAAAGTTCTTATCCAGTTAAAATGGTGCAATTTGTTGCCTCCAACCAATTCAGGATTATTTAACATTGTAAGCTTAATCTGATTGGCATGGGCTGGGGCAAAACATTGTAGCCCATTTTGAAAACGATAAGAACTTTTATTGAAATTTAACCCTGCTTGTCTTTTTTGTTTTTTTTTTTAAACTATACAATGAACCTCTGCACATCACCATGTCCAATGGAAAAGACAGTTCCAAGAGTCCCAAAAAGGGCTTACCCGTTCTCACAGTGATTGAAAAACCCTTTACGAACTTGAGTAGTGAAGTGACTTGTGATATAAGTTAGAAAAAACAAGTTAAAAATTTAAAAAAGGGATTCAATAAAAGTTTTATAGCTAAAAATGGTGCTAATTCTGCCCCAACCATAGATGTTATTAAACATTTGAAAGCGAAGAGAGAGCTAACATCTGATTGGGGCAAAATTAGCACATTTTTAACAATAAGAAAAAAACTTGATTGAATATCTCCCTGTTTTTCTTAAAACGGTTACATTTTTAAGATACACATTGGCATTTTTTAAATTTGAACACATAGATCACCTGGAATTAGCATTACATAGAACAGCTGTTTCTTGAGAAAAAGCACAGGACATATAGGACCATTCCGGAATCCAAAACACAGTATAGACCTTTTACAAAGAGATATAATATGTTTTCTCCTCTATTCACATTCTTTACTAAACATTCAGTTGGACAGCCAAAAGAACTGAGAGCCGGTGCAATGGTATCCCTGTCAGCTATGACTGAGGTCATCACCTGACATTGTCATAGAGGACGTCTTTTTTTATTCCAGGGCATGATCTGAAAAAGGAATGTCTCTAAACACAGATTTCTTTCGGCCCCCACATATTATTCTATTAATTGATTAATTCTTCTCTAAAATATCTCATCTGTTGTTTCCGTCGCATTCCTCCATAGCTACAGATTTTGCAACAAATGAAATTAAGACATATGGTGAAATGTCAACATGAACAACATGATTAAAAAAATTGCAACAAATTTTTATATACCACCACACCCAAGATATTATTTATAAAGGTGGTTTATAAGGAAACTAATTGTAGCTTGAAGGTAGGAGACCTTACTCATACACACCTGTTTTCTATTTCAGAGCTGCCAGTAAGATGTAACTTGTGCCACCATCTCGAAAAGCTCACCAGTCTCCCCCTGCAGGACCCTCCTCTATGCAGCTCACGGTATCCGCTACAGATGGGTGGAGGAAGGGAACGTGAACCTTGCATTTCTAAACGTTTGCTTTCAAGTAATAATTCACTGGGGTAAAGGCATGATCTCTGTCATTTGACATGGCAAGACGGTGCACGATTCGTGTACATTTTGCTGCGTGTGGGTTTTTTGCGCATGGCGATTTATTTTGCCATTCACGTATATGGATGGAAAATGCATGCGTGATTTTTCTTTAGGACACCAAAAATGTGAACATGGTGCTTAACAAAACACAAACGACGTGCAATCGCTATGCCGCACGGAAAATCGCGGGAATTTCGCATTACCGTGATTCCATTTTAGCAAAAATCTACGGGCGCAATCCTAAAGTGCAAACGCGTCATGGATCTAACCGTGACTCGGGATGATGCGTAAAAGATAGCATCAGATATTTGATTTACAGCTTTATAGCGATGTACAGGCAAGGAATTATTATTGTTATCCCCCCATTATGCAGGACAGGAGTGTCGAATGGCCATGTGATTAATTTATTATTTTGGTGCGATCCCCCGTCCAGCTTCCGATCAACCGATACCTGAAACGATACCCAAGAATGAAATATGCATGGTGTTTTGTACCAGCCTTTAATAAAGTTTTTGAACAATGTTTCTTTAGTAGCTGGCAAGAACAAAAAACATGTCAGGAACAATTCCAAACTGCAGGATTAAAACGATTAACCAACAAAATGTATTAGAAAAAGACAATTGAAGATTTCATGAATATTAATTTATATGCTCCCAGACCTATTATCAGACATACAGCAGATTTATAAAACAGATCAAAGCTTTGGCCAGGAAGGGTTCATTATTAATAATAGTGAGGAATCCATTCCTATGAGACAACAGAACAGATGCATGTAATATACTATAAAGGGGCAACTTGGTTCGAACCCTTATAGTTAGAAGAATTTTTCTATGTTTTGTATAAATGTTTGACCAGATCAGTAGTAGAGGAGCACTTCCGGCAACTAAATGTAGTTGTGTAAATTAGCCAATTGGAGGTGCTCCACAAATCCTTGTATGTATGTTTTGATTGAATTAAATTATAACAGAATTCTATACTTTTAAAAATAAAGGGTATCGTCACACTTAAAAAACCCTTTTTCTGTAGCGTAGAGAGCTCTCGATCACAACCCAACCACTAGGTTCTGATTGCTAAAAAAAAAAGATGTGAACTGTACTTACCCAATGATTTCGTTCACGAAGCTCACATTGGCCCTCTCGTTGACGGATCGCCAAAGCAGGGGGGTGGACCAGCAGTGGCATCGGTGTGATTGGTGAGAGGCAGCCAATCATGGAAGTGGCGGCAAGCTTTGCTAATACACCGGGGAAAAACAAATGCATGGAAGTACGTTCAAGATCTTTTTTTTGACAAATCAAACCTTGATGTGTTGGGAGGTGTGGGGGTGGGAAGGGGGGAACCCTACACAACAGCCAAAACTGATTTAAAGATAGGGGCCCCCATTTTCTAAAAAAAGATTAGATCAGGCAGGAGGGAGGGAGGGGGGGGGCGAACTGTATGAGCGGGAGAGCTGTGAAAAATGAAAATGATCCCCAAAAATAAGTTCGCACAGGCGCCCGCCAGAGAGTGATCCAAGGCTAATTTTCATATTAAAGGAAAGAATAAGACTTATTGAACCTGAATCTGTTGAACAGTTCTCTTTAAGGGGGACAGCTTCAGTGGGAAAATACTCAAATTTGTTAATATTGTATTAGTTTGGGTTTGATGCTATACTGGTTAGTCTTTATTTCTACATATTCTCTCATTTTGAAAAAAATCAGTTGAGTTCATACCCTTGCTTTGTTCCCTGCTGTTGACATTAGTGAGCTGCCTTTCAGGTGTTTAATGGTCCTCTTCTTCCAGGATGCACCACATCCTTGGAAATTATAGGAGTGTTCCCTAACAGAAAATTTCTATTGATTTGGCTGTGGATTGGGTTTTTTTCCTTTTTTCAAAGATTGGCCTCAAATCTCTACTGAGCAACATGAAATCAACCCGCAACTGGGGTCAAGGCAGACTGTAACTGTCTCAATTATGGGTCCCTGACAACAGGAAGTCAGAATTTTCTGTTGCAATTTATTTATTACACAGGACAAATGCTGAATTGGCAGGAGAAGAAGAGATTAGAAAGATTTAGAGAAGATTAGGTGCATGGGATGAAAACAAAAAATAAAAAAGAAAAAAAAAAAAAAAAACAAAAAAAAAATATCCTGCTCTTTTTTTCTGAAAAAGTAAGGTTATTTTTTTCCACTGAACTCTTCCTTTAAAGGGAATATTGTTCAATTCAAGATTGAATCTCTTTTCTCAGGTCAATTTCAGCTTTAATTTTACTCTAGATTTGATTGTAGACATAAATCACCATCAGCAACAGTTGCATTTTATCTCTGATATTATTTATAAAAAATGACTTAATGGTAGATTTTAAGTATATTTTCGCTGAATGTCTCCGTTTTAGAAAACATTCCCCATACTTTTTTGAAAAAATATTGATGCGGCTTTGTTATTTATACCATTTCTCGTTAGTAAATTGTAAAGTTGCAACATACGTCGGGAGATTAATAAAGTTCTTAACCACGAGTGACAAATTGATTGCACTTATCGAAAGTGCGTTAGTGACGCAGCACCACCTGTAAACCCCAGGACTACCAGTACATGATTATACCAGAGGCTGTACGGATGGACACTGTAAACCGCTTAGGTACAGAGGGTTTTACATTATACATTCTGCAATGTAAACCAATCGGAATATCAGAGGTGACCATTTAGCTGCCCTTTCATTGATAGTCTTTGTTCCTGAATTGATCTGTCCAGATTATCGATCAGTTATTTATTGAAACAAATAACCTGTCCGCAGATCACTGGTCCTGGGAGCAAACGGATTATCTTACCCTGGTACATCATCTATTGGCAATGTTAGGATTGTGCTAATTAGAAATCTCAGTAACAATATTGACTTAAACAGGTCAACCACCCATGTAGTATATAGGATAATGTCTCCCCTACTGTACATTATATACAAATATAGGGATATGCTGCTCAAACCTTTATTCAGGTGCGGTGCAATGGAGGACCGGCAATTTATACATTACACAAAAGACTCTAGCACTCAACTACACATACAATTATAAATGAATGGGGTAAAGGAATGAGACGTGTGCCAGCAATGAAGGGTAATTAGCTGCACTGAAATGGATTAACTTAAACTTAATTTCTCTGAGACCCCTGCTACATATGGGAGGAAGAACATGGTCATCCCATATGTAGCAGTCCCATAATTAAGGAGAATTTTCAAAAAACACCGTATCCCTGTCTGCTTTAAACCGAACAACACACTGAGGCAGCAATTGGTACATCCGAAAGACCCAATACCCAAACACAAGAAAAGCGACATCATATACGCAGTGCAGTGCAGTGCAGTGACATCATATACGCAGTGCAGTGAAGTGACATCATATACGCAGTGCAGTGAAGAGTGACATCATATACGCAGTGCAGTGCAGAGTGACATCATATACGCAGTGCAGTGAAGAGTGACTTCTAATATCCTTATAATTTACAGTAGGGGATTATCCCTTATAATACATGAGTGGTACCCAGAGTTCCCTGTATAACTCAGTCTGTGTCCTTGTACCTTTATATAGACACAGAACTCCTCAGTGACTTCTAATATCCTTATAATTTACAGTAGGGGATACATTATCCCTTATAATACATGAGTGGTACCCAGAGTTCCCTGACCTGTATAACTCAGTCTGTGTCCTTGTACCTTTATATGGACACAGAACTCCTCAGTGACTTCTAATATCCTTATAATTTACAGTAGGGATACATTATCCCTTATAATACATGAGTGGTACCCAGAGTTCCCTGTATAACTCAGTCTGTGTCCTTGTACCTTTATAAGGACTTAGAGCTCATTAGTGACTTTTAATATCCTTATAATACACAAGTCTCTGCACTTTCAATGGAGAGCTGCAGTGGAGAGAATCCTTATTAGAATCACTCAGTGATGTCACTGAGTGACTAGTTCTATGATTAGTGCCACTGCAGCTCTCCATTCCTAATATAACTAGAGATGTCCGAACTTCGCAAAATCCGGTCTGCTCGAGGCCGGCTCGAGCGGACCCATTAAAACCCATTAAAATGAAAAAATCCTCGAAAATGCGAGAAATCCTCATAATTTCGAAAATTTTCGAAAACGCGGTTCGGAAAAGTTCGGAAGGCGGAAAACCCGCCATATCCGCCGTTCGCGAACATGGTAAATCTGCCGCGGATCCGTGTTCGGATCCGCAAACTGGGCCATCACTATATATAACATAAAAATCATTGTCCTACCTCTTATCCACCCACCCGGAATCGAACATTTCACAAAATCAATGTCCACAAAGAGCTGGACAGGAACGGATCAGCCGTGCATACACGGCACAGAACAGCCTGGCGCGCATGCGCATTACCGTCCATTATGGCACATGAGGAAATCAATACCAAAGTAATAGGCGGGCGCGCTCGGAGCAACTGGGCGCGCACACGCATTATGCAAACAAAAAAGAGGCGCAAACAAAATGGAATAAACCAAAATTAACAAACGGCTATAAAGCCTATAAAACAAAAACAAGTGAAATAAACCTAAAAAAAAATCTGATTCTGACTAAATTACTATTAACATTTGAACAATGAAACATATATAACATAAACATATATGTAAGATAAAGATTTTAAATAGTTAAACTGTTTAACAATGTTTTTTTAATGTTATGTTCCAAACTTTGGGAAAAAAAAAGTTAAATAAATTCTTTTCACCAGCTATTATCACTGTATTTATTTAAAATAAAAACTTGTATATTATAAGAAATAATTCGCCCCTTACAGTGTAATATAAGGCTATTATGCCACCTCGGAGTTCCCTGACCTGTATAAAAGCGCTCGGCCTACGGCCTTGTGCTTCTATATGGCCATGGAACTCCTCGGTGGCGTAATAGCCTTATATTACACTGTAAGGGGCGCATTATCCCTTATATAATTTACAGTAAATTTCCTATTTACCTCTACCTTTAGAAATCCATGGTTTTTACTACCAGTGTTGCAGCCGTGCCATTTTTATAATAAAGACCTCCAAGCACGTGCCTACGGGGGCACAGGTAATCCTGGGTACAACATTAACATTTTCTCTTTTGTTTGGACCTCCCCCTCTCAGTGATGTGAAGGGAGGCAGGTTTTTACCTTTATACTATTGATTTTCTGCTATGGGGTGCAGAGGTCCACGTGATGAAGCGGGCGTGGCTTCATCATGGAACATAGGCGTGGCTTGTGGAGGTGGGTATGGTGGGCTTACTTACAATGACTGGTGAACTGGAGGGCTGAATTAACACTGATTGGTGGACTGGTGCTGAAATGCGGTATTGCAGGAAGGAGGATTTTTTAACTGCCGCCTATTAAGTGTTCCGCAGGGGGCGCCCTGAGCAAATGTTTCAGTTTGCCTCATGGTAGGGGCACCCCTGGTTGAATTGCTGCCTGTGAATGCTGGGAGTTATAGTTTAATAAAAATAATGTTTTTATTAAACTATAACTCCCAGATTGAGATTGAGGGTCTTTATACTGGGCTACTTGTCTTCCACCATTGACACCCACCATGAAGTCATTCTGTTAAATCCGTCTCTTGGCAGACGCCCACTCGTACAGTTGGTTTATGAGGTTGTCGCTATTTCCTTTGGAAAGGGTAATTTCACATGCTAGAAATTAACTCTTATTAAGTCACAGGAGAGCCAAGTGCGTTGTGTGTGTTACTAGTAAAACCAGGAAAGGGTTAATCACCCTACCGGGTGAGAAGTTCATAGTCGCCCCACGATATTGCCGCGTCCCGGCAGGGAGTTAAAGATGGTTTGGCGTGAATGACAGGCTGGTTCATTCTGTAAATTCCTGGACAAGGTCACTTAATGAGCCCCTCTACTTTTGACTTCTCCCTTCTGATTGGCTTAAAAGGGTAGAGGCGCAAGGGCCATTAACACCAGAATGTTATAAGCTTGGAAGGATCCAACAAACAGCAGTCAAAAAGCCCAGTTCAAAAGGAAACACCAATCAAAATTCACCGCTGTGCGCTGAGATTTCCACAATGTGATATGATTAGATGCAGGGCGCGACCCCTGCTTTGGAAAACGCATACCCAGAATCCTTTGCTTAAAGTAAAGACCCAAAACAGAAAAGATCTCTTAGTCCTATCCTAATGCATGTCAATTATTAATAACCGTGTGCGTATAAATGGGTGGGAGCTGCCATATATTTTTTTTCTTAGACAGTACAGTATGAGGGTATAGCTTATTGTATGTACAGAACATTTCGCCTTCCTCTGGACCAACAATAATCTACAAATGATAATAAATTGAAAATTAATATAATCAATTAAATAAAAGGTGAATACACAATGTTACATGTGTGATCGCGGTGGCCTGAAACGCAATGCACGATGTGTACGAACAGCCATTTCGCCAATTATCGGTAAGTGTATGGGCACTTGGTTGGGCATCGTAGATGATCTGACCTGGCAGATTATCAACGACACCCAACCGATCGACCCTTTCACTTACCAATAGTCAGACACACACATGGTACACATCGTGCGTTGTGGGTGTATGGGCGCTCAATTGGGCGTTTATTATCTGACCCGGCGGATAATCAATCCTGGCCCTTATCTTTATGTAATATGGGGATCATACTATAATAGCACAACCCACTCTGCTAATGGCCGTCCCATGGCACACGGTATAATAAACTTTGCTCTATGATAATATACCCCAAAGCACGCCAATCTGATCTGCTGGCATTGCACTGCGCTTTATATTAGGGGTTGGTACATTAACGCTGCATAAAAAGCTATTGCTGAATTAAAATTCTATTCACACTGATTTCGTGCCTTCAGGGGTTTGTCCAGTCCTGCTGTATACACATAACAGAATGGGTTAATTAGCCGAATTAATGTAAACAGGGATTCGCGGTTGTCAATGGATCGTAGAGAGTACGGCAGTCTCGAACGGTCTCCCTACACTTAAGTTTACTTTATATAGGGATCCTGACTGTCTGTACTCCCATCTTGCAGATTCTGTCTCATCTTAGACAGATTGGTACAGTGAGTACTAGGCTAAGTACACACCAGTCCCATAGGGAACCGCACAATCGCCCGTTCATCCAATCCGGGAGTCTAAATTTCTACTTACTTCCTTATAAAAGCCAAGCAAGTTATATTCTTAATATCCTTATGACAAAGATACAGGCTCTCAGCAGAAAACTGCTATAGATGACACAGGGATATATATTCTATATAGATTGCTAGTTACCCATGTGGGTTACAAGGAAGCAAAAACATTTCATGGTCACGTGGGGAGCTCTTGTGTTTGACGTTTATAGAGAATATTTTACTTACCTAGTGACTGACACTGACCTATTTCCACTACAGAAAGTATTAATGTGGTTAAATGGATTTAGTAACATTCCCCGAGCACTGACTGCAAAAAATCCCAAACTGTACAGTGCACATAATAAGCTTATACATATATAATGGAAACAATATGGCAGCTCCCACCCATATGTATAAATATAAATATACAGAGAAGGAATGTTCTGTACATACAATAAGCTATACCCTCATACTGTACTGTCTAAGGGAAACAATATGGCAGCTCCCACCCATTTGTATAAATATAAATATACAGAGAGGGAAGATGTTCGGTACAACAATTAAGATACACCCTTCATTACTGTCTGTTCTAAGGGACCATATGGCAGCTCCACCCATTTGATATAAATATACAGAGAAGGAATGTGCTGTACATACAATAAGCTATACCCTCATACTTTACTGTCTAAGGGAAACAATATGGCAGCTCCCACTCATATGTATAAATATAGAGAGAAGGAATGTTCTGTACACACAATAATCTATACCCTCATACTGTACTGTCTAATGGAAACACTATGGCAGCTCCCACCCATATGTATAAATATAAATATTCAGAGAAGGAATGTTCTGTACACACAATAAGCTATACCCTCATACTCTACTGTCTAAGGGAAACAATATGGCAGCTCCCACCCATATGTATAAATATAAATAAGCTATACCCTCATACTGTACTGTCTAAGGGAAACAATATGGCAGCTCCCACCCATATGTATAAATATAAATATACAGAGAAGAGTTATATCCTCATACTGTACTGTCTAAGAGAGACAATCTGGACAGCTCCCACCCCATATGTATAAATATACAGAGAAGGAAGTTCTGTACATACAATAAGCTACCCTCATACTTACTGTCCTAAGGGAAACAATATGGCAGCTCCACCCATATGTATAAATATAAATATACAGAGAAGGAATGTTCTGTACACACAATAAGCTATACCCTCATACTGTACTGTAAAAGGGAAACAATATGGCAGCTCCCACCCATATGTATAAATATAAATATACAGAGAAGGAATGTTCTGTACACACAATAAGCTATACCCTCATACTGTACTGTCTAAGGGAAACACTATGGCAACTCCCACCCATATGTATAAATATACAGAGAAGGAAAAATGTTTCATGTACATACAATAAGCTATACCCTCATACTGTACTGTCTAAGGGAAACAATAGGACAGCTCCCACCCATATGTATAAATATACAGAGAAGGAATGTTCTGTACACAAAATAAGCTATACCCTCATACTGTACTGTCTAAGGGAAACAATATGGCGACAAGAACATTCTTCTCTGTTATTTATACATAGGGGTGGGAGCTGCCATATGTTTCCCTTAGACAGTACAGTATGAGGGTATAGATTATTGTATGTACAGAACATTCCTTCTCTGTATATTTATAATAGGGTGGGAGCTGCCATATTGTTTCCTTAGACGTACAGTATGAGGGTATAGCTTATTTTGTGTACAGAACATTCCTTCTCTGTAATATTATACATATGGGTGGGGAGCTGTCCTATGTTTTCCTTAGAACAGTACAGTATGAGGGTATAGCTTATTGTATGTACAGAACATTCTCTCTGTTATTTATACATATGGGTGGGAGTTGCCATAGTTGTTCCCTAGACAGTACAGTATGAGGGTATAGCTTATTGTGTGTACAGAACATTCCTTCTCTGTATATTTATATTTATACATATGGGTGGGAAGCTGCCATATTGTTTCCCTTTTACAGTACAGTATGAGGGTATAGCTTATTGTGTGTACAGAACATTCCTTCTCTGTATATTATTATTATACATATGGGTGGGAGCTGCCATATTGTTCCCTTAGACAGTACAGTATGGGGTATAGCTTATTGTATGTACAGAACTCCTCTCTGTATATTTATACATATGGGTGGGAGCTGCCATGATGTTTCCCTAGACAGTACAGTATGAGGATATAACTTATGGTGTAAAGAACATCTTCTCTGTATATTTATTTTATACATATGGGTGGGAGCTGCCATTTGTTTCCCTTAGACAGTACAGTATGAGGGTATAGATTATTTATATTTATAAACATAGGGGGGGAGCTGCCATATTGTTTCCCTTAGACAGTAGAGTATGAGGGGTATAGTTATTTGTGTACAGAACATCTTCTTCCTGAATATTTATATTTATACATATGGGTGGGAGGCTGCCATTAGTGTTTCCATTAGACAGTAACAGTATGAGGGTAATAGATTAATTGTGTGTACAGACAATTTCTTCTCTCCTATATTATACATATGAGTGGGAGCTGCCATATTGTTTCCCTTAGACAGTAAAGTATGAGGGATAGCTTATTGTATGTACAGCACATTCCTCTCGTATATTTATATTTATACAAAAGGGTGGGAGCTGATATGTTTCCTTAGGACAGTACAGTATAAGGTGTAGCTTATTGTGTGTACAGAACATTCCTTCTCTGTATATTTTACATATGGGGGGAGCTGCCATATTGTTCCTTAGACAGACAGTATGAGGGTATAGCATTGTATGTACGAAATTCTCACTCCTTCTCTGTATATTATATTTTACATATGGGGGGAGCTGCCATATTGTTTCATTATATATGTATAAAGGTATTATGTGCACTGTTACAGTTTGGGATTTTTTGCAGTCAGTGCTCGGGGAATGTTACTAAATCCATTTAACCACATTTATACTTTCTGTAGTGGAAATAGGTCGTGTCAGTCACTAGGTAAGTAAAATATTCTCTATAAACGTCAAAACCAAGAGCTCCCCACGTGGACCATGAAATGTTTTTTGCTTCCTTGTAACCCACATGGGTAACTAGCAATACTGATGAATATATATCCCTGTGTCACTATTAGCAGTTTTCTGCTGAGAGCCTGTATCTTTGTCATAAAGGATATAAGAATATAACTTGCTTGGCTTTTATAAGGAAGTAAGTAGAAATTTAGACTCCCGGATGGATGAACGGGCGATTGTGCGGTTCCCTATGGGGAATGGTGTGTACTTAGCCTAGTACTCACACGTACCAATCTGTCTAAGATGAGACAGAAAATCTGCAAGAGGGGATACAGACAGTCAGGATCCCTATATAAAGTAAACTAATGTAGGGAGCGGGAGACCTCGAGACTGCCGTAATCTTACGATCCATTGACAACCGCGAATCCCGTTACATTAATTCGGCTAAGTAACCATTCTGTTATGTGATACAGCAGGACTGGACAAACCCCTGAAGGCACGAAATCAGTGTGAATAGAATTTTAATTCAGCAATAGCTTTTATGCAGCGTTATGTCCAACCCCTAATAAAAGCGCAGTGCAATGCCAGCAGATCAGATTGGCGTGCTTTGGGGTATATTATCATAGAGCAAAGTTTTATTATACCGTGTGCCATGGGACGGGCCATTAGCAGAGTGGGTGTGGCTATTATAGTATGACCCCATATACATAAAGATAAGGGCCAGGATTGATTATCCCGCGGTAAGATATAAACGCCCAACTGAGCGCCCATACACCAACAACGCACGATGTGTACCATGTGGTGTCTGACTATTGGTAAGTGAAGGGTCGATCGGTTGGGTGTCGTTGATAATCTGCCAGGTCCGACATCTAACGAGCCCAACCACGTGCCCATACAACTTACCGATAATTGGCGAAATGGCTGTTCGTACACATCGTGCATTGCGTTTCAGGCCACCGCGATCACCCATGTAACATGTGTATTCTCCTTTTATTTTAATTGATTATATTAATTTTCAATTTATTATCATTTGTAGATATTGTTGGTCCAGAGGAAGGCGAAAGACCCCTGTGAAGACAACATGGCTCCAGAGGGAAAAAATCCTTCCTGACCCAACTGGCATACGGATTATTATTCCCGGACCAACTTGGAGAATCATTTCTGGGAAACATTGCTGTAGCCTGGTATTTCTCCTCTAGCAACGTCAGATGGGGGGTCTTTACACTTAACAGATGGAAGGAACAGGCTGAATAAAGGGATCTTCCAGATCGGTCCTTGTTCCATCTGTCACCCCATCCGTATGAAGCACCCCTCTCAGTTTATTTTCCCTTCTCTTATGTGGGCGGGGAACTTGCTAGTTGACCAGCCGTTTTGATGGATGGCTTCCTAGATGGGTCTTTCTTCTTATAAAGGCAAAGGTGCCGATAGGGATCTCACCAGAATCTGCTTTGTACCCCAAAATTTTTTTCTTTGGGCTGCCACCCATCTAGTAGAAGGGTACTTTATTGTCTTCCCGAACTACTATTCTTAATTATCCGCAGGCTGTAGCTGGTACTGGTTGATTTGGTGACTGAAAACGCTGGCTTCCCAGCCTTGTCCGCTCATGGATCCGGGTCGAATCGACAGGCAGTGAATTTTTTTGGTTATTAAGCTTCTCAATAGTTGTGCCGAACTTTACCACGTTGTTTTGGCTGGCAGAGTCTCATTTATTATAGATACATTGGAGTCTGGCAGTCTGGGTGGGTAGGGTGAGACCTAACTTTTGCAAATGGGGCCTAGGCTGTGACCAAACATTTTGGACCATTCTTGTTTTCTTCATCCACCAGACTTAATTGTCCGTAAATTTGTCCGGATATCTGTCAGTCCAGTAAGATCTATTAGGGTCGAGAATTGACCGTGTTATCCTGCCTTGTAGCCATTGTGGGGAGTGAACCGGTAGTTGCCAGGGTCAAGTTTGTTGGGTAATTGTGCACTGAACCTGAACATTTTCAGATTAGCTTGATATTCAATTAAACCGCTGGCAACGTTTGGAGGGATCGTTGCTGGCCTTCAATTAGGACTGCTCTGGTCATTGCTCCAAAATATTGGCAAGTGCCAGGGTTTTTTTCAACCAAACAGAATATTGAAGATTGTACAATAGATTGAACAGGGGCCCCGGTGTGATCCCTTATAGTCCCCTCTAGAATAGTCAACAGAGGGTTGTGTGATCCTTATAGTCTCTAGCTAGAATAGATACCACCGGGGTTGTGTGATCCTGTTAGTTCCTAGAATAGATCTAACAGAGGGTTGTGTGATCCTATAATCTATAGAATAGATCTACTGACGAGAGGGGTGTGATCTTATAGTCTCTGAATAATTATTACGGAGGGTCGGTTGATCCTCGATAGTCTCAGAATAGCTATATAGACCATAGGGTCGTGTTTGTGCATCCTTATAGTCTCTATGAATAATAGATATACAGGAGGCTGTGTGCGTATGGATCCCTTATTAGTCTCTAGAATAGATTCCAAGGCTGTGTGATCCTTTAGTCTCTAGAATAGATCTAAGCGAAGGGTATGTGTGTTCCTCTAAGATCTCTGAAAGATTACCAGGGGGCGTGTGTGATTCCTTATAGTCTCTCAGATAAGATTAACATAGGGTCGTTTGATCCTTATACGTCTCTAGAATTAGATCTGACAGAGGGTTTATGTGTCCTTAAGTCAAGAATAGATACACAGACGGGCTGTGTTATCCTTATAGTCTAGAATAGATAAACGACGGTCCGTGTGATCCTTATAGTCTTAAATGATATAACAAGGGTGGTGTGATCCTTATATTCTTTAGAATAGATTCACACGCGAGGGTTGTGTGTCCTATAGTGTCTCTAAGATAGATTGTTCACAGAGGGTGTGTGATCCTTAAACATCTCTAGAATATTAATTTAACGGAGGTTCGTGTGATACTTATAGTCTCAGAATAATTTTGTAATACCAGAGGGCCTGTGTGATCCGATAGTCTCTAATAGATTCTAACAGAGGTTGGTGATCTATAGAGTCTATAGAATAGTATAACAGAGGGTGGCTGGTGATCCTAAGTCTCTAGAATAGATATACCGAGGGCTGTGTGATCCTTATATCTCTAGAATAGATCTAACAGTAGGGTGTGTGATCTATAGTCTCTAGAATAGATTACAGAGGTGGTGGGTGTGATCCTTATAGTATCGAGAATAGATTTTAACAGGGTTTGTGTGAATCCTTATTTCTCGGAATAGATATAACATAGGGTTGTGTGATCCTATAGTCTCTAGAATAGATGTGAACAGATGGTTGTGTGATCCTGAATTCAGAATAGATTTAAACAGAGGGCGTGGTGTGTGATTCCTTATAGGTCTAGTAATAGATTCTTTACAGGTGGTGTGATGATCCCTTATAGTCTCTAGAATAGATTATAAACAAGGGTTGTGTATCTGATAGTCTCTAGAATAAGATTAACAGAGGGTTGTGTGATTACCCTTATAGTCTCCTAGATAAGATCTAACAAGGGTTGTGTGATCCTTTAGTGTCACTCAAGAAATAGATTTAACGAGGGTGTGTGGATCCTTAGAGTCTCTAGAATAGATTTAACCAACAGGGTTGGTGGGATCCTTATAGTCTCTAGAATAGATATTAACGGGAGGGTGTGTGATCCTTATAGTCTCTAAATAGATAAACGCAGAGGGTTGTTGATCCTTTGTCTCTGAATAGATATCACAGAGGGTTGTGTGTCACTTTGTCCTCTAGAATAGTATTTAACAGAGGGTGGTGTGATCCTTAGTAGTCTCTAGATAGATTTAACAGAGGGTTGTGTGCTTCTTTGTTCTCTAGAAACAGAGATAACAGAGGGTTGTGTTAATCTTTTATATCCTCTAGATAAGAGATAACAGAGGGTTGTGTGATCCGTATCAAGTCCTAGAATAGATTTACCAGAGATGGTCGTGTGTGAGCTTATGTCTCTAGAATAGATCTAACAGGGGTGGTGTGTGGTCTTATAAGTCTCTAGATAGTCAAGAGGCTGTGTGGATCTTATAGTCTCTAGAATAATTAACATAGGTCGGTACGTGTGATCCTTATAGTCTCTGAGAATAGTATAAACAGAGGGCTGTGTGATCTTATAGTCTCTAGAATAGATTAACCGGAGGGCTGTTGCTCTTAAGCTCTAGATAGTCTAACAGCGGTTGTGTGATTCCTTATATAGGCTCAAGAATATAAACAGAGTGGTTGTGTGATACTTATAGTCTCTAGAATAAGATTTAACGAGGGTTGTGATGATCCTTAAGTTTCTCAAATAGACTATAACATAAGGTACCGTTGTGATCCTTATAGTCTCTAGACATAGATATAACCAGAGGGGTCGTGTGATCACTTATAGTGCCTAGATAAGATATAACGAGGTTGTGTGATCCTTATAGTCTTTAGAATAGATTCAACGGAGGGTTGTGTGATTCCTTATAGTCTCTAGAATAGATTTAAGGAGGGCGGTAACCCTTATATCTCTAGAATAGATTAAACAGAGGGCGTGTGATTCCTATGTCTCTAGATAGATTTAACGGCAGGGTCGTGTGATCCTTTAGTCTCAGAATAGAGTTTAAAAACAGAGGGGGTCGGTGACCTTATAGTCTCTAGAATAATTTAAAACGGGGGTCTTGTGATCCTTATAGTCTCTAGAATAGATTTTAACAGCAGGGTCGTGTTGGCCTAAATAAATTAGTGAGGCTCGCAAGTAACAGTGTCAAACCCCTCTTACTGTGAGGAACAAAGGCGGAGATGATATATTAAATTAAGTAGGAAGAGATGGGACATAGAAATGCGAACACATCCTTGGCACTATATTATTAAGTGGTTATAACTAGATTTGTAGGGCACTAGCAAAAAACTATAAACTGGGCTTTGTCTAGAGGGTGGCCAGGGGAGTGCTGGTGCCCCTTTAGTTCCTTGCTATTGCAGAACGGATCCCAAGATAGCTTCCTTCCTACATTGTTAGCTGCAGAAATACAGAGTAGCTAATTGGAAGGGAGTTCCTTACTGAGTAAAACTAGCATGCGTCCTTCCCACTGGGGAGAGTACGAAAGTGACAAAATTCTTTACCCTGAAGCCATATTAATAAAGCCCACTAATAAGCGGTTCATGTCAAGACTTGATTGATGGGACAGAACTAAATTTATTCCATACTGGTGTTTACATAGATAGTCTGCCAACCCCTATCCCGTGTAATACCAACAGTAGTTTTTACCAGATTATCATCACTTGCTAGTGGACTTGGGCAGCCTTTCCTATGATTAGCAGCAGAACGTAACATAATAAGCGTTTCACACAGAACAGTTCCTGGGAAATAAACACCTCCCCCCAGGATCGGGTGGTAAAATCACATTTTACTACAGGCGGTGAAAACGCGTTGTCACTATGAAGGCAATACCCTAATTAATACAGGAACGTTGGGCCTGATCAAGCCTAAACTTACTGAGGTCATATGGAGAGTCTTGATTTTTCTATTTGACATAATAAAAGGAATTTTGATTCCCCCCCTTGACAGTGATCACATCCTAACCTCAGCCCCATCTCATTAGAAGCCCACGTAATAACCACCCAGGTTTTAATAAAACACATGTCAGTTACAATGCCTTATACAGCCCAGGCTGAAGGCCTACCCAAACAATTTTGCCAATTATAAAAGCTAAATTTGTAATCAGCGCGCCTTAACTTCAGCAAGGGACTTGTTTAGAAGTCCCTGTAAAAGCAGAATTTGTTATGACATCTTAATAAAACAAATTGCTCTTTATCCACCAAGCTTGTTTGTGATAAAGACGTAATATTTTGTCATAAATTATATCATAATGGGATGTTTTCACATTTGTTCCTTTCCATTGATAAATATTGTTTTCTTTGTTTTAATCATGTTCTCCAATGTTTTATAGGTGTGGACAGTATTACCAGAGACATCAAAGAAGAGTGATGAATAATCTAGAGCGATGATCGTAAACCTGGCGGCTTGCAGCCGGATTACTTGAGAACTAGGTGCAAAAGTCGTTGAGCACTCCCAATATAAGTTTACTGTGCGTAGCACCATCAAAGGAAATTCAGCCTTGCAGGCTACCCAGTGCTTTCAACACATCTCTAATACAAGGATAGTCAGGGCCCCACCAACACCCCCCCCCCCCCCCCGGACCACTACCTGGCAGATGAAAACTGTATGGTGCTGTAGCTTGGAGGTTGGGAAAAATCATTTTTAACAGTGAATTTGTCCTTTGATTCCGAATAGTGGGCTGGAATTAAGGGGGAGGTTTATAAAGTGATAGGTCCCCCCCCCCCCCCCCCCCCCCCCCCGCTGGGGTAGCCTGAATCTCTTAGCTCTCAATTACACAATTTTCCATCCAAAATTTCTCCCACAACAGCCATTTTATCAACGACCAGACCCTAGGTAGGTGGAGGCATCTGCCTGGAATGTGTAACATACATATGCGGATCTCTAAACACTATCAAGGGGTGATAGACGATTGTCGAGGGCGTGTAGAGAAGCGGTAAGTCCAATCCTACCATCATAACTAATAGTCACACATAGTTTTATTATTTACGGATGTTTTATTTTTGGTGATAGTATTAAAGTATTTTGTCTCATTTTTTTATTGGAGGTGGACTATTTACTAGTTAGCATTACGTGATCCAATGGAATTATCCACAATATAATCTTAAGTGGTGGTTATAGTTTATTAACTGTGAAATTAGAATGGTCTCTCCTTCGACATAGTTTGAGTTGGGGATACGCTGGATCTTCTAAACCGCGGCTTACTTCCTGCATGACCTCATCGATACTTCAATGCATGACCTCACTGATGGACTTCACAACATGACTCATGATTGACATTCACTGCAAAACCTCATCGATGGACTCATCAATGCATGACATCACCGATGGACTTCACAACATGACCTCACTGATTGACCTTACTGGACTGCAAATGATGACCTCATCCGATGGACTTCACTGATGACCTATCGATGACATTAGTATCCGCATGACCTCACTGATGGACTTCACTGCTTACCTTACCGATGGACTTCACTGCATGACCCTTACCGATGGGACTTCAAAACATGACCTCACTGATTGACTTCACTGAAGACCTCACCGATGGACTTCACTTGCATGACCTCACCGATGGCACATTACTGCATGAACCTCACCGATGGACTTCACGCATGACGTTACCGATGGACTTCACAACATGACCTCACTGATTGACTTCACTGCATGCCACCCGAATGCCATTACGCTGACCTCCGCACCAACGATGGACTTCACGCAGACTCACCGATGGACTTCACTGCATGACCTCACGATGGACTTCACTGCATGACCCACTGATGACTACATGCATGTACCTCCCGGCAAGTCCTTAAGGAGCATTAAACTCTGGTAGAGACCTGACTTCTTTCGGGGCTCATCCCCGTCATTGAGATCAGGTTTCATGAAGGGGAGAATAAAGGAGGTCACCCCTACTGCCATAATTCTCCTTTAAATTCCTTAAATAAACATTGTATCGCTGTGACTATGTCCACCATAAGACCTCTTAACTAAATTGTAATGAAAACTTACAGTAAGTGTTCTATAATAATAGCAGATGGGTTTTTAAAATGATAGTTTGTGTATAAAAGATCATAACACAGTTCTGCAGCAAATAATTTGTCTAAGTTTGAGTCCCTTTATGTTTGCAACGGCTGCGCGGTAATCTGTCAGTCAGTAAGATAGGGTCGAGATTGACCGGTGTTATCCTGCCTGTAGCCATTGTGGGGAGTGACCGGTAGTCTGCCAGGGTCAAGTTTGTTGGGTAATGTGCACTGAACCTGAACATTTTCAGATTAGCTGAATATTCAATTAAACCTGCTGGCAACGTTTGGGCGATCGTGCTGCCTTCAATTGGCTGCTTGGTCATTTGCTCCAAAATATTGGCAGTGCCAGGGTTTTTTTCAACCAACAGAATATTGAAGATTAAATAGATTGAACAGAGGGGGGTGTGATCCTTATAGTCTCTAGAATAGATCTAACAGAGGGTTGTGTGATCCTTATAGTCTCTAGAATAGATACCACAGAGGGTTGTGTGATCCTTATAGTCTCTAGAATAGATCTAACAGAGGGGTGTGTGATCCTTATAGTCTCTAGAATAGATTTAACGGAGGGTCGGGTGATCCTTATAGTCTCTAGAATAGATTTAACAGAGGGTCGTGTGATCCTATTTAACATTGTTATTCACCTTTTATTTAATTGATTTATTATTTTCAATTATTATCATTTGTAGATTATTGTTGGTCCACAGAGAAGGCGAAAGACCCTGTGAAGACAACATGGCTCCAGAGGAAAAAATCCCTTCCTGACCCCAACTGGCGATCATTAATATCCCTGGACCAACTTGGAAGAAATCAATTTCTGGGAATACATTGCATGTAGCTTGGTAGTTCTCCTAGCAACGTACAGCATGGGGGGTCTTTACACTTTACAGATGGAGGAACAGGCTGAAATAAAGGATCTGTCCAGATCGGCTCCTTGTTTCCATCTTCACCCCATCCAGTATGAAGCCCCTCTCCAGTTTATTTTCCCTTTCTTTATTGTGGGCGCGGGGAACGTGCTAGTTTATCCAGCCTTTTATTGTATGTTGCTTCCCTAGATGGGTCTTTCTTATAAGGCAAAGGTGGCCGTATAGGGATCCTACCAGATCTGCTTTGTACATCTGCTGCACCCCATCTAGTATGAAGTCTTTCTTGTCTTCCCGAACTACTTTCTTAATTACCGGCTGAGCTGGTACTGGGGGATTTGTGAAACGCTGCTTCCCAGCCTTAGTCCGCTCATGGATCCGTCGAATGACCAGGCATTGAATTTTTTTGGTTCATTAGCTTCTCAATCAGTTGTGCCGTAACTTTACCACCAGTTGTTTTGGCTGGCAGAGTATCATTTATTAAATACATAGGGAGTCTGGCAGTCTGGGTGGTAGGGTGAGGACTAACTTGTGCCATGGGGCCTTAGCTGTTGACCAAACATTTTTGGACAATTCTTTGTTTTTTTCATCCAACAGACTATTGTCCGGTAAATTGTCCGGTATCTGTCAGTCAGTAAGATAGGGTCGAGATTGACCGGTGTTATCCTGCCTGTAGCCATGTGGGGAGTGACCGGTAGTCGCCAGGGTCAAGTTTGTTGGGTAATGTGCACTGAACCTGAACATTTTCAGATTAGCTGAATATCAATTAAACCTGCTGGCAACGTTTGGGCGATCGTGCTGCCTTCAATTGGCTGCTTGGTCTTTGCTCCAAAATTGGCAGTGCCAGGGTTTTTTCAACCAACGAAATTGAAGATTAAATAGATTGAACAGAGGGGGTGTGATCCTTATAGTCTCTAGAATAGATCTAACAGAGGGTTGTGTGATCCTTATAGTCTCTAGAATAGATACCACAGAGGGTTGTGTGATCCTTATAGTCTCTAGAATAGATCTAACAGAGGGTTGTGTGATCCTTATAGTCTCTAGAATAGATCTAACAGAGGGGTGTGTGATCCTTATAGTCTCTAGAATAGATTTAACGAGGGTCGGGTGATCCTTATAGTCTCTAATAGATATCATAGGTCTTGTGCTCCTTATAGTCTCTAGAATAGATATAACAGAGGGCTGTGTGATCCTTATAGTCTCTAGAATAGATATACCAGAGGGCTGTGTGATCCTTATAGTCTCTAGAATAGTATCTAACAGAGGGTTGTGTGATCCTTATAGTCTCTAGAATAGATATACCAGAGGGCTGTGTGATCCTTATAGTCTCTAGAATAGATATAACATAGGGTCGTGTGATCCTTATAGTCTCATAATGACTAACAGGGGTTTGTGTTCCTTATAGTCTCTAGAATAGATACAACAGAGGGCTGTGTGATCCTTATAGTCTCTAGAATAGATATAACATAGGGTCGTGTGATCCTTATAGTCTCTAGAATAGATATAACAGAGGGTTGTGTGATCCTTATAGTCTTTAGAATAGATTCAACGGAGGGTTGTGTGATCCTTATAGTCTCTAGAATAGATTTAACAGAGGGTCGTGTGATCCTTATAGTCTCTAGAATAGATTTAACGGAGGGTCGTGTGATCCTTATAGTCTCTAGAATAGATATACAGAGGGCTGTGTGATCCTTATAGTCTCTAGAATAGATCTAACAGAGGGTTGTGTGATCCTTATAGTCTATAGAATAGATATAACAGAGGGTGGTGTGATCCTTATAGTCTCTAGAATAGATATACCAGAGGGCTGTGTGATCCTTATAGTCTCTAGAATAGATCTAACAGAGGGTTGTGTGATCCTTATAGTCTCTAGAATAGATATAACAGAGTTTGGGTGATCCTATAGTCTCTAGAATGATTTTAACAGGGTTTGGTGTCCTTATAGTCTCTAGAATAGATATAACAGAGGGTTGTGTGATCCTTATAGTCTCTAGAATAGATGTAACAGATGGTTGTGTGATCCTTATAGTCTCTAGAATAGATTTAACAGAGGGTGGTGTGATCCTTATAGTCTCTAGAATAGATTTAACAGGGTTTGGTGATCCTTATAATCTCTAGAATAGATATAACAGAGGGTTGTGTTATCCTTATAGTCTCTAGAATAGATATAACAGAGGGTTGTGTGATCCTTATAGTCTCTAGAATAGATCTAACAGAGGGTTGTGTGATCCTTATAGTGTCAAGAATAGATTTAACGGAGGGTCGTGTGATCCTTATAGTCTCAGAATAGATTTAACAGAGGGTTGTGTGATCCTTATAGTCTCTAGAATAGATTTAACGGAGGGTCGTGTGATCCTTATAGTCTCTAGAATAGATATAACAGAGGGTTGTGTGATCCTTATAGTCTCTAGAATAGATATCACAGAGGGTTGTGTGATCCTTATAGTCTCTAGAATAGATTTAACAGAGGGTGGTGTGTCCTTATAGTCTCTAGAATAGATTTAACAGAGGGTTGTGTGATCCTTATAGTCTCTAGAATAGATATAACAGAGGGTTGTGTTATCCTTATAGTCTCTAGAATAGATATAACAGAGGTTGTGTGATCCTTATAGTCTCTAGAATAGATTTAACAGAGGGTCGTGTGATCCTTATAGTCTCTAGAATAGATCTAACAGAGGGTTGTGTGGTCCTTATAGTCTCAGAATAGATACAACAGAGGGCTGTGTGATCCTTATAGTCTCTAGAATGATATAACATAGGGTCGTGTGATCCTTATAGTCTCTAGAATAGATATAACAGAGGGCTGTGTGATCCTTATAGTCTCTAGAATAGATATACCAGAGGGCTGTGTGATCCTTATAGTCTCTAGAATAGTATCTAACAGAGGGTTGTGTGATCCTTATAGGCTCTAGAATAGATATAACAGAGGGTTGTGTGATCCTTATAGTCTCTAGAATAGATTTAACGAAGGGTTGTGTGATCCTTATAGTCTCTAGAATGATATAAACAGAAGGTCGTGTGATCCTTATAGTCTCTAGAATAGATATAACAGAGGGTCGTGTGATCCTTATAGTCTCTAGAATAGATATAACAGAGGGTTTGTGATCCTTATAGTCTTTAGAATAGATTCAACGGAGGGTTGTGTGATCCTTATAGTCTCTAGAATAGATTTAACGGAGGGTCGTGTAATCCTTATAGTCTCTAGAATAGATTTAACAGAGGGTCGTGTGATCCTTATAGTCTCTAGAATAGATTTAACGGAGGGTCGTGTGATCCTTATAGTCTCTAGAATAGATTTAACAGAGGGTCGTGTGATCCTTATAGTCTCTAGAATAGATTTAACGGAGGGTCGTGTGATCCTTATAGTCTCTAGAATAGATTTAACAGAGGGTCGTGTGCCTAAATAAATTTAGTGAGGCTCGCAAGTAACAGTGTAAACCCCTTACTGTGGAAAAAGGGGAGAGATGATATATTAAAGTAGAGTAGGAAGAGAAATGGGACATAGAATGCGAACACATCCATTGGCACTATTATTATTAATGGTGTAACTAGATTTATGGGCACCTAGCAAAACTATAACTGGCTTTGTCTAGAGTGGTGGCCGGGGAGTGTCTGGTGCTGCCTTTAGTTCCTCTGCTATTGCAGGAACGGCTCCCAAGATAGCTCCTTCCTACATTTTAGCTCAAGGAAATACAAAGTAGCTAATTGGAGAGTTCCTTACTGAGTAACTGAGCATGTCCTTCCCACTGGGAGAGTAAGAAAGTGACAAAATTCCATGTTACCCTGAAGCCATATTAAAATAAAGCCCAACTAAATAAGGGGTTCAATGTCAAACTTGATTGATGGGACAGAACTCTAATATTTTATCCATACTGGTGTTTTACATAGAAATAGTCTGCCAACCCCTATCCCTGTAATACACAACAGTAGTTTTTACCCAGATATCACTTGCTAGTGACTTGGGCACCTTTCCTATGATTAGCAGCAGAACGTAACATAAATAATCGGTTTCCCACAGAAACAGTTTCCTGGGAAATAAAACCTCCCCCACAGGATCGGTGTAAAATCATTTTAATAACAGGCGGTGAAACGCGTTGTCACTATGAAGGCAATAACCTAATTAATACAGGAACGTTGGACTGATAAAGACCCTAAAACTTACTGAGGTCATATGGAGGTCTTTGATTTTTCATTGACAATAATAAAAGGAATTTTGATTCCCCCCCTGACAGTGATCCACATCCTAACCTCAGGCCCATCTCATTAGAAGCCACGTAATACCACCCAGGTTTTAATTAAAATCACATTGTTCAGTTACAATGCCTATAGCAGCCCAGGCTGAATGGCTACCCAACAATTTTGCTAATTATAAGCCATAAATTTGTAATCAGGCGGCCTATAGACTTCAGCCAAGGACTTGTTATGAAGTCCCTGTAAAGCAGAATTTGTTTCTGACATCTAATAAAACAAATTGTCTCTTTATCACCAAGCCTTGTTTTGTGATAAGACGTAATATTTGTCATTATCTTTAATCATATGTGAGCTGTTCACATTTTGTTTTTCCATTGATAAAATAGTTTCTTTGTTTTAATCATTTCTCCAATGTTTTATAGGTAGTGGACCAGTATTACCAGAACATCAAAGAAGATGATGACATAATCTAGAATGATCGTAACCTGGCGGTGCACTGGGATTAATGGAGAACATAGTGCAAAAGTCGTATGAGCAACTCCCAATATAATTTCTGTGCGTAGCACCATCAGAAAGAAATCAGCCTTTGCCAGGCTACCTCAGTGCTTCAACACTATCTCTAATACAGGATAGTCAAGGACACACCTGGCAGATGAAAACTGTATGTGCTGTAGCTTGGGAGGTTGGAATAATCAATTTTTACAGTGGATTGTCCTTTGAATTCCGAATAGTGGGCTGGAATTAAGGGGGGGTTTAATAAAAGTGATAAAAGTGGTAGCCTGAATCTCTAGCTCTCAATTACACAATTTCCATCCAAAATTTTCCACAACAGCCATTTTATCCGACAGACTAGTGTAGGTGGAGGCATCTGCTGGAATTGTGTAACAATACATATAGCTGGATCTCTAAACACTATCAGGGGTTGATAGACATTGTCCGAGGGCTGTGTAGAGAAAGCGGTAAGTCTCAACCTACCATAAAATAGTCCCACATAGTTTTATTATTTACTGTGTTTATTTTTGGTGATTATTAAAGTATTTTGTCTCATTTGTTTTATTGGAGGTGGACCTGATTTACTAGTACATTACAGGAGTCCAATGGAATTATCCACAATAATCTTACAGTGGGTTATAGTTTATTACTCAGTGAATTATATGGTCTCTCCTTCCGACATGAGTTTGAGTTGGGATACGCTGGACTTTACCGCTGGACTTCACTGCATGACCTCATCGATAGACTTCAATGCATGACCTCACTGATGGACTTCACAACATGACCTCACGATTGACTTCACTGCATAACCTCATCGATGGACTTCAATGCATGACCTCACCGATGGACTTCACAACATGACCTCACTGATTGACTTCACTGCATGACCTCACCGATGGACTTCACTGCATGACCTCATCGATGGACATTACCGCATGACCTCACTGATGGACTTCACTGCATGACCTTACCGATGGACTTCACTGCATGACCTTACCGATGGACTTCAAAACATGACCTCACTGATTGACTTCACTGCAAGACCTCACCGATGACTTCACTGCATGACCTCACCGATGGACATTACTGCATGACCTCACCGATGGACTTCACTGCATGACGTTACCGATGGACTTCACAACATGACCTCACTGATTGACTTCACTGCATGACCACACCGATGCACATTACCGCATGACCTCAACGATGGACTTCACTGCATGACCTCACCGATGGACTTCACTGCATGACCTCACTGATGGACTTCACTGCATGACCTCACTGATGGACTTCACTCATGACCTCCCCGCAAGTCTTAAGGAGCATTAAACTCTGGTAGAGACTGACTTCTTTCGGGGCTCATCCCCAGTCATTGTAGATCATGGTTTCATGAAGGGGAGAATGAAAGGGAGGTCACCTACTGCCATAATTCTCCTTTAAATCTCCTTTAAATAAACCATTGTATCGCTGTGTCTATGGTCACCATAAGACCTCTTAATAAATTGTAAATAAAACTTACAGTAAAGTGTTCTAATAATAGCAAGATGGGTTTTTAAAATGGTAGTTTGTGGTATAAAGACTCATACACAGTTCTGCACCAAATATTTGTCTAAGTTTAGTTCCCTTTAATGTTTGCAACGCTGCGTTTTTTTCTAGGCAGAGGAGATTGCAGTTCATGGCGCTTGTTCGGTTTCCTTTGACTGTCTACCCCGGGCGAAGGATCAGCGAGGGTGTTTAATGTAGTCTGGTATCTCTCTGACACCATAAATATCTCATCTTTCACCATCTAATATTAATGAGTAATTACATGTTACTTTGCTGATCTGTCGCCGTGTAACGACTTAGATATGTCCGTATGTAGTGCTGGGAAATTACAGAGATTCCCATTCTAAAAACATCACTCATACAGCAATAATTTGCATGCTTATGTGGAATGATTTACACGTGTCTAAATATGTTCCGCTAATGCACATTAATTGCACATTTGTCATGTTTGTCACTTTTATTTCGTACAAGCAGACACATTCCAGACATGCCGTGTTATAAATTAACTCCTTACACCCCAGACCGTAAAATCAGGGTTTGGATTTCCGGTGTTCACTGTTTTAGGTTCGTTTTTTATGTTGAGAAACTTTAAATAACGTTAATTTGGAAGTGCATGATGATCACGCCCTGTTTAACGTTGTAACTGGGCTCCTATGTAATTATTAGGCTGGTCCAGAAAAATGAAATAATAATATTAACAAGCTTTGTGTGGCTCATTCGATCTGTGGTGATTTTTGTTCGGCTAGTTTCAGACGTATCTGTTAGGTGATTTAGAAGTTTGATTGCGTATCTTCCAGGACCTTTATAAACCTTTCCCACAATTGAAAAATACTGAATTGTATCTGCATTTTACAACCAAATACACCGATTGCACCATAAATAAACTAGATTGTAAGCTCTGCGGGGCAGGGACCTCATTACCTCTTGTGACAAAGCCCTAGCACTTCTATTTATATAATTTATATATTTATTATTGGACTATCTATGTATTTATCCCCCTTGTATGACTTGATTGTATTTTATTACTGTACAGCGATGCGTCCCCAGTGGCGCTATATAAATAAACATATACATATATACTGTATAATCTGTATTGTTATAATGTACAGTGCTGCGTCCCCAAGTGGCGCTATATAAACATATACATACATACTGTATAATCTGTATTGTTATAATGTACAGCGCTGTGTACCCAAGTGGCGCTATAAGGCGCTATATAAATAAACATATACATATCTACTGTATAATCTGTATTGTTATAATGTACAGTGCTGCGTCCCCAAGTGGCGCTATATAAACATATACATACATACTGTATAATCTGTATTGTTATAATGTACAGCGCTGGGTACCCAAGTGGCGCTATATAAATAAACATATACATACATACTGTATAATCTGTATTGTTATAATGTACAGCGCTGTGTACCCAAGTGGCGCTATAAGGCGCTATATAAATAAACATATATACAACACGTATAATCTGTATTGTTTATAATGTACAGCTCGTGTCCCCAAGTGGCGCTATATAAATAAACATATACATACATACTGTAAATATCTGTACTGTTATAATGTACAGCGCTGTGTCCCCAGTGGCGCTATATAAATAACATATACATACATACTGTATAATCGTACTGTATAATGTACAGCGCTGTGTCCCCAAGTGGCGCTATATAAATAAACATATACATACATACTGTATAATCTGTATTGTTTAATGTACAGCGCTGTGTACCCAAGTGGCGCTATATAAATAACATATACATACATACTGTATAATCTGTATTGTTATAATGTACAGTGCTGTGTACCCAAGTGGCGCTATATAAATAAACATATACATACATACTGTATAATCTGTATTGTTATAATGTACAGCGCTGTGTCCCCAAGTGGCGCTATATAAATAAACATATACATACATACTGTTTAATCTGTATTGTTATAATATACAGCGCTGTGTCCCCAAGTGGCGCTATATAAACATATACATACATACTGTATAATCTGTTTTGTTATAATGTACAGCGCTGTGTACCCAAGTGGCGCTATATAAATAAACATATACATACATACTGTATAATCTGTATTGTTATAAGTACAGCGCTTGTACCCAAGTGGCGCGATATAAATAAACATATACATACATACGTATAATCTGTATTGTTATAATGTACAGCGCTGTGTACCCAAGTGGCGCTATATAATAAACATATACATACATACTGTATAATCTGTATTATTATGTACAAGCGCTGTGTACCAAGTGGCGCTATATAAATAAACATATATATACATACTGTATAATCTGTATTGTTATAATGTACAGCGCTGTGTACCAAGTGGCGCTTATAAATAAACATATACATACATACTGTATAATCTGTATTGTTATAATGTACAGTGCTGTGTACCCAAGTGGCGCTATGTAAATAAACATATACATACATACTGTATAATCTGTATGTTATAATGTACAGCGCTGTGTCCCCAAGTGGCGCTATATAATAAACATATACATACATACTGTATAATCTGTATTGTTATAATGTACAGCGCTGTGTCCCCAAGTGCGCTATATAAATAAACATATACATACATACTGTATAATCTGTATTATTATGTACAGCGCTGTGTACCCAAGTGGCGCTATATAATAAACATATACATACATACTGTATAATCTGTATTGTTATAATGTACAGCGCTGTGAACCCAAGTGACGCTATATAATAAACATATACATACATACTGTATAATCTGTATTGTTATAATGTACAGCGCTGTGTACCCAAGTGGCGCTATATAAATAAACATATACATACATACTGTAATCTGTATTGTTATAATGTACAGCGCTGTGTACCCAAGTGGCGCTATATAAATAAACATATACATACATACTGTATAATCTGTATTGTTTAATGTACAGCGCTGTGTCCCCAAGTGGCGCTATATAAATAAACATATACATACATACTGTATAATCTGTATTGTTATAATGTACAGCGCTGCGTCCCCAAGTGGCGCTATATAAATAAACATATACATACATACGTGTAATATCTGTATTGTTATAATGTATAGCGCTGCGTACCCAAGTGGCGCTATATAAATAAACATATACATACATACTGTATAATCTGTATTGTTATAATGTACAGTGCTGCGTACCCAGTGGCGCTTATAAATAAACATATACTACATACTGTATAATCTGTATTGTTATAATGTACAGCGCTGTGTACCCAAGTGGCGCTATATAAATAAACTATACATACATACTGTATAATCTGTATTGTTATAATGTACAGCGCTGTGTCCCCAAGTGGCGCTATATAAATAAACATATACATACTGTATAATCTGTATTGTTATAATGTACAGCGCTGCGTCCCCAAGTGGCGCTATATAAATAAACATATACATACATACTGTATAATCTGTATTGTTATAATGTACACGCTGCGTACCAAGTGGCGCTATAAATAACATATACATACATACTGTATAATCTGTATTGTTAATGTACAGCGCTGCGTCCCAAGTGGCGCTATATAAATAAACATATACATACATACTGTATAATCTGTATTGTTATAATGTATAGCGCTGCGTACCCAAGTGGCGCTATATAAATAAACATATACATACATACTGTATAATCTGTATTGTTATAATGTACAGCGCTGCGTCCCCAAGTGGCGCTATATAAATAAACATATACATACATACTGTATAATCTGTATTGTTTTTAATGTACAGTGCTGCGTCCCCAAGTGGCGCTATATAAATAAACATATACATACATACAGTATAATCTGTATTGTTATAATGTACAGTGCTGCGTCCCCAAGTGGCGCTATATAATAAACATATACATACATACTGTATAATCTGTATTGTTATAATGTACAGTGCTGCGTCCCCAAGTGGCGCTATATAAATAAACATATACATACATACTGTATAATCTGTATTGTTATAATGTACAGTGCTGCGTCCCCAAGTGGCGCTATATAAATAACATATACATACTGTATAATCTGTATTGTTATAATGTACAGCGCTGTGTCCCAAGTGGCGCTATATAAATAACATATACATACATACTGTATAATCTGTATTGTTATAATGTACAGCGCTGTGTCCCCAAGTGGCGCTATATAAATAAACATATACATACATACTGTATAATCTGTATTGTTATAATGTACAGCGCTGTTACCCAAGTGGCGCTATATAAATAAACATATACATACATACTGTATAATCTGTATTGTTTAATGTACAGCGCTGCGTCCCCAAGTGGCGCTATATAAATAAACATATACATACACTGTATAATCTGTATTGTTATAATGTACAGCGCTGTGTACCCAAGTGGCGCTATAAGCGCTATAAATAAACATATACATACACACTGTATAATCGTATTGTTATAATGTACAGCTCTGTGTCCCAAGTGGCGCTATATATAATAAACATATACATACATACTGTATAATTCGTATTGTTATAATGTACAGCGCTGTGTACCCAAGTGGCGCTATATAAATAACATATACATACATACTGTATAATCTGTATTGTTATAATGTACAGCGCTGTGTCCCCAAGTGGCGCTATATAAATAAACATATACATACATACTGTATAATCTGTTTTGTTATAATGTACAGCGCTGTGTACCCAAGTGGCGCTATATAAATAAACATATACATACATACTGTATAATCTGTATTGTTATAATGTACAGCGCTGTGTCCCAAGTGGCGCTATATAAACATATACATACATACTGTATAATCTGTATTGTTATAATGTACAGCGCTGTGTACCCCAGTGGCGCTATATAATAACATATACATACATACTGTATAATCTGTATTGTTATAATGTACAGCGCTGGTCCCAAGTGGCGCTATAATAAACATATACATACATACTGTATAATCTGTATTGTTATAATGTACAGTGCTGCGTACCCAAGTGGCGCTATATAAACATATACATACGTACTGTATAATCTGTATTGTTATAATGTACAGCGCTGTGTCCCCAAGTGGCGCTATATAAACATATACATACGTACTGTATAATCTGTATTGTTATAATGTACAGTGCTGTGTCCCCAAGTGGCGCTATATAAATAAACATATACATACATACTGTATAATCTGTATTGTTATAATGTACAGCGCTGTGTACCCAAGTGGCGCTATATAAATAAACATATACATACATACTGTATAATCTGTATTGTTATAATGTACAGCGCTGTGTCCCAAGTGCGCTATATAAATAAACATATACATACATACTGTATAATCTGTATTGTTATAATGTACAACGCTGTCCCCAAGTGGCGCTATATAAATAAACATAACATACATACTGTATAATCTGTATTGTTATAATGTACACTGTGTCCCCAAGTGGCGCTATATAAATAAACATACACATACATACTGTATAATCTGTATTGTTATAATGTACAGTGCTGTGTCCCCAAGTGGCGCTATATAAATAAACATATACATACATACTGTATAATCTGTATTGTTATAATGTACAGGCTGTGTACCCAAGTGGCGCTATATAAATAAACATATACATACATACTGTATAATCTGTATTGTTATAATGTACAGCGCTGTGTACCCAAGTGGCGCTATATAAATAAACATATACATACATACTGTATAATCTGTATTGTTATAATGTACAGCGCTGTGTACCCAAGTGGCGCTATATAAATAAACATATACATACATACTGTATAATCTGTATTGTTATAATGTACAGCGCTGTGTCCCCAAGTGGCGCTATATAAATAAACATATACAAATACAGATACTGCGCTGTATATTCTGTTGGGGGAACATAATAAAGAGGCTGAATTAGAAACACTGCTTTGAATAACAGAATGGCACCAGGTTATGTATGCGGTGTTAATCGAACGGAGCGCTGTACCAAGCGCATTATAGATGTTCAGCTTGTTCTAGTGAAACAACTTATTATATTATTATATTTCCCGTTAACAGCCTCCTCTAAAACTTGCTGTACCTCGTCGTGTTTTGTATTTGTATCCGTGCAATGGAAATTTCGCACATTTACGCCATGTTACCGCATTAAATTTCATGCGTCCTTCATGGAACATAGTTTTTAGTTTCCAGTAGAGGAAAGGAGGACAGAGCGTTAGATATTCCTTCTGCTTTTTTATCTATTCTGAACGGTTTCCACAGTTTTCCATTTCGGAACCGTAGATTCCTCCCCTAATTGCAGTGCGTATTTCTGTCCATATAAATTCGCTCTATTTTTCCTTTTGTCTGCCCGTCAAAGTGAAAGAAAAGGAAAATCAATCAATAAATAGAATGTAAACCGTAGCCAATCAATGGAAGTGCGGATCTGAAAGTGCGATTCCCTGGTTGATGGGCGATAGATACATCTACCCCCTGTGTAACACTCTGGAAGGAACAATTTACATTTCCCAGTGGTTGTCCAGAATATAAACATTCACAAAATTCAGGAAACTGAGCTGTAATTTGCAACGCAAAACAAAAAAAAATCTATTCTAAATGATGACACGGAGGAAAGCGAACAGTGATGTAAATGGGGAATAAATGAGCTATGGTAACTGTGTGACATATTATTTCCCCAGCAAGAGACAAACATTAAAACTGTCTCTTACCGGGGACTACGGGAATCCAATGAGTTTATTCTAATTAATACTTACTGAGATGGGAGTATTGAAAGGAGACGTGATCGGCGGAATACAGTAACAATATGCAGAAAATTAACTCTTAATGCAACCTACGTTTTTTCAGACAATAGATATTGCAGGAAGACATCAAGGCGCAACACTTACGTTTTTTCCTGATGGACAGGAGTGCCCCTACCATGAGGCAAATTGAAATATTTGCTCAAGGCGCACCACTACCATGAGGCAAACTGAAATATTTGCTCAAGGCGCACCCCTACCATGAGGCAAACTGAAATATTTGCTTAGGGCGCACCCCTGCAGAACACTTAAAAGGCAGCAGTAAAAATAAATCTTCCTCCCTGCAATACTGCTTTTCAGCAGCACCAGTCCACCAATCAGTGTAGTCAGCCCTCCAGTCCACCAGTCAGTGTTAGTTATCCCACCACACCCACCTCCACAAGCCACGCCTATGTTCCCTGATGAAGCTACGCTCGTTTCACATGCCGCCACACGTCTGCCCATAGGCAGCATTTAAAAGTTGTTTCAGGTGTCAAAAACCCTAGCAACACCCCTGCTGACGGAGATAGCGGCTTCCATATGGAGTTTTAGGGCTGCGCGCAGCTTAGTTCCTTAGAATAGGAAATAACCCGATTCGCGTTGCTCTGTGCAATCAATTAAGAAATGCGTCCCGAGCCAGTGCCGTAATGCAAGACTGCGGCGCTATTTTTGCAACAAGAAGGAAAGAGCAAAGACGGAATGGAGGAAGGAAGGTTTTCAAAGTACGATCACGGTATCTTAACATGTCACAGTAACATATAACATGACATATCGAGTACTAACAGGAACCAGAGTCCTGGCCAATATTTCAAAATCTCATGGTTTCCCACAAGGAGGAGATTTTAAGGACAGATTTACCATTGGGTACAGGAAGTATCTGGTCACCGGTGGTGGCTTTCAGTGTCCGCACTCTATTTAACCCCCCACTATTCGCACTTTAATTTGCAGCGCACAGGCATCTGACACATTTCAATGTAAATATGGCCTTTTCTTTCCCATAGAGTATAAACGGACATGGTTTGGGGTGTAGCCTATGATGATGGGTTGGGAGCGCCCCAAGATGTAAATCCGTCCCTGGGAATATAATCCGTTTATATAATCCTGTGTTCTGCTGTAGAAATATCTACTAGGGATATCTACATTGAATGGGCATGTCCACCCCCGCAATACAACTTGTATGTACAGGTATAGCATCCTCCAAAGGTTTCTATGTCTTGGAGAGCTTAACCTGCCCATTGTCAGTGATGAGAACAGACGTCGTCCATCAGTACTCTGCTGTCATTGGCTGGGACGCCATCCATCGAGGTCAGAATATTTCCAGGAGCTGTACATTGATACTGATACTTGACCAATCAAAATTAGCATCAAACTGCATCACCCCCAGCTTTAGAATCTGCGCCAGAGGTACAGAGACGTACAAACTGGCACAGGCTTTAGAGACGTAGGATTAGCAAAAATGAACTATACTGCGCAACATGAAGTGTACACACGTTAGACAATTGTCAGTCGGTATATTCCATTCAGTGTGTGTGGAGACATTGTATAGCATTGTGTCGGTCCAAGCGATCGTTCGCTATTGTGTATATGCAGATTTAGAGTCTATAGACCAGACCTGGGGTAGGGAAATGGCCCATTTGTCCTTCCCTTTCTGGGATACCATAAATCACACCCGTATTTCCTGTTGTCTGAATCTACAGATACAGATACAAAGATAGAGATAGAGATACAGATACAGAGATACAGATACAGAGATACAGATACAGTCAGAGATACAGAGATACAGATACAGATACAGAGATACAGAGATACAGATACAGAGATACAGATACAGATACAGAGATACAGATACAGAGATACAAGATACAGAGATACAGATACAGATACAGAGATACAGATACAGAGATACAGAAAACAGATATAGAGATACAGATACAGAGATACAGATACAGAGATACAGATACAGATATAGAGATACAGATATAGAGATACAGATATAGAGATACAGATACAGAGATACAGATATAGAGATACAGAGATACAGATATAGAGATACAGAGATACAGATATAGAGATACAGAGATACAGATACAGACACAGATTATCTTTGCAGACACAAAAGATAAGTTATGAACTTATTGCCAATATTCACATTTTTGTTGCTTGCTCTGTATTACAATCTATACACCCGCTGGGTGGTGGACATTATCTCGTGGTTCCCGATGTGTTATGAAGGTGTAAGGTCAAATCCATTTATTTGCACTTTTACATGCGCCTTTAGGAGAAAAGCGCTTTACATCTGTTATTGTATTTACTATAAACCACCTTCTCCTAGGCAAAGATAAGGAATCTGGGGGCATTTAGACAGAAACCAGCTTGGGCCATTATTGGAACATTACTTGGTAATGATGATGGGACTGGGCAGGAGGGTGGGCAGTGTGCAAGGGTAAGGGTATGAGCGTTTAAAGAAACAAGAAATTTAATGTATTTTCAGGTTGGGGGAATGTTTTACAATAAACCTGCTGTAGTTCCCCTTTAACCCTTTAACCAGACTATCTGTCATCTCACGTGGAAGTGATAATGTAACGGAATCTGTTATTAAAGGAACACGGACTTCCCTCCCTAATCCTTCAATATTCTCCTTACAACTCTGACATTTCAGTCTGTTTAATGTCTGTGCCAGGAATAGTTCCCCTTATAACACAGAGAACCGTATCAAGTCAATATAATCAACGGTGACCATTTCCAACCTGTGTACACGGACACTGGAGAATCTCAAGGACAACTATACTCACCTCCCATTTGGTCCACACATCCGTCTTACCCAGGGTGAGGTTCAACATCTATAGCCTTGGGTTCTTCTTAGATAAGCAGCTTTATTTAACTAGACTTCCCTTTGCTTGGATGTTTGGAGTGAGTGGGAGGTGAGTATTGGAGTGAGTAGGGAGGTGAGTATAGGAGTGAGTGGGAGGTGAGTACTGGGAGTAAGTGGGAGGTGAGTATTGGAGTGAGTGGGAGGTGAGTATTGGAGTGAGTAGGGAGGTGAGTATAGGAGTGAGTGGGAGGTGAGTACTGGAGTAAGTGGGAGGTGAGTATAGGAGTGAGTGGGAGGTGAGTATAGGAGTGAGTGGGAGGTGAGTATAGGAGTGAGTGGGAGGTGAGTATAGGAGGTGAGTGGGGGGTGAGTATTGGAGTGAGTGGGAGGTGTGAGTATTGGAGTAGTGGGAGGTGAGTATAGGAGTGAGTGGGAGGTGAGTATAGGAGTGAGTGGGAGGTGAGTATTGGAGTAAGTGGGAGGTGAGTATTGGAGTGAGTGGGAGGTGAGTATTGGAGTGAGAGTGGGGGAGTGAGTATAGGAGTGAGTGGGAGGTGAGTATAGGATGGTGGGAGGTGAGTATAGGAGTGAGTGGGAGGTGAGTAAGGAGGAGTGGGATGTGGAGCGTATGGTAGTAAGTGGGAGAGGTGCAGTATTGGAGTGAGTGGGAGGTGAGTATTGGAGTGAGTGGGAGGTGAGTATAGAAGTGAGTGGGAGGTGAGCATTGGAGTGAGTGGGAGGTGAGTATTGGAGTGAGTGGGAGGTGACTATAGTTCTCTTTTAAAGGGTATCTCCACCGGAGAAAGCGATTTTGGGGATTTCAGATTGATTAAAGAGAAGGAGATAAAGGAGCTGGTCTTACCTCCCGTTCTTCAATAAAACCCACAGGAGCCGGGAGAGAAGGTAAGGAACTTACCCGGTCTCTTTCTTCTCTTTGATGCACTTTGTACTCAATGCAAATGAGTTGCGCATAGAGTACTAAGGGCGAGATGCAAGAAATTTCGCATTCGCAACCTACCTGCACCCATTTTCGGGTATTAACCCCTTTGCCACCATTAATACATTGTGAAAACACGAGCGCTAAGTTGCGACCTTTTGCGCGGATTTAAAGACGCGATCGAAAAGACGCTAGTGCATAAACTGGTGCAAAATTTATTGCATCTGCGCAAAGTAAAAAAAAGAAATAAAAAATTTGTCAAGATGCAGGCAGCACGAAACCTTCGCTAACACGTTAGCGTTAGTAAATAGGCGTGAATTTAGTGGTTATTTTCCCTTTAGCACGGGATGTTACATTTCCGGGTAAGTTGAAGAGCGGGCGGTAAGACCCAGCTCCTTTATCTCTTCAATTAAACTGAAACCCCCAAATTCGCTTTCTCCAGTGCAGAGACCCTTTAACTAAAACCTTTATCCTCAATCTCAATGTCCATGCCCCTTTATTTGCATTGTGCTGCATTCCCTGTTGCATGTTGCCATTTTTGATGCGCATTGCATGCATTTTTATTCAAACTCTACACATGGCATTAGTTCATCCACAGAAACGCGCACTGCCCATCGGCGCGGTGTGGTGGGGCCTATCCCAAGTTGTGCGTCTTGTGTTGTAAAGAAAGTGTTTTTATTTTTTCCTCGGTACTCGGTATATAGTTTGTATTCAGTTGGTCACTGTAGTAAAGCCTTTAAATTATTATTTACTGAATCTGCAGAAAGCTGCATGCACACTGAAACATTCACATCGCCGCAGGGGCCCCTGGGTAAAACATGGGTATCATTTCTTTATGTAAGGTGTGACATTATATAACGTCCGTGCCACAGTAAGAAGTTGCTAGTTGGGGAGGTAAATTAACCTACAATTAAAGGGGAGTAAAGATAAGATATAGTGAAATCTATTACTATAACGGATCCCTGTATGTTTCGGCAACATGGTGGGGAAATCATTTCTGCGGGTGTCTCCTTCCTTGTGTGCAGCGAGCCGTATATATATATGTATAGCTAGTGTTGTTCCTTATATATATATGTATAGCTAGTGTTGTTCCTTATATATATGTATAGCTAGTGTTGTTATATGTATAGCTAGTGTTGTTCCTTATATATATATGTATAGCTAGTGTTGTTCCTTATATATATATATGTATAGCTAGTGTTGTTCCTTATATATATGTATAGCTAGTGCTGTTCCATATTAATTCTCCTGGAACAAAGACTATTTTCTCCCATTTTTTAAAAATAAAACTAAAAATGACACGGAAATGACGCCACGTGGTGTGATAAATGGTTTATAAATAAATACTACATTGATGTAGCCAATTATACACGATACATGCAGCCTCCTGGGTGGTGAGATTGCTGCCTAATCCCCACATAGTCTGCAGTAGACACGTCTTTGAATTAACATCACAATCGAGCTTAGTGGCTGTTTAGATCTTTATGAAGAATATAAAAGAATGATGCCAAGATCTAGTAGTACGTTGTATTTGTGCTCAATATCCAGTGGTGGGGCCAATATCTGGCAGTGGGGCCAATATCAGGTAGTGTGGCCAATATCAGGTAGTGTGGCCAATATCGGGTAGTGTGGACAATATCGGGTAATGTGGCCATTATCAGGCAGTGTGGCCATTATCAGGCAGTGTGTCCATTATCAGGCAGTGTGGCCATTATCAGGCAGTGTGATCATTATTAGGCAATGTGGCCATTTAATTATCAGGCAGTGTGGCCATTATCAGGCAGTGTGGCCATTATCAGGCAGTGTGGCCATTATCAGGCAGTGTGACCATTATCAGGCAGTGTGACCATTATCAGGCAATGTGGCCATTATCAGGCAGTGTGGCCATTATCAGGCAGTGTGGCCATTATCAGGCAGTGTGGCCATTATCAGGCAGTGTGGCCAATATCAGCTAGTGGGTAGTTGTCCACTTTCTAGCTGGTCATTCTTTATCCCAAAACCAGACACTATCTTTGTATCTCTTGAACATTACGGAGGATTGGAAGTGTTGAAACTTGTACACACCCTTTCCTTTCCCACATTGATTGAAGAACGGGAGGTAAAGGAGAAATAGAAACTTCCCACGCTCCCTTGTCCTATACTCACATACACGCATGGTATAAGGAAGTGTAGATCGGTGTAGTCCTGCAGTTAATAGGGGGGCTAAAAGGGAAAATGATGGGAAAGCATGGAGACTGTACATTAGGGTGCAGGAAGAATATATCTAATTCTAGGTTCAGTCTCTGGGTTAATTGGAAATATTATTTAGATGAAATATAATGAGAATGAACTTGTATGAGCTCCCGGATCCAGCAGTAGGAACTTGCAGTGGTTCATCGTATCCTGGGGTACGGACCACCAATTGGCTTGTGTGCCGAAACGTTGTGTTGTTGCTGCGTCTGCACTAATAAATGGGAGCACCCCAATTCGCATTGTAAAAGACTGGACAGCCCTCATTTTTTGTAATACGGACCAATAAATAGTCGTTTGCCGGGATTCGGCTGGGAGCTGACACTCCTCAATCATTTTACATTAACAGCTGAGAAAATGAGAGTAGATTGGAGCGTAAAGTGTGGAAATCAAGCAGGGTCCGGGCTTCCGACCAAATATCCATGTTCTGCCAAATCCGCCTTAACCACAGGCGATAGGAGGGAAAGATGCCCATGGCTCAGCCAATGAAGTGTCAGAATAGGAACAGCATCTTCCTCATCTACCAGAGAGGTCCTCACAGCTTATCGCATTGACTGATCTACTGAGCTGGAAGCTATAGAATGCTGTACCCTGATACTCATACATAGAGCCCATCCCAACACCGATTCCTGGTCTTTACAATCACACAACTCCCTCTCATACAGAGGTCTCTCACTGACTTCGGTCCTGTCCACTTACTAATGTCCTCTTCATCCCATGCCCTCTTCCCCACTGAAGCTCTGTCCTCAGGTTGTCACCCCTATACTGACCCACGTAGTCAATGTGCCCTCTGATCCCCAGTAAATTATTTTTTGTTGAGTTTAACCCCTCCGGACCCACAGAACGCTGCCTTGTTAGCACATGGAAATTTCCGCCACTGATGGGGTCTGTGAGGGCACCACCCAAGGTAAGGCTTTTACTTTGCATCTTGGTAGATGTGCCCTTGATTCCTCTCTCATTTTCCATCCACAGTAACAATGTTACTAAACCTGACGTTATTTTCTTTGCAATATTGCAAAAATCCTTTAGTTTCTCTTCCGACTACAAATAAATCGCTACTTTTCCTATGTCACAGTTCAAATCTGACATGAAACAGAACCCAGAAAGCAGCATTGGTAGGGGGCTGTAGAGAGACAGGGGGGCTGTAGAGAGGCAGGGGAGCTGTAGAGAGACAGGGGGGCTGTAGAGAGACAGGGGGGCTGTAGAGAGGCAGGGGAGCTGTAGAGAGACAGGGGGGCTGTAGAGAGGCAGGGGAGCTGTAGAGAGGGACAGGGGGGCGTGAGAAGGGGGGCTGTAGAGAGGCGGGGAGCTGTGAGAGACGGGGGGCTGGAGAGGACAGGGGGGCTGTAGGAGGCAGGGGAGCTGTAGAGAGACCGGGGGGCTGTAGAGAGGCAGGGGAGCTGATGAGAGAAGGCGAGGGACAGGGGGCTGTAGGTAGAGGGGTGGGGGGGGCTGTAGAGTGGCAGGGGGGTGTAGAGAGGCAGGGGGGCTGTAGAGAGACAGGGGGGCTGTAGAGAGGCAGGGGAGCTGTAGAGAGACAGGGGGGCTGTAGAGAGGCAGGGGAGCTGTAGAGAGACAGGGGGGCTGTAGAGCCACGCTGTCCCAAGTTGCGCTATATAAATACACATACACATGCATACTGTATGAACTCTGTAGTGTGTATATGTACAGTGCTGTGTCCACCAGTGAGCGCGATATAAATAGCAACGATCTACATACATTACCTGTATTATCTGTATTGTATAAGTACAGTGCGTGTCCCCAAAGTGGCGCTATATAAATAAACATTAGACTAACATACTGTTTTAAATCTGTATTGTATATTACATGCAGCGGTGTACCCAAGTGGGCGCTATATAAATAAACCTATACATACATGACTGATATCGTACGTGTGTTAGTAACGGGGGTGTACGAGGGGCGTGACCCAAGTGGCGCTATATAAATAAATACATATACATAACTACTGTTATATCTGTATTGTGTATAAGTACAGCCTGTGTCCCCAGTGTGGCGCTATATAAATAGAGACATATACAAATACAGATTACTTGGCGCTGTATATTTCGTTTGGGGGAAACATAATAAAGAGCTGAATTAGAAGACACGCGCTTGAATAAACAAATGGGGCACCATGGATATCAATGTATGCGGTGTTTTAATCGAACGGAGGCTTGTACCAAGCGCATTAATCGATGTTCCGACTTGGTTCTATATGAAACAAACTTATTATATTATTATGGTTTCCGTTAGACAGCCTCCTCTAAAACTTGCTGTACCTCTCGTGTTTGTATTTGTAATCCGGTGCCATAATGGAAATGTTCGCACATTTACGCCAGTGTTTAACCCACGACCATGGCTTAATTTCATGCGCCTTCATGGAACTATTTTTAGGTTTCCAGGTAGAGGGAAGAGGACAAGCGTTAGATAATTCATTCTGCTTTTTTATCTATTGCTGAACGGTTTCCACGTTATCCATTTCGGACACCGTATAGATTCACTCCCCTAATGCCAGTGCGTATTTCTGTCCTAGTACAGTTCGCGTCTATTTTTCCTTTGGCTGCCCGTCATGAAAGAAAAGGAAAATCCCCAAAAAAACTCAATAATAGAAGTGTAGGACCGTAGCCATTCAATGGAAGTGGGATCTGAAAGTGCAATTCCCCTGCGTTGAATGGGCGATGAGATACATTAGGCCCCCTGTGTAACACTCTGGAAGGAACAATGTACATATTCCAGTGGTTGTCAGAAATAAACATTCACAAAATTCAGAAATGAGCTGACTTGTGCAACGCAAAACAAAAAAAAAATCTATTCTAAATGTACTGACACTGAGAAGCGAACAGGGGTGAAAGGGACAGTAGCACAGTGACGTATGGTAACGAACTGTTGTAGCATATTATGTTCCCCCGCAAGAGGACACACATTAAAACTGTCTCTTACCGCGGGACTACCGGGGAATCCAACTAGTTATATTCATTAATACTACTTAACTGAGATGGAGTATTGTGACAGGAAACCTGATTCGGCGGGGCAATACGTAACAAATCAGAAAATTAACTCTTAATGCACCTACGCTTTTTCAGACAATAGATATTGCAGGAAGCTCATCAAGGCGCAACACTTAAAACGTTGTTTGTTTTTTCCTGATGGACAGGAGTGCCCCCTAACCAGAGAGCAAATTGAACATATTTGACTGCAAGGCGCCCACTACCATGAGGCGAACGAAGTGATTGCCAAGGCGCACCCCACCATGAGGGCAAAATGAAAAATTGCTTCGTAGGGCGCACCCTGCGATAACACTTAAAGGCAGCAGTAAAAATAATCTTCCATCCATGGAATACTGCTTTTGCAGCAGGCACCTACCACCAATCAGTGTAGTCAGCGCCTCCATCCACCAGTCAGTTGTTATTATCCCAGCCACACCCACCCACAGCCACGCATAGTTACACCTGATGAGCTACGCGCCGTTTGCACATGCCGCACAACACGTCTGCGCCGAGGCGGGGCATTTAAAGTTTTTTCAGGGGTGCAAAAACCCCGTAGCAACACCCCCTGCGGACGAGATAGCGGCTTCCAATGAGTTTATGGGCCCTGCGGTCGCAGACTTAATTCCTTAGAATAGAAATAACCCGAAAAATTCGCGTTGCTCTGTTGCAATCAATTAAGAAATGCGTTCCCGAGCCAGTGCCGATATTGCAAAGACGGCGGCGCTATTTGCAACAAGAGGAAAGAGCAAAGACGGAATGGAAAGGAAGAGTAGGTTTTCAAGTACGACAGTCACGATATTTAACATGTCACAGTACACTAGTAGAATGACAGATGAGTTACGTAACAGGAGAGTACGACTGGCCAATATTTCAAAATCATCATGTTTTCCCACAGGAGGAGATTTAAGGGGATCAGATTACCATTGGTGTACAGGAAGATATCTGGTCACCCGGTGGTGGCGTTAGTCACGTGTCCGCCTTATTAACCCCCACTATCGCCCATTAATTGTTGCACGACCAGGCATCTGACATCATTTCAATGTAAAATATGGGCCTTTCTTTCTTTCCCATAAGTGATAAGACGGCCTGGGTTGTGGGTTGGGGTGTAGCCTTGCAGTGGGTTGGGACGCACCCAATATGGAAATCCGTCCCCTGTAATATAACTCCGTTTATATACTCCTGTGTTCTTGCTGTGTAGAAATATCTACTAGGGATTCTACAATTGATGTGGCATGTGCCACCCCCGCATACAACTTGTATGTACAGGTATAATCATCGCTCACAAGTGTTTTAGTCTTGGAGAGCGTTAACCTGCCCATTGTCATGATGAGAAACAGACGATCGTCCACAGCTATTGCCTGTGCATTGGCTGGGACGCCATCCCTCGAGAGTCAGAGATATTGCAGGAGTGTACATGATACTGTATACTTGACCACATCCAAAAATAGCATAAACTGCAGTCAAACGCCACCACGACTTGGTAGATCTGCGCCAGAGGTACGAGACGTAGCAAAATGGCACAGGCTTTAAGACGTAGGATTACGCAAAAAGAACATGACATGGGCACATTAAGGTGTACACCGTAGGACAATTGTCAGTCGTGGTATATTTCGCATTCAGTGCTGTGGGAGGAACATTGTAAATAGGCATTTGTGTCGGTCCGAAGCGATTCGTGGTTTCGCTATTGTATATGAGCGATTAGAGTCTATAGGACCCAGACTGGGGGTAGGGAACAAATGGCCCAGTTTGTCCTCCCTTCTGGGATAAACCATAAACATCACACACGTCAACACGTCCACTCACCGCTATTGCTGGTGTCTGAATCTACAAGATGTACAGATACAAATAAGAGATAGAGATATAAGAGCATAATAGCAGAGATACAGATACGACTACCGATACAGTAGATAGATAAGTACAGAGATACACAGATACATACAGGCAACAAGTATTACAGAGTATACGTAAGTACAGAGGGATAACAGAGTACAGATACAGAGATACAGAGACAGCAGATACAATGAATACAGCAGATCAGTACAGATACAGATAACAGTGACAGATACAGAAGGTACGATATCAGAGATACAGAAACAGATATAGAGATACGATACATGAGATAGAGATACATAGCAAGAGTACAGATACAGAGTCAATACAGTATTAAATACAGATATAGAGATATACACTAATAGAGAGTACAGATATAGAGATATAGCAGTACAGAGATACAGATATAGATATAACAGGATACAGAATAGAGATACAGAGATAAGATACTAGAGAGTCCAAGAGATACGATCGCACAGATTAATCTTTGCAGACACAAAAGATATAGATTTGAACGTTTTCCAATATGTCACATGTTTTGTTGCCTCTGTATTAGCACTCTATACACCCCTGGGTGGGTGGCATAATACTCTCATGGTGTCGCCGAGTTTGTTATGAAGTGGTAGGTGCACATCATTTATTTGCAATTTACATGCGGCCTTTAGGAGAAAAGCCGCTGTTAACATCTGTTATTGTATTTACTTAAAACCACCTTCTAGCTAGGCAAGATAGGAATCTCGGGGACTTAGAGTAGACAGAAACCAGCTTGGGGCTTATTGGACATTACTGTGTAAAATGATGTGGAGGGCGGTCAGGAGGGTGTGGCAGTGTGCAAAGGGTTAAGGTTATGAGTCTTGTAAAGAAACAAGAAAGTTTTAGGATGTATGTAGTTCAGGGTTTGGGGGAAGTTGCTTTACAACGAAAACAGTTCGCTTGTATTTCCCCTTTACACAGGCACCCTTTTAAACGGCAGACTATCTGTCATCTCCACGTGGAAGTGCACGAATGTAAACGGAACTATGGTATTACAATCAACCGGACTCCCTCCCGAATCCTTCAATATTGATGCCCTTCATCATGAATTTTCAGTCTGGGGGTTTAAGTGCTGTGGGCAGGAAATAGTCCCCTTATACCACAGAGAACGATCATAAGGTCCATATAATCAACGGTGACCATTTCCAACCTGTGTACAACGGGGACACTGAGAGAATCATCAGGACAACATACTACCAGTCGCGGGCCATTGTGGTCCCCACATCCGTCTTACCCAGGGTGAGGTTCAACATCTATAGCACTTGGGTTTCGTCTAAAAGCACTTATTTACACTAGACTTGTCCCTTGCGTGGATGTTTGGAGTGACGTGGGAGGTGAGGTGAGTATGGATGAGTAGGGCGGGGAGATCATGGAGGGTCGATGTTGGAGGTGCGTAGTTATGGAGCGAGGTGGGAGGTTGAGTTGGAACGTATAGTGGGGGTGTGTCTATGTGGTGAGTTGAGGTTTTGGAGGTGAGTCCTGTGGAGCTGACGGGGTGAGTTGTATAGGAGTGAGTGGGAGGTGAGTACTGGAGTAGTGGAGGTTGGTATAGGACAGTGAGTGGGGAGGTGAGTATTGGAGTGAGTAGGGAGGTGAGTATAGGAGTGATGTGGGAGGTGAGTACTGGAGTAATGGGAGGTGGAGTATAGGAGTGAGTGGGATGGGTGAGCTTAGGGAGTGAGTGGGAGGTGAGTATTGGATAAGTGGGATGGTGCGTATGGAGTCGAGTGGGGAGGTGAGTATTGGATGAGTGGGAGGTGCGTATGCGGGTGAGTGGGAGGTGAGGTGAGTATGGGGTGAGTGGGGGTGAGTATAGGAGTGAGTGGAGGTGGTTAGGAGGAGTGGGAGGGTGAGTATAGGAGTGAGGGGAGGTGAGTATTGGAGTAAGTGGGAGTGGTATTGAGTGAGTGGGAGGTGAGTTGTATTGAGTGAGTGGGAGGTGAGTATAGAAGGAGTGGGAGGGGTGCGCATTGGAGTGAGTGGGGAGGGTGAGTATGGAGTGGTGGGAGGACTATAGTCTCTTTTTAAAGGGTATCTCACCGGAGAGAAAGCCGATTGGGGCTTTCAGATGATTAAAGAGAAGGGATAAAGGAGCTGGTCTTACCTCCCGTTCTTCATTAAAACCCACAGGAGCCGAGGAGAGAAGGTAAGGAACTTACCGGTTCTTTCTTCTCTTTGAATGCACTTGTACTCAATGCCAAATGAGTTGCGCATAGATTACTAAGGGCGAGATGCACAGAAATTTCGCATTCGCAACCTACCTGCACCCATTTTGGTATTAACCCCTTTGCCACCATTAATACATTGTGAAAACACGAGCGTAAGTTGCGACCTTTTGCGCGGATTAAAGACGCGATCGAAAAGACGTCTAGTGCATAAACTGGTGCAAAATTTATTGCTTCTGCGCAAAGTAAAAAAAGAAATAAAAAATTGTCAAGATGCAGGCGCACGAAACCTTCGCTAACACGTTAGCGTTAGTAAATAGGGTGAATTTAGTGGTTTATTTTCCCTTTAGCACGGGATGTTACATTTCCGGGTAAGTTGAAGAGCGGCGGTAAGACCCAGCTCCTTTATCTCTTCAATTAAACTGAAAAACCCAAATTCGCTTTCCTCCAGTGCAGAGCCCTTTAACTAAAACCTTTATCCTCAATCCATTATGTCCATGCCCTTATTTGCATTGTGCTGCATTCCCTGTTGCATGTTGCCATTTTGATGCGCATGTGCATGCATTTTATTCAAACTCTACACATGGCATTAGTTTCATCACACCAGAACACGCGCAATGCCCCCGGGCGGTGTGGTGGGGCCTATCCAAGTTGTGCGTCTTGTGTTTGTAAAGAAAGTGTTTTTTATTTTTCCTCGGTACTCGGTAATAGTTTGTATTCAGTTGGTCACTGTAGTAAAGCCTTTAAATTATTATTTACTGAATCTGCAGAAAGCTGCATGCACACTGAAACTTCACATCCGCGCAGGGGCCCCTGGGTAAAACATGGGTATATTTCTTTATGTAGGTGTGACATTATATAACGTCCGTGCCACAGAAAGTTGCTAGTTGGGAGGTAAATTAACCTACAATTAAAGGGGAGTAAGATAAGATAGTGAAATCTATTACTACAAGGATCCCGTATGTTTCGGAACATGGTGGGGAAATCATTTCTGACGGGTTCTCCTTCCTTGTGTGCAGCGGCCGTAATATCTATGTATAGTAGTGTTGTTCCTTATAGTATATGTCTAGCTAGTGTTGTTCCTTTATATTGTTAGATAGTGTGTTCTTATATATATATATAGCAGTGTTGTTCCTTATATATATGTATAGCTAGTGTTCCTTATCTAATATCTAGCTAGTGTGGTCCTATATTGTATAGCTAGTGTTGTCCCTTATATATGTGTATAGCTAGTGTTGTCCCTTATATATAGTTAGCTAGTGTGTTGGTTCCTTATATATAGGCATAGCTAGTGTTGTTCCTTATATATAATGTATAGTAGTGTGTTCCTTATATATATTATGTAGTGTTGCCCTTATATATATGTAAGTAGTGTTTCCTTCTACTGGTATAGCTAGGTGGTCCATATATATATGTATAGCTAGTGTTGTCCTTATATATATATATATAGTCGGTTGTCCTTAATATATAGTATAGTAGGGTTGTTCCTTATATTATGTATAGCTAGTGTTGTCCTTATATATATGTAGTTAGTGTTGTACCTATTTATATTATGATGGGTCCTTAAATATGTATGTAGTGTTGTCCCTTTAATATGTAAGCTAGTGTGTTCTTATATATATGCTATAGCTAGTGTTGTTCCTTATCTTATATATGTCTAGCTAGGTGTGTTCTTATATAAGTATAGTAGTGTGTTCCTTATTATATATATGTATAGCTAGTGTTGTTTCCTATATTGATGTATAGCTCGTGTTGTTCCTCTATAATATCATGTATAGCTAGTGTTAGTATCCTATATAATGTATAGCAGTGTTGTCCTTATTATAGTATAGCTAGTGTGTGTGCCATATATATGTATGCTAGTGTTGTTCCTTATATCTATATAAGTATAGCTAGTGTGGTTCCTTATATATATGTATAGCTAGTGTTGTTCCTTATATATATATGTATAGCTAGTGTTGTTCCTTATATATATATGTATAGCTAGTGTTGTTCCTTATATATATATGTATAGCTAGTGTTGTTCCTTATATATATTAGTAGATGTTGTTCCTATATATATGTATAGCTCGTGTTGTTACCTAGTATATATGTATAGCTAGTGTTGTTCCTTCATATAATATGTATAGCTAGTGTGGTTCCTTATATATATATGTATAGCTAGTGTTGTTCCTTATATATATGCTATGCTAGTGTGTGTGTTCCTTAATATAGTAAGCTTAGTGTTTGTCCTTATATATGTATAGCTAGTGTTGTTCCTTATATATATGATAGCTAGTGTTGTTCCTTATATATATCTGTATAGCTAGTGTTGTTCCTATATATTATTTAGCTAGTGTTGGTCTTATATATAGATGTTAGCTGTGTGTTCTTATTATAGTTAGTAGGTGTTGTTCTTATATTATATGTATAGCTAGTGTTGTCCTTAATATATATGTATAGCTTAGTGTTGTCTTTATATATATGTATAGCTAGTGTTGTCCCTTATATGTTAGTAGTGTTGTCCTTATATTATGTATAGCTAGTGTTGTTACCTTATATATATGTAAGCTATGTTGTTCCTTATAATATGTATAGCGATGTTGTTCCTATATATATGTATAGCTGTGTGTTCCTTCTATGTAAATGTATAGCTAGTGTTGTTCCTTATCTATGTATAGCTAGTGTTGTCCCATTATATCTGTGATAGATAGTGTTGTCCCTTATATATATGTATAGCTAGTGTTGTTCCTTATATATATGTATAGCTAGTGTTGTCCCTTATATATGTGTATAGATAGTGTTGTCCCTTATATATATGTATAGCTAGTGTTGTTCCTTATATATATATGTATAGCTAGGTTGTCCTTATAATGTGTTAGCTGGTTGTATATATGATGTATAAGCTAGTGTGTTGTCCTATAATATGTATAGCTAGTGTTGTTCCTTATATATATATGTATAAGCTAGTGTTGTCCGCTTATATATATGGTATAGCTAGTGTTGTGCTTACTATTTGGTATAGCTAGTGTTGTTCCTATATATATATGTATAGCTGAGTGTTGTCCCTTATATTATATAGTATAGCTAGTGTGTTCCGTCTAATATAGTATAGCTAGGGTTGTTCACTATTATCTATGATAGCAGTGTGTTCCTTATATATGTTGTATAGCTAGTGTTGTCCCTTATATATGTATAGTAGTGGTCCCTTAATATATGGTATAGTAGGTGTTGTCCTTTAGATATATGTATGATAGTGTGTTGTTCCTTATATATATATGCTGAGTTAGTAAGGTGTGGGGTTTTTTTTGTCCCTATATATAATGTATAGCTAGTGTGTTCTTATATATATGTATAGATAGTGTTGTTCCTAATTATAGTTAGGTATGTTGTGCCTGTCTTATATTATGTATAGCTATGTTGTTTATATAGATGGTATAGCTAGTGTGTTCCTTATATATATATGTATAGCTAGTGTTGTTCCTTATATATATATGATGCATAGGTGTTCCTATATACTATGTATAGCTGAGTGTTGCTTTCTTTATATATATGTATAGCTAGTGTTGTCCCTTATATATATAGTATAGCTAGTGTTGTCCTTATATATATCATGATAAGCTAGGTTGTTCCTTATATATATGTATAGCTAGTGTGTGTTCCTATATATATATGTATAGCTAGTGGTGTTCCCTTATATATATGTATAGCTAGTGTTGTTCCTTTATATATAGGTGTATAGCTAGTGGTTGTTCCTTATTATATATGTATAGCTAGTGTTGTTCCTTATATATATGTTTAGGAGTGTTTGTTCCTTATTTTATATGTATAGCTAGTGTTGTCCTTTATATTGTATAGCTAGTGTGTTCCTATATATATATGTATAGCTAGTGTTGTTCATCTATATAGATGTATAGCTAGTGTTTGTCCTTATAATATATTGGATAGCTAGTGTTGTTCCTTATAATATATGTATAGCTATGTGTTCCTCTATATATGTATAGCTAGTGTTGTTCCTTGTATATTATATGTATAGATAGTGTGTTCCTTATATATATATGTATGCTAGTGTGTTCCTTATATATATATGTATAGCTAGTGTGTTCCTTATATATATAGTAACTAGGTTGTTCCGTAAATAGTATAGCTAGTGTTGTTCCCTTATATATATGTATAGCTAGTGTTGTCATATTATAGATGTTATAGCTAGTGTTGTTCTATTATTATGTATAGCTAGTGTTGTTCCTTATATATATGTTATAGCTAGTGTTGTTCCTTATATATATTGTATAGCTTTGTTGTTCCTTATAATGTATATAGCTAGTGTTGTCCCTTATATATGTGTATAGCTAGTTGTCTCCTTATATATATGTTAGATGGTTGTCCCTTATATATATGTGTATAGCTAGTGTTGTTCCTTATATATATGTATAGCTAGTGTTGTTCCTTATATATATATGTATAGCTAGTGTTGTTCCTTTATATATATGTATAGCTAGTGTTGTCCCTTATATATTGTATGATGTTGTCCCTTATATATGTATAGCTAGTGTTGTTCCTTATATATATGTATAGCTAGTTGTTGTTCCTATATATCTATGTAGAGCTAGTGTTGTTCTATATATATATGTATAGCTAGTGTGTTCCTATATATATGTATAGCTGGTTGTCACCCTATATGTGTATAGCTAGTGTTGTCCCTTATATTATGTATAGCTAGTGTGTTCCTTATATTTATGTATGCTAGTGTTGTTCCTTTATTATATATGATAGTGTGTGTTCATATTATATATATAGCTATAGCTAGTGTTTCCTTATATATATGTATAGCTAGTGTGTCCCTATATATGTGTATAAAAGCTAGTGTTGTCCATTATATATATGTATAGCTAGTGTTGTTCCTATATATAGTTGTATGCTTTAGTGTTGGCCTATATATATATGTAAGCTAGTGTTGTTCCTTATCTATATAGTATAGCTAGTGTTGCTTATATATATGTTATAGTTTGTCCTAATATATTATAGTAGTGTTTGTTACCATATATATATGTATACTAGTGTTGGTCCTTATATATATATGTATAGCTAGTGTTTGTCCTATATATATGTATAGCTAGTGTGTTCCTATAATAATGTATAGCTAGTGTGGTTCCTATATATAGTATAGCTAGTGTGTTTATATTATGTATAGTTGTTGTCCCTATATTATGTATAGCTAGTGTTGTCCCTTATATATATGTATAGCTAGTGTTGTTCCTTATATATATGTTATTAGCTAGTGTTTGTGTTCCATATATATATATGTATAGCTAGGTTTGTTCCTTATATAATATACTATGGTAGTAGCTAGTGTTGCTCCTTATATATATATGTATAGCTAGTGTTGTTCTTATAAATATGTATAGCTAGTGTTTGTTCCTTATATATATATGTTAGTAAGCTAGTGTTGTTCCTTCTATATATATGTATAGCTAGTGTTGTTCCTTATATATATATGTATAGCTAGTGTTGTTCCTTATATATATATGTATAGCTAGTGTTGTCCTATATATAGTATAGTAGTTGTCCCTTATATATGTGTATAGCTAGTGTTGTCCCTTATATATATGTATAGCTAGTGTTGTTCCTTATATTTATGTATAGCTAGTGTTGTTCCTATATAATATATGTATAGCTAGTGTTGTTCCTTATATATATAGTATAGCTAGTGGTTGTCCTATTATATATGTATAGCTAGTGTTGTCCCTTATATATTTAAGCTAGTGTTGTCCCTATATATATGTATAGTAGGTGTTCCTATCATATATGTATAGCTAGTGTTTCCTTATATATATATGTATAGCTAGTGTTGTTCCTTATATATATGTATAGCTAGTGTTGTCCCTTATCTATATGTATAGCTAGTGTTGTCCCTTATATATATGTATAGCTAGTGTTGTCCCTTATATATATGTATAGCTAGTGTTGTCCCTTATATATATATGTAGCTAGTGTGCCCTTATATATATAGTATAGCTAGTGTTGTTCCTTATATAGATATGGTATAGCTAGTGTTGTTCCTTAATATATATGTATAGCTAGTGTTGTCCTTATATTATGGTATAGCTAGTGTGTCCCTTATAATATAATAGTAGTGTGTCCCTATAATATGTAGCTAGGTTGTCCCTTATTATAAGATGTATAGCTAGTGTTGTTCCTTTATATATATGATTAGCTAGTGTTGTTCCTTATATATATATATATGTATAGCTCAGTGTTGCTCTTATATAATATGTTATAGCTAGTGTTGTCCTTATATATATATGTATAGCTAGTGTTGTTCCTTATATATATATGTATAGCTATGTGTTCCTTATATATATATGTAAGCTAGTGTTGGTCCTTATATATATATATGTATAGCTGTGTTGTTCCTTATATATTAGTTAGTGTGTTGTTCCTTATATATAATGTATAGCTAGTGTGTTCCTTAATATATATTAGTAGTGTTGTTCCTATATATATATGTATAGCTAGTGTTGTTCCTTATATATATGTATAGCTAGTGTTGTTCCTTATATATGTGTATAGCTAGTGTTGTTCATAATATATAACTATTTGTATATATATATGTATAGCTAGTGTTGTCCCTTATATATTCTGTATAGTATAGTGTTGTCCTTATAATATGTATAGCTAGTGTTGTTCCTTTAATTATTATGATAGCTAGTGTTGTCCTTATATATATGATAGCTAGTGTTGTTCCTATATATATATATGTTGCTAGTGTTGTTCCTTATATATATGATAGCTAGTGTTGTTCCTTATATATATAGTATAGCTAGTGTTGTTCCTTATATATAGTATAGCTAGGTGTTCCTTAGTATATATGTTAGCTAGTGTGTTCCTTATCTAATATGTATAGTAGTGTGTTCCTTATTCTATATATGTATATAGTGTTGTTCCTATATATATGTATAGCTAGGTTGGCCTTATATATATATGTATAGCTGTGTTGTTCCTTATCTATATAGTACTGTGTTGTTCCTATATATATATGTATAGTATGTGTCTTATTAGATATGTATAGTAGTGTGGTCCTATATATATATGTATGCTAGTGTTGTCCTAATATTATATGTATAGCTAGTGTTGTTCCAATATATATGATAGTATGTGTGATATATATATGTTATAGCTAGTGTGTTCCTATTAATTTATCCTGAACAAGACATTTTCTCCATTTTTAAAAACTAAAACTAAAAATGACACGGAAATGACGCCACGTGGTGTGATAAATGGTTTATAAATAAATACTACATTGATGTGCCAATTATCACGATCATGCAGCCTCCTGGTGGTGAGATTGCTGCCTAATCCCCCCAAGTCTGCAGTAGACACGTCTTTGAATTAACATCAACAATCGAGCTGAGTGGGCTGTTTGTCTTTATGAAGATATAAAGAATGATGCCAAGATCTAGTGTACGTGTATTTGTGCTCAATATCAGTGGTGGGGGCCATATACTGGCAGTGGGCCAATATCAGGTAGTGTGGCCCAATATCATGTAGTGTGCCAATATCGGGTAGTGTGGACAATCTCGGGTAATGTGGCCATTATCAGGCATGTGGCCATTATCAGGCAGTGGTCATATGCAGGTGCCATTACAGGCATGTGACATTATTAGGCATGTGGCCATTATTCAGGCAGTGTGGCCATATCAGGCGTGTGGCCATATCAGGCAGTGTGTGCAGTTGTGTGCCATTATCAGGCAGTGTGACCTTATCAGGCAGAGTGTGGCCATTATCGGCAGTGGCCATTATCAGGGCAGTGTGTAGGCCGTGCATTTAATCCAGGCAGTGTGCCATATCAGCAATGTGGCCATTTTCAGGCAGTGTGACCATTATCAGGCAGGTGACCATTATCAGCAGTGTGACTATTATCAGGCAGTGTGGCCATTATCAGGCAGTGTGATCAATTAGGCAATGTGGCCATTTAATTATCAGGCAGTGTGGCCATTATCAGCAGGCAGTGTGGCCATATCAGGCAGTGTGGCCATTATCAGGCAGTGTGACCTTATTAGGCAGTGGGCCATTATCAGGCAGTGTGGCCATTATCAGGCAGTGTGACCATTATCAGGCAGTGTGGCCATTTTACAGGCAGTGTGACCATTATCAGGCAATGTGGCCATTTAATTATCAGGAAGTGTGGCCATTATCAGGCAATGTGGCCATTATCAGGCACTGTGGCCAATATCAGGCAATGTGGCCAATCTCAGGCAGTGTGGCCATTATCAGACAATGTGGCCATTTAATTATCAGGCACTGTGGCAATATCAGGCAATGTGGCCAATCTCAGGCAGTGTGGCCATTATCAGACAATGTGGCCATTTAATTATCAGGCAATGTGGCCATTACAGGCAATGTGGCAATATCAGGCCAGTGTGGCCATATCAGGCAGTGTGGCCACTGTCAGCAGCTGTGGGCCACTGTCAGTGGCAGTGTTGGCATTGCAGGCAATGTGGCCAATATCAGGCAATGTGGCCATTATCAGCATGCATTATGGCAATCCAGTGGCCTTATCAGGCAATGTGGGGCAATATCAGGCAGTGTGGCCATTATCAGGCAGTGTGGCCATTGTCAGGCAATGTGGCCAATATCAGGCAATGTGGCCAATATCAGGCAATGTGGCCATTATCAGGCAGTGTGGCCATTATCAGGCAATGTGGACATTATCAGAAGTGTGGCCAATATCAGGCAGTGTGGCCAATATCAGGCAGTGTGGCCATTATCAGGCAATGTGGCCATTATCAGGCAGTGTGTCCATTATCAGGCAGTGTGGCCATTATCAGGCAGTGTGACCATTATCAGGCAATGTGGCCATTATCAGGCAGTGTGGCCATAATCAGGCAATGTGGACATTATCAGGAAGTGTGGCCAATATCAGGCAGTGTGGCCAATATCAGGCAGTGTGGCCATTATCAGGCAATGTGGCCATTATCAGGCAGTGTGGCCATTATCAGGCAGTGTGATCATTATCAGGCAATGTGGCCATTTAATTATCAGACAGTGTGGCCATTATCAGGCAGTGTGGCCATTATCAGACAGTGTGACCAGTATACAGACAGTGTGTCCATTATCAGGCAGTGTGGCCATTATCAGGCAGTGTGATCATTATTAGGCAATGTGGCCATTTAATTATCAGCAGTGTGGCCATTCTCAGGCTAGTGTGGCCTATAGGCAGCTGTGGCCATTATCAGCAGTGTGACCATTATCAGGTAGTATGGCCTTGTCAGGCAGTGTGACCATTATCAGGCATGTGGCATTTTCAGGCAGTGGACATTATCAGAGCCGTTGGCCATTATCAGGCCAGTGTGGCATTTAATTATCAGACAGTGTGGCCATTTCAGGCAGGTGGCCCTTATCAGACAGTGTGACCAGTATCGACAGTGTGTCCATTATCAGGCAGTGTGGCCATTATCAGGCAGTGTGATCATTATTAGGCAATGTGGCCATTTAATTATCAGGCAGTGTGGCCATTCTCAGGCAGTGTGGCCATTATCAGGCAGTGTGGCCATTATCAGGCAGTGTGACCATTATCAGGCAGTATGGCCATTGTCAGGCAGTGTGACCATTATCAGGCAATGTGGCCATTTTCAGGCAGTGTGACCATTATCAGGCGTGTGACCATTATCAGGCAGTGTGACCATTATCAGGCAGTGTGGCCATTATCAGGCAGTGTGATCATTATTAGGCAATTTGGCCATTTATTATCAGGCAGGTGGCCATTATCAGGCAGTGTGCCATTATCAGGCATGTGGCCATTATCAGGCAGTGTGACCATTATCGGCATGTGGCCATTCAGGCAGTGTGACCATTATCAGGCAGTGTGGACCATTATCAGGCAGTGTGACCATTATTCAGGCAGTGTGGCCATTATAGACAGTGTGTCCATATCAGGCAGTGTGGCCATTATCAGGCAGTGTGATCATTATTAGGCATGTGGCCATTTATTATAAGGCAGTGGGCCATTATCAGGCAGTGTGACCATTATCAGGCAGTGTGGCCATTATCAGGCAGTGTTGTGACCATTACAGGCAATGTGGCCATTTAATATCAGGAGTGTGGCCATATCAGGCAAGTGGCCATATTGGCATGTGGCCATTATCAGGCAATGTGGCCAATCTCAGGCAGTGTGGCCATTATCAGACAATGTGGCCATTTAATTATCAGGCAATGTGGCCTATCAGGCAGTGTGGCCATTATCAGGCAGTGTGGCCATTATCAGGCAGTGTGACCATTATCGGCAATGTGGCCATTTAATTATCAGACAGTGTGGCCATTGTCAGGCAGTGTGACCAGTATCAGGCAGTGTGGCCATTATCAGGCAGTGTGGCCATTATCAGGCAGTGTGGCCATTGTCAGGCAGTGTGGCCATTGTCAGCAATGTGGCCAATATCAGGCAATGTGGCCAATATCAGGCAATGTGGCCATTATCAGGCAATGTGGCATATTCAGGCAGTGGCCATTATCAGCAGTGGGCCATTCAGGCGAGTGTGGCCCATTGTCAGGCAGTGTGGCCATTGTCAGGCAATGTGGCCAATATCAGGCAATGTGGCCAATATCAGGCAATGTGGCCATTATCAGGCAATGTGGCCAATATCAGGCAGTGTGGCCATTATCAGGCAGTGTGGCCACTGTCAGGCAGTGTGGCCATTGTCAGGCAATGTGGCCAATATCAGGCAATGTGGCCATTATCAGGCAATGTGGCATTTCAGCAATTGGCCATTATAATTCAATGTGGGCAATATCAGGCAGTGTGGCCATTATCAGGCAGTGTGGCCATTATCAGGCAATGTGGCCAATATCAAGCAATGTGGCCAATATCAGGCAATGTGGCCATTATCAGGCAGTGTGGCCATTATCAGGCAATGTGGACATTATCAGGAAGTGTGGCCAATATCAGGCAGTGTGGCCAATATCAGGCAGTGTGGCCATCATTACAGGCAATGTGGCCATTATCAGGCAGTGTGTCCATTATCAGGCAGTGTGGCCATTATCAGGCAGTGTGACCATTATCAGGCAATGTGGCCATTATAAGGCAGTGTGGCCATTATCAGGCAATGTGGACATTATCAGGAAGTGTGGCCAATATCAGGCAGTGTGGCCAATATCAGGCAGTGTGGCCATTATCAGGCATGTGGCCATTATAGGCAGTGGGCATATCAGCAGTGTGATCATTATTAGCAATGTGGCCATTTAATTATAGGCAGTGTGGCCATCTCAGGCAGTGTGGCCATTATCAGGCAGTGTGGCCATTATCAGGCGTGTGACCATTATCAGGCAGTATGGCCATTATCAGGCAGTGTGACCATTATTAGGCCAGCAATGTGGCCATTTTCGCAGTGTGACCTTATCAGCAGTGTGACCATTATCAGGCATGTGCCATTAATATCAGCGTGGCCATATAGTCATGTGGCACTTATCAGACGTGTGACCAGTGTCAGACAGTGTGTCCATTATCAGGCAGTGTGGCCTTATCAGGCAGTGGATCATTGTTAGGCAATGTGGCCATTTAATTATCAGGCAGTGTGGCCATTCTCAGGCAGTGTGGCCATTATCAGGCAGTGTGGCCATTATCAGGCAGTGTGACCATTATCAGGCAGTATGGCCATTATCAGGCAGTGTGACCATTATCAGGCAATGTGGCCATTTTCAGGCAGTGTGACCATTATTCAGGCAGTGTGACCATTATCAGGCAGTGTGGCCATTATCAGGCAGTGTGGCCATTATCAGGCAGTGTGTCCATATCAGGCAGTGTGGCCATTATCAGGCAGTGTGATCATTATAGGCAAGTGGCATTTAATTATCAGCGTGTGGCCATTATCAGGCAGTGTGGCCATTATCAGGCAATGGTGGCCATATCAGGCAGTGTGACCATATCAGGCAATGCGGCATCAGTTACATATCAGGCAGTGTGGACCATTATCAGGCAGTGTGACCATATCAGGCAGTGTGGCCATTATCAGGCAGTTGTCCATTATCAGGCAGTGTGGCCATTATCAGGCAGTGTGATATTAGTAGGCAATGTGGCCATTAATTATCAGGCAGGTGTGGCCATTATCAGGCAGTGTGGCCATTATCAGGCAGTGTGGCCATTATCAGGCAGTGTGCCATTTATCAGGAGGGTGTGGCCAGTATTCAGCAGTGTGGCCATTATCAGGCAGGGTGCCATTATCAGGCAGTGTGGCCATTATCAGGCAGTGTGACCATATCCGGCATGTGGCCATTACGGCAGTGTGACCATTATCAGGCAATGTGGCCATTTAATTATCAGGCAGTGTGGCCATTATCAGGCAGTGTGGCCATTATCAGGCAGTGTGGCATTATCAGGCAGTTGCCATTATCAGGGCAATGTGGCCATTTTCAGGCAGGTGTGGACCATTATCGGCAGTGGGCATTATCAGGGCGGTGGCATATCAGGCAGTGTGCCATTATCAGGCAGTAGTGGCCATATCAGCGTGTGTGCCATTATCAGGCAGGTGGTCATTATAGGCAATGTGGCCATTGCATTTATCAGGCAGTTGTGGCCATTATCAGGCAGTGTGTGGCCATTATCAGGCAGTGGGGCCATTATCAGCAGGTGTGACCATTATAGGACATTGGCCTTTATCGGCATGTGTGGCCATGTATCAGGCAGTGTGACCATTATCAGGCAGTGTGGCCATTATCAGGCAGGTGACATTATCAGGCAGCTGTGGCCATTATCAGGCAGTGTGCCATTATCAGGCATGGCCATTTAATTATCAGGAAGTGTGGCCATTATCAGGCAGTGTGGCCATTATAGGCAGGTGGCCATTACAGCAGTGTGGCCATTATCAGGCAGTGTGGCCATATCAGCAGTTGTGGCAATATCAGCTATGGGAGTTGTCCACTTTCTAGCTGGTCATTCTTTATCCCAAACCAGACACTATCTTTGTATCTCTTGAACTTACGGAGGATGGAAGTGTTGAATGACACTTGAACCCCTTTCCTTTCCCACATTGATTGAAGAACGGAGGTAAAGGAGAAATAGAAACTTCCCACGCTCCCTTGTCCTATACTCACATACACGCATGGTATAAGGAAGTGTAGATCGGTGTAGTCCTGCAGTTAATAGGGGTGGCTAAAGGGAAAATGATGGGAAAGCATGGAGACTGTACATAGGGTGCAGGAAGATATATCTAATTCTAGGTCAGTCTCTGGGTTAATTGGAATATTATTTAGATGAAATATAATGAGAATGAACTTGTATGAGCTCCCGGATCCAGCAGTAGGAACTTGCAGTGGTCATCGTATCCTGGGTACGGACCACCAATGGTGTGTGTGCCGAAACGTTGTGTTTTGTGGGTCTGCACTAATAAATGGGAGCACCCCAATTCGCAGTTGTAAAGAACTGGACAGCCTCATTTTTGTAATACGGACCAATAAATAGTCGTTTGCCGGGATTCGGCTGGGAGCTGACACTCCTCAATCATTTTACATTAACACTGAGAAAATGAGAGAGTAGATTGGAGCGTAAAGTGTGGAAATCAAGCAGGGTCCGGGCTTCCGACCAAATATCCATGTTCTGCCAAATCCGCCTTAACCACAGGCGATAGGAGGGAAAGATGCCCATGGCTCGCAATGAAGTGTCAGAATAGGAACAGCATCTTCCTCATCTACCAGAGAGGTCCTCACAGCTTATCGATTGACTGATCTACTGAGCTGGAGCTATAGAATGCTGTACCCTGTACTCCTACATAGAGCCCATCCCAACACCGATTCCTGGTCTTTACAATCACACAACTCCCTCTCATACAGAGGTCTCTCACTGACTTCGGTCCTGTCACTTACTAATGTCCTCTTCATCCCATGCCCTCTTCCCCACTGAAGCTCTGTCCTCAGGTTGTCACCCCTATACTGACCACGTGTCAATGTGCCCTCTGATCCCCAGTAAATTATTTTTGTTGAGTTTAACACCCTCCGGACCACAGAACGTGCCTTGTTAGCACATGGAAATTTCGCCACTGATGGGGTCTGTGAGGGCACCACCCAGGTAAGGCTTTTACTTTGCATCTTGGTAGATGTGCCCTTGATTCCTCTCTCATTTTCCATCCACAGTAACAATGTTACTAACCTGAGTTATTTTCTTTGCATATTGCAAAAATCCTTTGTTTCTTTCCGACTACAAATAAATCGCTACTTTTCCTATGTCCAAGTTCAATCTGACATGAAACAGAACCCAGAAAGGCCATTGGTAGGGGGCTGTGAGAGACAGGGGGGCTGTAGAGTGGCAGGGGAGCTGTAGAGAGACAGGGGGCTGTAGAGAGACAGGGGGCTGTAGAGGAGGAGGGGAGCTGTAGTAGAGACAAGGGGGGCTGTAGAGAGGCAGGGAGCTGTAGAGAGGACAGGGGGGCGTGGAGAACAGGGGGGCTGTAGAGAGCGGGGAGCTGGTGAGAGACTGGGGGGCTGGAGAGGACAGGGGGGCTGTAGGAGGCAGGGGAGCTGTAGAGAGACCGGGGGGCTGTAGAGAGGCAGGGGAGCTGGTTAGAGATACGAGGGACAGGGGGCTGTAGGTAGAGGGGTGGGGGGCTGTAGAGTGGCAGGGGGGTGTAGAGAGGCAGGGGGGCTGTAGAGAGACAGGGGGGCTGTAGAGAGGCAGGGGAGCTGTAGAGAGACAGGGGGGCTGTAGAGAGGAGGGGGCTGTAGAGGACAGGGGGGCTGTAGAGAGACAGGGGGGCTGTAGAGAGGCAGGGGAGCTGTAGAGACAGGGGGTGTTAGGAGGGCAGGGGAGCAGGAGAGAGACAGGGGGGCTGTAGAGAGACAGGGGGGCTGTAGAGAGGCAGGGGAGCTGTAGAGAGACAGGGGGGCTGTAGAGAGGCAGGGGAGCTGTAGAGAGACAGGGGGGCTGTAGAGCGGTAGGGGGGCTGTATGTAGAGGGGTGGGGGGCTGTAGAGTGGCAGGGGGGCTGTAGAGCGATAGGGGGGCTGTATGTAGAGATCAGGGGGGCTGTAGAGCAGCGGGGGGCTGTATGTAGAGGGTCAGGGGGCTTTAGAGTGGGAGGGGGGCTGTAGAGTGGTAGGGGGCTGTAGAGAGCCAGGGGGGCTGTAGAGCAGTAGGGGGCTGTATGTAGAGGGACGGGGGGCTACAGAGCGGCAGCGGGCTGTAGAGCAGCAGAGTGCTGTAGAGTGGTAAGGGGCTGTAGAGCGGTAGGGGGTTGTATGTAGAGGGGCAGGGGGCTGTATGTACAGGGGTGGGGGTCTGTAGAGTGGTAGGGGGCTGTATGTAGAGCAGCAGGGGGCTGTAGAGTGGTAGGGGGCTGTAAATCGGTTCAGCATTAAAGAGATAGCTGGTACCATTATCTATTTTAGACAGACACGTGGACAGGGCTGAGTAATTTTGAGATTAGAAATGACAATAACAGAGAATATTATCTCATTGTGGCTTTTATCACTTTAAGAACTGGTCGTGTCTGGATGATAATTAAAGGTTTTCTGTACACTGCTAATAAAGTACATGTCCCCCCCATACATCCTACATATAATCCCTTTGTTTCTATATGACGCATCATTAATTAATCTTCCCATTAATCTTAAAAGCTTATAAATTAATAATAATTAATGGTTTGCAGGGAAAAAATCTAATAAGTCTGTGCAAACGTTTCGAAACCCCAGGGGTTACCAATAATTGTGGACTAAGACTAGGCGGATCTTGGAGGTTGTAATTAATGTAACTTGCTTAATGACTGTATTACCGTATGTACTCGAGTATAAACCGACCGAGTATAAACCGAGGTACCCAATTTTACTTAAAAAAACTAATAAAAGTGATTGACTCGAGTATCAGTCAAGGGTAGAAATTATGACCACTACTGCCTTCTGGTTCTGTATTGTTTTGAGGCTTTAGTTGCCCTTTAAATCGACAGCAGAATTCCCATACAGTAATAGTCATACTGGATATGGATATTACTGTATGAGAATTCTGATGTTCATTTAAAAGACAACTAAAGCCTTGTCACTCCAGATGTTTGTAAACTACAACTCTCAGCATGCTTTAGTCGCTGGGATTTGTAGTTTCAAAACATCTACACCCTCACCCTCCTCCCACTCAGTTTAGTGGGTACCTTCTGTGGGCTTTCTCCGGTGTTCATCCATCTGTGGGCTCTCTTCTGTGCATCTGCAGTCTGTACGGTAACGTCTTTAGCAACCCGGCAGTGGTCGCTCATTCCCTGTACTGGGGCTGATATCACTACTCGCCACTACGCTGGGCAGGGCCGTCAGACGGCACGCCAGTACAGGGAATGAGCGAGCACTGCTGGATTGCTAAGGTTAGTTACTGACTGGAGTATAAACCTGATTTTACAGCCTGAAAGGTTTATACTCGAGTATCTACGGTACTACTTACATTGGCATTCCACTCCCACTGCACACCATGGCTTCTTACTATATTCAAACCCCCATACTGAGCGGCCTGCATTCGTGTGGCTTTGTAAATAAAATTTATATGTATAAGGATTTCGTGCCTGGTCCATGATCTGTTATTGACGTGACGGAATGGGGTTATCATCTTATCGTCTGCGATTTCAGAGAAGCAGCAACGTCTCAGGAGAAATAGGGATTTTTGGCCAAGAAATAGTGCGTGAATACATTATATTTGTTTATAAATTGCAGAACATCCATTTCCAATGAGGGCTCGTTTCATGAACGGCAAAACTAACTCTAAAATAGACTCTAGAACTCCGTTCAGTTAAGGTTCTTTTCTCATAGCAGCTTACAGACAAAATACAAATCTGTGCACCCTCATATGACCTGACCGTGACACATCTCTAAACCGAGGCCACGCAGTCAAAAATGAATTAACATTCGGCATAAAAACCACAGACCTTCAGAATTAGAAATGATTCCGCAGTGCATTGATTTGGTAGAAAGGAATAAAGAATCCCTTTATTTCTACTTAGTTCTCCTTTGAAAACATGATTGGGAGGTCACAGCTCCTTTACCTCTTTTCTTTAATAAAACTGAATCCAGGGGTGCCCCTACCATGAAGCAAACTGAAACATTTGCTCAGGGCGCCCCCTGAGGAACACTTAAAAGGCGGCAGTTAAAAAAATCCTCCTTCCTGCAATGCCACATTTGAACACCAGTCCACCAATCAGTGTTAAGTCGGCCCTCCAGTTCACCAGTCATTGTAAGTCAGCCCACCACACCAACCTCCATAAGGCATGTCTATGTTCCATGATGAAGCCACGCCCACTTCATGTGTCGCCCCCTGTCTGCCGTCATTTAAAATTTGTTTCAGGTGTCAAAAACTCTAGGAACACCCCTAACTGAATCCCAAAAGGTTGTTTTACCAGTGGAGATACCCTTTAATAAAATCCACATTGCTGCCCCTGGGATCAGAACTTGGAAATGTGAAATCCACTATTGCCTTTCAATAATTTGTGAGTTGTAATTTTTACCGAGCTGCCTGGCGTCTTCCCACCTTCTTATATATCTATGTCTTTGGGCCCTTAACTCGTCCTTGATGTCTTCTGATCCTGGTCAAGTCTCAAGAACCAGAGAAAGCTATATAGACCATAAGATCTTCTGGGTCCTATGGAAATAAAATAAAAATAGACATTTTTTTGCTCATGCTCAGATGGACACGGTGAATTTTCTCTGTCTGTTCTGGTTGTTTCCGTTAAGCCAGGTTTGATTTAAAAGAAAGTCCCCAGGCATAAAGAAATGTTCAGAAGTGTAAATGTCATTTGCATCGAATGGATTTAATAAGATGAGCAGGGCAGTCTGGGCCTCTGATTTTAATTAGTTCTTTATTTTATTTGATTATAATTAAAATCAACTGAACCAACAGAAAAAACTCTTTTCAGATGACTTGTATGTGATAAAGGGCATTTTGGGCCCCTAAATGTCCTGGGTTTCTTTGTACCACATTAAATAGTGCCCTGGGGGTAATTTCTACAGAATTATGTTAAATAGTGTACTTGGGAGTAATTTTACAGAGCTATGTTAAATAGTGTCCTGGGGGTAATTTTACAGAACGGTTAAATAGTGTCCTGGGGGTAATTTGTACAGAACTGTGTTAAATAGTGTCCTGGGGGTAATTTGTACAGAACTATGTTAAATAGTGCCCTGGGGGTAATTTGTACAGAACTATGTTAAATAGTGTCCTGGGGGTAATTTGTACAGAACTATGTTAAATAGTGTCCCTGGGGGTAATTTGTACAGAACTATGTTAAATAGTGTCCTGGGGGTAATTTGTACAGACCTATGTTAAATAGTGTCCTGGGGGTAATTTGTACAGAACTATGTAACATAGTGTCCTGGGGGTAATTTGTATGGAACTATGTAACATAGTGTCCTGGTTTTATTTGTACAGAACCTGCATTACTAAGCAGATATTTAAGGATAATAATTCCTCCATTATGGCAGAGTAAGATGGCTCCCTCCATGCAGTCAATCATGCACGTGACACTGACATCACAGCCAGTGATTGACGGCTTTTTAACCTGCTGCCTCCTCTGCACATGCACAAGCTTAAAAAAAGCTTATTGAGCAGAGGGAGGAGGTGGATTGCTAAAATAGCAATTGGGGTTGCGGGTAGATAACTAATAAGTCACCCGTTTGTTGTTTTAAAGGGAATCTCCACTGGGAAAAACAACTTTGGGCTATTCAATTTTATTGAAGTACGGAGGGTAAAGGAGCTGTGTCTTACCTCCCGATCTTCAATAAAACCAGGAGCGAAAGTAAGAAACTCAGTGAGGTTTTTATTTTTTACTGTCCCTTTGTGATGTCATTTTGTGTGGACTTTATAAATCTGGATAGTATTTAATTTAAAAGATAGGAGCTCGTTCATGCCACAGCGCCATCTGCTGGGGAGAGGAAGCAGCAACGAAGTACATCAAATCAGTTTAGTGTCCCTTTAAATATCTGATTAGTAATGCAGGTAACAATGTGATGTCATTTTGTGTGGACTTTATAAATCTGGATAGTATATAAATTAGTATTTAATTTAAAAGATAGGAGCTCGTTCATGCCACAGCGCCATCTGCTGGGGAGAGGAAGCAGCAAACGATACAATAAAATCAGTTAGTGTCCCTTAAATATCTGATTAGTAATGCAGTAACAATGTGCAAATTTATCAGGAGGGGTTAGGGGCGGTAAGGGGGCAAACACATCATTCCTGTAAACTATTAAACTGTGGAAAAAATGCCAAACTCTGCTATCAAGTAAGGTTGTGTTAGACCGTTTATGTCCATACACCACGGCTTAGCACAACAACAGGACACCATGTAGTAGGGATATCAGTAGGGTCCCTAAATACTTCCCTTCAAAATGGAAGAAGTCCTATTGACTCAAATTTGCAAAAAAAAAAACCTTTGCTGTGGAAAATGGCAGCAGATGCTCTGGACTGATCGAATATTTGGAATATTTGACTGTAGCAGAAGGTAGTTTTACAAAGAAGTAAAATAATCTGCTCTAGGTGGAAGTTCCTTGCATGTTTGGGGCTGGAGATCTGAAAATGAAGTTGGAGGTTTGGCAGGGTCACTTCTACCATTAGGCAGAGTGAGACTTTGTCTCAGGTGGCACCCCCTGCAAGGGATTTTCCTTAGAACAATTATGATGTTATTAAAATCATTTTATATATTTAGGTTAGCTTTAGTTAGTTTGTTAGGGAAAGGTTAGACTAGTTGCGTTAGTTAGGGCCCTGCTGAAAAGTCACCACTTTAAACACAGCGGCTTCGAGTTCAAAACCATTCCATACTTATTTATATCCTATCCAGATTTATAAAGTCCAAAACAAATGACATCACTTGGTTACCCCTGCCTTACTAACAGATAGTTTAAAGGGATCACTAAACTGATTTGAGTCCTTTCGTTGCTGCTTCCCTCTCCCGCAGATTGGCGCTGTGGCATGAACGAGCTATATCTTTTTAAATTAAAACTATCCAGCTTTATAAGTCACACAAGATGACATCACAAAAGGTACAAGTAAAAATAAAAACCTCACTGAGTTTCTTACTTTTCGCTCCTGGTTTTATTGAAGATCGGGAGGTAGACACAGCTCCTTTACCACCCTCCGTACTTCAATAAAATTGAATAGCCCAAGTTTGTTTTTCCCATTGGAGATTCCCTTACAACAACACACGGGTGACTATTAGTTAATCTACCCGCAACCGCCACCCAATTGCTATTTTAGCAATCCACCTCCTCCCTCGTGCTCAATAAGCTTTTAAGCTTGTGCATGTGCAGAGGAGCAGCAGGTTAAAAAGCCGTCAATCACTGGCTGTGATGTCAGTGTCACGTGCAGATTGACATGCATGGAGGGAGCCATCTTACTCTGCCATATGGAGGACTTATTATCCTTAAATATCTGCTTAGTAATGCAGGTTCTGTACAAAAACCAGGACACTATGTTACATAGTTCCATACAAATTACCACCCCCAGGACACTATGTTACAAGTTCTGTACAAATTACCACCCCCCAGGACACATATTTGAACATAGGTCTGTACAATTAAACCCCCCACGACACTATTACACAAGTTCTTTCACAAATTACCCCCAGGACACAATGTTACAAGTTCTGTACAAATTACCCCCCAGGACACTTTAACATGGTCTGTACAAATTACCCCCAGGACACTATTAACATGTTCTGTACCAACTTACCCCCGGACACTATTTAACATAGTTTCTGTACAAATTAACCCCAGGGCCCTATTTACATATTCTACAATGACCCCAGGACCTATTTCACGTTCGTACAAAATTAACCCCCAGGACACTATTACCGTTCTGTAAAATTACCCCCAGGACACATTTAACATAGCTCTGTAAAATTACTCCCAAGTACACTATTTACATAATTCTGTAGAAATTACCCCCCAGGGCACTATTTAACTGTGGTAACAAAGAACCCAGGACATTTAGGGCCCAAAATGCCCTTTATCACATACAAGTCATCTGAAAAGAGTTTTTTCTGTTGGTTCAGTTATTTTAATTATAATCAAATAAAAAAGAACTAATTAAAATCAGAGGCCACTGCCCTGCTCATCATCTTATTAAGACCATTCGAGCAAATGACTTACACTTCTGAACATTTCTCTATGCCTGGGGACTTTCGTTTTAAAAATCAAACCTGCTTAAAAACGGAACAACCGCTAACCAGACAGAGACATTCACCTTTCCATCTGGATCATGACGCCAAAAAATGTCTATTTTTATTTTATATTTCATAGGACCCACGAAGAATCTATGGCAATATAGCTTTCTCTTTGGTTCTTGATGACTTGACCAGGATCAGAAGACATCAGGAGTAGTTTAAGGGCCCAAAGACTAGATATATAAAACAAAGAAGTGGGAAGACGCGGCAGCTCGGTAACAATTACAACTCCACAATTATTGAAAGGCATAGTGGATTTCACATTTCCGTTTCAATTGATTCCGCGGCACAATGGTGGATTTTATTAAAGGGTAATCTCCACTGGTTAAAACAACCTTTTTTGGGATTCAGTTTACGGGGTGTTTCCTAGAGTGTTTGCACCTGAAACAAATTTAAAGGACGGCAGACAGGGGGCGACACATCTGAAGTTTGGCGTGGCTTCATCATGAACATAGACTGCCTTATGTGAGGTTGGTGTGGTGGGCTGACTTACAATGACTGGTGACTGGCGCGGGCCCGACTTTAACACTGATTGTGACTGGTGTTCAAATGGTGCGTCAATTGCAGGAAGGGTTTTTTTAACTGCCCGCCTTTTAAGTGTGTCCTCACGGGGCGCCTGAGCAAATGTTTCATTTTGCTTCATGGTAGGGCCCCCTGGCTTCAGTTTTATTAAAGAAAAGAGGTAGGAGCTGTGACCTCCCAATCATTTCCAACGAGACACTAATGTAGAAATAAGGGATTCTTTATTCCTTCTACAACAATGCACTGCGGAATCATTTTCTAATTCTGAAGGTCGTGGTTTTTATGCCGAATGTTAATTCCATTTTGACTGACTGCGTGCCTCGGTTTAGAATGTGTCACGGTCAGGTAATGGGGTGCAGCAGATTTGTATTTTGTCTGTAACGCTGCTATGAGAAAAGACCTTAACTGACGGAGTTCTAGAGTCTATTTTAGAGTTATTTTCGCCGTTCATGAAACGAGCCCTCATTGGAAATGGATTTTTGCAGAGTTATAAACAAATATTAAATGTATGTCACTGCACATTTCTTGGCCAAAAATCCCATTTTCTCCTGAGCGTTGTTGCTGTTCTCTGAAATCGCAGACTATAAGATGTAACCCCATCCGTCACGGCAATAACAGATCATGGACCAGGCCAACATCCTTATACATAACAATTTTTTTACAAAGCCCACACGAATCAGGCCCTCAGTATGGGGTTTGAATATAGTAAGAGCCTGTGTGCAGTGGGAAGTGGAATGCCAATGTAAGTAGTCCGTAGATCTCGAGTTAAATACCTTTCAGGCGTAAATCAGGTTTATACTCCAGTCAGTAACTACCTTAAGCAATCCGCAGTGCTCGCTCATTCCCTGTACGGCGTGCCGTCTGACGGCCACTGCCCACGTAGTGGCGAGTAGTGATATCAGCCCCAACAGGGAATGAAGGCGCCACTGCCGGTTGCTAAAGTACCGTATCACGTCCGACTGCAGATGCCAGAGAGATGCCCACAGTGTATAACACCGTAGAAAGCCCACAGAAGGTCCCACTAAAACTGAGGGAAGGGGGACTGGTGGAGATGTTTTTGAAACTACAACATCCCAGCGACTAAGCATGCTGAGAGTTGTATTTAAACTCTGGAGTGACAAGACTTCTGTTGTCCTTTTAAAAATGAACATCAGACATTCTCAGTACAGTAATATCGCATATCCACGTATGACATTACTGTATGGGAATTCTGCTGATCGATTTAAGGGCAACTAAAGCCTCAAACACAATACGAGAACCATCAAGGCATAGTGGGTGCATAATTCAGTCATTCTACCCTGACTTGATAACTCGAGTCATCACTTTTATTAGTTTTTTTAATTACAATTGGGTACCACTCGGTTTTAATACTCGGTCGGTTTATACGTCGAGTACATACGTAATACGGTCTTAGCAAGTACATTAATTACAACCTCCAAATCCGCCTAGTCTAAGCCCCCAATTAATTGGTAACCCCTGGGTTTCGAACGTTTGGCCAGACTTATAGATTTTTTCCCTGGCAAACCAATTAATTATTATTAATTTAAGCTTTTTAAGATTAATGGAATGATTAATAGATGAGCGTCCTATAGGAAACAAAGGATTTGTTAGGATGTTGGGGGACATGTACTTTGTTATCAGTGTACAGAAAACCTTTAATTATCATCCAGACACGACCAGTTTTAAAGTGAGAAACCACAATGAATAATCTTTCTCTGTCTATTGTCATTTCTAATCTCAAATTACTCAGCCCTGTCCACGTGTCTGTCTAAATAGATAATGGTAAACAGCTTCTCTTTAATGCTGAACGATTTACAGCCCCCTACCACTCTACACCCCCTGCTGCTCTACATCACCCCCTAACCACTCTACAGGACCCCACCCCTGTACATACACCCCCCTGCCCCTCTACATACAACCCCCTACCGCTCTAACGCCCCTTACCACTCTACACTCAACTCTCGCTGCTCTAGACCAGACCCGCTGCCTGCTCTTATCCCCCCCGCTTCCTCTACATACAGCCCCCTACTGCTCACAGCCCCCCTGGCTCTCTACCGCCCCTACCACGTCTACAAGCCCCCCTCCCACTGATAAGCGCCCCTGACCCTCTACATACAGCCCCCGCTGCGCTACAGCCCCCTGACTCTACATACAGCCCCCCTAGATCGCTCTACGCCCCCCTGCCACTCTACAAAGCCCCCCACCCCTCTACATACGCCCCCCTACCGCTCTACACTCCACCCTGTCTCTCTACAAGTCCCTGCCTCTCTACGCCCCCCTTCTCCTCAGCTCCCCGTGCCTCTCTACAGCCCCCTGTCTCTCTATCTTAGCACCCCCCTGTCTCCATCTACACGTCTGCCCCTACACGCTCCTAACAACCCCCTGGTCTCTCTCTACAGCTCCCCTGCCTCTCTACAGCCCCCCCTGTCTCTCTACAGCCCCCCTGTTTTTCGCCTCTCTACAGCGTCCCCTCCTCTCTACATCCCCCCTGTCCTCCTACAGCTCTCCCTGCCTCTCACAGCCCCCCCTGTCTCTCTACAGCCCCCTGCCTCTCTACAACCCCCCGCCACTCTACACCCCACCACCCTCTACCTACAGCCCCCTGTCCCTACGCTCCTCACACATCCCTTCCTACTCTACGCTCCCCTGCCTCTCTACAGCCCCCCCTGTCTCTCTACAGCTCCCCGCGTTCTCTCTACAGCCCCCTGTCCTCTCTCAGCGCCCCCGTCTCTCGACCCACAGCTCCCCTCTACACTCCCCTGCTTTCCTCCACCGCCCCCTGTCCCTCTTCTACAGCTCCCCTGGCCTCTCTACTCAAAACGCCCCCCTTCTCTCTAAACTCCCCTCTCTCAAGCCCTCTCTCTACACCCCTGCTCTCACGCTGCCACTCTACAGCCCCCCTGTCTCTCACAGCCCCCTACCGAGCGCTTCTGGGTTCTGTTTCTTGTCAGTTTGAACTCGTGACTGGAAAAGTAAGCGATTTAATTTGTATCGGCAAGGAACCTAACGGATTTTTGCAATATTGCAAAAAAATAATAAACTCAGTTTAGTAACATTGTACTGTGGATGGAAATGAGAGAGGACTCAAGTGGCACATCTACCAAGATGCAAAGTAAAGCCTTAACCTTGGGTGGTGGCCCTCACAGACCCCATCAGTGGCGAAATTTCCTCATGTGGCTAACAGCATTCGCGTTCTGGGTTCCGGAGGGGTTAAACTCAACACACAAATACATTTACGGGGATCAGAGGGCACCATTGAACGTGTGGGTCAGTAATAGGGGTGACACCTGAGGACAGAAGCTTCAGTGGGAAGGGCCATGGGATGTAAGAGGACATTAGTAACTGACAGGACCGAAGTCAGTGAGAGACCTCTGTATGAGGGGAGTTGTGTAATTTTGAAAATACCAGAACGGTGTTGGGATGCTCTACTATGTAGAGTACAGGGACATGCTTCTAATAGCTCCAGCTCAGTAGAATCAGTCAATTCGATAAGCTGTGAGGCACCATCTCTGTAGATGAGGAAATGCTGTTCCTAATTCTGACAACGTCTCATGGGCGAGCCGGGGCATCTCCCCGCCTATCGCCTGTGGTTAAGGCGGATTTGCAGAACATGGATATTTGGTCGAAGGCCCGAACCTGCTTGATTTCCACACTTTATTACCTCCAATCTACTCTCTTTTTTCTCAAGCTGTTAATGTAAAATGATTGAGAGTTCGCCCCAGCCGTAATCCCGGCAACGACATTTATTGGTCCGTATATACCAAAAATATTAGGCTGTCCAGTCCTCTTACAACAATGCGAATTGGGTGCTCCCTTTATTAGTGAGACCCACAAACACACAACTTTCCGGTTCACACACATCCATTGTGGCTCCGTACCCAGGATACGATACCACTGCAGTTCTACTGCTCTGGATCCGGGACTCATACAAGTTCATTCTCATTTATTTCATCAAATAATTTCTCCAATTACCCATAGACTAACCTAGACTTATGAGATTTCTTCTGCACCCTATTGTACAGTCTCTCCATGCTTCCCATCATTTTCCCTTTAGCTAGCCCCCCTATTAACTGCAGGACTACACCGATCTACACTTCCTTATAACCATGCGTGTATTGGTTAGGAACAAGGGAGCGTGGGAAGTTTCTATTCTCCCTTTATACCTCCGTTCTTCAATCATGATGGGAAAGGAAAGGGTTAGTTACATTTCAACACTTCCACATCCTCCGTAAGTGTTCAGAGATACAAAAGATAGTGCTGGTGTTGTGGGATAAAGAATGACCAGCTAGAAAGTGGACAACTACCCAATAGCTGATATGCATCTGCCTATAGGCAACCTGCCTGAATCTATGGCCACACTGCCTGATAATGGCCACACTGCTATATGGCCTGTATATGGCCACATAGCCTGATAATGGCCACACTTCCTGATAATTAAATGGCCAGCTGGCTGATAATGGCCACACTGCCTGAATAATGGCCACACGAAACACACTGCCTGATAATGGTCACCCTGCCTGATCAATGGCCACACTGCCTGATAAAATGTCACACTGCCTATCATGGCCACCACCTGCCTAAGATAACTGTTTATATGGTCAACACTGCTATAAGGCCCTGCATAATGGCCACACTGCCTGATAAATGGCCACACTGCCTGATAAATGCACTGCCCTAAATATAATGGCCACATTGCCTATAATGACACACTAGCCTGATGCCACATGCTCAATCAACACGCCTGATACATGGACACATAACTGCCGCTGATATGGCCACACTGCCTGATACTGTCACTCGCAGCACTGGCCTGATAATGGTCCACACCTGCCCTGAAAATGGTCCACATTGGCCTGATAATGGCAACATGCCTGATAATTGGCCACACTGCCTAATATGGCCCACACTGCCTGATTGCAACACTGCCTTATAATTAATGGCCACATTGCCTTAAGGTCACACCCGGCAATCCCATGCCCGGTGGTACTACTGCATATGGCCACACTGCCCTGATAGTTCACTGCAATATCCCACGCGAATAACTGGCCACCCACTCCTGATAAACCCTGGTCACACTGCCTGAATAATGGCCACACTCGCTGAAATGCCACACTGCCTGATATGCTCACCTGCCGATAATTGCCAAATGCCACGATTGCCTACAGCTAATAAATGGCCACACTGCCTGATAATTAGGCCACTGCATATGACCTGGCCTGATAATGGCACCCCATCTGGACCCCTGTATAATTGCCGACAACTGCCTGATTCACATGAATGTCACACTGCTCCTGATAATGGTCCACACTGCCCTGATACTGAACCCGAACATTGCCGATATGCCGACGGTAACTGCTGATTATCACACTGTCCTGATAATTGGCCACACTCTGCCTGATAATGGCCACCTCAATACACACACGCTGATAATTACAATGCCACCTTGCCTATATATGATCCCAAGAACCAACTGGCCTGATAATGCCACACTGCCTGATAATGGACAAACTGCCTGATAATGGCCACACTGCCTGATAATGGTCACACCCTGCCTGATAGGTCCACTGCCTGATAATGGTCACCACTGCCTGAATGGCCACATGGCCTGATAAAAATGGTCACACTGCCCTGTAATGGCCATACTGCCTGATATGGTCACACACATGCCTGATACATGGCCACACTGCCTGTATAAAATGGCCACACTGCCTAGGCTAAGGCCACAACTGCCTGATCATAAATGCACCACATTGCCTAACATGATCACCTGCTGATAGTGGCCACTGCCTGTAATGGACACACTGCTGACCGTACTGTCACAAGATCTGCACTAACTGCCACAATGATATAATGGCCACTGTCTGATATAATGGCACACATTGCTGATAGATCGGTCACACTGTCCTGATAAGGTCACACTGTCCGAAATGGCCCATTCTGCCTAGATAATGGTCACACATTGCCTGTAATGGCCATACTGCCTGAAATGGTCACACGGAACACTGCGATATGGGCCACACTCCTGATAATGGCCACCTGCCTGAGATGCCACACTGCCTTGAAATTAAATGGCCACATTGCTAATAATGATCACACACTGTGCCACAACCTGCCTGATATGGCCCATTGCCTGTAATGGCCACATTGCCTTAATGAGCCACTGCTGTATTGCCCCTGTGATATTTGGCACACTTCCTGTAATGTCCACATTGCCTGAATAATGGCCATCACTGGCCTTAATAATTGCCACATTGCCTGATAACATGGTCACATGGCCTGATAATGGCCACACTCCCCCCTGAAATGGACACACTGCCTGATAATGCCACATTGCTGAATCCATGGCCACACTGCCTGATATTGGCCACACGCCTGATATTGGCCCAACGTTCCGATAGATGTCACCAGTGCCTTGATAGGCCACACTGCCTATATGGCCCAATTGCCTGATATGTGGCCCATTGCTGATATTGGCCACATTGCCTGATAATGGCCACACTGCCTGATAATGCCACAGCCGTATATTGCCCCATTGAATTATGCAATGTGAAAGCCCCACATTGCCTGGTATACAGGACGACATTGCCTGATAATGGCACTTGCCTTTGAGCCCATGCCTAATGGCCCACTGCCTGACAGTGGCCACACGCCTGATAATGGCCACACTCCAATCAATTATATGCACTTGCCTGATATTGGCCACATTGCCTGATATTGGCCAGCTGACTGGACACTGCCTTCGCCATGGCCGTGGCCTATGGCCACATGCTGAAGGAACGCCTGATTTGCCCACATTGCCTGACAATGGCCACCATGCCTGAAATGAATGGCCACACTTGCCTGATATTGGCCACGGTGCTGAACATGGCCACTGCCTGAAATGGACATGCTGAAAGACAATGACATAAGGCCACACTGCCCTTAATTTGGCTCTACACCACCTGTGCATGCAGCTGATATCATAGTGATAATGGCTCACCACTGCCCTGAATCTGGTCCACTGCCTACAATGGCCCACACTGTCCTGATAATTAAATGGCCACATTGGCCGATAATGGTTCACACTGCCTGATAATAGGCCACACTGCTGCTGATTAATGGCCACACGCCTGATAGATGGCCACATTGCCTGATTAAATTAAAATGGCCACCAAATTGTCTGAAATGCCCACACGCCATGAGATTGGCCACATGTTCCTGATAATGCCCGGCCATGCAATATGGCCCCTTGCCTATACTGGCCCACACTGCTCGGATAATTAAATGGCCCTCCATTGCCTGTAATGGTCACACATGCCTGATTGGCCACACTGCTGATAATGGTCACAACACTCGCCTGATAATGGCCACACTGCCTTATAATAAATGGCCACATGCCCTATAATGATCACAACTGCCTAAATAGCCACACTGCGAAATGGACACAATCTGTCTTGATAATGGCCACACCTGAATAGTCCACACTGCCTGATATGTCAAACGAGCTCCAGGCACCTGCCTATAATGTCACACTTGCCTGAAAATGGCCACATTGCGTATATGGTCACTGCGAAATGCCTGACATTGCCACTGGATCATGGCCACACTGCCTGATAATGGCCACCTGCCTGATATAAGGGCACATTGCCAATAATGTATCACACTGCCTGAAATGGCCACACTGCCTGATAATGTCACACTGCCTGATAATGGTCACACTCCTGATAATGTCACATGCCTGAAATGGCCACCATGCCTATATGTGTCACACTGCCGAAATGTGCCTACTGCTGATAATGTGTCCCACTGCCTGATAAGCCACACCTGCCTGATAATGGCCACAGCTGCCTGAGACATGGCCCACCTGCCTGATATAAAATGGCACATGTTCCAATATGATCACCTGTCCTGATAATGGCCACAACTGCCTGATATAATGGAACCTGTCGATACTGGCACACTGTCTGATAAGGGCCACCTGCCTATAATGGCCACCACTGTCTGATAATTAATATGGCCACATGTGCCTGATAATGCTCACACGTGCTCTGATAATGGTCCACACTGCCTGAAAATTGCACATTGCCTGTAAGGGTCACACTGCCTGACAGGCAGCCTATACTGCACCTGCCATAATGGTCCAACCTGCTATAATGGCCCACACTGTCCTGACATGGCCACACTGCCTGAATGGACACTGCCTAAATTGGCCAAGTTGCCAATAATGATCACACTTGCCTGATATGGCCACACTGCCTGATAATGGACACACTGTCTCTGATACTGGTCACACTGTCCTGATAATGGCACCACTGCCTGATAATGGCCACACCTGTCTGATTAATTAAATGCCACATTGCCTGTAATGATCACACTGCCTGTATGCACTCTGCCTACTCTATTGGGCACATTGCCTGATAATGCCACACTGCTGATATTGGCCACACTGCCTGATATTGGCCACACTTCCTGATAATGTCCACATTCCTGATTATGGCCACACTTCGCCTGATAATGGCCACATTGCCTATAATGGTCACACTGCCTGATAATGGCCACACTGCTGATAATGGACCAACTGCCTGATAATGGCCACATTGCCTGATAATGGCCACACTGCTCTGATATGGCCACACCTGCCTGATATTGGCCACACTTCTGATAATGGTCCACATTGCCTTATAATGCCACACTGCCTGATAATGGCCACTTGCTGATATTGGGCCACAGTGCCTGATATTGGCCACATTGCCTGATAATGGCCACCTGCCTGATAATGGGCCACACTGCCTGATATTGGCCCCACATTGCCTGATAGCCAATGGATTGCCGATAAGTCACTCCTGTACCATTGCTGATACTGGCCACATTTGCCTGCAATGCCACATGCATCTGCCCGCTGACCAGTGGCCACATGCTGACAGTGGCCACACGCTGAGCGCCACCACTGCCTGATATGGCACACTGCCTATATTGCCACATTGTCCTGTAGATGGCCACATTGCCTGATAATTAAATGGCCACTTGTCTGATATGGCCACACTTCCTGATATTGGGCCACACATGGCCTGATATTGCCCATGCCTGAAATTAAATGCCACATTGTCTGAGTAATGGCCACAAACTCCGTGAGCATTTGGCCACAATTGCCCGTGCTGATATGGCCACATTGCCTATAGATGGCCACATCTATTGTGCCACTCTAAATTAATGGGGCCACATTGCCTGATATGGTCACAACTGCCTGATAATGGCCACACTGCCTGATATGGTCCACTGCCTGAATGGCCCACTGCTGATAATGCCACACTGTCCTATAATGTCACATCTGCTGATGAAATGGCCACACTCGCTGATCATGGATGCCAACCTCCTGCCTGATCAAGGCCACACTGCCTGATAATTAAATGGGGCCACATTGCCTAATTGATCAACTGCCCTATAATGGCCCACCACTCCCTGAATAATTATGCACACTGCCTATAATGGTCACACTTGCTATAATGGTCAACACCTGTCCTGAAATGGCCACATCTGCCTGATATGGTCAGCACTGCCTTGGCCACTCTGAAATGTCCTGGCCTAAACCCACATGCCCTGATTAATGGCCACATGCCTATATGTCATCTGCCTGATAAGTTCACACTGCCGATAATGGCCACAATGCACACATGTCCATCCATGGCCTAAACGTGATTGGCCACACTGCCTGAACTCAATGGCCACTGCCTAAAATATCACCTTGCCTGTAATGGCCACCTGGATACATGCCTGATAATGGCCACACTGCCTGATAATATGGCCACAATGCCTACTCCCGCTGATATGACCGGCCTGTGGACCACTCCGATGGCCCTATACCACCTACCCTAGTCCAATATCCCGATATGGCCACACTACCATGATATTGGGCCACCTACCTGATATTGTGCCCACACTGCCAGTATATAGGTCCCCCCCACTGTTATTGAGCACAAAACACGTACACTAGATCTTGGCATCATTCTTTTATATGTCTTCATATAAAGAGCATAAAGCGCCACTCACTCGTTGTGATTTAATTCAAATAACGTGTCTACTGCAGACATTGGTGGGGATTAGGCAGCCAATTCTCAACCACCACCAGGAGGCTGCAATGGATCGTGATAAGTGGCTACATCAATGTAGTATTTATTGTAATAAACCATTTATCACACCACGTGGCTCATTCCTTCCTCGTGTCATTTTTAGTAGTTTGTTGTTAAAATGGAGAAAAATAGTCTTTGTTCCAGGATAAATTAATATGGAACACAACTCACTATAAAACACCGCTACTATATATATAAGGAACGACACACTAGCTATCAGATATATATAAAGGAACAACACTAGCTATACATATATATTAGGACAACACTAGCATACTATTATATAGCGACACAACACTAAGCTATCACAATCATCTAATAAGAACACACTAGCTATACAATATATATCAAGGAACAACACGTAGCTAACTATATAGTATAAGGAACAACACAGCTATACATATATAATATAAAGGCCACAACCTAGCTATACAATATAGTATAGGAACAACACTAGCTATACATATATAGAATAAGGAACAACCACTACTATACATTTATATAAGGAACACACTAGCTAACATATATAGCACGTAATACAATAGGAACACCTAGCTATATCTATATATAAGGAACATACAACTAGCTATAACTATATATATAAGGAACAACACTAGCTATCCATCTATATAAGGAACCACAGCAAGAGCTTATCATATATAGAACTATATCCATATATAGCTAACAACACAAAGCTATCCTAATACATATATAAGTGAGCAAACACATAGCTATACTAACTATCATATATAATGGACAACACTATACTATACAGATATATATATGGACACAAATAAATATATATGGACAACAATAGTCATATATAAGTAACACCTAGCTATACTTATATAGGAACAACAACTAGCTATCACATATATATATAGGAACAACACTACTATACACTATATATAGAACAACACTATCTAATACATATAATATTAAGGAACACACACTAGCTAACATAATATATATACGGAACAACACGTACTATACATAGATATATAAGGAAAAACAACACGTAGCTATACATATATATATAAGGACCAACACTAGCTTACATATTATATATAAGAACAACATATCTATACATATATATATAAAGGACCAACACTAGCTATCACATAGTATTATAAGGACAACACTAGCTATACATTTATATAAGGAGCACACAACTATACATATAATATATACTCATAAGTGAACAACACTAGCTAATACATATTATAAGGCAACACAGCTATACATCTATTAATAAGGGACAACACACTATTTAGGACACACTATATTATATATATAAGTCCGGACCACACTAGCTAGTGCCTAAATAAGCTACAACAACTAGCTATACATATATATTTAAGGAACAACACTACTATACATTATTACTATAAGGAACACACTATCATATATTCTAAAGAATAGTAGTAATTATAGGGCCAACACTACTAGCTACCCATTATATAATAAAAGGGACAACACTAGCTATACAATATATATGGACAACACTAGCTATACATATATATAAGGGACACACTAAGCTATACATACTAGTATAAGGGACAACACCGCTATCATATATATAATGAAAACACTAGCTATAACATATATATAGGACCTAGCTATACTTGAACGGAACACCTACTATACATATATATAAGGAACAACACTATCTTACGCTAATATTTAAGGGACACACTACTATACAATATATAAGGAACCACTAGCTATAACATAATTAGGACACACTAGCTATACATATATTATATAGGGAACACTAGCATCATATACAGGACTATAGCTATAAATATAAATAGGAACACACTACTGCTATACATATATATAAGTGACACACTAGCTATACACATATTAAGGGAACCACTAGCTATACTATATATAGGACAACACTAGTATAATACATATATTATAGGAACAACACTACTATACATATAATATATAAGGAACAACACATACTATCATATATATAACGGAACAACACTAGCTCAACATATATATATAAGAACAATTACACAGCTATACTAGATCTATATATGAACAACACTAGCTATCATATATATATAAGGAGCAACACTAGCTCTACTTGATATAGACAACATAGTATACATTATATAAAGGAACAACCTAGCTATACATATTCTCAGGTGAACCAGTAAAATAATAAGGAGCAACACTATTAACATATAATGCTAACATCTATACATATATATAAGGACTAGCAACATAGGACAACTAGCTATACAGTATATATAAGGACAACACTAGCTATACATAATATATAAGGGACAACACAGCTATACATATATAATAGGTAATACACAACATAGCTATACCTATATATAGGAACACACTAGCTATACATATATATAAGGAACACACTAGCTATACATATATATAGGGACAAACACTAGCTATACATATATATATCATAACGGACAACACTAGTATACATATCATTATGGAACAACACTAGCTATACATATATTAAGGACAAACGCTATAACATATATATAAGGACAACACTGAGCTATACTATATAGATAGGAACAACACTATCTCTAATAATATTATAGGGACAACATAGCTATCCTAAATGGAAACTAACACTACTGACTTAATATAACGGAACAACCTACTATCTATAATAACAATACTATACTATATAGGACAACACTAGCTTTTCTACACATATATACGGGACACACATAGCTATACATTATATAAGGACAACACTAGCGTACCTACCTATATAATATATATGCAACAACACAGCTATCATATATAAAGTAACAACTAGAACTTTGAACAACACTAGCGTACATAATATATAAGGACACAATGCTATACACATAGATAAAGGGACAACCACTAGTCTATATAACACCACTAGTAAAATTACTAGTCAACGACACCTAGCTATACATATAGATATCAGGAACACACTCAGCTATACATATTCTATATGAACAACACATCTTCCATATTCATAGGGATCCCACCTATACATATAGGACAACACTAGCTTACCATATATATAAGGAACAACACTAGCTATACATTATATAGGCACATGAAACAAATAAGGGAACACACTAGCTATACATATATATAAGGCACAACACTAGCTATACATATATATATAAGGAACAACAACTATCTATACAATATATATAAGGACAACACTAGCATAAACATATATATAGATAGGACACACCGTATCTAGTACATATATATAGGAAACACTAGTCATACAATATAATAGCGGAACAACACTAGCTATACATATAGCAATTATAATAAGGCAAAAAAAAAAAACAACAAAAAAAAAAAACCCCCCCCCCCCTCATCCCCCGACTCTCTTTACGCATATTAAGCTAATAATATATGGACAACACTAGCTACTAACATATATATAAGGAACAACTATACATAGGTCAACTGCTATAACATCTATAATATGACAACCACTAGCTATACATATATATAACGGGAACAACACTAGCTATACATTTATATAACGGAACCAACACTAGCTATACGATATATTATAAGGAACACACTGCTATACATATATATATAAGACACACTAGCATACATATATATATTATAATTAAACACACTAACTATACTATATATAACGAAATAGTATCAAATAAAGGAACCAACACTACTATACATATATTAAGGACACACTAAGCTATACATATATAATAAGAAACAACACTAGCTATCCATATATAGTTAAAGGGACAAACACTAGCTCATACTCTATATAATAAGGAACAACACTAGCTTAACATAATATATATAGGACACACTAGCTAATACATATATAAAGGGACAACACACTACTTATACATATATATAATAAGGAACACAACCACTGCTATACATATCTATATTAAGGACAACACTAGGCTATACATATATATATCAGGTAACAACCACTAGCTATACTTATGACACACTCACTGATAAAAGGAACAACACTAGCTATACATACTACTTATAAGGAACACCACTAGCTATACATATATATATAGAACACACACTAGCTATACATCTATATAAAGGAACAACCCTAGCATTACATGATATATATAGGACAACACTAGTACATATAAATGCTATACATATATAAGTAGGACCAACTAGCTATAATAAAGCTATACACTAGCTATATCAAAGTAAAGGCAACACTAGCTATACATATATACTAGGAACACACTATGCTATCATATATATATAAGAACAACACTAGCTATACATATATATATAACGGAACACACTAGCTATACCTATATAACTATAAGGACAACATTAGCTATACATAATATATAGTAAGGACACACTATCGAAGATGAAACACCTACTATACATATTTATATAAGGAACAACACTAGCTATATCATTATATTAGGGACAAAACCACCTGCTAACTACATATATATATAAGGAACCACACTATCTATACATATATCTAAAGGACAACACTACTATCCATATATCATAAGGGACAACACTACTATACACTATATAGGGACAACACTAGTCTCTACATAATATATAAGGAACAACACTGACTCATGAATACTATACAACCTACTATATATATGGCACGGAAACACTAGCTATACATAACTATATAAGGGACAACACCCAGTCTATACATATAATATAGGAACAACACTAGCTATACAATAATAAGCGGACACACTAGCTATACCATATATATAGTCGACAACACGTACTATACATATAATATAAGGAACAACACACTATACATATGTATGAAATACCAACACGTAGCTTACCATATAATACACGGTAAGACTAAGGACAACCCTAGCTTACAATATATATAAGGAACAACACTAGCTATACATAAGATAAGGAACAACACTATCTATACCTAATATATAAGGGACGACAGCTAGCTATACATATATAAGGACAACACTAGCTATAATATATAAAGATGACAACACTATGCCTATCACAGATATATAGGGACAACACTAGCTATACACTAGATATAAGGAACACCACACTAGCTACCTACATTTATATAAGGAACAACACAGCTATACATATATATACTGGAACAACATCGCTACTACATATTATACAGGAACAACAAGCTTACCATATACTATAGGACAACGCTACATTATAGCAACACTAGCTATACATAAATCAAGGGTACAACACTACTAACACTTATATAAGGGACAACACTAGCTATAACATATATATAAGGACAACACTAAGCTATTACATATATATCTAAGTGAACAACACTAGCTATACATATAGCTATATAATGGAACAACACTATGCTAACTATAGTATAAGAACACACTAGCTATACATCATATATAAGACCAACACTAGCTAAATAATATATAAGGAACAACACTAGCTATACATATATATATAAGGACACACTAGCGATAACATAGTATATAAGGAACACACTAGCATAACATATATATACCCTAATACAATATGCATAAACACATACTCTAGCATAATAAGGAACACATTATATATAATGACAACCCTAGTCTATACATATATATATAAACCCGGCAACCTAATGGACACTAGCTATACATATTATATGAGAACAACACTAGCTAATACAATATATATTAAACAACTTAGCTAACATTATAGAAGCACGAGCTATACATATATATACTGGACAACAGTGCTACTAATATATAGTAAAGGACAACACTAGCTATACATATCATATATATAGAACAACACTAGCTATAGCATATATATATAAGAACAACACTACTTCATACTATTACTATATCCAATACTTGGACAAGACAACACTACTATACTATTATAAGGGACCACACTACTATACCTATATTAGACCCTAGACATATAAAGGAACAACACTAGCGTATACATATATATAGAGACAACACACAGAGCTATACTATAATAATAATGACACACTAGCTATACATCATATAGATGGACACACTCTATACAGTATATAAGGGACAACACAGCTATACATAATATAAGGACAACACTAGCTATACTATATATAATAAGGAACACACTACTATACGATATATATAAGAACAACCCTAGCTAGTTCATATATAAAAGGAACAAACTAGCTATAGCATATATATAAAGAACAACAACTAGCTATACAAATATAAGGGACAACACTAGCTAATACATATAGGACAATTATAATGATACAGACTAGGTATAACACTAATAAAAGAACACCACTATATATAAGGACAACACTAGCTATACTATATTATATAAGGAACAAACCTAGCTATACTATATAATTAAGGAACAACACGCAGCTATAATCATATATATATAAGGACAACACTAGCTACTATTATGCCACTACTACCTAGATAGAAACACTACTTACATATATTAGGCAAACAATTAGATAGACACATACATAAATGGAACATGCTAATTAAGAACCACAACAGATATAGAACCAGCTATATAGGGACCGCTACTATGGACCCCTGCAGATTTAGAAGCCTAGTATATTATAGGAACAACACTCTATATATATGACCACTTTAACAAATAGAACAAATATAGCATCCTATAGAACACACTCTCATGTATCGGCCCTCCCGGTACCTCAATATTCCATTTCCGAAATAATCTGAGTAATAATTTCACTATCTTATCTTACCCCCTTTAATTGTAGGTTAATTTACCTCCCAACCTAGCAACGTTCTCTGTGGCACGGAGTTATATAATGTCACACCTTACATAAGAAATTCCCCATGTTTTACCCGGGGCCCCCTGCGGGAGGAATGGTTTCAAGTGTGCATGCAGCTTTCTGCAGATTCAGTAACATAATAATTTAAAGGCTTTTACCGTACATGACCAACTGATACACTATTACCGAGTACCGAGGAAAAATAAAAACACTTTCTTTACCAACAAAGACGCCAACTTGGGTAGCCCCCACCACACCGCCCGGATGGCATGCGCGTGTTCTGGTGGATGAACTAATTGCCATGTGTAGAGTTGAATAACAATGCATCTCATGCGCATCAAAATGGCAACAGGCACGGGAAAAGCAGCACAAGCAAATAAGGGCCTGTGACATAAGATTGAGGATAAAGGTTTTAGTTAAGGGCTCCTGCACTGGAGCAAAGCGAATTTTGGGTGTTTCAGTTTAATTTGAAGAATAAAGGACTGGGTCTTAACCGCGCCTCGTCTTCACTTACCCCCGAATGTAACATCCCGTGGCTAAGGGAAATAAACCCTAAATTCACTCCTATTTACTAACGCTAACGTGTTAGCGAAGTTTCGTGCTGCCTGCATCTGACCATTTTTTATTTCTTTTTTTTACTTTGGCGAAGCAATAAATTTTGCACCGTTTATGCACTAGACGTCCTTTTCGGTCGCGTGCTTTAAATCCGCGCAAAAGGTCGCAACTTACGCTCGTGTTTTCACAATGTATTAAATGGTGGCAAGGTGGTTAATACCAAATGGTGAGGTAGGTTGGCGAATGCGAAATTTTCTTGCATCGCGCCCTTAATCTATCGCACACTCATTTGGCATTGAGTCAAAGTGCATCAAAGAGAGGAAAGACACCGGTAAGTCCTTACCTTCTTCTCCTCCCGGCTCCTGCTGGTTTTTTATGAAGAACGGGAAGTAAGACCACTCCTTTATCTCTCTTCTCTTTAATCAATCGAAATTCCCCAATCGTCTTTCTTCTCCGGTGAGAATACCCTTTAAAAGAGACTATATGCCTCCCACTCACTCCAATACTCACCTCCCCACTACTCCAATGGCATCCCTCCCACCTCACTTCTATACTCACCTCCCACTACTCACATACAATCTCACCTCCCACTCACATCAATACTGCACCTCCCACTTACTACTCAATACTCACCTGCCCCTCACTCCTATACTCACCCTCCTCACTCACTCCTATACCAACCTCCACTCACTCCTATACTCACCTCCCACTCACTCATACTCACCTCTAACCTCCCACTCACTCCGATACCACCTCCCACTCATCATACTCACCTCCCCTCACTCCATAACTCACCTCCCACTTACATCCTACTCCCTCCACTCACTCTCCTAACTCACCCTCCCACTCACTCCTATGAACTCACCTCCCACTTACTCCAGTACTCAGCCTCACACTCACCCTATACTCACCTCCCTATCTCACTCCAATACTCACCTCCCATCACTTCCTATACCAACCTCCACTTACTCCAGTACCACCTCCCACTCACTCCTATACAACTCACCGCCGATCACTCCAATACTCACCTCCCCTCACTCCCATAACTCACCTCCCACTTACTCCAACTCACCTCCCACTCACTCCTATAACTACGCACCTCCACTCACCCTCCTATACTCCCCGCCCTAACTCACTTTCCCATACTCACCCCTCACCTCCCACGTCACTCCAAACATCCACGCAAGGAAGTCAGTTAAAGAAGCTGCTCTCTAAGAAACCCCAAGGCTATAGATGTTAACCTCACCCTGGGGAAGACGGATGTGTTGGGACCAAAGGGAGGTAGTAGATTGTCCTTGAGATCTCCAGTGTCCCCGTGTACACAGGTTGGAAATGGTCCCCGTTGATTAATTGGACCTTTTTGATACGTTCTCTGGGTATAATGGGACTATTTCCTGCACAGACATAAACAGACTGAAATGTTCAGATTGTAAGGATAATTATTGAAGGATTAGAGGGAAGTCCGTTGCTTTAATACCATATTCCGTTACATTATCACTTCCACGTGGAGATGACAGATAGCTGGTTAAGGGTTAAAGGGGAAACTACAAGCAGTTTTCTTGTACAACTTCCCCCAACCTGAAAATACATTAAATTTCTTGTTTCTTTAAAACCTCATAGTACCCTTACCCTTTGCACCTGCCCCACCCTCCTGGCCCTTCCATCATCATTACCAGTAATGTCCAATAATGCCAAGCTGGTTTCTGTCTAAATTCCCCCAGATTCCTATCTTTGCCTAGTAGAAGTGGTTTATAGTAAATAGACAGTAACAGATGTAAAGCGCTTTTCTCCTAAAGTCGCATGTCAAATGCAAATAAATGATTTGACCTACCACTTCATAACCCAAACTCGGGACACGAGATTTATGCCACCACCCAGCGGGTGTATAGAGTGTAATGACAGACAAGCAAACACATGTGAATATTGGCAATAAGTTCATAACTTAATCTTTTGTGTCTGCAAAGATAATTGTGTCTGATCGTATCTCTTGGTATCTCTATATCTGTATCTCTGTATCTCTATATCTGTATCGCTGTATCTCTATATCTGTATCTCTGTAGCTGTATCTCTATATCTGTAGCTCTATATCTGTGTAATCTCTATATCTGTAAATCTGTATCTCTGTATCTGTATCTCTGTATCTGTATCTCTGTAATCGGTATCTCTATATCTGGTATCTGTATCTCTATATCTGTTTTCTGTAATCTCTGTATCTGTATCTCGTATCTGTATGTATCTCTGTATCTTGTATCTCTGTATCTGTATCTCTTATCTGTTCTGTATCTCTGTACTTGTATCTCTGTAATATCTGTTCTGTATCTGTATCTCTGTATCTCTGACTGTATCTTATCTCTGTATCGGTAGCTCGTATCTGTATCTCTGTACTGTATCTCCTGTATCGTATCTCTATCTCTATCTTTGTATCTGTAATCTGTAGATTCAGACAAACAGGGACATACGGGTGATTTATGGTATCCCAGAAAGGGAGGACAAATGGGCCAGTTCCCTACCCCCAGGTCTGAGTCTATAGACTCTAGAATCGCCATATACAAATAGCGAACGCTCGCTTGGACCGACACATGCTATACAATGTTCCTCCCACAGCACTGAATGGAAGATATACCTACCGACTGACAATTGTCTAACGTGTGTAACTTCAATGTTGCGCCATGTAGTGTTCTTTTTGCTAAGCCTACGTCTCTAAAGCCTTGCCATTTTTGTACTCTCTGTACCTCTGGCGCAGAGTCTAAACTGTGGGTGATGCAGTTTATGCTATTTTGGGAGTGGTCAGTATCAGTATCATGTACACTCCTGCAATATTCTGACCTCGATGGAATGGCGTCCCAGCCAATGACAGCATAGCTGCTGGACGACGTCTGTTCTCATCACGACAATGGCAGGTTACGCTCTCCAATACTAACCTTTGTAGGATGCTTATACCTGTACATACAAGTTGTATTGCGGGGGTGGACATAATGCCCATCACATTTAGATATCCCTAGTAGATATTTCTACAAGCAGAACACCGATTATATAATCACGGATTATATTCCAGGGACGGATTTCATCTTGGGTGCGCTCCCAACCTCACATAAGCTACACCCCGCAAACCAGGTCCGTCTTATACTCTATGGAAAGAAAAGGCCATATTTTACATTGAAATTGTCAATGCCTGGTCGCTGCAAAATTAAAGTGCGATAGTGGGGGTTAAATAAGTGTCGGACACGTGACAGCCACCACCGGTGACCAGATACTTCCCTGTACCCAATGGTAATCTGTCCTTACATCTCCGTCCTTGTGGAAACAATGATGATTTTGGAAATATTGGCCATTACTTTTTCCTGTTACGTAACTCATCTGTCATGTTATTTGTTACTGTGACAGTTAAATTCGTGATCGTACTTTGAAACCTACCTTCCTTCCTTTCTCCATTCCGTCGTTGCTCTTTCCTCTTGTTGCAAATAGCTGCCGCAGTCTTTGCATTCGGCACTGGCTCGGGAACGCATTTCTTATTGATTGCACAGAGCAACGCGAATCGGGTTATTTTCCTATTCTAAGGAACTAGCGGCCGCAGGGCCCAAACTCATATGGAAGCCGCTATCTCCGTCATCAGGGGTGTTGCTAGGGTTTTTGACCCCCTGTAAAACAACTTTTAAATGCTGCCTCTGGGCAGACGTTTGGCGGCATGTGAAACGAGCGTAGCTCATCAGGGTAACTAGCCGTGGCGTGGGTGGGTGTGGTGGGATAACTAACAACTGACTGGTGACTGGAGGGCTGACCTACACTGATTTGGTGGACGGTTGCTGCTGAAAGCGTATTCTCATGGATGAGAGATTATTTTTTACTGCTGCTTTAAGTGTATCGCAGGGTGCGCCCTAAGCAATATTTTCATTTTGCCCTCATGGTAGGGTGCGCCTGAGCAATATCCGTTTGCCTCATGGTATGGTTGCGCCTTGCATCAAATATTTCAATTTGCCTCTGGTAGGGGCACCTCCTGTCCATCAGGAAAAAAAACAAAACAAAACCCGTAAGTGTGGCGCCTTGATGGCTTCCTGCAATATCTATTGTCTGAAAAAACGTAGGTTGCATTAAGAGTTAATTTTCTGCATATTGTTACTGATTCCCCGCCGATCAGTCTCCTTCAATACCTTCCATCTCATTAAGTAGTATTAAGAAATAACTCATTGGATTCCCGGTAGTCCCCGGTAAGAGACATTTTAATGTTTGTCCTCTTGCTGGGGAATAATATGCTCACACCTTACCATAGCTCATTTACTTCCCTTTACCTCACTGTTCGCTTTCTCCCGTGTCGTCATTTAGAATAATTTTTTTTTGTTTTGCGTTGCAATTCAGCTCATTGTTCCTGATTTTGTGAATGTTTATATTCTGAACCACTGGAATGTAATTGTTCCTTCCAGAGTGTTACCAGGGGGTAGATGTATCTATCCGCCCATCAACGCAGGGAATCGCACTTTCAGATCCCACTTCCATTGAATTGGCTACGGTTTACCTTCTATTATTGAGTTTTTTTTTTGGGGGGGATTTTCCTTTTCTTTCCAACTTTGACGGGCAGACAGGAAAAATAGAGCGATTATATGGACAGAAATACGCACTGGCATTAGGGGAGGATCTAACTGTCCGAAATGGAAAACGTTGAAACCGTTCAGAATAGATAAAAATCAGAATGAATTATCTAACGCTCTGTCCTCTGTGCCCTCTACTGGAAACTAAAACTATGTTCCATGAAGGCGCATGAAATTAAATGCTGTAACCTGGCGTAAATGTGCGAAATTTCCATTGGCACGGATACAAATACAACACCACGCGAGGTACAGCAAAGTTTTAGAGGAGGCTGTTAACGGAAATTAATAATTAATAGTTTGTTTCACTAGACAGCGGAACATCTATAATGCGCTTGGTACAGCGCTCCTTTCGATTAACAACACCGCATACAGAACCTGGTGCCATTCTGTTATTCAAGCCGTGTTTCTAATTCAGCTCTTTATTGATGTTCCCCCCCCAACAGAAATATACAGCGCAGTAATCTGTATTTGTATTGTTTATTTATATAGCGCCACTGGGGACACAGCGCTGTACTTATCACAATACAGATTAACAGTAGGATGTATATTTTTATTTATATACGCCACTTGGGTACCCACGCTGTACAGTTATAAACATACGATATCAGTCAGTATGTATATGTTTTTTATATAGCGCCACTTGGGTACACACGCTGGCATTATAACAATACAGATTTTAAAAAACCATTGTTATGTCTAATGTTTATTTATATAGCGCCACTTGGGGACACAGCACTGTACTTATACAATACAGATAATACAGTAATGTATGTAGATGTTGCTATTTATATGCGCCACTTGGGACACAGCACTGTAACATTATAACACTACAAGTTATACAGTATGTAATGTGTATGTTTATTTATATAGCGCAACTTGGGACAGCGTGGTAGTATTTAATTTAAAAGATAGGAGCTCGTTCATGCCACAGCGCCATCTGCTGGGGAGAGGAAGCAGCAACGAAGTACATCAAATCAGTTTAGTGTCCCTTTAAATATCTGATTAGTAATGCAGGTAACAATGTGCAAATTATATCAGGAGGGGTTAGGGGCAGGTAATGGGGCAAACACAATCATTCCTGTAAAACTATTAGAACTGGGTGAAAAAATGCCAAACTCTGCTATCAAGATAAGGTTGTGTTAGACCGTTTAATGTCCATACACCACGGCTTAGCACAACAACAGGACACCAGGTAGTAGGGATATCAGTAGGGTCCCTAATGATACTTCCCTTCAAAAATGGAAGAAGTCCTAGTGACTCAAATTTGCAAAAAAAAAAAACCTTTGCTGTGGAAAATGGCAGCAGATGCTCTGGACTGATCGAATATTTGGAATATTTGACTGTAGCAGAAGGTAGTTTTACAAAGAAGTAAAATAATCTGCTCTAGGTGGAAGTTCCTTGCATGTTTGGGGCTGGAGATCTGAAAATGAAGTTGGAGGTTTGGCAGGGTCACTTCTACCATTAGGCAGAGTGAGACATTTGTCTCAGGTGGCACCCCTGCAAGGGATTTTCCTTAGTAACAATTATGATGTTATTAAAATCATTTTATATATTTAGGTTAGCTTTAGTTAGTTTGTTAGGGAAAGGTTAGACTAGTTGCGTTAGTTAGGGCCCTGCTGAAAGAGTCACCACTTTAACACAGCGGCTTCGGAGCACGCCTGGAAATAATCAAGGGCGGAATTCAAAAGTTTGGCTAAGGCAGCAGAGACCCTAGAAGTGCCCCTGATGTTTGGACAGGTTTAATGGCATCCACAATGTGGAGAAATATGAGCAGATACTTTTCATCATGCAATGCCATCATGGAGGCTTTTAATTGGTCATAATTTTATTCTGCCTCAGGACAAAGAGTATCTTCAGGAAATGATGGTATGGCCGGTACAGATCCATGATCTCAATATCGAGTGTGTCTAAGATTAAAATGAGAGAAATAAGGATTGTGATCGTCCCCCAAACCATAACACAACCACCAGCCTGAACGTTTGAAACAAGGCAGGAGGGATCCGCGTTTTTTTGTTGTTTATGACGATTTGTGTCTCAACCCTCTGAATGTCGCAGCTAAGATGAAGTCTCCTGTGTGACATAGTATCAAACGACTTGGCAAAATCCAAGTAAACTACATCCACTGCTACGCAATTAGTAGACTATTAGTCCAACGCAAAAGATTGTTTAGGGTGTGGACGTACATCCCGGACGTAACAATAAGTGTGTCTTCTAAGTAGTATTGGTAGGGTTCTTCTAGGCAGGGTTACCAGGTTCTGGCTGCTATAACGTCGGAGCGGGCAGATGGGAGACAGGTTTGGTGGCAGGGCATAGAGTGGGTATTCAGGGCAAGGACTTTTAGTGCCATTCAGAGACTGGGATTTCAGCCTTGTTGGAACGTTGGGTCTTGTGCACCCGTTGAAGTAGACTTTGTATATACTGTGGTAGCAGCAGGCAATGGTTTTTTGGTTAATTGTGCATTAAATAAACAATGATCACTTTTGCCTCCAAGCACCGTATGTGACACTGTACGCAGAATTTCATCAACCCACAGATAATCTACATCCAGCTAATGATTGATTGGGGTTTGCTAATACAATTACTTTGTCACCATCTCTTACCAAGATACAGGGGTGTTCGCAAAAATTTACCACTGATACTTCTTCCCGATGGACCAAAATATCACGGGGCATCAATCGGATTGTTATAGCGGACAGTCTGTTCCAGACCTAAGATACATCGCGTCTCGGCCAATTACAGGTGCTGTTTCCTTTCCGACCCCTTCTATAGTTTCCGTGCACGCGAAAGGCACGTAAACAAGGAAGAAGCCAGCCAAGGGAACGAGGTCTGATTAGTACATTTAGGAGCACATTTCAGAGTTGTAATCCTTGCAAGGTTGAGGTTTTGGGGGGCAATAAGGTTGCAGACAAAAGTTTGTTTGGGAGGTGGACATACCCTTTAAACAACATTCTAATTCAGCCATGCTGCAGGTGTTTTAAAGGAGAAGACCCAGAAATTACCCGAGTCCATGCTGCCTCCTGACACCTCCCGTTCTTCAATTAAAGGGAAAAAAGCCAAGTCATTTTTATATGGACGAACGGTCGATCGGACGTGTCGGTAAATTCCCATAGGGAACCACAAGATCCCATCGTTCAGTAAATTCCCATAGGGAAACCGCACGATCGATCGTTCGCAAATGCGGCCAAATTTGCAGCGACCTCTGGACAAATAGTCCCTCCGTGTGTACCAGGCCTTAGATCCAAGCCGGTGTGTGTTGGGATTAACTCCTTGGACTGGAGGATAGTACAAATTATGGCTCCTCAGATGGATGCCCCCATGAATGGAGTGGATTAACTATGCTCCCCCACAACAGCAACTATAGAAACGACCCCAAGAAGTTCCTCACATTGTGGGGCTCCTAGACTGACTATCTATCTACTGTAGTAGCTGGACAGCCCTGTGTACAAATCCTTCCCTGTCTCCCTTCAGGTAACGTTGTGCTCCGGCTCTGGAATGATTATTCTGTACATTATACCTGTATAATGTATATGACAATCTACTGTATACGTCTACGTTCTGCAATGTGAATGCTGTAAGCTGGGCCTGTCGTACAATGTATGAATGACCCTGTATTAAAGGGCATGTCCATCCAGTGAAAGATAATGTACCCACCTATTATTCACAATACTTACCTTCTGATCCAGTGACAGATATCTGATAATTGGGGATTTAGCCATTCTGGCTCAATGGATTCTTTTAGCAACTGATTCCCGTTCGCTGTTTCAGGGGTTAAAACCCAATCAATACATCGCTGCACTGGGCTAATCTGATACGTGGCACATCGTTATTCTCTGTTAAACCATTGCACATTATTTATCATTAACGGGCAACATTCTGATCCTACCTTATTTACTGCTCTTATAGCGACATTACATTCCTTATGCTGATTCATTTAAATGCACATTATAAGGTCAGCTCTATGGGTTAGCTGAAAGAGAAACTGTAAATCTGTTTTCCTATGCAATATTGACAGTATTTTATCTACTGTCACTGCTGTAATGTTAAAGGGGAACCATAGTATTGTAATAGTATAGTATAGTAATAATTGTATAGTATATTATAGTAATAGTGTAGAATAGTATTTTATGGAATATTATTGTATAGTATAGCAATAGTATGGTATGGAATAGCATAGTAATAATATAGTATATTAATAGTAATTGTAGTATGGAATAGAATAGCAATAGTACAGTATGGAATAGTATAGTAATAATATAATATATTAATAGTAATTGTAGTATGGAAAAGAATAGCAATAGTACAGTATGGAATGACATAGTAATATATAGATATAATAGTTAATTGTAGTATGGAATAGAATAGCAATGGTACAGTATGGAATAATATAGTAATAATATAGTATATTAATAGTAATTGTAGTATGGAATAGAATAGCAATAGTATGGTATGGAATAATATAGTAATAATATAGTATATTAATAGTAATTGTAGTATGGAAAAGAATAGCAATAGTATGGTATGGAATAATAGTAATAATATAGTATATTAATAGTAATTGTAGTATGGAAAAGAACTAGCAATATATGGTATGGAATAGTATAGTAATAATATGTATATTAATAGTAATTGTAGTATGGAATATAATAGCAATAGTAGTATGGATAGGATATGTAATAATATAGTATATTATAGTAATTGTAGTATGGAATGAATAGCAATATATGGTATGAATATTATAGTAATAATTAGTAGTATAATTAATAGTAATTGTTTAATATGGAATGAATAGCAATAGTAGTTGATAGTATAGTTAAACATCAGTAATAGTATAGAATAGAATAATTTGTTCAATAGTAACATAGAACAATTGTAATAGTACTCATATAGTAATAGTATAGTATAATAATAGTATAAGAATTGTATAGTAATCCTATAATATAGTAATTGGTATTTAAGGTTTTATAGAGACATAAATCCATCTAGTCCAACCTACTCCAATAACAACATTTCCTGCCTAACAGTTGATCCAGAGGATCCATCTTATTTTTATACACTGTCCTATGAACCTGCCATAACAACGTCCACGGAAGACAGTTCCATAGCTTTAATACCGTTCTCACAGTGACAAACCCTTTCCCAACTCTACTTTATGTATCAATACCATAACTTGTAACATTCCTTGTTTGTAGAAACTCATCAGCTTTTTATTAACTGACCAATGAACCTGCATAACAACGTCCACTGGAAGACAGTTCCATAGCTTTACCGTTCTCACAGTGACAACCCTTTCCCAACTATATGTTATCAATACCAGTACTTGTAACATTCCTTTGTTAGTAGAAACTCATCCAGCTTTTTATTAATGACCAATGAACCTGCATAACAACATCCACTGGAGACCAGTTTCCATAGCTTTACCTGTTCTCACAGTGACAACCTTTCCAACTCTACTTTAGTATCAATACCAGTAACTTGTAACATTCCTTGTTTGTAGAAACTCATCCAGCTTTTATTAAATGACCAATGAACCTGCATAACAACATCCCTGGAAGACAGTTCCATAGCTTTACCGTTCTCACAGTGACAAACCCTTTCCAACTCTACTTATGTATCAATCCCAGTAACTTGTAACATTCCTTGTTTGTAGAAACTCATCCAGCTTTTTATTAAACTGCCAATGAACCTGCCATAAACATGTCTACGGAAGACAGTTCCATAGCTTTACCTTTCTCACAGTGACAAACCCTTTCCCAACTCTACTTTATGTACCAATACCAGTAACTTGTAACATTCCTTGTTTGTAGAAACTCATCCAGCTTTTATTAAACTGACCAATGAACCTGCCATATACCAACGTCCACTGGAAGACAGTTCCATAGCTTTAACCGTCTCACAGTGACAAACCCTTCCCAACTACTTTATGTATCAATCCCAGTAAACTTGTAACATTCCTTGTTTGTAGAAACTCATCCAGCTTTTTATAAACTGACCAATGACCTGCCATAACAACGTCCACTGAAGACAGTTCCATAGCTGTAACCGTTCTCACATGACAAACCCTTTCCCAACTCTACTTATTGTATCAATCCCAGTAACTTGTAACATTCCTTGTTTGTAGAAACTCATCCATCTTTTATTAAACTGACCAATGAACCTGCCATAACAACGTCCACTGGAAGACAGTTCCATACGTTATACCTTCTCACATTGACAAACCCTTTCCCCAACTCTACTTTATGTATCAATCCCAGTAACTTGTACATTCCTTGTTTGTAGAAACTCCCCAGCTTTTTATTAAACTGACCCAATGACCTGCCCATACAACGTCCACTGGAAACGTTCCATAGCTTTAATTACCGTTCTCACCAGTGACAAACCCTTTCCCAACTCTCCTTTATGTATCAATCCCATGTAACTGTAACATTCCTTGTTTGTAGAACTCATCCAGCTTTTTATTAAACTGACCAATGAACCTGCCATAAACGGTCCACTGGAAGACAGTTCCATAGCTTTACTGTTCTCACAGTGACAAACCCTTCCCACTCTACTTTATGTATCATACCAGTAACTGTACATCCTTGTTTGTAGAACTCATCCCAGCTTTTTATTAAACTGACCAATGAACCGCATAACAACGTCCACTGGAAGACAGTTTCCATAGCTTGACCCGTTCTCCAGTGACAACCCTTTCCCAACTCTACTTTATGTATCAATCCCAGTACTTGTAACATTCCTTGTTTGTAGAAACTCTCCAGCTTTATTAAACTGACCAATGAACCTGCCATAACAACGTCCACTGGAAGACAGTTCCTAGCTTTACCGTTCTCACAGTGACAAACCCTTCCCACTCTACTTTATGTATCATACCATTAACTTGTAACATTCCTTGTTTGTAGAACTCATCCAGCTTTTATTAAACTGACCAATGAACCTGCCATAACAACGTCCACTGGAAGACAGTCCATAGCTTTATTACCGTTCTCACAGTGACAAACCCTTTCCCAACTCGTCTTTATTATCAATACCATAAACTTTGTAACATTCCTTGTTTGTAAAACTCATCACAGCTTTTTATTAACTGACCAATGAACCTGCATAACACGTCCACTGGAAGACAGTTTCCATAGCTTTACCGTCTCACAGTACAAACCCTTTCCCAACTCTACTTTATGTATCAATCCCATTAACTTAACATTCCTTGTTTGTAAACTCATCCCTATTTTATTAAAAACTGACCAATGAACCTGCCATACAATGTCCACTGGAAGACAGTTCCATAGCTTTACCCGTTCTCACACAGTGACAAACCCTTTCCCAACTCTACTTATGTACCATCCCAGTAACTTGTACATTCCTTGTTGTAGAACTCATCCAGCTTTTTTTTAAACTGACCAATGACCTGCCATAACAACATCCACTGGAAGACCGTTTCCATAGCTTTACCGTTCTCACACGTGACCAACCCTTCCCACTCTACTTTATGTATCATCCCAGTAACTTGTAACATTCCTGTTTTGTAGAACTCATCCACTTTTATTAAACTGACCAATGAACCCGCCATAACAACGTCCACGGAAGACAGTTCCATAGCTTTACCTCCGTTCTCACAGTGATAACCCTTTCCCACCTCTACTTTATTTATCAATCCAGTAACTTGTAACATTCCTTGTTGTAGAAACTCATCCAGCTTTTTATTAACTGACCAATGACCCTGCCATAACAACATCCACGGGAAGACAGTCCATAGCTTACTTATACCGTTCTCACATTGACAAACCTTTCCCAACTCTACTTTATGTATCATACCAGTACACTTGTAACATTCCTTGTTTGTAGAAACTCATCCAGCTTATTCATTATCCCTAGGGGGACTGTATCAAAGCCTTTGCAAAATCCGTAACAACATCTACACTGCTATGCCAGTCCACATGAATTGGTGATTTCTACCTCCCTATATTGATTCTGTGGGGAGTACAAAGTAAACTGCTTCTGCCATGATTCCTTTTAGCTTCACACAATCTTTTTAAAGGAAGCCCATGACACTAACCTGGCAGATGAAAAATATACGGGAGGTAGGAATAATCAGCCCTACGTCCCTTTCATATTACATACTGTATCTACTATACATATTAGTGTATTCCGCCTCTCCTTTACTTTGTCTATATCCACTTCATGGTGTCGTGATCCTGTGTATTATATGAGAGAGACCTACAGTACTAGTATTGGCGTGTAGCGGGGTCACAATATCGCCCTCTATTTGACCGAATGCTTCAACATATGAATTCGACCCAAGAATTGCAGACAAGTGGGGTGATTAATGTAATTTTATTCATGCTGCTCAGTTATGGCATTTAAATCTCCAACGTTTCAGAAAGAGGATAATCTGCTAATCCCTCTGTTCCTCTGTATCATTTAGCAGCGAGCGAGTCTAATTCCGCGGGAACGGAGCCTTGGGAATGTTTTAAACAAGGAAAAATTACAAAGAAATGTTATTATAGTGCAGCTGTAAAAAAATAGTATAAGCACATTGATTGCTGGTGGGACGTGCTGAGAATTCCTGGAATTTAGGATAAACGGAAAGAATAAGATCCATATAGGATATGGGGAACCCAGGCTAATAAAATGGAACGTTTATGTTTGGTCCGTATGTGCTATAAAGGCCAGGAGTGTAATACTTGGTAACATTGTGTGACAAGGATTGTATGTATGTGTAGCCCAGGAGTGTAACGTGTGTGACAGAGGATTTGTATGTATGTGTAGCCAGGAGTGTAACGTATGTGACAGAGGATTGTATGTATGTGTAGCCAGATGGGAACGTATGTGACAGAGGATTGTATGTCTTGTGTAGGCCAGGAGTGTAACGTATGTGACAGAGGATTGTAATGTATGTTGTCCAGGAGTGTAACGTTGTGACAAGGATTGTATGTTGTGTAGCCAGGAGTGTAACGTGTGTGACAGAGGATTGTATGTATGTGTAGCCATGATGTACGTGTGTGACAGAGGATTGTATGTATGTGTAGCCAGGAGTGTACGGTGTGACAGATGTTTTGGTGTACCAGGAGTGTAACGTGTGTGACAGAGGATTGTATGTATGTGTACCAGAGTGTAACGTGTTACGAGGATTGTTAGTATGGTAGCCAGGATGTAACGTGTGACAGGATTGTATGTATGTGTAAGCCATGAGTGTAATTTGACAGAGGATGTATGTATTGTAGCCAGGAGTGTAACGTGTGTGACAGAGGATTGTATGTATGTGTGAGCCATGAGTGTAACGTGTGTGACAGAGGATTGTATGTATGTGTAGCCAGGAGTGTAACGTGTGTGACAGAGGATTTATGTATGTGTAGCCAGAGTGTAACGTGTGTGACAGAGGATTGTATGTATGTGTTAGCAGGAGTGTAACGTTGTGACAGAGGATTGTATGTAGGTGTAGCCAGAGTGTAACACTCGGTGACAGTAGGATTGTATGTATGTGTAGCCAGGAGTGTAACGACGTTTGTGACAGAGGATTGTACTGTATGTGTAGCCCAGATTGTAACGTATGTGAACAGGGATGGTAATGTATGTGAGCCAGGAGTTACCGGTGTGACATGATTTGTATGTATGTGTAGCCAGTAGTGTAACCGGGTGACAAGAGGATTGTATGTAATGTGTAGCCCAGGATTGTAACGTACCCTGTGACAGAGGATTGTTATGTATGTGTAGCCAGGATGGAACACCGTGGACAAGGATGTATGATGTGAGCCAGGAGTTTACGTATGTGACGAGGATTGTATGGTAGTGGAGCCAGGGAGTGTAACCGCGTGTGACAGAGGACTGTATGTATGTTAGCAGGATTTAACGTAGTGACAGGATTGTGTATGTGTAGCCAGGAGTGTAACACCGTGTGACAGAGGATTGTATGTAGTGTAGCCAGGATTTAACATGTGACAGAGGTATGTATGTGTAGCCAGGATGTAACACGCGTGTGACAGAGGATGGTATGTATGTTGTCGTGCCCGAGTGTAAACGCGTTGACATAGAGGTTGTATGTATGTGTAGCCAGGAGGTGTAACACGTGTGTGACAGAGGATTGTATGTATGTGTAGCCAGAGTGTGAACGATGTACAGAGATTGTATGTATGTGTACCAAGTTAACACTGTGTGACAGGATTGTAGTGTATGTGTAGCCATGAGTGTAACACGCTTGTGACAGAGGATTGTATGTATGTTAGCCAGGAGTGTAACACATTGTGTGACAGCGATTGTATGTATGTGTAGCCAGGAGTGTAACGTGTGGTGACAGGATTGTATGTATGTTAGCCAGGAGTGTAACATGTGTGTGACAGAGATTGTATGTATGTGTAGCCAGGAGTGTAACAAGTGTGTGACGAGGATTGTATGTATGTGTAGCCAGAGTGTACCACTTCTGTGACAGAGGATTGTATGTATTGTAGCCAGGAGTGTAACACGCGTTGTGACAGAGGATTGTATGTATGTGAGCCAGGATGGTACGTGTGTGACAGAGGATGTAATGTATGTGTACCAGAGTGTACACACCGCGTGTGACAGAGGATTGTATGTATGTGAGTCCAGGAGTGTAACATGTGTGTGACAGAGGATTGTATGTATTGTGTATCCAGAGTGTAAACGTGTGACAGAGGATGTATGTATGTTAGCCGAGTTACCGCGGTACAGGGACAACTCAGAGTTTTGGTTTTAATCTCTATGGGTTGATGATTTCTGTGAGGAGTTCAGGGGCCTTGAAGTCTTTGGATGTGTAATTGAATAATCTTTACGTATTGGGACTGGTATCCAGCGAACTTACTAAGAGAGATGAACCACCACTATATATATACATGTTACATGAGTATCGTCTATGGTTTATACTTGCTGATTTAATTCATGTAATTCTGAATCAAAAGTCTTCTCAACCCACCCATCCCCATCTCCCAGCATGATGAGCTGGTCTCAATTAGATCCCAGGGCGGATGTAATAAAAGGGGATATTATTTTTTTACTGGCAGCCAATCAGATGTTTCTCTACCTGCACATAAAATCTAAACTCTGATGGTTGCGAAAAATAACACATATTTCACACTTTGCACTTCTTATTGTGCAGATGCTGTGTGCATTTCCGATATTATAAAAGGGATTGTGTTTATCACGGATGATCCCGGGACAACTTGAGGAGGTTGCCAATGGATAATCACGTTTCATTCCATGTGCTCATCATTGACCGTGTGCACACATTACCGCCTGTGTTAGTCATATGTACTACACAACACCAGTATCACATCACAGATGCCACCAGTGGACCCTATTTGGTTCTGTATACAAATGGACAGACAGTAGGAAATAGAAATGATTGAAAAGCTAAAGTAACCGTTTTGATTAACGGAAAATTCACGGGCATGCGAATGAAAGACGGAGAGGAATCTGGTCAGAAAACAAATCTCGATAAAGATGCCATGAGCCAATCCATTGACGAAACGTTGGTAGAGACAATAAATTTACATAAAAGTTCTTATTGTAAAAAATTGTAGTTATTTTTGCCCAACCAATCGTTCTTATTTAACTTTGAAACTAACCGCTTGGTAGGGAAAATGGTGCTATTTGCCCCAACCAACAATCTTATTAACCATTTGAAAGCTAACATATGATTGGTTGGGGCAAAATTAGTCACCATTTTAAATGATAAGAACTTTTATTGATACCCTGCTTATGCGGTCTGCTCTGCGTGACTCGCCGCAAAACCCCTGATTAAGGTCTTAAGTCACACATTTATATTCTATGTTTTTGGCTGAGGGGAGCTGAGTTATATGTGTAAATCTGTTTACTATACAGCCTCCGAAATATCTCACGATCCCATAGACCCCCAAGTAGTGATCTAATTTATATTAGCACTCTGGAAAAAAGGGACCTGTCAGCCCGTTTACTCATTATATTCATAATCGGAGCGCACTCTGCAGGGACGATATTCCCGTTACTTCTACTGGTCGAATTCTCACACACCCTGTCCTTGTCGAGTCGGATTCCATAACTTAGTTCTCGGATTCGGAAACCTACTGGGTGCCCCTGTCCAGACTTTAACCCCCTATACAATATATAGGAGGTCTATCCCCATGGCTATATTCCGTTCTACAATGTTCCCTTCCTGTGCTCTAATCTGTTTTCCTCTCTGCTCGCGCTGCCTGTTTTCTAGTTGAAGGCGTCTCACCTACTGTAAGTCCCAGACGTACGAATTTCTATCGCTGCCTGAGCGCCTTTCTTACCCGGCCACTGACAGTCATCCTGGGCTGCAGATTCTCCTTAACTAATGATTCCCCTCCTCTAGATTTTATTTCCTATCCTTCACCACACACTGCACTCTTAACCCGACCTGTCTCCTTGAAGGCGCTTATGTTTTAAGGCAAACACAAACCTCTTATAAAACCTTTTTTACAAACTGCAAACTTCAAATCGATTTAAAATGAATTTGCCCGTGGCGCCGTCTTTCTAGACGCAATTGGCTCGTTCGTTCTACTGCTGTAACCTGAGCTGCTTGATTTTGTGGTAACCTTCTCTTAGTTTCCTATGGTGTAGGATTCATGGTAACTAGTAAGTCACCCAGAACTCACGACATAGTTTTACAGGATGATGAATGATACGCATCTTTATAATTTAACAGAATGAAAGATACATCACCCAACCCACATAAAAACCATTGATCAGCTTTTAAGTGATTCCTACCAAAGTTACGTGTGACTTGAACTACATGAGATTCTGTGGTTACCTTCATTTAAAGGAGAAGTTCAGTGTAAATCATCATTTTTAGATTTAGTTTAGTTTATACATGGCCCACTTCTACCATTAGGCAGAGGAGACATTTGTCTCAGTGGCACCCCTCGCCAAAAGCTGGCTCCGGCAGCAGAAACCCTAGAATGCCTGTTTTAATACATGTATCTAGGTATTCTACATAATGCTTTGTTTCTTGAAAAAAAAAAACAGTTCGTAGGCTCAGACTTATGGGCCCGATGCAAAAATATGGGCATGGCCCCCCAAACACACCTCGCAAACACAATCGCACTTGCAAACCAATAATCTTGGTAAAAATGCTTGTATATAACCAAAACTGGTAAAATAGTTGGCACACAGACTGTTCAATGCCTTGGCAACACTAGAGAGTGGTAAAATGCTTTTATATACCACTGATAAAAATAGTTGGCACATCAGACTGGTTTCAATGCGTTGGCACACAGACAATGGGTAAAAATGCTTTGTATACAGCCACTGATAAAACATTGGCACACAGACTGGGGTTTTTTTGAACCTTAGCACAAAAATGGGCACTCTTTGGCAAGGGCCCCTGTGCAGCACGCTCCCTGCACCCCTGTAGCTCGCATCTGAACCCCCCCCCCCAGTGATTTTATATTGTTGACATGCTTTATGAGCTTCACATTATAGTGATCTGTGTCAGTCCAGCATGCACCTGCTTCCTTGGAATGTCCCCTAACAGTAAATCTCTACGATTGGCTGTTGATGGGCAACAATGTTTCAGATCTCTACTGAGCAACTGAATCACCCAGGGGCAGTGACTGAACGACACTATTGATTATGCTCGGTAAAATTATTTTATTGAGAACGCATATATTTGTGCTTAACTCCCCTTTAGTCCTTAATTAACTGAAGCGCAGGACGATACAAAGAGCTAAATGGGCAGTCATGGTGTAAATTATTACAGCCAAATTGAATGAATACATTTTATATCCAATTACATACAGACTCACTCCTGTTGCAATGCACCCCAGGCTGGCTACCATTGTGGCAAATCTGGGATAACCTTAGTTGATTGCGTTACCCACATACAAACTTATTTTGGGGGTCGCTCCTTTTGTTGGGTTCCTTACCCCCAAATTACTTAGATCTATCCCACATTTAGCTGGTGTCTCTGGGGTAATGCGAAAACCACAAACAGGGTCATTGGCAAGCTCCGAGATTTTGGAACCAATAAGATAACTGCCGATACCGTCCGTCACCTCTACATGTAACTGTCACACATCAATGGGGCTTTTCCTCTTTATCTGCAATTTCCCCAAAAGCCTCATCTGCAGGATAACGTTTCAGGGACAATACAGTTATCAGAGATACAACGTTTTCTCCTCTATGTCTGTAACCGTCTCCCTCTTCCATTTATTTACTAAGTGACAATTTGTTCTCCCATCTCTATAGAATCAAACTTCCTAAAAATCTGCTCCCACGCAACGCGCTTCATAAATATTAGAAACACTGAGAAATGCATCCTCTGTGGCTAAATAGATACAATTAAACTCTCAGGGAGAGAGTTATTGTTTATCTTACAGCGAGGGATAAGGGACGTGGATATTAATCATTCATAAAAGGGGAGGGGGGAACCTGGAGACAGGAAACTAAAAACTACTTATCTCCCTGTAATAATAGATAACTACCTGTAATAATAGATAACACCTTAATATAGATAACAACACTGTAATAAACTACCGTAATAATAATAACTTACTAATAATAGATAACCGCTGTAATAATAGATAACCCCTGTAATAATATATAACTTACCTATAATAATAGATACACCTTAATAATAGATAACAAACCTGTACCATAAAGATACCGTAACTGATACATAACCCTACCCTGACATATAGATAACCTACCTATAATATAGATAACACTGTAATAATAGATACAACCTGTAATAATAGATAACACCTGTAAATAATAGATATCCTACTGTAATAAATAGATAACACCTGTAATATAGATCACACCTTTATAGAGATACACCCTGTAATATGATACCTATCTGTAATATAGATTAAACACTTGTAATAATAGATAACACCTGTTAAAAACCTACGTAATAATAGATAACACCTGTATAATAGATAACTTGTACCTAAATAAGCTAGACACTGAAACTAGATACACCTAATAATATAACCTGTAATAATAGATAACCACCTGTAATATATGATACCTACCTGTAATAATAGCTAACTACCTGTAATAAGATACAACCTTAATAATAGATAACCTGTACTAATAGATACCTCAGATAAATATGAATAAAATACTCCTGTAATATAGATACTTACCTGTAATAATGATAACTACTGTACTAAGAAACTGAAATATAGATAACCTACCCTATATAATAGATAACCTACCTGTATATTGATTACTTAAAGTAATAATGATAACCTACCTGTAATAAAAGAAAAGAAGATAACCTACCTTTACTAACCTGTATAATAGATAACCCCTGATACAATAGATAACCTACCTGATAATAATAGAAACTCTACCTGTAATAGCTATAGTAATAACTAACTACCTACTAATAATAGATAACCCTAACTACTATGATACTAATACTACCGAATAATAACTTACCCTGTAATAATAGATACCTACTAAGAATAATAACCACCTGTAAATAATAGATAACACCGTAATTAATAGATAACCTACCTGATAATAGAACGACTATAAGATAACCGACCTGTATCTAGATAACTGATAAATAACACCTTAAAACCTACCTGTTAATAATAGATACACCTGTGAATAATAGATAACCCTACCTATAATATAGAATAACACCTGTATAATAGATCTAACGTAAGATATCACCTGATAATAATAACCTGATAACCCACCTGTAAATAATAGATACACCTGTATATAATCACCTACTATGATAAATACAACCTGTAATAATAGATAACACCAAACACCTGAATAACTACTATAGATACCGCTGTAATAATAGTATAACTACCTATAAACACCTGTAATAATAGATAAACCTGTAATAATAGATAACACCTGTAATCAGAAACCTACCTGTAATAATCACCGATAATAGATCTACCTATTATACACTGTAATAAGATAACACCTGTCAATAGATAACACCTGTAATAATAGTACTAAACCTGTAAAACTAAGATAACTACCTGTAAAGAAAGACGATCCTTCTTAATAATAGATAACTTACCTTAATAAATAGATAACACCGTAAATAATAGATAACTACGTAAATGACTCCTGTAACTAGATAGACTTAACATATAAACACTGTAATAATAGATACCCTATAAAGCCCTCGTAATAATAGATACACTACCTGTAATATAGATTAACCTACCTGATTAATATGATTACCCCTCCCTTAAACTAGATACTACTAATCTGATAACCTACCTGTAATAAGAGATCCTCACGTGATAATAATAGATAACCTACCTAATATAGATAATACCGAATAATAACCTACCTGAATAATAGATAAAACTACCTTAAATATCTCTGTAATAATAGATACACTTAAACATTACACTTAATCAAGTAAGTATAGCTATAATCATTATCCTGTATAATAGATAAAACCCTACCTGATAATAGCATACTACCTAATAGTTCCTGTAATAATTATAACCTAAAAAAGAACTACTATAATAACATATATTAAAAGATAACCTACTGTAGAATCTACATAGATTTTACCCTACCTTTAATAATGAGGTACACCTACCTAAAAATATACATTATGCACCTTAACTTAGATATCTACTTGTAATAAAGGTAACCGTACCTATACATAATACCTTATACCTGTAATAACAGATAATGATACCCTACCTATAAAAATCACATTAGTCTACTGTAATAAGATAATAATAACTCTACCTATATAATCATTATCTACCTGTAATAATAAAGTACCTACCTATAATAATCATTATCCTACCTGTAATAATAGGTAAACCTACCTATAATAATACATTATACTACCTGTAATAACTACCGATAAATAAACCTACCTATAATATCTTACCAACCTACTAACTGTAATAATAGGCTTACCTACCTGTAGTAGAATACCTGATACTAATTATCACCTGTAGGACTCAATAGAAGATTACCTACCTATAATAAACATTAATCCCTGTAATATAGATAGAAACCTAACCTATAATATACATATCTACCCTTTAATAATAGATACTTATAACCTACCTATAATAATACTTATCTACCTGTAATAATAGATCAGATAACCTACCTATCATAAACTTATCTACCTGTAAATAATAGATAAGAACCTACCTATACTAATACTTTCTAACCTGTAATAGGTTACCTCCCTGTACAATAGATTACTACTTACCTGTAATAAAGTTTTACACCTGTTAATAACTGTAATAATAAGAGTTTTTTTTACCTACATGTACTAGATCACCTACCTGTAGTAATGATTACCCACCTGTATACTGCAAATAATAGATTACCTACCCTTATTAATATCTTTCTGTGGATCTAGGAACATTTTATAGCTAATCAAGCAAAAGAATTTTACCTTTCCTACCAAAAGCATAGTAATAATATAGTATATTAATAGTAATTGTAGTATGGAATAGAATAGCAATAGTATGGTATGGAATAGTATAGTAATAATATAGTATATTAATAGTAATTGTAGTATGGAATAGAATAGCAATGCTTTTGGTAGGAAAGGTAAAATTCTTTTGCTTGATTAGCTATAAAATGTTCCTAGATCCACAGAAAGATATTAATAAGGGTAGGTAATCTATTATTTGCAGTATACAGGTGGGTAATCATTACTACAGGTAGGTGATCTAGTACATGTAGGTAAAAAAAACTCTTATTATTACAGTTATTAACAGGTGTAAAACTTTATTACAGGTAAGTAGTAATCTATTGTACAGGGAGGTAACCTATTACAGGTTAGAAAGTATTAGTATAGGTAGGTTCTTATCTATTATTTACAGGTAGATAAGTTTATGATAGGTAGGTTATCTGATCTATTATTACAGGTAGATAAGTATTATTATAGGTAGGTTATAAGTATCTATTATTAAAGGGTAGATATGTATATTATAGGTTAGGTTTCTATCTATATTACAGGGATTAATGTTTATTATAGGTAGGTATCTTCTATTATCCTACAGGTGTAATCTTATGGTAGGTTCTACGTAGGTAGGTAACCTATTATTACAGTTGTAAGTGTAAACTTTAAGGTAGGTATTATTTTATCGTAGGTAACTATTACAGGTAATAATGTTATTATTATAGGTAGGATTATCCTATTATTACAGGTGGTAGAGATAATGATTATTATAGGTAGGTACTTATTATTACAGGTTAGAAATGTATTATGATAGGTAGAGTTATTATTATCTTATTACAGGTAGATCTAATGATTTTTATAGGTAGGGTATCATTATCTGATTATTACAGGTATAAATGTATTATTAAGGTCGGTTACCTATTATTACAATATATCATTAGTTAAGTGCATAATGTATATTTTTAGGTAGGTTACTCATTATTAAAGGTAGGGTAAAATCTATGTAGTTTTACAGGTAGGTTATCTTTTTTATTAAATGATTATAGTGTACTTTATAAAGGTTAATAATTATTAGCGTGGAACTATACGGTAGATATCTAATTATAGGTAAGGGACTTATCTATTATTACAGGGTAATGTTATTGCTAGTATCTTATCTATGATTACAGTAGTAATGATTGTGGTATCTATTATTACAGTAGTATCTTAAGAGTATTTATCTATTATTAGGTCGGTATTATACGTAGTTATCTATATTAGGTAGGTTATCTATTTTACAGGTCAGGTCTCTCTATTACAGGTAGGTTATCAGATTAGTAGTATCTAGTATTACAGGAGTGTAATCTATATTATAGGTAGGTTAATCTAATATTACTAGGTAAGTATCTATTATTACGAGGTCAATAAGGGTATCTATTATTACAGGTAGTTCTATTAGTTAGTCGGTTATCATATTACAGAAGCTTATAGTTATCTATTATTAGGTAGTTATCTATTTATGTACAGGAAGTTATCATTATTAAAAGGTGTCTTTCTTACAGGTAGGTTATCTATATTACAGGTTGTACTATTATTACAGGTAGTTATCTATTGACAGGTGTATCTACTATTACAGGTGTCATATAGAGGTAGTTTTTATCGGTTTTATTATTACAGGTAGGTTTCTATATTACAGGTGTTATCTATTATTACAGGTTGTATACTATTATTACAGGTATTTTTTATAGGTGTTATATATTATTACAGCGTGTTATCTATATTAAGGTAAGTTATCAGGTTTGGTGTTATCTATTATTACAGGTGATGTTTATCTAGGTAGTGATCTATAGTACAGGTGTATCTATTATTTACAGGTGGTTATTCAGTTATTATTACCAGGTGTTCTTCAGTGTGGATCTATTATACAGGTGTTATTCTATATTATAGGTGGTATCTATTATTCACAGGTGTATCTATTATAAAGGTAGGTTTTTAAGCGTGTACTTATTCAGTTATTATGATTACAGGTGGTTATCTTATAGGTCGTATTATATTAAGGTAGGTTATCATTAATTAGGTGTTATCTATTATTTACAGGTCGGTTATTATTCTAGAGGTTATCTATTATTACAGGGTAGTTTTATTACGTAGGTTATCTAGTATCGAGCTTAGTAGGGTTATCTATTATTAAGGTAGTTAGTTAGTTTATACAGTATTAGCTTTTACAGTGTAGGGTATCTATTATTATAGGTAGGTTATCTATTGACGGGGTTATCTATTATTACGTATTATTATAGGTAGGTTATCTTCGTGGTTTCTTTGTTACAGGTAGGTTATCATTATTACAGTAAGTAATCAATATCAGGTAGGTTATCTATATATATAGGTAGGTTATCTATGATTTCGAGTCTTAGAAGAGTTATCTATTATTACAGGTAAGTATCTATTATTCACAGAGTTTTTATCAGGTATTTACTGAGTATCTATTAGGTACAGGTTATCTATTATTAAGTGTTATCTATATGTACAGGTAGTTATCCTATTATTACAGGTTAGGTTATCATATATTACAGGTAGGTTATCTATTATTACAGGTTATATTATTAGGTTATCAGGTATTCAGTGTCTATTATTATAGGTCAAAGTTATCTATTATTACAGGTGTTCTATCTATTATTACGGTAGGTTTAGTTAACAGGTGTTATCTATTATTAAGTGTTATCTATTATTACAGATAGGTATCATTATTACAGGGGTTATCTTTAGTAAAGGTAGTTATCTATATTACAGGTGTTATCTTTATTACAGTGTATCTATTATTTACAGGTGTTATCTATATTACAGGTTGTTAGTCTATTATTACAGTGTTATCTAGTTATTATAGGTAGGTATCTATATGTCAGGGTAGGTGATTATGTATTCAGTTACAGGTACTTTATGGTAACAGGTTGTTATCTATTATTACAGGTGTTATCTATTATTATAGGGTAAGTTATATATTATACAGGGGTTATCTATTATTACAGGGTTATTATTTTATGGTAAGTTATTATTATTACAGGTAGTTTATTAACAGTGTTGTTATCTAATATTAAGGTGTTATCTATTATTACAGGTAGAGTTATCTATTATTACAGGAGAATAGTCGTTTTTTAGTTTCCTGTCTCCAGGTTCCCCCCTCCCCTTTTATACATGATTAATTCCAGTCCCTTATCCCTCGCTTGTAAGATAAAATATAACCTCTCTCCCTGAGAGTTTAATGTATCTATTTAGCCACAGAGGATGCATATTTCTCAGTGTTTCTAATATTTAGGAAGCGCGTTGAGTGGGAGCAGATTTTAGGAAGTTTGATTACTATAGAGGGGAGAACAAATTGTCACTTAGTAAATAAATGGAAAGGGAGCGGTTACAGACATAGAGGAGGAAAACGTATCTCTGATAACTGCTATTGTCCCTGAAACGTTTCCTGCAGATGAGGCTTTTGGGGAAGATTGCAGATAAAGGAAAAAGCCCATTGATGTGTGAACAGTTTACCATGTAGCAGGTGACGGACGGATGGGCCAGTTCATCTATTGGTTCTCAAAATCTCGGATCTTGCCAATGACCTGTGTGAGTTTGCATTACCCCCAGAGACACCAGCTAATGTGGGATAGATCTGTAATTTGGGGGTAAGGGAACCCAACAAAAGGGGCCGACCCCCAAAATATAGTTTGTATGTGGGTAACGCAATCAACTAGAGGTTCATCCCAGATTTGCCACAATGGTAGCCAGCCATGGGGTGCATTGCACCAGGAGTGAGTCTGTATTAATTGGATAATAAAATGTTTCATTCATATTTGGGCTGTATATATTTACAACCATACTGCCCATTAGCCTATTGTATCGTCCTGCGCTTCAGTATAATTAAGGGACTAAAGGGAGAGTTAAGCACAAATATATGCGTTCTCAATAAAATCAATTTTACCATGAGCATAATCTAATAGTGTCCGTTCAGTCACTGCCCTGGGTGATTCAGTTGCTCAGTAGAGATCTGAGCATGTTTGACCCATTCAACAGCCAATCGTTAGAGTACTGTTAGGGGACATTCCAAGGAAGCGGTGCATGCTGTGGACTGACACAGATCCTATAATGTCAGCTCATAAAGCATGTCAAAATATAAAATCCACTGGGGGGGGGGGTTCAGAGCGTAGCTACCAGGGGTGCAGGGGGTTGACTGCACCAGGGGCCCTTGCCAAGAGTGCCCATTTTGTGCTAAGGTTCCAAAAACCAGTCTGTGTGCCAATGTTTTATCAGTGGTCTGTATACAAAGCATTTTTACCATTGTCTGTGTGCCAAGCATGAACCAGTCTGTGTGCCAACTATTTTATCAGTGGTTATATACAAAGCATTTTACCACTCTCTGTGTGCCAAGCATTGAACAGTCTGTGTGCCAACTATTTTACCAGTTTGGTTATATACAAAGCATTTTACCAATGATTATTTGGTTTGCAGTGCCGATTGTGTTTGCGAGCGGTTTGTTGGGGGGCCCTGCCCATATTTTTGCATCAGGGCCCATAAGTCTGTAGCTACGCAAATGTTTTTTTTTTTCAGAAACAAAAGCATTATGTAGAATACCTAGATACATGTATTATAAACAGGCACTTCTAGGGTTTCTGCTGCCGGAGCCAAGCTTTTGGCAGGGGTGCCACCTGAGACAAATGTCTCACTCTGCCTAATGGTAGAAGTGGCCTGTTAATAAACAAACTAAAAATATGATTTACACTGAACTTCTCCTTTTAAATGAAGGTAACCACAGAATCTCTGTAGTTCAAGTCACACGTAACTTTGGTTAGGAATCACTTAAAAGCTGATCAATGGTTTTTAGGTGGGTTGTGAGTATCTTTCATTCTGTAAATTATAAAGATTGCGTATCATTCATCATCCCTGTAAAAACTATGCTCGTGTAGTCTGGGTGACTTACTAGTTACCATGAATCCTACACCTAGGAAACTTAAGAGAAGGTTACCCACAAAATCAAGCAGCTCAGCGTTACAGCAGTAGAACGTAACGAGCCAATTGCGTCTAGAAAGACGGCGCCACGGGCAAATTCATTTTAAAATCGATTTGAAGTTTGCAGTTTGTAAAAAAGGTTTTATAAGTAGGTTTGTGTTTGCCCTTAAAACATAAGCGCCTTCAAGGGAGACAGGTCGGGCTTAAGAGTGCAGTGTGTGGTGAAGGATAGGAAATAAAATCTGAGGAGGGGAATTCATTAGTTAAGGAGAATCTGCAGCCCAGGGACTGTCAGTGGCCTGGATAAGAAACGGCGCTCAGGCAGCAGATAGAATTCTACGTCTGGGCACTACAGTAGGTGAGAGAGCCTTCAACTGAAAACAGGCAGCGCGAGCAGAGAGGAAAACAGATTAGAGCGCAGGGAAGGGAACATTGTAGACCACGGATATAGCCATGGGGATAGACTCCTATATATTAGTAATAGGGGGTTAAAGTCTGGCCAGGGGCACCCATAGGTTTTCCGAATCGAAGATAAGTTATGAATCCCAGACAAGGACAGGTGTGTGAGAATTCCGACCAGTAGAAGATAACGGGATATCGTCCCTGCAGAGGGCGCTCCGATTATGAATATAATGAGTAAAACGGGTGACAGGTCTCCAGAGTGCTAGATATAAATTAGAATCACGACTTGGGGGTCTATGGGATCGTGAGATATTTCGGGGCTGTATAGTAAACAGATTTTACAATATCAACCTCAGCTCCCCTGCAGCCCAAAACATAGAATATAAATGTGTGACTTTAAGACCTTAATTTCAGGGGTTTGCGCGAGTCACGCAGACAGGACAGCATAAGCGGGTTATCCAATAAAAGTTCTTATCATTTAAAATGGTGCTAATTTTGCCCCAACCAATCATATGTTAGCTTTCAAATGTTAATAAAGATCTGATTGGTTGGGGCAAATTAGCACCATTTCCCCTACCAATCAGAGTTAGTTTTCAAATGTTAAATAAGATATGATTGGTTGGGGCAAAAATAATACAATTTTTTACAATAAGAACTTTTATTGAAATTTATTGTCTCTCCCTAACGTTCTGTCAATCGGATTGGCTCATGGCATCTTTATCGAGATTCTGTATTCCTGACAGATTCCTTCCCGTCTTCATTCGCATCCGGGAATTTTCGTTAATCAAAACGGTTACTTTAGCTTGTCAATCATTCTATTTCCTACTGTCTGTCCATTTGTATAAGAACAAATAGGGTCCATGGTGGCATCTGTGTGATACCTGGTGTTGTGTAGTACATATGACTAACACAGGCGTACATGTGTGCACACGGTCAATGATGAGGACAGGAGAATGTAAAGTAGATTATCCATATGGCAACCTCCTCAATGTCCCGGGATCCATCCCTGATAAACACAATCCCTTTATAATTCGGAAATGCACACAGCATCTGGCAACAATAAGAAGTGCAAAGTTGAATATGTGATTATTTTTCCGCAACCAATCAGAGTTTAGATTTTATGTGCAGGTAGATAAACATCTGATTGGCTGCCAGTAAAATAATATCCCCTTTATTACATCCGCCCTGGGATCTAATTGGACAGCTCATCATGCTGGGGAGATGGGGATGGGTGGGTTGAGAGACTTTTTGATTCAGAATACATGAATAATCAGCAAGTTATAAACCATAGCGATACTTATGTAACATATATTATAGGTGTGGTTCATCTCTCTTATAATGTATCTGTGATACCCGTCCAAAGACGTAAAGATCATATTCAATTTACACATCAAAGACTTCAAAGGCCCTGAACTCCTCACAGAAATCAATTCAACCCATAGAGATTAAAACCAAAACTCTGAGGTCTGTCCTCTGTCACACGCGTGTTAACCTCGGCTAACATACATACCAATCCTCTGTCACACAGTTTACACTCTGGTACACAATACACTACAATCCTCTGTCACACACATGTTACACTCCTGGACTACACATACATACAATCCTCTGTCACACGCGTGTACACTCTGGTACACATACATTACATCCTCTGTCACACACGTTAATCCTGGCTCACATAACATACAATCTCTGTCACAACGCGTGTTACACTCCTGGCTACAATACATACAATCCTCTGTCACACAGTGGTACACTCTGGCTACACATACATACAATCCTCGTCACAACTTGTTACACTCTGGCTACACATACATACAATCCTCGTCACACACTGGTACCTCCTGGCTAACATACATACAATCCTGTCACCACACGTTACACCCTGGCTACACATAATTACAATCGCTGTCACACATGTGTTACACTCTGGCTACACATACATACAATCCTCTGTCACAACCGTGTTACACTCCTGGCTACACATACATACAATCCTGTCACACGTGTTACACTTGGTACCACATACATACAATCTCTGTCACACTCGTTACACTCCTGGCTACACATACATACAATCCTCTGTCACACACGGTTACACCTCCTGGCTACACATACATACAACCTCTTGTCAACAGCGTTACACTCCGGGCTCGACACATACATACCATCCTCTGTCACACGCGTGTTACTCCTGGCTACACATACATACCTCTTGTCACACTGTTAAATCCTGGCTACACTACATACAATCCTCTGTCACACGGTGTTAACACTCCTGGCTACACATACAACAATCCTGTCACACGTTAAATCCTGCTAACATACATACATCCTCTGTCACCACGCGGTTACACTCCCTGGCTACAATACCATACAATCCTCGTCACAACGTAACTCCTGGCTCACATACATACATCCTGTCACGGTACCTCCTGGCTACACATACATAACAATCCTCTGTCACAGCGTACGTTACATCCTGGGCTACACATTACATACAATCCTCTGTCACCGGTTACACACTTGGCTACACATACATACATCCTGTCACACGCGGTTAAACTCCTGGCTCACATACATACCATCTCTGTTCACATACGTTACAATCTGGCTTACACATACATACAATCCTCTGTCACAACGTCGTTACACTCCTGGCTACACATACATACAATCCTACTGTCACCGAGTGTTACACTCTGGCTACACTACATACAATCCTCGTCACATAGTTACACTCCTGCTAACACATGACATACAATCCTCTGTCACACACGTTACACTCTGGCTACACATACATACAATCCTCTGTCACACACGTTACACTCCTGGCACACATACATACAATCCTCTGTCACACACGTTACACTCATGGCTACACATTACATACAATCCTCGTCACACACGTTACACTCCTGGCTACAATACTTACAATCCTCTGTCACACATGTACACTCATGGCTTACACATACATACAATCCTGTCACACGTTACATCCTGGCTACCATACTACAATCCTCGTCACACAGTACACTCCTGGTACACATACATACAATCCTCTGTCACCAACGTTACACTCCTGGTACACCAAAACATCCTGTCACACACGTTACACTCCTGGCTACACATACATACAATCCTCTGTCACACACGTACACTCATGGCTACACATACATACAATCCTCTGTCACACACGTTACACTCCGGCCTACACAACATACAATCCTTGTCACAACGTTACACTCCTGGAAACATACATTACAATCCTCTGTCACATACGTTACACTCCTGGCTACAAAGACATACAATCCTCTGTCACATACGTTCACCCTGGCTACACATACATACATCCTCTGTCACATACGTTACACTCCTGGCTACACATACATACAAATCCTCTGTCACACACGTTACACTCCTGGCTACAATACATACATCCTTGTCACACAATGTTACCAAGTATTACACTCCTGGCTTTATAGCAACATACGGACCAAACATAAACGTTCCATTTATTAGCCTGGGTTCCCCATATCCTATATGGATCTTATTCTTTCCGTTATCCTAAATTCCAGGAATTTCAGCACGTCCCACCAGCAATCAATGTGCTTATACTATTTTTTTACAGCTGCACTATAATAACATTTCTTTGTATTTTTCCTTGTTTAAAACATTCCCAAGGCTCCGTTCCCGCGGAATTAGACTCGCTCGCTGCTAAATGATACAGAGGAACAGAGGGAATTAGCAGATTATCCTCTTTCTGAAACGTTGGAATTTAAATGCCATAACTGAGCAGCATGGATAAAATTACATTAATCACCCCACTTGTCTGTCAATTCTTGGGTCGAATTCATATGTTGAAGCATCGTCAAATAGAGGGCGATATTGTGACCCCGCCTACACGCCAATATAGTACTGTAGGTCTCTCTCATATAATACACAGGACACGACACCATGAAGTGGATATAGACAAAGTAAAGGGAGGGAGAATACACTAATATGTATAGTAGATACAGTATGTAAATATGAAAGGGACGTAGGGCTGATTATTCCTACTCCCGATATATTTTTCATCTGCCAGGTTAGTGTCATGGGCTTCCTTTAAAAAGATTTTGCTGAAGCAATAAGGAATCATGGCAGAAGCAGTTTACTTTGTACTCCCCACAGATCAATATAGGGAGGTAGAAATCACCAATTCATGTGGACTGGCATAGCAGTGTAGATGTTGTTACGGATTTTGCAAAGGCTTTGATACAGTCCCCCTAGGGATAATGAATAAGCTGGATGAGTTTCTACAACAAGGAAGTTACAAGTGTACTGGTATGATACATAAAGTAGAGTTGGGAAAGGTTTGTCAATGTGAGAACGGTATAATAAAGCTATGGACTGTCTTCCGTGGATGTTGTTATGGCAGGGTTCATTGGTCAGTTTAATAAAAAGCTGGATGAGTTTCTACAAACAAGGAATGTTACAAGTTACTGGTATTGATAAATAAAGTAGAGTGTGGGAAAGGGTTTATCACTGTGAGAACGGAGTAAAGCTATGGAACTGTGCTTCCGTGGACGTTGTATGGCAGGTTCATTGGTCAGTTTAATAAAAAGGCTGGATGAGTTCTACAAAAAGGAATGTTACAAGTACTGGGATTGATACATAAAGTAGAGTGGGAAGGGTTGTCACGTGTGAGAACGGTAAAGCATGGAACGGTCTTCCAGTGGATGTTGTTATGGCAGGTCATTGGTCAGTTAAAAAAAAGCTGGATGAGTTCTACAACAAGGAATTTACAAGTTACTGGGATGTGTACATAAAGTAGAGTTGGGAAAGGGTTTGTCACGTGTGAGAACGGGTAAAGCTATGGAACTGTCTTCCAGTGGACATTGTTATGGCAGGTTCATTGGTCAGTTTTTAAAAAAAGCGGATGAGTTTTACAAACAAGGAATGTTACAAGTTAATGGGATTGATACATAAAGTAGAGTTGGGAAAGGGTTTTGACTGTGAGAACGGTAAAGCTATGGAAACTGTCTTCCAGTGGACGTTGTTATGCAGGTCATTGGTCAGTTTAATAAAAAGCTTGATGAGTTTCTACAAACAAGGAATGTTACAAAGTTTATGGTATTGATACATAAAGACGAGTTGGGAAAGGGTTGTCACTGTGAGAACGGTAATAAAGCTATGGACTGTCTTCCAGTGGACGTTGTTATGGCAGGTTCATTGGTCAGTTTAATAAAAGCTGGATGAGTTCTACAAACAAGGAATGTTACAAGTTAATGGTATGATACATAAAGTAGAGTGGGAAAGGGTTGTCACTGTGAGAACGGTAAAGCTATGGAAACTGTCTTCCAGTGGGACGTTGTTATGGCAGGTTCATTGGTCAGTTTAATAAAAGCTGGAGAGTTTCTACAAACAAGGAATGTTACAAGTACGGGATTGATACATAAGTAGAGTTGGGAAAGGGTTGTCACTGGAGAACGGGTAAAGCTATGGAAACTGTCTTCCAGTGGACGTTGTTATGCAGGTTCATTGGTCAGTTTAATAAAAAGCTGGGATGAGTTTCTACAAACAAGGAATGTACAGTTACTGGTATGATACATAAAGTAGAGTTGGGAAAGGGTTTGTCAGCGTGAGAACAGTAAAGCTATGGAACTGTCTTCCAGTGGACCGTTTTATGGCAGGTTCATTGGTCAGTTTAATAAAAAGCTGGATGAGTTCTACAAACAAGGAATGTTACAAGTTACATGGGGATTGATACATAAAGGAGAGTTGGGAAAGGGTTTGTCACTGGTGAGAACGGTAATTAAAGCTATGGAACGTTTCCAGTGGACGTTGTATGGCAGGTCATTGGGTCAGTTTAATAAAAAGCTGGGGAGTTTCTACAAACAAGGAAGTGTACAAGTTACTGGGATTGATACATAAAGTAGAGTTGGGAAAGGGTTTGTCATGTGAGAACGGTATAACGTATGGAACTGTCTTCCAGTGGACGTTGTTATGGCAGGTCATTGGTCAGTTTAATAAAAGATGGATGAGTTTCTACAAACAAGGAATGTTACAAGTTACTGGGATTGATACAATAAGTAGAGTTGGGAAAGGGTTTGTCACTGTGAGAACGGTTACAGCTATGGAAACTGTCTTCAGTGGACGTGTTATGGCAGGTCATTGGTCAGTTTATAAAAAGCTGGATGAGTGTTCTACAAACAAGGAATGTTAAAGTTTACTGGGATTGATACATAAAGTAGTTGGGAAGAGGTTTGTCACTGTGAGACGGTAAAGCTATGGAACTGTCTTCCAGTGGACGTTGTATATGGCAGGTTCATTGGTCAGTTTAATAAAAGCTGGATGAGTCTTTCTACAAACAAGGAATGTTACAAGTTACTGGTATTGTACATAAAGTAGAGTTGGGAAAGGGTTTGTCACTGTGAGAAAGGTAAAGCTATGGAACTGTCTTCCAGTAGACATGTTATGGCAGGTTCATGGCCAGTTTAATAAAAAGCTGGATGAGTTTCTACAAACAAGGAATGTTACAAGTTACTGGGATGATACATAAAGTAGAGTTGGAAAGGGTTTGTCACTGTGAGAACGGTAAAGCTATGGAACTGTCTTCCAGGGATGTTGTTATGGCAGGGTTCATTGGTCAGTTTAATAAAAGCTGGATGAGTTTCTACAAACAAGGAATGTTACAAGTTACTGGTATTGATACTAAAGTAGAGTTGGGAAGGTTGTCACTGTGAGAACGGTAAAGCTATGGAAACTGGTCTTCCAGTGGATGTTGTTATGCAGGTTCATTGGTCAGTTTAATAAAAAGCTGGATGAGTTTCTACTAACAAGGAATGTTACAAGTACTGGTATTGATAACATATAGTTGGGAAAGGGTTGTCACGTGTGAGAACGGTAAAGCTATGGAAACTGTCTTCCAGTGGACGTTGTTATGCAGGTTCATTGGTCAGTTTAATAAAAAGCTGGATGAGTTTCTACAAACAAGGAATGTTACAAGTTATGGTATTGATACATAAAGTAGAGTTGGGAAAGGGTTTGTCACTGTGAGAACGGTATAAAGCTATGGAACTGTCTTCCAGTGGACGTTGTTATGGCAGGTTCATAGGACAGTGTATAAAAATAAGATGGATCCTCTGGATCAACTGTTAGGCAGGAAATGTTGTTATTGCGAGTAGGTTGGACTAGATGGATTTATGTCTCTATAAAACCTTAAATACCAATTACTATATATATAGGATTACTATACAATTCTTATACTATTATTATACTATACTATTACTATATGAGTACTATACAATGTGTTACGATACTGAATTATACTATTGTAACATTACTATCTATTCTATTACATATACTAATATACAATTACATTAATTGACATTTGATATACCTATTATACTATATCTATTCTATTATATAACAATTACTATTAATATACTATATTATTACTATACATATTCCAATACCATACTATTGCTATTTCATCCATACTACAATTACTTATTAATATACTATATTATTACTATCTATTCCATACATACTATTGCTATTCTATTCCATACTACAATACTATTAATATACATACTATTATATACTAATTCCATACCATATAATTAATATGAATATACTAATCATGACTATTACTAGTGGACCATTACATATATTGCGGATTCTTTGTATTCCATTACTACAATACTATTAATCGTACTATTAGTATACTATATCTTTATATTCCATACAGGCCATACTATTGCTTTAGTTCTATTCCAACTACAATTACTATTAATAACTATATTATTACTATTATATCCATACCATACTATTGCTATTCTCTTCCAACTACAATTACATTAATTTTACTATATTATTACATATTATTCCATACCATACTATTGCTATTCTATTCATATACTACAATTACTATTAATATACTAATTATCTATATATATCCATACCAACTATTGCTATTCTATTCCATACTACAATTACATTAATATATTACTAATTATTACTATATTATTCCATACCCATACATTGCTATTTTTTTCCTATACTAAAATTACCTCTACTAACTACTATATTATTAATATATGATTCCATGACTGTACCATTGCTATTCTATTTCCATACTACAATTACTATTAAATACATATATTACTATGCTATTCCAACTGTACTATGCTATTCTTTTCCATACTCCAATTACTATTAATATCTTATATTATTACTTACTATTCCATACTTGTAATATTGCATCTTTCCTACTACAATTACTATTAATATACTGATATTATTACTATGCTATTCCATACCATACTATTGCTACTTACAATATAGTTTCATAAAATACTATTCTACCATACTATAATATACTATAAAATGTACATACTATACATACAACTATGGTTCCCCTTAAACATTACAGCAGTGACAGTAGATAAAAATACTGTCAATATTGCATAGGAAAACAGTTACAGTTTCTCTTTCAGCTAACCCATAGGATGACCTTATAATGTGCAAAATGAATCAGCATAAGGAATGTAATGTCGCTATAAGAGCAGTAAATAAGGTAGGATCAGAATGTTGCCCGTTAATGATAAAATATGTGCAATGGTTTAACAGAGAATACGATTTGTGCCACGTATCAGATTAGCCAGTGCAGCGATGTATTGATGTGGTTTAACCCCTGAAACAGCGAACGGGAATCAGTTGCTAAAAGAATCCATTGAGCCAGAATGGCAAATCCCCATTATCAAATATCTGTCACTGGATCAGAAGGTAAGTATGTGAAAATAGGTTGGGTACATTATCTTTACTGGATGGACATGCCCTAATACGGGTCATTCATACATTGTACGACGGCCCAGCTTACAGCATTCACATTGCAGAACGTGACGTATACAGTAGATTGTCATATACATATACAGGTATAATGTACAGAATAATCATTCCAGAGCCGAGCACAAAGTTACCTGAAGGGAGACAGGAAGATTTGTACACAGGCTGTCAGCTACTACAGGATAAGATAGTCAGTCTAGGAGCCCCACAATGTGAGGAACTCTTGGGGTCGTTTCTATAGTGCTGTTGTGGGGAGGCATAGTTAATCCACTCCATTCATGGGGGCATCCATCTGAGGAGCCATAATTTGTACTATCTCCCCAGTCCAAGGAGTTAATTCCCAACACACACCGGCTTGGATCTAAGGCTGGTACACACGGAGGGGACTATTTGTCAGAGGTCGCTGCAATTGGCCGCATTTGCGAACGATCGATCGTGCGGTTTCCATGGGAATTTACTGAACGATGGGATCTTGTGGTTCCCTATGGGAATTTACCGACACGTCCGATCGAACCGTTGTCCATATAAAAATGACTTGGCTTTTTTCCCTTAATTGAAGAACGGGAGGTGTCAGGAGGCAGCATGGACTCGGGTAATTTCTGGGTCTTCTCTTTAAAAACACCTGCAGCATGGCTGAATTAGAATGTTGTTTAAAGGGTATTGCCACCTCCCAAACAAACTTTGTCTGCAACCTTATTGCCCCCCAAAACCAACCTTTGCAGGATTAAACTCTGAAATGTGCTCCTAAATGTACTAATCGAACCTCGTTCCCTTGGCGGCTTCTTCCTTGTTTACGTGCCTTTCGCGTGCACGGAAACTATAGAAGGGGTCGGAAAGGAAACAGCACCTGTAATTGGCCGAGACGCGATGTATCTAGGTCTGGAACAGACTGTCCGCTATAACAAATCCGATTGATGCCCCGTGATATTTTGGTCCATCGGGAAGAAGTATCAGTGGTAAATTTTTGCGAACACCCCTGTATCTTGGTAAGAGATGGTGACAAAGTAATTGTATTAGCAAACCCCAATCAATATAGCTGATGTTAGATTATCTGTGGGTTGATGAAATTCTGCGTACAGTGTCACATACGGGTGCTGGAGGCAAAGTGATCATTGTTATTTAAGCACAAATAACCAAAAAACCATGCCCTGCTGACCACAGTCATATACAAAGTCTACTTCAACGGGTGCACAAGACCCCAACGTTCAACAAGGCTGAAATCCCAGTCTTGAATGGCACTAAAAGTCCTTGCCCTGAAATACCCACTCTATGCCCTGCCACCAAACCTGTCTCCCATCTTCCCGCTCCGACGTTATAGCAGACGAACCTGGTAACCCTGCCTAGAAGAACCCTACCAATACTACTTAGAGACACACTTATTGTTACGTCCGGGATGTACGCCACACCCTAACAATCTTTTGCGGTGGATAATAGTCTACTAATTGCGTAGCAGTGGATGTAGTTTACTTGGATTTTGCCAAGTCGTTTGCTATATGTCACACAGGAGACTTCATCTTAGCTGCGACATTCAGAGGGTTGAGACACAAATCGTCATAAAACAAAACAAAAAAACGCGGTCCCCCTCCTGCTTAAACGTTCAGGCTGGTGGTTGTGTTATGGTTTGGGGGACGATCACAATCCTTATTTCTCTCATTTTAATCTTAGACAACACGCGATATTGAGATCATGGATCTGTACCGGCCTACCATCATTTCCTGAAGATACTCTTTGTCCTGAGGCAGAATAAAAATTATGACCAATTATTAAAAGGCTCCATGATGGCATTGCATGATGAAAAGATACTGCTCATATTTCTCCACATTGTGGATGCCTAATTAAACCTGTCCAAAAATCAGGGGCACTTCTAGGGTCTCTGCTGCCTTAGCCAAACTTTGAATTACCGCCCTTGATTATTTCCAGCGTGCTCCGAAGCCGCTTGTTTAAAGTGGTTGACTCTTTCAGCAGGGCCCTAACTTAACGCAACTAGTCTAACCTTTCCTAACAAACTAACTTAAAGGTAACCTAAATATATAAAATGATTTTAATAAACATATAATTGTATAGGAAAATCCCTTGCCGGGTGCACCTGAGACAAATGTCTCACTCTGCCTAATGGTAGAAGTGACCCTGCCAAACCCCAACTTAATTTTCAGATACTCCAGCCCCAACATGCAAGGAACTTCCACCTAGGCAGATTATTTTAATTCTTTGTAAAACTACCTTCTGCTACAGTCAAATATCCAAATATTCGACAGTCCAGAGCATCTGCTGCCATTTTCCACAGCAAAGGTTTTTTTTTTTTTGCCAATTTGAGTCACTAGGACTCTTCCATTTTTGAAGGGAAGTGATATTAGGGACCCTACTGATATCCCTACTACCTGGTGTTGTTGTTGCTAAGGAACCGTGGTGTATGGACATTAACGGTCTAACAAACCTTATCTTGATAGCAGAGTTGGCATTTTTTCAACCCAGTTCTAATAGTTTACAGAATGATGTGTTTGGCCCCATTACTGCCCTACCCCTCCTGATATAATTTGCACATGTTACCTGCATTACTAATCAGATATGTTAAAGGACAAACTAACTGATTTGATGTACTTCGTGCGCTTCCTCTCCCCAGCAGATGGCGCTGTGGCATGAACGAGCTCCTATATTTTTAAATTAAATATAATTATATACTATCCAGATTTATAAAGTCCACACAAAATGGACATCACCTGTTACCCTGCATTACTATAATCAGATATTTAAAGGGACACTAAACTGATTTGATGTACTTCGTTGCTGCTTCTCTCCCAGCAGATGGCGCTGTGGCATGAACGAGCTCAATCTTTTTAAATTAAATACTATCCAGATTATAAAGTCCACACAAATGACATCACAAGGGACAGTAAAAATAAAAACTCACTGAGTTTCTTACTTTCGCTCCTGGTTTTATTGAAGATCGGGAGGTAAGACAACCGCTCCTTTACCCTCCGTACTTCAATAAAATTGAATAGCCCCAAAGTTGTTTTTCCCAGTGGAGATTCCCTTTAAAAAACAAAAGGTGACTTATTAGTTATCTATACCGCAACCCAATTGCTATTTAGCAATCCCCTCCTCCCTCTGCTCACAAGCTTTTTTTAAGCTTGTGCATGTTGCAGGAGGCAGCAGGTTAAAAAGCCGTCAATCCTGCTGTGATGTCAGTGTCACGTGATGATTGACTGCATGGAGGGAGCCATCTTACTTGCCATAATGGAGGAATTATTATCCTTAAATATTCGCTTAGTAATGCAGGTTCTGTACAAATAAAACCCGGACACTATGTTACATAGTTCCATACAAATTACCCCCAGGACACTATGTTACATTTTCTGTAACAATACCCCCAGGACCACTATTTAACAATAGGTCTGTTACCAATTACCCCCAGGACACTATTTAACATAGTTCTGTACAAATTACCCCCAGGACACTATGTTACATGTCTGTACAAATTACCCCCAGGACACTATTTAACATAGGTTCTGTACAAATTACCCCCAGGACCCCTATTTAACATAGTTTGTACAAATTACCCCGGACCTTACATAGTGTAGTACCCCCAGGGCATATTTAACATAGTTCTGTACAAATTACCCCCAGGACACTTTTTAACACAGTTCTGTACAAATTACCCCCAGGACACTATTTTAAAACGTTCTGTTAAATTACCCCCAGGACACTATTTAACATAGCTCTGTAAAATTACTCCCAAGTACACTATTTAAACATAATTCTGTAGAAATTACCCACCAGGGCACTATTTATGTGGTACAAGAAAGAAACCAGGACATTTAGGGGCCCAAAATGCCTTATCACATACAAGTCATCTGAAAAGAGTTTTTTCTGGTGGTTCAGTTGATTTTAATTATAATCAAATAAAATAAAGAACTAATTAAAATCAAGGCCCAGGACTGCCCTGCTCATCTTATTAAATCCATTCGATTGCAAATGACATTTACACCTTCTGAACATTTCTTTATGCCTGGGACTTCTTTTAAATCAAACCCGCTTAACGGAACAACCAGCAACAGACAGAGAAAATTCACGTTGTCCATCGAGACATGAGCAAAAAAAGTTATTTTTATTTTTATTTCCATAGGACCCAGAAGATCTTAATGGTCTATATAGCTTTCTCTGGTTCTTGAGACTTGACCAGGATCAGAAGACATCAGGACGAGTTAAGGCCCAAAGACATAGATATATAAGAAGGTGGGAAGACGCCAGGCAGCTCGGTAAAATTACACTCACAAATTATGAAAGGCAATAGTGGATTTCACATTTCCAATTTTCGTCCCGGGGGCAGCAATGTGGATTTTAAAGGGTATCTCCACTGGTTAAAAACACCTTTGGGATTCAGTTAGGGGTGTGTTCCTAGAGTTTTGACACCTGAAACAAAATTTTAAATGACGCGCAGACAGGGGGCGACACACTGAATGGGCGTGGCTTCATCATGGAACATAGACATGCCTTATGAGGTTGGTGTGGTGGGCTGACTTAAAGAATGGTGAACTGGAGGGCCGACTTAACACTGATTGTGGACTGGTGTCAAATGGCATTGAGGAAGGAGGGATTTTTTTTAACTGCCGCCTTTTAAGTGTTCCTCAGGGGGGCCCTGAGCAATGTTTCAGTTTGCTCATGGTAGGGGACCCCTGGATTCAGTTTATTAAAGAAAAGGGTAAGGAGCTGTGACCTCCCAATCATGTTTTCCAAGGAGAACTAAGAGTAGAAATAAGGGATTCTTATTACTTTCTACCAAACATGCACTGCGGAATCCATTTCTATTCTGAAGGTCTGTGGTTTTTTAGCCGAATGTTAATTCATTTTTGACTGTGTGGCCTCGGTTTAGAGATGTGTCACGGTCAGTCATATGAGGGTGCACAGATTGTATTTTGTTGTAAGCTGATGAGAAAAGAACCTTAACTGAACGGAGTTCTAGAGTCTATTTTAGAGTTAGTTTGCCGTTCATGAAACGAGCCCTCATTGGAAATGGATTGTCTGCAATTATAAACAAATATAAATGTATTCACGCAACTATTCTTGGCCAAAAATCCCTATTTCTCCTGAGCGTTGCTGCTTCCCTGAAATCGCAGACGATAAGATGATAAACCCATTCCGTCACGTCAATAACAGATCATGGACCAGGCACGAAATCCTTATACATATAATTTTATTTACAAAGGCCACACGAAGCAGGCCGCCCTCAGTATGGGGGTTTGAATATAGTAAGAAGCACATGGGGTGCAGTGGGAGTGGAATGCCAATGTAAGTAGTCCGTAGATACTCGAGTTATAACCTTTCAGGCTGTAAAATCAGGTTTATACTCCAGTCAGTAAACTAACCTTGCAATCCGCAGTGCTCGCTCATTCCTTACTGGCGTGCCGTCTGACGGCCCCTGCCCAGCGTAGTGGCGGTAGTAGTGATATCAGCCCCAGTACAGGGAAAATGAGCGACCACTGCCGGGTTGCTAAAGACGTTACCGTACAGACTGCAGATGCACAGAAGAGAGCCCACAGATGGATGAACACCGGAGAAAGCCCACAGAAGGTACCCACTAAAACTGAGTGGGAGGAGGGTGAGGGTGTTAGATGTTTTGAAACTACCAAATCCCAGCGACTAAGCATGCTGAGAGTTGTAGTTACAAAACATCTGGAGTGACAAGCTTTAGTTGTCTTTAAATGAACATCAGAATTCAACAGTAATATCCATATCCAGTATGACTATTACTGTATGGGAATTCTGCTGTCGATTTAAAGGGCAACTAAAGCCTCAAAACAAACAAACCAGAAGGCAGTAGGGTCATAATTCTACCTGACTGATACTCGAGTCATCACTTTATTAGTTTTTTTTAGTAAAATTGGGTACTCGGTTATACTCGTCGGTTTATACTCGAGTACATACGTAATACGTCATAAGCAAGTTACATTAATTACAAACCTCACAGATCCGCCTAGTCTTAGTCCAAATTATTGGAACCCCTGGGGTTTCGAAACGTTTGCACAGACTTATTAGATTTTTCCCTGGCAAAACCATTAATTATTTAATTTAAGCTTTTAAGATTAATGGAAGATTAATTAATGATGCGTCATATAGAAACAAAGGGATTATAGTAGGATGTATGGGGGGGACATGTACTTTATAGCAGTGTACAGAAACCTTAATTATCATCCACCAGACCAGTTCTTAAAGTGATAAAAGCCACAATGAGTATATTCTCTGTTATTGTCATTTCTAATCTCAAAATACTCAGCCCTGCCACGTGTCTGTCTTAAAATAGATAATGGTACCAGCTATCTCTTTAATGCTGAACCGATTTACAGCCCTACCACTCTACAGCCCCCTGCTGCTCTACATACAGCCCCCTACCCACTCTCACAGACCCCCACCCCTGTACATACAGCCCCCCTGCCCCTGCTACATACAACCCCCTACCGCTCTACAGCCCCTTACCACTACAGCACTCTGCTGCTCTACAGCCCGCTGCCGCTCTGTAGCCCCCCGTCCCTCTACATACAGCCCCCTACTGCTCTACACCCCCCTGGCTCTCTACAGCCCCCTACCACTCTACAGCCCACCCCCCCCTCTAAGCCCCCTGACCCTCTAGCATACAGCCCCCCCGCTGCTCTACAGCACCCCCTGATCTATTAACAGCCCCCCCCTGATCGCTTAACACCCCCCCTGCCACTCTAAAGCCCCCCACCCCTCTACTACAGCCCCCCTACGCTCTACAGCCCCCCTGTCTCTCTACAGCTCCCTGCTCTCCTACAGCCCCCCTGTCTCTTCTACAGCTCCCTGCCTCTCTACAGCCCCCCTGTCTCTCTACAGCACCCCCCTGTTATCTACAGCTCCCCTGCCTCTCTAACAGCCCCCCTGTCTCTCTACAGCTCCCCTGCCTCTCTACAGCCCCACATGTCTCTTACAGCCCCCTGTGTCTCTCTACAGCTCTCCCTGCCTCTCTACAGCCCCCTGCTCTCTACAGCTCGCCCTCTCCTCTCTACAGCCCCCCTGTCTCTCTACAGCCCCCCCTGCACTCTCTACACCCCCCTGCCACTCTACAGCCCCCACCCTTACCTACGACCCCTGTCTTCTACAGCCCCTGCCTACTCTACGCCCCTGTCTCTCTACAGCTCCCTGCCTCTCTACAGCCCCCCCTGTCTCTCTACAGCCCCCCTGTCTCTCTACAGCTCCCCTGCCTCTCACAGCCCCCTGTCTCTCTACAGCCCCTGTCTCTCTACAGCTCCCCTGCCTCTCTACAGCCCCCCTGTCTCTCTACAGACTCCCCTGCTCTCTATTACAGCCCCCTGTCTCTCTACCAGACCCCCTGTCTCTCTACAGCTCCCCTGCCACTTACAGCCCCCCTGTCTCTCTACAGCCCCCTACCAATGCTGCTTTCTGGGTTTCTGTTTCATGTCAGATTGAACGTTGCATAGAAAAGTAGCGATTATTTGTAGTGGAAGAGAACTAAAGGGATTTTTGCAATATTGCAAAGAAAAAATAACGTCAGGTTTAGTAACATTGTTACTGTGGATGGAAAATAGAGAGAGGAATCAAGGGCACATCTACCAAGATGCAAAGTAAAGCCTTACCTTGGGTTGGGCCCTCACAGACCCCATCAGTGGCGGAAATTTCCATGTGCTAACAAGGCAGCGTTCTGTGGGTCCGGAGGAGGTGTTAAACTCACAAAAATAATTTACTGAGGGATCAAGGGCCACATTGACTACGTGGGTCAGTAATAGGGGGTGACAACCTGAGGACAGAGCTTCAGTGGGAAGAGGGGCATGGATGAAGGGACATTAGTAAGTGGACAGGACGAAGTCAGTGAGAGACCTTGTATGAGAGGGAGTTGTGTGATTGTTAAAGACCAGGAATCGGTGTTGGGATGGGCTCTATGTATGAGTATCAGGGTACAGCATTCTATAGTTCCAGTCAGTAGATCAGTCAAGCGATAAAGCGTGAGGACCTCTCTGGTAGAGGAGGAAGATGCTGTTCCTATTCTGACACTCATGGATGAGCCATGGGCATCTTTCCCTCCTATCGCCTGTGGTTAAGGCGGATTTGGAGAAAAGAGAACATGGATAATGGTCGAAAGCCGGACCCTGCTTGATTTCCACACTTTACGCTCCAATCTACTCTTCATTTTCTCAGCTGTTAAGTAAATGATGAGGAGTGTTCAGCTCCCAGCAGAATCCCGGCAAACGAACTATTTAGTTGGTCCGTATTACAAAAAATGAGGCTGTCAGTCTTTTACAATGCGTAATTGGGGTGCTCCCATTTATTAGTGCAGACGCAGACAACACAAACGTTTCGGGCACACAGCCAATTGGTGGTCCGTACCCAGGATACGGAACACTGCAAGTCCTACTGCTGGATCCGGGAGCTCATACAGTTCATTCTCATAGTATTTCATCTAAATAATATTCTCAATTAACCCAGAGACTGAACCTAGAATTAGATATATTCTCCTGCACCCTATGTACAGTCTCAAGCTTTCCCATCATTTTTCCCTTGTAGCCCCCTATTAACTGCAGGACTACACCGATTTACACTTCCTTATACCATGCGTGTATGTGAGTATAGGACAAGGGAGCGTGGGAAGTTTCTATTTCTCCTTTACCTCCGTGCTTCAATCAATGATGAAAGGAAAGGGTGTGTACAAGTTTCAACACTTCCAATCCTCCGTAATGTTCAAGAGATACAAAGATAGTGTCTGGTTTGGGATAAAGAATGACCAGTAAAAGAAAGGGACAAACTACCCACTAGCTTGATATTGGCCACACTGCCTGATAATGGCACACTGCCGGATAATGGCCACACTGCCTGATAATGGCCACACTGCCTGATATGGCCACATGCCTGATAATGGCCACACTTCCTGATAATTAAATGGCCACATTGCCTGATAATGGTCACACTGCTGATAATGGCCACATCCTGAATGTCACACTGATGGTAATGGGCCACACTCCTGATAATTCACGCCGATGGCAACTGCTGATAATGGCCACACTGCCTGATACTAGGTCCACACTGCTGATAATGGCCACACTGCCTGATAATGGGCCACAATGCCTGATAATGGCCACAAGGCCTGATAATTCAATGGCCTACCATATATGCCTTCCTAATAATGATCACACTGCCTGATAATGGCCACACTGCCTGATAATGGACACACACTGCTGATAATGGCCACACTGCCTGATAATGGTCAACACTGCCTGATAATGGTCACACTGCTGATAATGTCACACTGCTCCTGAAAATGGCCACATGCACGATCATGGTCACACTGGCCTGATAATGGCCACACTGCCTGATAATGGCCACCACTGCCTGATATGGCCACACTGCCTGATAAATTAATGGCCACATTGCCTGATAATGGTCACAGCCCTGATAATGGCCACACTGTGATAATGGTCAACTTGCGATAATGCCACACTGGCTGATAATGGTCAACATACTGACTGATAATGGCACCACTGCCTGATAATGGCCACACTGCATGATAATGGTCACACTGCTGAAATGGCCACAACTGCCTGATAAATGGCCACACTGCCTAGATAATGTGCCCACACTGCCTGATAATTAAATGGCCACATTGCCTAAAATGATCACCTACGGCCTGATAATGGCACACTGCCTGATAATGGACACACTGCATGATAATGGCCAACACTGCCTGTAATGGTCACCTGCCTGATATGGTCACACTGATGATAATGGTCACCTGCTGAAATGGCCGCATTGCCTGAAATGGTCACACTGCCTGTAAATGGCCACCATGCCTGAATGGCCCACTGCCTGATAATGGCCACACTGCCTGAAATTAATGGCCACATTGCCTAATAATGTATCCACACTGCCTGATAATGAGGGCCACACTGCCGATAATGGCCACACTGCCGATTGGCCACTGCTGATAATGGTCACATGCCTGATAATGGCACACTGCCTGAATGGTCACACTGCCTGAAAATGGTCCACATTGCCTGATAATGGTCACACTGCCTGATAATGGCCATACTGCCTGATAATGGTCACACTGCCTGATAATGCGCCCTACACTGCCGCTAAGGCCACACGCCTGAGCATGGCCACACTGCCTGATAATTAAATGGCCACCATGCCTAACAATGATCACACTGCCTGATAATGGCCACACTGCCTGATAATGGACACACTGTCTGACACTGGTCACACTGTCTGATAATGGCCACACGCCTCCTGATAATGGCCACACTGTTGATAATAAATGGCCACATGCCTGATAATGGTCACCTGCTGATAATGGTCACACTGCCTGAGAAAATGGCCACATTGCCGGATAATGGTAACACACTGCCTGATAATGGCCATACTGCCTGATAATGGTCACACTGCCTGATAATGGCCACACTGCCTGATAATGGCCACACTGCCTGAATGGCCCACACGCTGATAATTAAATGGCCACATTGGCCTAATAATGATCCCACGCTGATAATGGCCACACGCCTGATAATGGCCACATTGCCTGATAATGGCCACACTGCCGATATTGGCACACTGCTGATATTGGCCACTTCCGTGATAATGTCCACATTGCCTGATAATGGCCACACTGGCCTTATAATGGCCACATTGCCGTGATAATGGTCACACTGCTGATAATGGCCACACCTGCCCTGATAATGGACACACTGCCTGATAATGGCACATGCCTGATAATGCCACACTGACTGATATGGCCACACTGCCTGATATTGGCCACATCTTCCTGATAATGTCCACCATTGCCTGGATAATGGCCACACTGACACTGCCTGATAATGGCCACATTGCCGGATATTGGCCACATTGCTGTACTTGCCACATTGCCTGATAATGGCCACACTGCCTGATAATGGCCACACTGCCTGATATTGCCCAATTGAATTATAATGGCCACATTGCCTGGATAATGGCCACATTGCCTGATAATGGCCATATTGCCTGATATTGGCCACATTGCCTGACAATGGCCACACTGCCTGACAGTGGCCACACTGCCTGATAATGGGCACACTGCCTGATATTGGCCACATTGCTGATAATGGCCACATTGCCTGATATTGGCCACATTGCCTGATATTGGCCACATTGCCTGACAATGGCCACACTGCCTACAATGGCCACACTGCCTGATAATGGCACATGCGTATGCCCACACTGCCTGTAATGCCCACATGCCTGATAATGGCCCATTGCCTGATAATGGCCACATTGCCTGATATTGGCCACATGCCTGGCACTGGCCAATTGCCTGACAATGGCCACACTTGCCTGATAATGGCCACACTGCCTGAAAGTGCCACACTGCCTGATACTGGTCACCACTGCCTGACAATGGCCACACTGTTCTATAATTAAATGGCCACATTGCCTGATATGGTACACACTGCCTGATATGGCCACACTGCCTGATAATGGCCACACTGCTGATAATGGCCACATTGCCTGATAATTAAATGGCCACATTGTCTGATAATGGCCACACTGCCTGAGATTGGCCACATTGCCTGATAATGGCCACAGTGCCAGATAATGGCCACATTGCCTGCTAATTGGCCACACTTCCTGATAATTAAATGGCCACATTGCCTGATAATGGTCACACTGCCTGATAATGGCCACACTGCCGATAATGGTCACACTGCCTGATAATGGCCACACTGCCTGATAATTAAATGGCCACATTGCCTAATAATGATCACACTGCCTGATAATGGCCACACTGCCTGATAATGGACACACTGTCTGATAATGGCCACACTGCCTGATATGGTCACACTGCCTGATAATGGTCACACCTCTGCCTGAATGGCCACATGCTGATACATGGTCACATGCCTGATAATGGCCTCACAATGCTGATAATGGCCACACTGCCTGATAATGGCCACCACTGCCTGATATAATGGCCAAATTGCCAATAATGATCACACTGCCTGATAGGCCACACTGCCTGATAATGGTCACACTGCTGATAATGGTCACACTCCTGATAATGGTCTTAACACTGCTCTAATTGAAAATGGCCACCATGCCTATAATGGTACTGCCTGATAAGGCCATACTGTCCTGATAATGGTCACACTGCCTGATAATGGCCACGACTGCCTGAGTAATGCCACACTGCCTGAGAATGGCCCACACTGCCTGATAATAAATGGCCACATTCAATAATAATGATCAACCTGCCTGATAATGGCCACCATGCCTGATAATGGACACACTGTCTGATACTGGTCACCACACTGTCTGATTAATGGCCACACTGCCTATAATGGCCACACTGTTGAGAATTAATGGCCACATTGCTGATCAATGTCACACTGCCTGATAATGTCACACTGCCTGAAAATGGCCACATGCTGATAATGGTCACACTGCCTGACATGGCCATATATTACCTGATAATGGTCACACTGCCTGATAATGGCCACACTGATGATCATGCCACATGCGTGGCCACACGCTGATAATTAAATGGCCACATTGCCTAATAATGATCACACTGCCTGATAATGGCCACACTGCCTGATAATGGACAACACTGTCTGATACGGGTCACACTGTCTGATAATGGCCACCACTGCCTGATAATGGCCACACTGTCTGATAATTAAATGGCCACATTGCCTGATAATGGTCACACTGCCTGATAATGGCCACACTGCCTGATAATGGCCACATTGCCTGATATGGCCACACTGCCTGATATTGGCCACACTGCCTGATATTGGCCACACTCCATGGCGTAATTGTCCACATTGGCCTGATTATGGACCACACTGCCTGATAATGGCCACAGTGCCTGATAATGGTCACACTGCCTGATAATGGCCACATGCTGATAAGGACACACTGCTGATAATGGCCACATTGCTGATAATGGCCACACTGCCTGATATTGGCCACACGCCTGTATTGGCCACACTTCTGATTAATCCACATTGCCTGTAAATGGCACACTGCTCCTGATAATGGCCACATTGCCTGATATTGGCCACATTGCCTGATATGGCCAATTGCCTGATAATGGCCACACTGCCTGATAAATGCACACTGCCTGATATTGCCCACATGCCTGATAATGGCCACATTGCTGATAATGGCACATTGCCTGTATGGCCACATTTGCCTGATATTGGCCACATTGCTGCAAATGGCCAACTGCCTGGACAGTGGCCACACTGCCTGACAGTGGCACACTGGCACTGGATAATGGCCACACTGCCTGATATTGGCCACATTGCCTGATAATGGCCACATTGCCTGATAATTAAATGGCCACATTGTCTGATAATGGCCACACTGCCTGAGATTGGCCACATTGCCTGATATTGGCCACAGTGCCTGATAATTAAATGGCCACATTGTCTGATAATGGCCACACGCCTGAGATTGGCCACATTGCCTGATATTGGCCACAGTGCCTGATAATGGCCACATTGCCTGATAATGGCCACACTTCCTGATAATTAAATGGCCACATTGCCTTGAATGGTCACTGCCTGATAATGGCCACACTGCTGATAATGAGCACTGCCTGATAATGGCACACACTGCCTCACTGATAATGCCGCCTGATAATGGCACACTGCCTGATAATGGCCACCACTGCCATAAAGGCCACACTGCCTGATAATGCCACACTGCCTGATATTAATGGCCACTTGCCTATAATGATCACACTGCCTGATAATGGCCACACTGCCCTGCATATATGGTCACATGCTGATAATGGTCACACGGCCTGATAATGGTCACACTGCCTGAAAATGGCCACATTGCTGGACATTGCGTTCACACTGCCTGATAATGGCCACACGCTGATAATGGCCACACTGCCCTGATATGGCCACACTGCCTGATATGGCACATTGACATATATGGTCACACTGCGTAATGGTCCAGCTATATGGCCCAGCCATGTGCCTGCTGATAATGGCCACACTGCCTGATAATGGCCCACACTGCCTGATAATTAAATGGCCACATTGCCTAATATGATTCACAGCTGTGATAATGGCACACTGCCTGATAATGGACCACAGCCTGATAATGGCCACATGCCTGATATGGACATATCCCGATATTGTCCACACTACCCGATATTGGCACACTAACCTGATATTGGCCACTACCCTGATATTGGCCCACTGCCAGATATGGCCCCACCAATGATATGAGCACAAATACAACGTACTACTAGATCTTGGCATCATTTTTTATATTCTTCATAAAGATCTAAACAGCCACTAGCTCCATTGTTGATGTTAATTCAAGACGTGTCTACTGCAGACATGTGGGGATTAGGCAGGCAATTCTCACACACCAGGAGGCTGCATGTATCGTGTATAATTGGCTACATCAATGTATATTTATTTATAAACCATTTATCACACCACGTGGCGTCATCCGTGTCATTTTTAGTTTTATTTTAAAAATGGGAGAAAAATAGTCTTGTTCCAGGGAAATTAATATGGAACAGCACTAGCACTAATACCTACTATACATATTAATATAAGGAACAACACAGCTATACATATATATATATAGGAACAACACTAGCTAACATATATATATAAGGAACCAACTATAGCTATACATATATATATAAGGAACAACACTAGCTATACATAATAATAAGGAACAACATAGTATACATATATATATAAGAACAACACAGCTATACATATATATATAAGGAACAACACTAGACTACATATATATATAAGGACAACACTACTATACATATATATATAAGGACAACACTAGCTATACATATATATATAAGGAACAACACTAGCTATTACATATAATATAGAAAAAACACTAGCTATAATATATATAAGGAACAAACACTAGCTATACATATATAATAAGGAACAATCAACAGCTATACATATATATAAGGAACAACACTAGCTATAAATATATATATAAGGAAACACACTAGCTACATATATATAAGGAAAACAACACTTAGCTTACATATATATATAAGGAACAACACTAGCTATACATATATATAAGGGACAACACTAGCTATACATATATATATAAGGAACAACACTAGCTATACATATATATATGGGACAACACCTAGCTATACATATATATAAGGGACAACACTAGCTATACATATATATAAGGAACAACACTAGCATATACATATATATATAAGGAACAACACTAGCTATACTATAAAAATGAAACAACATATAACATATATATATAGAAACAACTATAAATATATAATAAGGAACACACACTAGCTATACTATATATATAGGAACAACACTAGCATATACATATATATATAAGGAACAACACTAGCTATACATATATATATAAGGAAACAACACTAGCTATTTACATATATATATAAGGACAACACTAGCTTATCATATATAATATAAGGAACAACACTAGCTATACTATTATTATATAAGGACAACACTGCTATATATATATATATATAGGAACAACATAGCTAACACAATATATAAGGACAACACTAGGCTATACCTCTATATAAGGACAACACTAGCTATTCATATATATAAGGGAACAACAATAGCACTATACATTATATAAGCAACACTAGATATACATATATAAGAAAACACTAGCTATACTAATATATAGAAGGAACAACACTAGCTTATACATATATATAAGGAACAACACTAAAAGGCTATACATATATATATAAGGGACACACAGCTATACATTATATATATAAGGGACAACACTAGCTAAATATATATGTAGGGACAACACTAAGTGTATTACATATATATAAGGACAACACTAGCTAACATTATATAAGGGAACAACACTAGCTAACATATATATAAGGAACAACACTAGCTATACATATATATATAAGGAACAACACTAGCTTATATATATATATAAGAACAAACACTAGCTATACCATATATATAAGGGACAAACACTAGCTATACACCACATATAAGGGACAAAAACACTAGCTATAATATATAAGGAACAACACTAGCTATACATATATATATATAAGGAACAACACTAGCTATACATATATATATAGGAACAACACTAGCTATACATAAATATAAGGAACAACACTAGCTATACATATATATAAGGGACAACACTAGCTATACACATATATAAGGGACAACACTAGCTATACATATATATAAGGAACAACACTAGCTATACATATATATATAACGGAACAACCATCTGAGCTATACATTATATATAAGGAACAACACTAGCTATACATATATATAGGGAAACAAACACTAGCTATTACATATATATATAAGGAACAAACACAGCTATACATATATATATAAGGAACAACACTAGCTATACAATATATATAAGGGAAAACACTAGCTATACATATATAATTATATAAGGACACACTAGCTATACATATAATATAGGACAACACTAGCTATACATATATATAAGGGGACAACACAGCTATACATATATATAAGGACAACACTAGCTATACAATATATAAGGACAACACTAGTATACATATAATAAGGCACAACACAGCTATACATAATATATAAGGAACAACACTAGCTATAACATATATATATAAATAACAACACTAGCTATACATATTATATATAGGGACAACACTAGCTATACATATATATATAAGGGACAAACACTAGCTATACTATATATATGATAGGAACAACACTAGCTATACATATATATAAGGACAACACTAGCTACTCCGCTATACAATATTAAGGGGACAACCACTAGCTATACATAGATATATATAGGAAAACACTAGCTATACATATTATATAAGGAAAAACAACACACTACTTCTATACATAAATAAGGAACACACTAGCTATACAATTATATAAGGGACAACACTAGCTCTACACATATATAAGGGACACACTAGCTAGCTATACATATATATAAGGAAACAACACTTAGCTATACATAATATATAAGGAACAACACTAGCTATACATATATATATAAGAACAATAGTATACAAATATAAGGAACAACACTAGCTATCTATATATAAGGACACACTAAACACATATATAGGGACAACACTAGCTAACATATATATAAAGGAACACACTAGTATACAATATATATATAGACAAAAACAATAGCTATACATATAATAAGGAACAACATAGCTATACATATATATTTTACGGAAACAACACTAGACTCTATACATATATATAAGGACACAATAGCTATTACCACCTATATATAGAGGAACAACACTAGCTATTACAATATATATAAGGAACAACACTAGCTACATATATAGATTAGGAACACACAGCTAACATATATATATAAGGAACAACACTAGCATAACATATATATATAAGGAAAACACAGCATACTAGATAGAAGGCAAACACTAGCTATACATATATAAGGACAAACACTAGCTATACATATATATAAGGAACAACACTAGATATTACATATATATATAAGGAAACAATCACTAGCTATACATATATATAAGGAACCACCACTAGATATACATAGATATATAAGGACAACAAAGCTTTACAATATTATTAAGGAACAAACACTAGCTATAAAGATATATATATAAGGAACAACACTAGCTATTACATATATATATAAGGAACAACACTAGCGTATAAATTAAAACAACGACTATATATAGAAGGAACAACATAGCTATACATAGATATATAAGGAACAACACTAGCTAGACAATATTAGATCTAAGGAAACAACACTAGCTATACAATATATATATAAGGACAACACTAGCTATACAATAAAAGGAACAACACTAGCTACATAATATGTAAGGCAAACAACAACTAGCTATACATATATAATAGGGAACCAATAGCTATACAAATATTAGAAGGAGAACAACCATAGCTATAACAATTATTAAGGAACAACACTAGACTATACATATATATATAAGGACACAAACTAGCATAATATATATATAAGGAACAACACTACGTATATACTATAGCTACTATAAGGAACAACCACTAGCTATAAATATATATATAAGGAACAAACACTAGCTATACTATATATAAGGAACAACACTAGCATTACATAATATATAAGAGACAACCAACTAGTATACATATATATATAAGGAACAACCACTAGCTATACAATATATATAAGGACAACACTAGCATAGTACAATACTCTATAAGGGACAACACTAGTATACAATATATAAGGGAGCAACAGCTAGCCTATACAATATATAAGGAACACCTAGCTATACATATTATATAAGAACACCACTAGCTATACATATATATATAGGAACAACATAGCTATACGCGCTATATGCAAACCAAACAGCGTATACCAAGAATGGAACAACAGCTATACAGTATATATCTAAGGAAACACTACGACTATAAGACACCAGCAAATGATATGATACAGGAACAACACTAGCTATACATTATATAAGGGCAACACTAGCTATACAATATATATAAGCACACTAGCTATACATGATATTAGGCAACACTAGCTATACATAATATGAGGGACAACACAGCTAGACATATATAAGGGACAAACACTAGCTATACAACATTATATATAAGGAACAACACAGCTATACATATATATATAAGGCACAACATCGCAGATATATATATAAGGAACACACACTAGCTATACATCATAATATAAGGGACAACACTAGCTATACCATAATATATAAGGGAACAACACAGAGGCTTATACATATATATATAAGGAACAACACTAGCTATACATTATATATAAGGACAACACTAGCTTATAATATATATAAGGAACAAACATAGCTATACATTATATATAAGGAACAACACTAGCTATAACATATATAAGGGAAACACCTAGCCTAGACAATATATAAGGGACAACATAGCTATACATATATATAAGGAACAAACACTAGCTATAATATATAATAAGGGACAACATACTAGCATACAAATATATATAGGGACAACACTAGCTATTACTATATATAAGGAACAACACTAGCTATAACTATATATAAGGGACAACACTAGCTATACACATATATAAGGGACAACACTAGCTATACATATATATAAGGAACAACACTAGCTATACATATATATAAGGGACAACACTAGCTATACATATATATAAGGAACAAACACTAGCTGATAACCAACTATATATAAGAACAAACAGCTATACATATATATAAGGAACAACACTAGCTATACATATATAGATAAAGGGAAAACACTAGCTATACCATAATAAGGAACAACATAGATACATTATATAAGGAACAAACACTAGCTATACTATATATATAAGGGACAACACTGCTATACTAATATAAGGAACAACACTAGCTATACATATATTATATAGGGAACAACACTAGCTATACATATATATAAGGAACAACACTAGCATACATAATATATAGGAACACACTATACATATATATAAGGAAACAACACTAGCTATACATATATATAAGGAAAAACACTAGCTATACATATATATAAGGAACAACCACTAGCTATACATAATATTAAGGGAAACACACTAGCTATACATATATATAAGGATACAAACACTAGCTATACAAATATATAAGGAAACACAACACAGCTATACATATATATATAAGGAACAACACTATGCGCATATATATATAGTATAAGGAACAACACTAGCTATACATTATATATAGGAACAACACTGCTATACATATATATAAGGAAACAACACTAGCTATACATATAATCTAAGGAAACAACCACTAGCTATACATATATATAAGGAACAACACTAGCTATTACATATATATAAGGAACAAACATAGCTATAATATATATATAAGGAACAACACTAGAGCTATACATATATATATATAAGGAACAACCTAAGCTATACATAGATAAAGGGAACAAAGACTAGCTATACATAGACAATAAGGAACAACACTAGCTATAGCATATATATAAGGAACAACACTAGTATACAATAATATAAGGAACAACACTAGCTACATATATAAAGGAACACCAACACTAGCTATACAATATATATAAGGAAAACAACACTAGCTAAAATCAAATTAAGGACACACTAGCTATACATAATATAAGGAACACACTAGCATACAATATATATAAGGAAACACACTAGCTTCAATAATAAGGGAAAAACATAGCTACATATTATAAGGACAACACTAGCTATCATATATATCAGGGGACAAAACCTAAAGCCTTACATATAATTAAGGAAACACACCTGCATACCATATATTATAAGGACAACAAGCATCAAATATAGGAACACAGCTTATCATATATAGGTTAGGGACACAAGCCCCCTACCCCCTTACCATATATAATAGGGGACTAACACTACGCTAACATATATATTGGGACAAACACTAGCTAGACATATTATATAAGGGACAACACTAGCTATATAAAATAATATAAGGACAAACACTAGCGTATGTACATATAGATATAAAGGAACAACACATAGCTATACATATATTAAAGGAACAACACAGCTATGCATATATATAAGGAGACCAACACTAGCTATACATATATAGATAAGGGACAACACTAGCTATAACATATATAAGGAAAACACTAGCTATAATATTATTAAGGAACAACACTAGCTATACAATATATATAAAGGAAACAGCACAAGTTTGGACAACTGCTATACATATATATATAAGGAACAAAACACTAGTATACAATATATAAAGGAACAACAACTAGTACATTATAGATAAGGAAACAACAATAGCTAAATATTAATAGTATCGGCTCGCTGCACACAGACAAGGAAGGAGAACCCGCAAAAGAAAATGATTTCCCAACCATGTGGCCGAAAAGACATCAGGGATCGTTGCTTATAGAATAGATTTCACTTAATCTATCTTTACTCCCCCCTTTAATGTAGGTTTAATTTACCTCAAACTAGCAACTTCTTTACTGTGGCGACGGAACGGTATATACATGTCACACACTATCATTAAAGAAAGTACCCATGTTTTTACCCAGGGGCCCTGCAGGCGAGTATGTGAAGTTTCAGTGTGCATGGGGGCAGCTTTCTGGCAGATTCCGTAAATAATAATTGTAAAGGCTTTTATACAGTGACCAAACTGAATACAAAACTAATATACCGAGTACGAGGAAAAAAATAAACAACACTTTCTTTACAACACACAAGACGCACAACTGGGAAGGCCCACCACACCCGCCGATGGGCAGTGCGAGGTTTCTGGGATGAAATAATGCCATGTTAGAGTTTGATAAAAATGAATGGCAATGACGCTATCCAAAAAGGCCAACATGCAACAGGAATGGCAGCACAATGCAAATAAAGGGCAGGACATTGAGATTAGGATAAAGGTTTTAGTGAAAGGGTCTCGCACTGGAGGGAAGGAATTTGGGTTCAGTTTAATTGAAGAGATTAAAGGAGCTGGGTCTTTACCTTCGTGCTTCGCTTCAACTTACCGGGAAATGTAAATTCCCGTGCTTAAGGAAAATAACCACTAAATCACGCCAGTACTATAACGCTAAACGTGTTAGCGCAAGTTTCGGACTGCCGCATCTTGACAAATTTTATTCTCTTTTTTACTTTGCGCGAATGGCAATTAAATTTTGCACCAGTTATGCAAATAGCTCTACCCTAGCTTTCGATCGCTGTCTTAAATCCTGCGCAAAAGTCGCCAACTTATTTAGCGCTCTGTTTTCACCAATGTATTAATGGTGGCAAAGGGGTTAATTACCCGAAAAAATGGAGTTGAGGTCAGGTTGGCGAGATGCGAAATTTCTATGCATCTCGCCCTTAGTAATCCTATGAGCAAACTCATTTGCATTGAGTACAAAGTTGCATCAAGGAAGAAAGGAGACCGGGTATATTAATAGTAATTGTAGTATGGAATAGAATAGCAATAGTATGGTATAGCCTAGTAATAGTATAGAATAGAATAATTTTCAATAGTAACAGTAGAAACATTGTATAGTAATCATATAGTAATAGTATAGTATAATAATAGTATAAGAATTGTATAGTAATCATATAATATAGTAATTGGTATTTAAGGTTTTATAGAGACATAAATCCATCTAGTCCAACCTACTCAGCAATAACAACATTTCCTGCCTAACAGTTGATCCAGAGGATCCATCTTATTTTTTAAACTGTCCTATGAACCTGCCATAACAACGTCCACTGGAAGACAGTTCCATAGCTTTACCGTTCTCACAGTGACAAACCCTTTCCCAACTCTACTTTATGTATCAATACCAGTAACTTGTAACATTCCTTGTTTGTAGAAACTCATCCAGCTTTTTATTAAACTGACCAATGAACCTGCCATAACAACGTCCACTGGAAGACAGTTCCATAGCTTTACCGTTCTCACAGTGACAAACCCTTTCCCAACTATATGTATCAATACCAGTAACTTGTAACATTCCTTGTTAGTAGAAACTCATCCAGCTTTTTATTAAACTGACCAATGAACCTGCCATAACAACATCCACTGGAAGACAGTTCCATAGCTTTACCGTTCTCACAGTGACAAACCCTTTCCCAACTCTACTTTATGTATCAATACCAGTAACTTGTAACATTCCTTGTTTGTAGAAACTCATCCAGCTTATTCATTAGTCCCTATGGGGGACTGTATCAAAAGCCTTTGCAAAATCCAAGTAAACTACATCTACTGCTATGCCAGAGTCCACATAGAATTGGTGATTTCTACCTCCCTATATTGATTCTGTGGGGAGTACAAAGTAAACTGCTTCTGCCATGATTCCTTATTGCTTCAGCACAATCTTTTATAAAGGAAAGCCCATGACACTAACCTGGCAGATGAAAATATATATCGGGAGGTAGGAATAATCAGCCCTACTTCCCTTTCATATTTACATACTGTATCTACTATACATATTAGTGTATTCCGCCTCTCCTTTACTTTGTCTATATCCACTTCATGGTGTCTGTGTCCTGTGTATTATATGAGAGAGCCTACAGACTAGTATTGGCGTTGTAGGCGGGGTCACAATATCGCCCTCTATTTGAGCGAATGCTTCAACATTATGAATTCGACCCAAGAAATTGACAGACAAGTGGGGTGATTAATGTAATTTTATTCATGCTGCTCAGTTAATGGCATTTAAATATCCAACGTTTCAGAAAGAGGATAATCTGCTAATCCCTCTGTATCCTCTGTATCATTTAGCAGCGAGCGAGTCTAATTCCGCGGGGAACGGAGCCTTGGGAATGTGTTAAACAAGGAAAAAATTACAAAGAAATGTTAATTATAAGTGCAGCTGTAAAAGAAATAGTAATAAGCACATTGATTGGCTGGTGGGACGTGCTGAGAATTCCTGGGAATTTAAGGATAAACGGAAAGAATAAGATCCATATAGGGATATGGGGACCCAGGCTAATAAATGGAACTGTTATGTTGGTCCGTATGTGGCTATAAAAGGCCAGGAGTGTAATACTTGGTAACATGTGTGACAAAGGATTGTATGTATGTGTAGCCAGGAGTGTAACGTGTGTGACAGAGGATTGTATGTATGTGTAGCCAGGAGTGTAACGTGTGTGACAGAGGATTGTATGTATGTGTAGCCAGGAGTGTAACACGCGTGTGACAGAGGACAGACATCAGAGTTTGGTTTTAATCTCTATGGGTTGATTGATTTCTGTGAGGAGTTCAGGGGCCTTTGAAGTCTTTGATGTGTATTGAATAGATCTTTACGTCTGTGGGACGGGTATCACAGATACATTAATACAGAGAGATGAACCATCACTATAATATAATGTTACATGAAGTATCGCTATAGGTTTATAACTTGCTGATTAATTCAATGTAATTCTGAATCAAAAAAGTCTCTCAACCCCACCCCATCCCCATCTCCCAGCATGATGAGCTGTCCAATTAGATCCCAGGGCGGATGTAATAAAAGGGGATATTATTTACTGGCAGCCAATCAGATGTTATCTACCTGCACATAAAAATCTAAAATCTGATTGGTTGCTGAAAAATAATAACATAGTTCAACTTTTGCACTTCTTATTGTGCCAGATGCTGTGTGCAGTTTCCGAGATTATAAAGAGGGATTGTGTTTATCAGGGATGGATCCCGGGACAGATGAGGAGGTTGCCATATGGATAATCTTACTTTACATTCATCTGCTCATCATTGACCGTGTGCACACATGTACGCCTGTGTTAGTCATATGTATCTACACACACAGGTATCACACAGATGCCACCAGGGACCCTATTTGTTCTGTATACAAATGGACAGACAGTAGGAAATAGAATGATTGACAAGCTAAAGTAACCGTTTGATTAACGAGAAAATTCACGGGATGCGAATGAAGACGGGAGAGGAATCTGTCAGGAAAACAGAATCTCGATAAAGATGCCATGAGCCAATCCGATTGACAGGAACGTTAGGGAGAGACAATAAATTTCAATAAAAGTTCTTATTGTAAAAAATTGTATTAATTTTGCCCCAACCAATCAGATCTTATTTAACATTTGAAAACTAACATCTGATTGGTTAGGGGAAAATGGTGCTAATTTTGCCCCAACCAATCAGATCTTATTTAACATTTGAAAGCTAACATATGATTGGTTGGGGCAAAATTAGCACCATTTTAAATGATAAGAACTTTTATTGGATAACCCTGCTTATGCTGTCTGTCTGCGTGACTCGCGCAAACCCCTGAAATTAAGGTCTTAAAGTCACACATTTATATTCTATGTTTTGGCTGCAGGGGAGCTGAGGTTGAGAGTGTAAAATCTGTTTACTATACAGACACCGAAATATCTCACGGATCCCATAGACCCCCAAGTAGTGATTCTAATTTAATATCTAGCACTCTGGAGACCTGTCAGCCGGTAATTTACTCATTATATTCATAATCGGAGCGCCCTCTGCAGGGACGAGATTCCCGTTATCTTCTACTGGTCGGAATTCTCACACACCTGTCCTTGTCGGGATTCATACTTATTCTTCGGATTCAGGAAAACCTATGGGTGCCCCTGGCCAGACTTTAACCCCCTATTACTAATATATAGGGGAGTCTATCCCCATGGCTATATCCGTGGTCTACAATGTTCCCTTCCCTGCGCTCTAATCTGTTTCCTCTCTGCTCGCGCTGCCTGTTTTCTAGTTGAAGGCTCTCACCTACTGTATGTGCCCAGACGTAGAATTTCTATCTGCTGCCTGAGCGCCGTTTCTTATCCAGGCCACTGAACAGTCCCTGGGCTGCAGAATTCTCCTTAACTAATGAATTCCCCCTCCTAAGATTTATTTCCTTATCCTTCACCACACACTGCACTCTTAAGCCCGACCTGTCTCCCTTTGAAGGCGACTTATGTTTTAAGGGCAAACACAACCTACTTATAAAACCTTTTTTACAAACTGCAAACTTCAAATCGATTTTAAAATGAATTTGCCCGTGGCGCCGTCTTTCTAGACGCAATTGGCTCGTTACGTTCTACTGCTGTAACGCTGAGCTGCTTGATTTGTGGGTAACCTTCTCTTAAGTTTCCTAGGTGTAGGATTACATGGTACGAGTAAGTCACCCAGACTACACGAGCAATAGTTACAGGGATGATGAATGATAACGCAATCTTTATAATTTACAGAATGAAAGATACTCACAACCCACATAAAACCATTGATCAGCTTTTAAGTGATTCCTAACCAAAGTTACTGTGTGACTTGAACTACAGAGATTCTGTGGTTACCTTCATTTAAAGGAGAAGTTCAGTGTAAATCATATTTTAGTTGTTTATAACAGGGCCACTTCTACCATTAGGCAGAGTGAGACATTTGTCTCAGGTGGCACCCCTGCACAAAAGCTTGGCTCCGGCAGCAGAAACCCTAGAAGTGCCTGTTTATAATACATGTATCTAGGTATTCTACATAATGCTTTTGTTTCTGAAAAAAAAAAAACAGTTGCGTAGCTACAGACTTATGGGCCCTGATGCAAAATATGGGCAGGGCCCCCCAACACCGCTGCAAACACAAATCGGCACTGCAAACCAAATAATCATTGGTAAAATGCTTTGTATATAACCACTGGTAAAATAGTTGGCACACAGACTGGTTCAATGCTTGGCACACAGAGAGTGGTAAAATGCTTTGTATATAACCACTGATAAAATAGTTGGCACACAGACTGGTTCAATGCTTGGCACACAGACAATGGTAAAAATGCTTTGTATACAGACCACTGATAAAACAGTTGGCACACAGACTGGTGTTTTTGGAACCTTAGCACAAAATGGGGCCACTTCTTGGCCAAGGGCCCTGGTGCAGTCACATCCCCTGCACCCCTGGTAGCTACGCCTCTGAACCCCCCCCCCCAGTGGATTTTATATGTTTGACATGCTTTATGAGCTGACATTATAGGATCTGTGTCAGTCCAGCATGCACCGCTTCCTTGGAATGTCCCTAACAGTAATCTCTACTGATTGGCTGTTGAATGGGTCAAACATGCTCAGATCTCTACTGAGCAACTGAATCACCCAGGGGCAGTGACTGAACGGACACTATTAGATTATGCTCATGGTAAAATTGATTTTAATTGAGAACGCATATATTTGTGCTTAACTTCCCCTTTAAGTCCCTTAATTACTGAAGCGCAGGACGATACAAAGTAGCTAAATGGGCAGGTTATGGTTGTAAATATATTACAGCCCAAATATGAATGAAAAGACATTTTATCCAATTAAATACAGACTCACTCCTGGTGCAATGCACCCCATGGCTGGCTACCATTGTGGCAAATCTGGGATGAACCCTAGTTGATTGCGTTACCCACATACAAACTATATTTTGGGGGTCGGCCCCTTTGTTGGGTTCCCTTGACCCCCAAATTACTAGGATCTATCCCACATTAGCTGGTGGTCTCTGGGGTAAATGCAAAACTCACACAGGGTCATTGCAAGATCCAGAGAAGTTTTGTAACCAATAAGATGAACTGCCCATCCGTCCGTCACCTGCTACATGTAACTGTCACACATCAATGGCTTTTCCTTTATCTGCAATCTTCCCCAAAAAGCCTCATCTGCAGGAGACGTTTCAGGGACAATACAGTTATCAGAGATAAACGTTTTCCTCTATGTCTGTAAACCTCTCCCCTTTCCATTTATTTACTAAGGTGACAATTTGTCTCCCTCTCTAATGAATCGAAAACTTCCTAAAAATCTGCTCCCACTCAACGGCTTCATAAATATTAGAAACACTGAGAAGAGATCATCCTCTGTGCTAAATAGATACATTAAACTCTCAGGGAGAGAGGAGTATGTTTATATTACAGCGAGGGGATTAGGGACGTGATTATTACATTCATTAAAAGGGGAGGGGGGACCTGGAGACAGGAAACTAAAAAACTACATTATCTACCTGTAATAATAGATAACCTACCTGTAATAATAGATAACACCTG